>JAMJFZ010001038.1:8282500-9482500 GCA_026225945.1 Cricetomys ansorgei
TTTTTTTTTCTGACAGGATCCTGTGTCATGGTGAACAAACCTTTGATGACATCTAGTGGTGAAGCGCAGATTTAGTTACACGCATTTTCCAAAGCTTTGAGAAGTGTGGTGCTTAAAAGGGAAATCTAATAAACTCACATTCTTTGTCAAAAATACACTCAAAATGGCTAAAAATAAACAAAAAATTTTAAAAAGCAGAAGTAACATTTACAAAGTGTTTTGACAATTTATTGTGAGGAAATGTTTAGAACAAATATTAAATAATGTATTCCTTACAAAGCTCCTATCCAGATGCTTAGGCTGTGCTTCAAATCTTGGTACAAGGACCACACTTCTTGTGCTGCTGTGGTCTTTGAAAGGAATTTAATTTAACTGATGTACCCTGAGTAAGTATTTTCCATCATCCACAGTGTACCAAGTTCCACATTTTCTTGTTTGAAATCACCAAGTGACCATTTTCATATAATTTATATAGGCAATTATTTTGGTCTAATTCCCCGTTTAATATATATTTTACATAAAACCACTTGACCAAAAAATGAAATATAACAAAATCTGAATATTACCATACTGCAAAGAACAAAATTATCTACATTATTAACAAATTTATTCACCTATTCCTGTGAACACATTTCAGTGCAGACAGGCTATGCGGTCTTCAAATGTGCCTCTACTAACAGAAAGCAGGAGGAATTGTTGATCATTGTTGCATCTCAAAATTTTTTCCAGAAAGACATACTGACTACAAAAATTCCAATCTATTTTATTTTTCTATGACCATCTTATTTTCTCTTTGGGATAAAATTCTAGCAAGGAGCTGGGGGTTGAGGGTATCACAGCTGTGTCTAAAAGCTAAGGCTGGAGAGATGGCTCAGTGGTTAATGGCACTGGCTGCTCTTCTAGACATCCTGAGATCAATTCCCAGCACTCATTTGGTGGCTCACAACTGTCTGTAATGAGATCCGTTGTCCTCTTCTGGTGTGCAGATGTACATACATGCAGACAGAGCACCAATAGATATAGAATGAAAAAATAAAGAAGTCTTTAAAAATAAATTAAAAGTTATGTGAACATTACAAGTAGAAATGGATTTTAATAATTATCCAGTTCATTTACTTACTTCAGGAGTTTAAATACAATTTTTCTTAGTGTCATTTGCCTACATGAATGTGTCTGTATTGAATAGATTAAATGATTACCTTCCACATCATGCAAATTGACAGACAATATAAAGGTATGTGATGAGGTAAAATAACTTTCTCTTAGGATAAAAATGTTTGCTTTGTACTAGAAAAACCCCACTGTATTAATTAGTATGGTCAGACAAATATTTGAAATGCAAGATCAAAATTTAAGATAAATTATGTTTATTCAAAAATCTCTCCTAACACGAATTACTTTTGTCATGCATTTCCTTCCAATAGCTTGATATGTTGAGAATGCCTTCAGAGATACCTTGGTGCTCAATGTCTCTGCAATATTTGCATATTTCATTAGAACTGGGCTACAGAGTTGAGATTTAACGGATCAATGGATAAGAGTATTTTATGACTTACTCTTCAAAAGTATTGCCAAGCTGCTTTAAAAGATACTTTAACTTGAAAAAAAAAAGTGCTAGTACTTATTTCCTTACCATACACCTTTTATTAAGAATTAAACTTTTTTGGTAAATTTTGCTAAGAGAAATTTATATCCTGTTTTGTGTGAATTTTTATGCCTTTAATATAAAAGGTGTCTGAATGTGTTTTCTTGTTTTATGTGGGTTTTTTTTTCAGTGTGTGTGAAAATTCTAACACTCTAGCATTGCATCTCCCACTTTGTCACATGTCTTTTGAGGGTTTCCTCACCTACCCTTCCCATCATCAGCTCTTTCCTTATTTTCAGAGTTACCAAGTCACCTCTGTTCACTTGAGACACTTAATGTGTAGCTGCCATTTATTTCTGTGCTGTTTCCACTTTTTAATACTGTATTTATGCATATATGTTAATTTTCATGCCTAGTACAAAATATTTTCTTAAGCTAATTTGTACTTGTATCTTAAATACTTATAGCAGAACCCTTTATTGTATAATGGCAACTTTCACTCTGATGTGGTTACTCTCTTCATCCTGCAAAAGTTTTACGTTTAGACCAGCAGGTGTGTCTCCTTCTGGACCACTTTTCTTCCTGAGGCTGTCACAGGCTTTGTGTATCGCTGATATCTATTTGTGGAATGTGGTGCTGTAACTCTGTGTACATTTTAGTTTTAGTTTAGTCTGATAAACTAATCGACTCTTAGATCTTCTGACATCGAATCGAGGTGGCTCGTCTTTTGCATTTGGCTCTTTTGAAAGTTTTATTATAATTATCTTCTAAGTATGTTGGTCTAAGACAGATCATTCGGAGTCACTCTTTCAATGTAGTGCTTATTCTAAGAAAAGTTAAATGCCTGCTGTTTTGCTGTTGTTGTTTGTTTTATTTTGCTGTGTTTTGTTTGAGTCTTCAGTATTTTATCAATTAGCAGAAAGAGCCTGACTCAGGAGCAACAACAAATGTAAGTTATTAACAGAATAGGTGACAAATCTCAGAGAGATTTTTTTTCCTTTTTTCTACTTTGTCCACCCACCCTTGTTACTGTAATAGAGTCAAGATAATTTCAAAGATGCTCATTCACAGGATAATTCTGTGCTGTTTATGATCACACAAACTCTAACTATTCTGAGGAGCAACTGCTGTGATCCTAAAACAGCAGAACAATTCAAGAACAAGTGACCTTGGTACTCAGTATTTTATGTTGAATGTATATTTGGCATTCACAGTCCTAATATGAGGTACATATTTGAAAAGTAAACCAGAAAAGACATGAATATAAACTCAGTTATAAATACGACCCGTGTCATTAAACACAGTCTGTTTGAAAACATTCACAGGGTATAGGCAGTGATTTATTTGTTTGTGTAGGTAGGCAGGGAAATTCCTCCTCACTAAACAATCTCATTCGAATTCTTCGTGTTCAGTAAATTCTAAGCACCAGGGAATACATTTTCCTTCCTATAACTCAATGTGGTTTGCATTAGTCCTTAATAAATATATTATGATATGCTATACCTCCGTTTGCAGCTTTAGAAATCATTGCGTAGCTTCCTGCCAACCACCTCCAAAATCAACAAACAGGTTGCTGCACACAAGGAGGATAACTGTATGTCTTTTAAAATTAAATTATTATCCTTTTAAAAATTAATCATCCTCACTTGCACACTAGCTCAGACGTGGTACTGACCCCAGGTAAGCAGTTTTGAAGGTTATTCAAGATCATGTCATTTTCCAATCATTTCAAATACATTCATTTTTTGAACCAACAGGATTCTGCGGCTGCTAAAAGAGAAGCGTCACAAAGATATTCAAGCCAGAAACGGACAATGGTATCACTACTTGGATATATCAAGTTATCTGACAAAGCTTTTCATCTGGATTTGCTCAGTAAAATGAAAGCAAAAGTCCTTTGCTTTCGAAGTAGAGGTACCAGTAATGTTTTGTACAGTAGTGATATCCAATAGAGATGCCAATTAAATCTTGTTTATTCTCTTTGAAGAAACAGGAACACAACAGAGTAGTTCCCCAATGTTGTCTACACTGAAGAACTCATTTGATTTTCAGCCACTGAAATTCATTTATCTATACTGTCTCTTCCAAACATTATTCCAGTTTCCACACAGATGCCAGAGTGTATGGAAAGTTTTCCATTATAATCTTTCTGTTTGGGTTGGAAATTCACTGCAAATTCTTGTTTCTTTGTTCATCAGGTGAGAATTATGGTTGCAAATAACATTTACTTATACATAGTAACATTTGTGACATCAAAATGAAACTGAAAGACGTTATTGAAGATGGCCAGTTATTGTAGATTTTTCCCACATGATTTGATAAGGTCAGGTTGAATCAATGTTGAGTTAATTTCCAAATACAGTGTACTATGTCTGTTTTAATAATTTAAAAAAAGAGGTCAATAAGTACTGGTGTAGTAAATAGAACTTATGTAAATGAATGGATTTCTTAAAGCCATGAATTCCCAAGACAATCAGGGCATAAGTCAATATTTTTCTTATACAATGTTGATTCTGTCCAGTAAGGCTGAGTGGATTCTTGTTCAAACACAGTTTTGACTAAAGTTCAGGGATCATATTGAAAACAGTTGAAAAGGAAAATTGTGTGGAACATCTCTCTCTCTTGCTTTGTGTGTGTGTGTGTGTGTGTGTGTGTGTGTGTGTGTGTGTTGCACTCACAGGGAGAAGACTATGCGTAAAGTATATGCTAATATATGTGAAGGTGCCCAATGCACCTGGAGGTCAGTTGGATATCCTGATCTACCATGTACCTACCTGATGCACCAGATCTCTCCCATTCCCTTGAGACAAAGGTTCTCACTGAGCTTATAGGTAGGTTGGTAGTGAGTCACCTACAGAATCCTCATATCCCCATGCTGTATGTACTTGTGCAGTCACACTTGTCTTTTTATCTAGGTGCTGGGAATTTTAACTAAGCTCCTCACGCACAGCAAGCACTTTCACTCACTAAGCCCCATTTCTTCTGTCCATTTGATGAAAGAGTTTAACCTAGACACAGCTAAGTCATGTTGGACAGCTCTCATGCTGGTTATACCTACCAATGGCAGATTGTCTTGAATGCAAAGCCTTAAAATAAAACAAGAAATACAAGGGCAAAAAAAGGGGGGAGGGGAGAGAGGAAGGACACTGACAAACATAAAACTGAGAACAAAATTGGTGTATAAGACTCTAATAGCCCTAGCTAAACTCTTCCAATTTTTGTTTTCTTGAACAGAAATATGCACAACAAATTTATTCTTTTGTTTGTTTGTTCTGTCTTTTCCTTTTCAAACAGTGCTTTGGCTTTTGTCAAATTCAAGATTTTTTTCTTTTTAATCAAGAATTATGAGCTATATTGAGTATATTTAAACGATAATGTGCAAACTTTAAGAGAAATGCTATAGTTCTTTGTGAAAGATTAATGAAAAATAAGAATTTAAGACAGGAAACATAAAAGATGAGTTTGTATACATTGGGATATGGTTAACAGATCAACTGCATTTCTTCATGAGCTTATTCAAAGATTCATTGATAAATCCATAATTTTTAAATCATGACTGTCTGTGCACTCAGTAGATAGCAGGTGAATCGTACATGAATTTGGAAAACAAAAATCTGGATCCTGGGTTACTAAAGACAAGAACAGATGGAAGATGTTGAGTGTTCTCAAAGATGATTTTAAGTTAGGTATTTCTGTTCACTGTCTTGGGACTCAGTACACAGATCTGAACTGCACAAGCTGGGGTTAATGCATCCCAAACCCTAAAAGGAAAAGGCTCTTTCCAGTTGTGTTTGAGAGGAATCATAATTTTAAACTTCTGTGGGAGCTTGAAGATGTTTCCTTTCACCTCTATAAAGAGCCAGTAACCTAAATTCTTCTTGAAATATACTTTAGATGTGATGCATATTTTAAATTAAAGTATGTGGATCATATGCATTAGAAACATACAGATCATATAAATAAGTTAACTTCATTATAACAGTGTAGTTAGCCTTGATGGTTCAGGAGTACACCAAGGCTTTGTGCTTCATAATTATCAAAACAATTATAATTATAAATACAGTGTTCTAGAAAAGTGATAATTTCTAATTTAGTGAGATCTTCACAAGATGAGGCACTCAAGAAATTTCTAATCAGACTAGAATGCTAATAAAAGAAACACAAATTGGAAGCAGTCCCTTAAGGTCTAGTTACTGGAAAAATAGGCGTGTTTTTAATTTTGGTACAAATAATTTCAAAATCTGGTAGTTATACTTGAGAAAAAAGATAGATAAGAAGGCATGGCATTCAGTAAACTGTTGAAGCTCACACACTGTGATGATTTAATCTTCTTGATATTATGAACCATTACGAATGTCCAGATTCTTGGTTACTTTTAAGATTGGCCCCTAGAAGCTGAGCTGAAATAATCAGACTAAGCTGAAAACATGCCATTTACTGGAAGGTAGAAGTTCTGGAATTTCTTCCTTTCATGACCAGTTAGGGACTTTTCATAAATGTTTTGCTATTTACACTAATTTGCTCTCCAGCTAACTCTGAATGCTGCCCATGCAGTAGAAATAGATTCATGCCAGACATAGATGTTGATTCAAGGCAAAGGCTTTTTATTCTTTGTCTAATTTTTTTGGGGGGGCGCTCCACACAATCTAGTTTTCATTCTAGACCTGGAAGGCTTCAGCCTTCATACAATCTAGAACGTTAAAGCCTCCGTGACTTACTGAGCCACTCTGACTAACTCCTTCTAGACTCTGACTCTTCTCATTCAACTCACTTGTTGTTCTGGTTCAAACTCTTCTTCAGGCTGACAGGGTCAAACTGTCCTGAGTAGGTTTACTGTTTCTGCCCAAACTCTTCTGACTTTGGCTTACTCTGGCTGATTCCCTGACTGCCTCAGACTGAACTGCTCTGCTTTGCTTCAAACTGACTCACTCTTCCTCTCTGATACTGGCTTCTTCTGCTGAGCTGGCTCTGTCTCTCTGTGTCTCTCCTCCAGTTGCCTCCTTCAGATTGCTTGCCCCATACTGCCTTCTGTAACCAACTCTTCTGTAACTCCTCTTTCTGTGTCTGCTTCCACAGTCTATTTCTGTCTTGGAGATTAAAGACATGTACCATCACTGCCTTCTGAATACTAGGATTAAAGGTGTTTGCTACCATTGCTTTCTGAATACTGAAATAAAGATGTGTCTACATTCTATTCAAACCACCCAGGCCTCTGAATGTAGACCCCTGGAATATAGACTTTCACACAGGCCTATTCCTCTACACCATTTTATTAAAAAACAAAAACAACAACAAAAACAACAAAAAAACTCTTTGCATTGATCCATTGTGTTAGTGCTCACACACACTACAACATGTGTGTCTCAGATGACAACTTGCTGGAATCAATTCACTTCCTCATGTCATGTGGGTTCCATCCTAGTTGGCTCGTGCCTTTACCTGCTGTTCCATCTTGACATTCCACTTTTTGTCATTTGTAATTGTTTCAACCAAAATTATCCATTTTATATTGCAATATGCCATTTTCTCATTTGCTGTGATGATTGCTATGTCACACAAATATTTGTAGGACAGCGGCCTGAATCATGATGCATTATTGTTGCAGAACTGGCCACAGTTATATTTACTACCATTTTATTGCTAGACAGTCCACAGTAATCTGAGTCTGATTCTTTGATTCACTGACACCCTCTCAGACTTTAAATGTGTGACAGAGATTATTAAGGATTACATCACACTGGATATTATTGGTTGGTTGGCAATGTCCCAAGATTTACAGTGTAATATGAGCAAAGAAATCAAAGCCAGTAGGAATGGGCTATGAATGCATGAGCTAATGCCTTCCAAAGGAAGGAAGGCAGAAATGCATTCTGGTCACTCTCTTTCCTTACTTCAACTCTTCCATAAATATTTTATAGCTCAAGATGAATATTCATTCTTTTACTAGTAACAATTGAAAGGTAACATCTTCTTATATAAAAATGAGTTTTAGGTTTATCACCAGACTTTAATAAAGGACTTAATATAAAATAGTTCCAACTATCTAATTCCTGGCAAAAAGAAAGGATGCAAATAAAATTTTCTAATATGAAAGTTATTGTATTAAGTAAAACTTTTTTCTTATTTACAACACTTGGCATGTGTTTGATGTAGATGATGTAGGCTCATCTTATGCCATGTAGAACTCACTTTGCTATGGTTAAGTTGCAGACATACTTCAAAGTTTTGGGCTATGGGACTTGCTTGCACAGTTGTTACTGTACAAGAGCACACTGAGAGTTGATATCTGAAGACGATGTCAGTGTTGTGTGTGTGTGTGTGTGTATATATATATATATATATATATATATATATATATATATATATATGATATCATGATTTGATTCACTGAATAACAAAAATGAGCAGCTCTCTAGTTAGGTTCATATCCTTTTCAGAATTCTATTTTTTATAAAAGGATGGTAGCCTGAATACAACTGCCTACTGAAGGCAATTTCCACAGTAAAAGCAACTCTATTCAGGGTTCTTTCTTAGAGTGCAATTTTGACTTTGATGTCTCCATATCTTCGAAGATGTTGACTAAGATACATAATAGTTGTAGAGTATTATATACAGATTATTTTATCTGCTATTAAATTAGATCTGTTATTTTAAAATGATTTTACTAGCAAGTCCCTTTTAACTGTTGAGTTTTCCCAAACATTTCAGTAAATAAAATGGATTTTTTAAAAAATCCAACCTCAGGATTCTTATTTAATTGAGATTAGGCTCCTGATGTCTTCAAAAAACCCAGAATGATGTCATAAGGAGTCTGAAAATAGCCAGTGTGATGAGTGCTGATGTCCTCAGGGCATTGTTCAGTAAGTGTAATGAGTCTGAATCACATGTCTAGGTCTGTATCTGTGTTTATTGATATTAAGAGCATATTCCAATCTGTGATGTTTAAGTGTGATTTATTTGTAAAATTCCCTACTAGCTAATCAAAGCACATGTAGCTTTGAATCTTTATTTTGTAACACCTAGGTATTAGTATTTTTAAATCTGTCTTTAAAAAGTTATATTATCAGTTAATTGTGTCCTGGAAGTGTATATATATATGACTGTCATAGAGCTAAGAGTGGTGGGTAAATGCTGGCTTGGAACTCCACGTCATCCTAGGAGATGAGAACGGCAGTCATTTGTTTGCTCCTTACTTCTAGCCCTGACCAGAACCCAGCTAAATATTAAATATTGCCTGCTATAGAGGTCATTAGCAAAGAAATGTGGCTTGGTTGGTGCTTATCTGCGCTGTAGCTGGAAGCATTGGGCTGAGTCCATTTACTGATAAGGTGTCTTCCTCTTTATCCCTGTGAAACCACACCTTATGCAGAAGGTGCCTTGCAGGACCTTATGCTTAGACTTGAGGTCCACATGCAAATGAGGCTTCTCCAGTATCCTTGTTTTAACCAATGAATCCCAACCCTGAGTACCAAAGACACTCCCCTTCCTGTACTCTATAAATGTAACTACCCTCACTTTAGTAAATGAGAGAGATGTTCCTCTGACAACCTCTCCCAAGAGTCTGATTTGCTCTCATTGACTTAATCCTCCTATTGATCTGGGACCCTCCAGGATGCATTGACCCACACCTTGTGCTTTCCTTCTAGGGGTCTGAACTGGCGCCAATAGCTCAGCCACACTCCAGGGAGAAAAGAGAGATCAACATGTATATATATATATATATATATATATATATATATATATAATTTTAATTTTAATTTTAGTTGGGAGATTGTAATGCACATGGTATACTTTCTAGAAAGAAACATCCACGGTATGCTTGGTGTTAAAATGTCCAGTGTTTCTTAATCTACTAAAGATACCTTTGTGTCTGAATCTCTAGAATGTACCTTCCTAAGCTCTATACAAGATTCATTGAAACTAAAACATCAAATCTGGCCCTAAAACCCAGGTTCTCTTAAAATTAGGCAATTATCATGGCAAATGTTAAATGAATATTTTAAGTGAGGTAAACATGAAAGGACTACACACTGTACAGGCCCAGTGATTTTACCTTCTGAAAAAGACAAAGCTTTGGAGACAATAAAACAGTCGATATTTGGCAGTTGGTTAGAGGAGATGAGCGAGCTCAGCATGGTGGAGTTTCAGATCAATGAAACAACTACGACTTGTCATACATTTCTAAAACCCACTGAATGCATAACTCTAAGTGAACCCTATAGGAATGTACAAACCTTACATGACAGCATGGCAGTGTAGGATCGCTGTAGCAGATTACTGTGGCAGAGGTTTTATACTTGAGAGAGCTCAGCATAAAGGATCAGGACCTTATACAAAAATGTACTCAAATTAGGGGCATATTATGGACAACAAACTTTAAGTATTGCTGATTAAAGGGATTTTTTTTCCTCTTTCTTTTTCTATTAAATGGTGTCCAACAGAGTTACTAGAAACTGTTCCCTAACTATAGTCTTGGAATAGTTTTACTGTACAACTTGGAAAACATTCTGACTTCTGTGTGACTTCTGAACTGGCTTCATTTGCTTCTTGGTGAGGCCACTAATAAAAGTGCAGCCAAACTTGTCTATTTTTAATTTTTTCAAGTGTTTATGAGCTTAAGACTTTGAATTTTTTGTTGAATCATGGAGAGTCCACTTTAGTTGTCAGTAGGTAAATTTCCTTTATTGATCTGTTTTTTGTTTTTTTTTTAAATTTTCTTTCATATGTACTTTTTTCTTCTCTGTGATGCGTTAAACATTCATGTTGAGTAGTAACCTACCAAATGTAAAAACTAAATGCATTATTTAATTTTCCTGAAATCCATTAACAGTTTTAAGCTAGCAAGTAACGTTATCATATAATTAAGTGATCTAATGCAAATGAGATTCTTAGCAGAGTAGCTGGCACATAATCAGTATCCAGGAACTGCTATTTAGCAATGACTATTTTATTATTAGACTAATACATGCCAACCTAAGAGTTAATTAAAATGATGAGTTCTGTTTTGAGAATTGACAGCCTTTCTTTTTATTTTATTATTTCATTTTTATTTGCTGAACTACTGCAAAATAAATTACCAACATTGTTACATCTCTTCTCTAAACACTTCCAATGTGCACCTTCACAAAAAATTGGAACATGCTGCATCTGAAAATTATAATTCCTTTTTGTCAACGAATACTCAGACTACTCTCAGACCGTGACAATTGCCCCAAAATGTCTTTTATAATTTGTTTGTAAAAACAAACAAACAAACAAAAACTTTAAATGAATAATCATTTGTGAATTGCTTTCTATCTAATGTAAATACCATTTGGAAATTTATAGGCAATTAATTTTATGCACGTTGTCTAGTGGAAGAGGACAAATGTTATGCAAATGGAAAGGACATAAGAAAGACTGGCCCAGGCAGGCTGCTGCACATGAGCAGACAGCAGAGCATGCTGTTCGTGTTCACAGCAATTGGTATTTTTCCAGTTGGACTACACTGCCATGGGGTAGGAAGCCAACCTTTTAGAATTTCAAAATATAAGGAAGCAAATGCTAATAAAAACCTGGGGATTAATAGTATGGAACAGAAGATTCATTATCCCTTTAGGAAGAAAGAAGTCTGATAAACTACGCATGTGAACATACAACTGGATGATTTTGCCTTTCATGCTGTGAAGCTCCATCACATGGACAAATTCATTTTATCCATACATTCAAATAGCCCGGGTATTTCCTGTGGAAGGGAAGACAAAGGAACATAAAAACCAAAAGTGTTTCTTTACTCTGTTATTTTACTAATATTCTGTGAGAAAATAGTCAATTACAATAAAGCTAAAATGATGAAGCACCAGGAAATATTGATAAGATAAAGCGAGGAGTTGTCAAGATGGCTCAGTGATTAAGAGCACTTGCTATTCTTGTGGAAAACTGGGGTTTGGTTCCCAGCACCTACATGTTGACCTATACCTGTCTATCAATCCAGTTTCATGAGATCTGACGCCCTCTTCTGTTCCACTAGCTACAAAGACATACATGCAAGAAAAACATACATATATTTAAAATAAAATAAACATTTTAAAGGGATTTTAGTAAAGTCGACACAGTTCAAATTTTTGAGCAGAAATCACTGGGATATTCTTCTCAAATATAGGGCTAAGTGCTTGATTTATTTTTCCCTGTTACAACTAAGCAATTGTTTACCTCCTTTACTTCCTGCTAAGGTTTTTCAAATGCCATATAACTTTTCTATCAGCTAGAGTGATTAAAAAAAAAAAGTTTGTTTTTTTTTTTTTTTTTTTAAAGACAGAAGTAGTGCTAACTGGCTAGTTTCCCTTTCTAATCTCCTATCAAATACATGCACTTTGACACAGTCCCTATGAAACATTTAAAAGCTTAATTTGACAACTTTAAGGTTTATTACCATGAGTTTTCACAGAAGACAGTTGGTTTTCCTGGTAAAGCTGCCATCAATTTATTTCTTCTTCAGGTCTTTGCCTGCATCCAGTGGTCAATATTTACTAATTCTAAGCATCCTTTATGGTGGTCACATTTATTGTGCTTTCATCATGTTATATTATCTTACTCAAGAAATGCAATTAAATCAATAAATACAGTTGAATCTCCCAATATGTACCTGCCTTTGCATAGGCATTAAGAATATAATACATCTCACCCGTCATCAAATAATTCTTTGATGCAGTGGAAGAAGACCATTACAGAAAGCCACAACTAGTCAAAATGCAGAAAACAGCCAATGGTAGAGTGCTCAGCCCATTTGATACATTAACAACACAACTCCTGCTCTGAAGAAGGCTCAGGGAACAATGCAGACCAGCAGATGAAGAGACTGTAAAAGCTGGAGATCCAGGAAGTCTGCTAGAAATTGTGCCCTCTAGCTATGGCAGGAAGCCATACTCATAAAACCTCAACTTGGCTGCCTAAACTAGATATGAATACTTTCAACAACAGTTGATAACTCAAGATAGATGGGAAAAATTACGTATGGAACCACCCATAGGTGAAGAGCTACAGGCAAGTAACAAATGCTAAGAGGGAATCAGTCTTCCCCAGGGATCAATCCCTGATTGCTTATTTAATACTGAATGGTCAGCTCTAGAAATACACATGCAGGAACATGAAAGGAACCAGCAAGTTGTATTTATATGTTGATTCATCATTTCATATGTAACAACAATGGTAATTAACTTAGAATTTGTTCTTGTTGTTATTTCTTGGGGAGTTTGCTTTGTTTTGTTTTTTTGTTGTTTGTTTTTTAGAGAGAGAGAGAGGCAGAGAGAGAGAGAGAGAATATAAAGTTGGAGAGAGAGAGAGAACATAAAGTTGGGTGTGTAAGGAGGTGGAGAGGATCTGGGAGGATCTGAAAGAAGGGGGAAAAGATCAAAATATACTATATGATTTTTTTAAAATTAAAAATAAAAAAGATGAAAGTTCAAACAATTTAAAAGAAAATCTACGGGATTTTGGATCATAAATGTCATGCCTTGGTTCTCACAAATGTGCTATTGCAAAGCTGTGGAACTTCCAAAGGTCGGCTGGGGGATCTCTAGATCAGTGGGGAGTGACCTCAAATGAGATGAAAGTATTCTGGCCCTTTCTCCTTGCTGTCCTAAAAATTTACTAGAAATATAGTAGTTAACAGAAATACAGAAGTATAATTTTATAGTCTCAAGTATCATAAGAATAAAATGGCTGAACTGTGGTGGTGCATGCCTTTAATCCCAGCAATCAGGAAGTAGAGGCAACCAGATATCTGTGAGTTCAAGGCCAGCCTGGTCTAAAGAGTAAGTTCCAGGACAGCCAGAGTTACAACAGAGAAACCCTGTCTCAAAAAAAAAAAACCCACAAAATAATAATAGTAAATAATAATAATATAAAATCAATAATATAATATATATAATATAATAATAACATAATTAGTTTTCTGAAGATAAAGATTTTAAGGCTTTTCTTTTTCTAGAAATTAGGAAGGTAAAATAGACTGGAATCAATTGTAAGAAACAAGAGCATACTTCTACATATAGGTCTTAGATGGCAGGAGCAATGAGAAGGAACTAGGGTTCTGCATGAGGTTGCAAGAGAAACAAGATTCAGAGCAGATATCTGCATTATTGGCAGTGGATGAAGGAGAAGGAGCAGTTCAAAGAGAGTTGAGGCTGTGTAGGAATTTCTATCAATGGCCTTGTGGAAAGATACCCACCTTGCTGGTTCTTATTTTCTATTCAATTTCTTTTTTGTTGGTTAGTATACATCACAACAGGATGAATAAATCCATTTAATACCAAAGTACAAAACTGAACTCACCATTCCCATGAACATGCTTCTATGACACCTCGTAAGTCAAGCCAGACAGGCATCTTTAGTTCTTTCCATTAACACACATGCCAAGGGCACCCAGGTCCTTATTTATTATACTTTCAGTGTATTTCCCAAATGTGTTACCATCTTTTCTCATGATTATGAACTGGTACATACCTTCCTTGTTGCAGAAAAATGTTGAAATAATTTTCTAAATACCTTCATATCTCTAGTATTACCTCCAATTAATCTACTTTTCTAATAAAAAGAACACGGCTTCTGGAGTCAGGTATGTCCCAGTTTGCATATTAGCTTTGAGACTTACTATAGTCCAAGAGAAAAGATAATTAAAGCTTTATGAGCTTAAACTTTCCTCACCTGTCAAAATGGAACACAATAAAAGTACCTAATTTACAAGGCCACTGCTAGAGTTCAATGAAACAGCACCTAGCTAATTTATGGCACTAAATGCTACCCAATTAATGTTCGCTTCCAATTTCCTATTATAGCCCTACAGAATCCTTCTATAGTAGAAAAGTGACTGTGTGGAAAGCAACCTCAGAAGCTCTTTCACTACAGAAAGAAAATCTTCTACCACAGCATAGAGCACCATTGGTAGGTCTAAACCTCATTGGTGCTAAAGCTGCAGGCTTGAGTCCTAAGTGGCACAGTGTCCTGGGATTAGCTAAAGCAGAAAATGCTGGCTGCTCACTCAAAACCCATTTTCTTTTTGTGTGTGGCAAGAAGTGATAAGCTGGAACTAGTACTTACGCTGCCTTTCTCCTTACACTCATTAGGCTATGTATTCCAATTCTTACATTTGAGGTGAGGCCATGTTTCTGAGTGATGGGCTGTAAAGGGACCTACTGTTTAATTCCTGACTTACTTCCTCGTGTTCCTGGTGTCTTCCCTTCTCTGCAGACCAAATGTGCATGATACAATTCAGTAGAGGACTCTGCAACTCTTAAGCATAGCAGAGTCATAACAGGACATGCAATTGGATCCTGATCATGTGATTACTTGAAGCAGCCCACCCAATTGTGATGCCTTAGACTGTGATGTAGATAAGAAGGATATTTTTAAATTGGATAATCCATTAAGCTTGACTGTTGATCACAATAACCGTTAGCGTGCGTATTTAGCAACGAAACCAAAAGGAACTGGTGTTATTTAACAAAGCCTAAAGATCGTGTAACTGGATGGGTAGTTGGCAATGGTTTGTACAGAGCAGCTGGAAGGCGCCAACAGCAGAGACCCATCCTTTACTATGATAAAATATCTGGTAAGCATGTAACTTAAAATGATTAGTAAGGACAGCCATTAATATCATAACCACAAATGAGGTTTAGAAAAGAGAACATTATGTTTTAACTATTGATGTTGTTGGATAATTTTGTTGGATAAATTTGATAAGGAATTGTGACAAAGGGAGGTACTTGGGAAATGATTGGTCTATTTTATTTTGGTTAAAAATAAATAGGAGTAATCTTGAGGCCTTTTTAAGGTAGAAAATCAGTTGATTCTGAACTTCAAATGAGTCTCACAAAGCCAAGATGTGATTGAAAAAAAGGCTTTGAGCAGAGAGGACCTGTGAGGCCGGAGACACCCCCCTCCACCCCTCCCCCAGGCCCTGGCATTAATCCTAAACTCTTAATAGGAACTTAGGCTTTCTCTACTCAATACAATAATTATTGAGTACTTTCCAGAACTCCCTGTTCCAAGAACTAGCCTACCCCAGAAACCATAAAACAATTGTCAGGCTTAATTCAAGGGCACTGTGACCCAGCCCAAATTCCTAAAATGAGCGGCAGCTACAGCCGCTGCCTAATAGCCTTGGGCAAGGGACTTTACCCTAAGTGTACATTTCCTGGTGCCCGAGACCTTGCTATAAAAAGCTTCCCCATTTGCTCCTCGGGGCCGTTTCTATCCTGCGTGTTAGAACGGTCCCAGTGCACTGGAATAAATCCTCTTGCTATTTGCATCGATATCCCGTCTGTGAGTCTCTGTGGGGGTGCAGCGTCCCGGTTTGGGCCTTTGGGGGTCCAACATTTTGGTTCCCTGACCGGGAACCGATGCATCCCCCCAGACCCCACAAGTCGGGTATCGGAGGTAAGCTCGAACATCTGTTTGTCTGTCTGTCTGTCTGTCTGCCTGTCTGTTTGGAACAAGTAACTGGTCAGAGCGGTAAACTGTGTCTGTAACGGTCTGTGGTGTGCATGGTCCGTAAGGATCCCACCGCGCGGCTTAAGCTTACCGGGATGGTATAAGCCAGGACCGACCCTGGAGGACACGCCAGTGGGGTTGGAGGGGACACCGTAAGGTTTCCTCTCCGTCTGAGCTGGGGGCAGGTGGCCCCATGGCACATGGCCAGGATCTCTGCCATTTGGTTTGGCAGGAACCGGCATCTGTCCGATATTGGAGCTCTGTTTCTCTTTGTGTCTGATTTTTGTGTTAATTGTGACTGACTTATTTGCCTGACTATCTGTATTAGGTCTTGTTTGTCTGTTTGTGAGAAGCGCCACGGGAAGGTCTGGAATCTGGAGGCTGTGGGGCCCTGGAGGACACTCCAGAGTCTGGCAACGGGGAGAAGTCTGGGAGGACTTCCCCCCATCTGTACGGGGAGAGGTCCAGGATGACTTCACCCCATCTGTTCGGAGAGGGGTCCGTGAGGATCCTTCTCCATCAGGAGGAGGGAGAGGAGCCTCTCTTCCGTCTGGAGATGCCTGTTAGAGGCCGGTCTCAACCTGCTGTGACTTCCGTAGAGGAGCTGTGGAAGTCCCCTCCTGGGCGCGTCTGCATAATCTGTTTCTTGTATTTTCACTGGTTCTTTCTGACTTGTTGACAATGGGACAGTCGACTTCAACCCCCCTTTCTCTGACGCTTGACCATTGGTCTGAGGTTACACCATAGCCGTAGGAGAGCTGCTGATGAGCTACCCTCCTGTCTGGGGTCGTGACGACCCATGTCGGGAAGCTTGGGTTGTGAGAGGACCCATCTGGGGTCATAGGACCCACCTGGGGGTCCTGACCTGCTTGGAATCTGGAGGCTATGGAGGCCTTTCCGCTGACAGACTCTCTGGCCGAGAGCTCTGGGCGGACAGTGGTGCCAGGTGCTTGACTCTGGAAACACCAGAGGGTGCACTGCTGTTTCTGTATGATTCCGTGTGTGTGTATGGCTAGACTCAGACTGACTTTGCTTTTGGATGTGGGACAAACTCCATCTGGACCTCTTGACATAATTATGTCTCATTTTAAGGGATTCAAGGACAGAGCAACTTATCAGTCAGTTGATGTACACCTGAAAACCTCTGAGAAATTGTGCGGCGCCATTGTCTTATCTGATTCTTGTTTGTCTCAGCTTCATGGTTATATGTTTTGTGTTTGTCTGTTTTCCGTGTAACACTCGAGATCTAACGTGGGCCAAGCAACTCCTCTCATATGCTGTGGGTAAGTGGCAGTGCTGCCAGCCGGGAATGCAAGCCAAGCCTAAACAAGGGGTGGAAGGCCAGCTGCAAGGAAGGGAGGCTGCGTTGAGCAGACCTCTGGAGCCACCCAGCCAGAGCTGCTTCCAGATAGACCTGTTTTTTAATAATGCTGGGCTGCCAGTTTCACTCATCCTTGGTTTGGGGCTCTCAGCCATAGGAGAAAAAGGGTTAATGAGAGAAAACAAGCAAAAAGTGGCAGGAAAAGAAAAGGGGTTAATTAAGAGATAATAGCAACCCCCATCCTATAAGAGTAATAAAAAGTAACTCATGTTGCCTTGCTGAGGCAGGAGGGGGTGGAGCACACCCACTCTGGAGATAACAGCCAAACATTTTTGTGTAAAAATCACTAAAATGGTATTTTAAAATGTATATGTAGTTTGAGTAAAGAAACCTAATGGTTTTAAAGATTCAGGTGCCTTGTAATGACTGCCACTGAGGTAAAGCTTGCTAAAAACTAGAAGACAGGCTGCTGCTTAGGGAGGGACAGGAGGAATGTACATTTGGAATTTTATTTACTGCCGTCTCAGCCGCTGCCTCTGCAGTAAAAGTGACAGCCCAGTTGTTGCTCTTGCTAATTCGGCTCAGTTAAAACCTGTTCCACCTGAACTAATTGGCAAAATGCTTAAAAATGTTTTGAAGTCTATAGGTCTGAGGGTGTGAAAACATAAGTAAATGGTAAGGGTTAAAAAGTAATCTAAAATGTATAGATAAATTCTGGCTGTAAAGTTCTGGTAAGCTGATGAATAATGTGTATTTTGTGTTCATTTGAATATCACTGTCTTAAATGTTAGCTTGCCAGATTTGGGACAAGTTTTCTTAGAAATGAATCTTGCTGCAAACTTAGAGGAGAGGCATGGAGCAGCTTGTGCTACCCGCCAAAATGCTAAAATAATTTCTGCCACTAACAGACAATTTGTAAAAAGGCAGCAAGTCATCTCTGAAAAAGTCCTAAGGTCCTCTGTTGTTCCAGACCTGATTAAGATTTCTCTGTCTGTATGTAAGATTATACTTGTATTTGAGAAAAAACTGGTCCAGAGCCAGGGCCAGGAGGGAGGGGACCACATGGGCAGAGAAAGATGACAACCCGGTGTGGAAGATAAGTGGGCATGGATGAGATGTTAGACGGAGGCAAATTTCACAGGGTGTGTGGAATCTCCCCCAATTCCTAAGACAGTAAAAGAAACAATTGGCATTAAGAGGGGAGGTCTTAGGAAACCCAGAAACCTTGTCCCCGGGGAGCAGGAAAACAAAAACAAAAACAAAAAAAAAACCAGCTCAGTTAATTCAAGTCCCAAGGACATCCCATGTGCTGCGCTTTGTGGTGGGCTCCCTGCCAGGGAGATGAGAGGGTTCCTGGGGAGAACACCCTGTTCCCTCCTTCCTGCTGCTGCCCCTAATAAAACACTAGAGAGTAGATCATCCTGCTTTGGGTGGACAGAGCGGGGTTCGATCCCTCTGAGTCTTATCCACAGAAAGATACCTACTGGTCTGGCAACTGAAGACTGGCCTGGCAACGGAAGACTGTCATTGCCTTGAGGCCTCTGTTCCCCATAAGGTCACAGAGAACACGGAGAGTCCAGGGTCATCTGTCTAGGTATGGGTAAGTCTCTGTCATTTTAATTGAGTTATACTTTTTGCTATAATTTAGTATTCTCAGATCTCTGGTGTTGATGGCTAACTGTAATTCTGTTAGTTTAACAGCAATAGACAACCAGTTTTTCTCTCTCTGAGGCTACTAGAGTCCCTATCTGAATATGACAAACAGGATTGTCTCGCTAACAGGCCCCCTGTTAAAAGATAAATAGGTTTTTGATGTAACTTTTACTATCCCTTTATTTAAAAAATTTGCCTAAAAGTGACTGCTCTCGGTAATAACAACTCTGTATTTGGTAGATAGTTAGATTAAAGAAAGTTTAAAGGAATGTTATGAGGTTTAAAATATAAAGGTCTAAGAAAGTGATTTAAGTTTTGAGTGTCTGAGATAATGTTAAGATATGGAGGTTTAAAAGTCTGCAGATATGAAAGCCTAGGTAAGTTGTGAAGGTCTGAAAAAGTGATTTTAAGTGAGAAGGTGGTTTGAGATAAAAGTTAAAAAAAAAAAGGTTCAGAGTTATAACATTAAAATCCTGGATACATGTTCTGATGAGCTGGTAATAATTGTTTTTATCTGGATTAGAGGCTTGCTTGGCTCTCCCATTTTCTTCTAGATACATGAAATCATACTTTGTTGCTAAAGGAAGCCAAAAACCATTCTCTACATTTTAAAGTGACAGATTTTGTCTTAGTAGTGTATAACCTGGTTTTAGTTACTTGAAAACTTTTTATGATACTGTACTCTGTAAACAGATATTAATTAACCAAAAAACAGATCCTGTGTTATATAAATTATGGGCCACTTGAAGGTCCCTAAAAACATATGTTTTTAAGTGCCTAAATAGGTTCAAGTCTGAGGTGATTTCTCATTGG
Organism: Cricetomys ansorgei; assembly: GCA_026225945.1. Classification (NCBI taxonomy): domain Eukaryota; kingdom Metazoa; phylum Chordata; class Mammalia; order Rodentia; family Nesomyidae; genus Cricetomys; species Cricetomys ansorgei. The sequence continues at coordinate 8,302,342 of JAMJFZ010001038.1, forward strand.
CTGTTTAACAAACACTTGTTAGCTGTTCTTTCTACAATGTGAATTACAATATAAAAAGTTCCAAATGTAAGCTTCTGTAAACTTTAACTTCTGCCTCTAGTTTTTATCATCTCAATAGATCACTACTTGGCTAACAGACACCATCCAGGAATCAAACTGCTTAGACTACTGTGAGTCCTGAACCTGACCTGCTGAGAGCTGATGACCAGTCCAGCTGATGTGACCACCCCCATCCACTCCGCTGGATCAGCGAACCAGATGTACCCCACTGCCTAGCCCCCTGCTCCCCAGCTCTTGACTAATACCAGCCTGTTTGGGGCCCCTGACGACGTCCCCTCTCAGCAGGAAGCAGTCTAAGAGATTACAATGTCCCATTTCCACAGGCTGGAACTTTTAGTCAAAAGAAAACTCCCTAAGACTGGGGACATGGCATGTATAGTGCCTATTGGCACACCAGAACATTACCTGTTGAGGCCAGATAGACTCAGGTTCATTAAACTGACAATATGATAAAACACCCACTTAAAGCAAAAAAGGGAGCCCTTAACAGTTCTCACACTGTCACTCCTATTAGGGGTGGGGGCAACAGGAGTTGCCACAGAAAACTCCCTACTTCTACAGGGACAACAGTACCAGAGTCTGCGAGCTGCCATTACAGGAGAGGTTTAGATTTACTTTTTCTCCAACAAGGAGGACTTTGCTCCACTTTCTGGTTTAAATCCTGGTTCAATTCATCCTCATGGGTGACAACGTTAATATCTACACTACTGGCACCCTTGGTAATGTTATTGTTGGCTCTAAACTTTGGATCCTACATTTTAAGTAAACTAATAGAGGAAAAGAATCAGTGCAATACAGATTATGGTTCTCAGACAACCGTACCGGTTTCTTAAAAATTCTCCAGGGAGTGACTATAAACTATCAGGAGCTAAAACAGCTGTTCCATGATTGGAACAGTCACAAGAAAAAGGGGGGAAATGTGAGGCCAGAGGATCCCCCCACCCCCGGCCCTGGGCATTAATCCTAAACTCTTAATAGGAACTTAGGCTTTCTCTACTCAATACAATAATTATTGAGTACTTTCCAGAACTCCCTGTTCCAAGAACTAGCCTACCCCAGAAACCATAAAACAATTGTCAGGCTTAATTCAAGGGCACTGTGACCCAGCCCAAATTCCTAAAATGAGCGGCAGCTACAGCCGCTGCCTAATAGCCTTGGGCAAAGGACTTTACATTTCCTGGTGCCCGCGACTTTGCTATATGCCAACACCAATCAATTTAAAGGTTAACTGGCCCCTACCTATTAAAATGGGAAAACAATTGGGGAACCAATCAACTTGTACCAATTCGGTTTGTGCTCAACAAATGTATAAAAAGCTTCACCATTTGCTCCTCGGGGCCGCTTCTATCCTGCGTGTTAGAACGGTCCCAGTGCACTGGAATAAATCCTCTTGCTATTTGCATTGATATCCGTCTGTGAGTCTCTGTGGGGGTGCAGCGTCCTGGTTTGGGCCTTTGGGGGTCCAACAACAGCTGTGTGAGCAATAGAATACACTGAAACTTCAGCAGCATTGAAGAGAAGGAGAGTGTGATATGTGGTGTTGAATCATTTGATTCCAATGAATAAGTAGCTCTGCTGCCTGCTTCCTCTTTTCAAAATCACAATGAGAACAAACAGATCTCTCTTGGTTGCCTGATATTCCTTCTGCTCTGTGCCTTCCTGATCTGGGCAAGCTATAACATAGCATGCAATGGGGGAGGGCAAGCACAACAACAGACATACAGATTGTTAGAATTATTATTAAAATGTTAAAGTGACTTTGAATATGGAAAGAACAGAGGTAAGAGTTGTACTTAGCAGTCATCATAAAGCACACAATTTCCGGCTCAAGGATCTCAATCTACAGTCTTGGATTTTGAGAAATATTCAATATATTATATACTGTAAATCACCAAAGAGATATATTGCATTTTCTGCTTCTCAGAGAAAGACAGAATGGTTACAAAGCCTCTAAAACAATAGAAGAGTTCAAACAGGGAACGGGTGGCATTTAACTTTCTAGCTTGACTTTCACATTCCAGGCACACTTTAATGACTTCTACCCACAGTTTCAAAATGTTTACCTGGTGATCTTTTGTGCATGTATGTATGCTTGTGTGTGTGTAGTTATGTGTGAACAATGTGCATGCTGTGTTAGTGGAGGCCAGGGAACAACCTCAGATATGGCTACTTGGGCTCTGCCCACTTTAATTTTGGCAATTCTAAGTTTTTCTCTTCTTAAACCTCCCCTAAATACATGTGGAAACCAGAAATCAGGAAATGAACTATTGTTAATCACAATTCTTTATGCTTACATGTACCCCAGAAGCATTTAACTTCATCCACATTTCTTTGGTTGATGACATCAGTCAACCCAAACTATACCTCATATATCAGAAACCCAAGCTATACCTCAGTCTGCCTTCCCTCCTTGCTCACTTTCCTTTATTTTGTCTGGTCTTTCCTACAGTTCTGTCATTCTCTCAACTATCGTTCTCTTATACATTTTATCTCTTCTAGAACTGGCCTTTTAACCTGGCTTGCTATGTCTAATTCCTCTAATTGCAACTTTTTCCTTTTCCTAAATGTGTTTCTGAAGCAAATTTGTTCTTGCTATAATTCATTTATTATTTATGTAATATATGATTATATATATATATACACATATATATGTGTGCATATATATACATATATATTCATATATGTGGTGTATATATATGTATATGCATATATATACATACACATACACACACATACACAATCTTGAAATAACTGTAGAAACCTGGAATCTAGAGAGGGAGCTAGTACGGTAATTATTCTGAAAATATTTATTATTTAGAAGGAAGGATATCCATAGTAAGTTTGTTGAAATCAGAGGATAACATGAAGGAGTTGGCCCTCTCCTTCAACAATGTAGGTCACAGGAATTGAACTCAGGTCATCAGTCTTAGTGGCAAGCTTTGACTCACTGAGCCATCTTGCTGGACTTGTCACATCAAAATTTTTAATGGAAGAGCTCAGTTATGTGTTTCTTACATCAAGTAAGGCCACATATGAAGTCTTTTTAAGAAAGTCCTCATTACCTCTCTTTAGTTGCCCTGTCTTAGTCTACTGAGACTGCTGTACTGCCTTGGTATGCATACAGAAGTTGATTTCTCACCATTATTGGAACTGCTATATTCAGGGTGGAGACTCTGGCAGGAAAGTGTCCTAGAGGGCCTACAGGATTACCAGGAGTCTATCTTTTCACGAGGAGCTCTATGGTGGAATGGGCAGGAGTTTCTAGGTCTAGGTTCTAATATCATTCATGAGGTTTCCATCCCATGACTAAACCCTCACCTCTGCCCGAGTCACAGAAGCCTTCAATTTGTACCTTGTCCATGTCACCATTTTACTTCCTACTTCTACCCGATCAGCAGTGTTGGTGGAACTGACAAAGCTTACTCTAACACCTGATAACATTCCTGTAATGAAAGACTAGAGAGGCAGGAGAGTGCTGGGTTTTAAAATGAGTTCAAATAGGCCTCCAGTCCCTGCTTAGCAGAGACCTGGTCAAGTTATTTAAAGTGACTAAGCCCCAAGCCCAATTCTTATTTATGAGGATAGCGTTACTCTCTTCGAGGTGCATTGAAAAACTATATATATATATATATATATATATATATATATATATATATATATATATATGCTGTATATGCAGATTAACTCAGCAATAAATTAATAGTAATTACCCCCGAAAATAGTACTTATTATTTCTGTTGCTATGACTGTCATTCCTACTGCTGTTTTTCATGCAACTATAGATTATGCACTATTAGTTGCTACCAGTTTTGAAATCCTTAGTGATCAAAAATATTTGCATCCCTGAAAGTATACTATTTATCAGAAACAACTGAAAAACATTTAGTTGACTTATTTTAAAATTATTGATTGAGTATTATGATACATCTGTTCTAAGTAAGATTTGATTATAGAACATTGTTCTAATCCTCTAGGTTGGATAACTGATTTGAAAACAATATCAAGGGATAAATCAAAAAAATTTTTCAGAGAAATAACAGCACGGCAAAAGTGGTTATATAAATTAGCATGGCTATTACTTATCCAAATACTTTTCAGAAGAAAGAGAAAATTATTCAGAGTATGGTCAGACTATAAGAATAATGATGGTGGTCATCAACAGTGCTTCTGAACATAATTTATATATGAATCGCATCCTAGGTGCACAGGCTTGGATTGCAACAGGATAAATATAGTGGATAGCAGTAAAATGAACACAAAAATCAGTCATTGCTTTCCTAAAAAGTTAAAATGTCTTAGGTTTTGTGATATGCATAAATATAAAATATTAAAATCATTATTATCATGCGATGGAAATCATAATTATCATAATTACTTAGATGACTAGTTTGAACACTTATCAAAGGTATTAGGATAAGGTAGCTCATACGTTAGTCACAATATAACTAATAGATCCCGTGCACTTTTGAGACAATAGAGAAATTTCAAGACTGTCACTTTTCAAATTGCAGGCATTATCGGGCGTTCTTTGAAAGGAATGCAATGGGTATGAACACACTTAGGCGAGCAGTATTTAAAGGCTGTCATTCCTGCCGAGAGAACCCAAAAAGAACCTTCATTCCTTGGCATCTACTTTCTTGTAGTGTTAGCAGCTATTTCTGAGAGAGAGTACACATTTCCTATAATGATGATTGGGTGCAACAGTGGCTGGGGCATGTGAGTGCCGGGTCCAGGCATGGGGCTGCGGGCTGGCATTGACAAGAGTCTGCCCTGGTGCCACAGGAGTCCAGCACCATGTTTGAGAAGAAGCACATCCTTGAGGGCACCCTCAGGCCCCCTCCGTTTGAGAAGAAGCACATCCTTGAAGGCACCCTCAGGCCATCTCCTGAAGAGCAGCAGCTATACAAGGATGACCAGCACCTCCATAATGGGAAAACTCTGGGCAAGTATGGCTTCACTAGCAAGACGTCTCAGCCATGGGCACCAGACACACAGGGCCTGGTCTTCGGAGCCCATGATGCGTTTGAAGCCCTGCCCAATGAGCCCTTCCCCTCCAGCCCTCCAGAGCTTCCAGATGCCATGAAGCCACAGGATTTTGGAGGCAGTGCCAAGGAACAAGCTGTGCAGTGAGGGCCCCAGACCTGCCCCCTAGAAGCCCCTTCCCCAGTAACAAAGATTTGGATGTAAGCAAAACAAAACAAAACTGTAAAACCTCCCGTGTTTGCTTAGTTGGCAACAAGCGATCCTCAATCAGTGAGAGAAGAGAACCCAAGACGTTTTCATTATGTGATGGCCATCCGATGCATACTACATGTAGTGTACTTCACTAAGCACTCTGACTACAAACATCCGCAGACTACAATCGTGGCCTTCCATAACACGAGGGCAGGGAGATGATGCTATAAGTGTCCAGATAGGACATCATTTTCCAGACATTGAAAACATTGAGGCTTCATGGTCAAAAAGATCAGCCTGTGCTGCTAGAGGTAATAGTCTCTCCCTCCTCTCCCTTTTCTCCCTCAAAGACCTCCTTTATTCTCCTTTTCTCATCTTTTATAGCCTTTTCAAATTCTAATCCCTAAATCTTATACATAGATTTTTCCCATTTTAATTGTCACAGTGTTGAGAAATTTCAGTTGTTTCTCAAATAAAAAAAAAAAAAAAAGATTAAAATGTTAGTCTGCGAACAGTGGCTAAACATTGTGCAAGGCGATTGGTAACAGATCTCAATCTCCCCTCCCCCCACCTTTCTTGCCTTGTCTGGAGCTCACTATGTGTACCAAGCTGGACTTGAACCCATAGACATCTGCCTACTTCTGCCTCCCAAGCGCTAAAGTGCTAGGATGAAAGGCATATCCTACCATGCCTGGTTTGGCTGGTAACAGATTTCTAATGGGTAGCAGCTTATAAGGAAACAAGTTCTCCAGATCATTACCATCCCCATTACTTCTTGATTGTATACTTGGCTCTTTGCCATCATTTTTGCTACTTTTTTTGAATATTTGAGGAATTTGAATTTCAACTCATAGAATGTGAATCCAGAAAGAAGCCAAGGCTAGAACAGATAATTAATGAGAGGGTAAAGATTTAGATGCAGATGTTGGGAGATACCCTAGCACATTTGAATTAATCTTTTGGTAGGAACTAACCGAGTTGAATTTCATCATTTACAAGAAATATCTGTCTGAGGATGATACAGGGACCAAAAAAAGGAACTTCTATTTTAAGAGGAAACTGAGGTGTTTTCTAGGATGCAAAGGGAGACAGATTTTTTTTTAACTACTATATTTCATTGAAAAAGAATTCAGTGCATAGAAAGTGTGTAAGCATGTGTCTACAGCTAGTTTTGGTTGAATGAAGACTAGTTTTCATGACAGATACTGTTCTTACAATTGTCTGTTATAACCCTCCTACCCGTGTTTTATTTCAGATGTTTCAGGGAAGAAAGGGTAAAGGAGGTTACAAGGAAATGACATTTTTTTATGTGATAGGTAAGGCAAGAACTTAATGAGAGAGGAAGGTCTGCCAAGGAAAAGCAAGCTTAATGATTCTGGCTGGATAAGTAAGAGATCAGGTGCTCTCACCACCATTACTGGTGTTTGACTTATGTCCTTCTAAACCATCACAAGAAAGAACAAATACTGCCCCAGCTTTGAACTGGATCTGTTGTGGTCTTTCTGCAAAAGTAGCAGACCCTACAAGCACTGTGGAGATCACAAAGGAATAGGAACTGTTTTGTAGTGCTATCTGCCAGCATTTCATTGTACCATCTAACACAGAAAATGTGATTCTCCCCTTGGCCTAAATACAAGAGAAATTTTCTCTGACATCTTTTAAGTGTTACTTTCACAGAATAGTCACAGTTAGCCAGACTCATGCAGAATCAAGAAATTTGAAGAAGTAATTTTCTTTTATTTAATGTAAATATCATGATTAAAATAATGAAACCCACAGTCAACTCACAATGTATCAAACTATAAACAGCCCCAGTGTAACACCTTCAGCATTTGGGACCTTAGCAGACATCAGGCAGATTTACTTTACTTGGCAGTATTAAGAAAACCCAGTCAGACCATGATTCAGACCAAGTGGCCACTGACAGAATGAAAAAATAATTTTGTTTTTTACACTAAAAACACCAGTAGTTTGTTAATACAATAGTTAAAAACATTTTTTTTACTATCATAGAGGGCTAATATTTAAAAATATATAAAGAACTAAAAACAAAACAAAACAAACCAACAAACAGATATCCAGTAAACAAGCAGTCCAGTTAAAAACTGGGTGCCATGTTTAAGCTTGCTATTACTGTGGTGAAACACCATGGCCAAAGCAACTTGGAAAGAAAGGATTTATTTGGCTTATGCTTCCACATCACTGTTCATCATCGAAGGAACTCAGGACAGGAACTCAAACAGGGCAGGAACCTGGAGCTCAAATGACATCTTTTAGGTGGTGGTTCTCTCCTTTACTGTGGATTCTAGGAGTCAAACTCATGTCATCAATTTTGTACAAGAAGCACTTTCACTTGCTGAGCCATCTTGCTATGTCCGCATCTATATATATATATATATATATATATATATATATATATATATATATATATATATATATATATATAATCACTGGTGATGAATTTTAGCACTTAGAATGAGGTATCAGAATTTACTTCCATGCAAATTGTTTGTTGTTCACTGGTGAAGGTGTTAGAGAGCCTTACCCACATCAATGTTTCTCTTGGTGATTTGTGCCTTTCCATATGTGTTAGGAGAAAAACACTCAAGGTTTGTGTACTTTGTGTAAATCTGGATTCTGATGTTCGTATTTAACTGTTTGCACTTAATGATCTTAAGTTCAAGTTAAAATGGTCAGGAGTATGAGAATCAAATTTCTGATTATGAAAGCATCTTAGCCTACCATATGAAGAATCATTCTGCACAAAATATGCAAACTGTCTAAACCAATAAATCTAAAGTGTGTCTTAAACCCTGAGTTTCAGGGGCAGAGGTTCTGTAGAAAAGTTAATTTTAGGCAACACGCTGAATGAGTTTTCTGCAGGTGACAGCAGGACCAATATGCAGGGTACGGTGGCAGCCATGTGGCAGGCTGGGACTGCAGTGCAGCTGGCAGAGCCCCAGAGTGTGACTGGCAGGGGTTATCTTGCTGCATCTGTGAACGCCAGGAGGCAGCTGTGGTGAGCTTGTGGCTGGCAGAGAGATGGTCACGCTGCTGGCAGGGGGTACTGGGAAGCAGTAACCTGGCCGGAGCTGTTGTCAGAAATACTAACTAGACATAGACCCTGCTTAGAGCTCTCTGACAAATCAAGGATTGATACCACCTGATTCTAAAAATAGTCAGTCAGGCTATCCACGTTGGTAAACAGACGTGTCATGTCTGTGTGCAATGACCTTCTCCAAAAACCCTGAGACAGGGCTTTTTTGTTGGAATCTTTTATCTTCCATAGAAACTACAACCAGAAACTGCATGAGGACAATTTATGTTAGTACAGAGATGTCCAAAACTGTCCCTGCAAATGGCTAATTAAATTTTAAGTCTTCATCAGCAACAAGCTAGAATTCTAGTAATGAAGGTTTAGGACAGCAATGCTCAGAGGTAACTTTCATTTTTATAAAAACAAAATTATTTTTATCTGATATTAAAGAAAGGTCACCATCACTGGAAATCCATATGTGTGCTTTACTTTTTTTTTTTTTTTTAATCCAAAAAATACAGTAAACGAAAAACACAAGGACAGCCAATGTGAGTGCTGGACTGTTCTGGGTATAACCCCACCACAACATAAATACATACACACTCTCTATGCTAGTGCTGGTAGTAGGGCTCAGCTTGTTCTCTGCTTTTTATTTTGCCCAGGACTCAAGCTACAGGATGGTGCTAGCACACTGGGAGTAGATCTTCCCCTACCATTCATTGTCTCTAGGATACCCCCACACACGTGCTCAGAAGTTTGTCTCCTAGCTGATTGCAAAGTCTATCAGAATGATCATTAACTATCACATGACCTCTGTTTTGGAATACTTCATTTCAACAAAAAGGAAATTCATAATGTGTTGGCAAGGATACTGTTTTTGGTGTGTTGAAATAACGAATGGTAGATTGGGTGGGTCCACTTAGGAAAATTTGTGCAAAGGAGAGCTCCTTTTTCATACCTGGCTGTGCTGACAGGCAGAGAAAGTTAGAATATCACTTGATTTTACTTCAATTTATTCTCCAATTAACGGGGGTAACACAGTGTAATATCCCTCTACTGTATTCTTAAAGCTGGCAAGCTTTAAAGTTATCTTTGGCAAATTATTGTGTGCTCCTTAAAACTAGAGACTTTATAAAGTTAAATAGCCCATGTTTCCTAATACTTTTAACACCACCTCACACATCTAGAAGCTTTGCCTGCTTTAAACTTAATCTAGCATTTTTATTCGTGTGTCAGTTATAGCACTGAACATACAAATTTACCTAGTTTATCTGTCCCAGTTCTTCAACTGTACACATGCTAGAAGGATATTACAAACAATATAGAGTCATTTCTCGAGTATTTAATACTAATAGTTATTTCTGCAGATGCTGTTTTATTTGATTCAACGTCTTGCACAGTGAATGTCTGCACAAGACTGAATAATGCCTTCTTTTTAAGGACATTTGTCCCTTCCTGACTACAAAAATGGCTGCCTCCAAACATTACTTCTTTGAAGAAGACAACAGCTCCTTGAAACTATGTTGTAATAGTGAAAAAGCTTTTATTTTTATTTTTGTAAATTCAAGACTAAATAAGTTTTAAAACATATGAAAAATAATTTGGATTTGTATTATTTCTTTTTTTTTTTTTGCATACCATGGATAAACAGTTCCTGTGTTGAATGAGGACATCCAAGAGCCTATGACTTGAGTCAGATTGGTTGGAGCTAGAGAGCTGGCCTGCTCACAGCTGCACTCCCCTTCCAAGTGTTCTGAATTTCATCTAATGAGCTTTTTTTCCCTTTTTCTCTTTCTTTTGGTTTTTCAAGACAGGGTTTCTCTGTTGTAATTCTGACTGTCCTAGAACTCACTCTGTAGACCAGGCTGGCCAGGAACTCACAGAGATCTGCCTGCCTCTGTCTCCCTACTTCTGGGATTACAGGTGTGTGTCACTACTGCCTGGCTCATCTAATGAGCTTTTTCATTGAGTAAATGGTCGCATTAACTGTAGACCTAATGCTGAGGAATTGTGAGGGCTCAATGATGTAATCATGGAACGACTTTCCCAGAAGCTCCCACAGGACAGACTGGTTAGCACTTTCAGAGCTGTGTTCTTGTCTTCTAGCCTGTTCCTCACCCTGCCTGAGTTTTCTTTCTAAGGAACCCCGTTTCATTTTTCTCGGTTGATGTGGACCAAGCTTTGGTATTCTTGGAAATAATAGTTTCCATGGAGGCAATCCCCTGCATGACAGAGCAAAAGATATCAAACAAATCAACAACAATTGCTTTAGACCTAACACATTTATTGAAAAAAACTTAAGCCATAACAGATGGTCTACTTTGCGTTCTGGGACATTTACATCAGACTGATTATCTCTCTCCTAAATAAACATCCCAAAATTCAATTTTCATCTCCTGTCTTAATTCTAATAGAAACCTAAAAATGGCTTACACTGTGCTATTAAATATAAATAGACCTTCATGAGTCAAACTACAGACAAATTATAGTTTGCTCACTAATTGTGTTGTGATTAATAGAAAACATATGGAGACCCTTTTGTGTCTCAGACTCTCTGCTATGTGCTGAGGACTAAGTGGCACTCAGAAGCATGTGCTCTCCTATCCTTCTCACTACAGTGAAAAGCAAGTCAAATACCCCGGAATACAGGGAAGGCAGACTGGGTTTATGGACACACAGCAAGGAAAGTCCCTGTAGTTGTGGTTGGCCATACATTGACTCTAGAATAGGGAACATGTGGTCTTAGCTGTCCTAAGAAAAGCTGAGTATGTTAGGTCATGCTCTTCACTAATAATTTTGTTGAGTGTTTTTCATTATCAAATATGACCTTTTCCACATGTTAGTGATACTGACAGATGGTATTAGGGATCTTTTTATTTCTATGTTTTATATAGATTAGTAACAACTTGGATTTGATTATTAATGATGTGAGAGCTGCTTTCCATTATTTTAACATAAATCTCTGAACTATAATTTCTAGTATATTTTGTAGAAAGTGGAACTATAATTTATATAGAATTGAAGTCAGTCTTTTTTTAGTGCTGATCAGGTGAAAAAGAGGGAGTGGAGAGGTGCCCAGGTCTAGAATCTTTATTAATAACAACCTTTGTCCTTAGGGAATAACAGCTCCTAATTAGACCAAACAATTTCATGAGACAAAAGTCAGCATTCACATTTATTGATCATTTAAAGTCTGTGTACCCACCTTTAATGGTGTATCAAATCAAAATTAGAGATATTAAAAAAAAATACAGGCACTCAAATGGGATGTGCTTAAACTGTGACCAAGTTAGAAAACGAGAATGTAAGGCCCAGAGGGGTAAGGTCATAGTTTGATTTCTTCACTGAGAAAGCAGTGCCTGTACTGATACTTATTTGCTGCATTAACAAAAGGAAAATCATGAACAAATTAACCAAATCCAACCAACTGCACTTGTCACCAAATGAAGACAAGTGGTACTTACTTGTATTTGAAGTTGTGAATGTTTCTCAAGTTCTTCAGAATCTTGTGGAATATTGTCAGATCACTCTAATCAGTAAAGCAACTTTTAAAAATTGTCTAACCTGATGACTAAGGATTTTGAGTGGTCTTCCTAAAGTGTAATAGGAAGACTAGGGATTTGAGGGATATGTACTGAAAAAGATCGATAAGGTACATATGAAGATGGACCAGACTGGATTGTATTTGCATAGAAAAATGATAATAATTTCAGGAATGAAAAGTTTATTTGATGGAAATAATTTCTTCCCAATGAGATAGTTTACTGGGCTTAAAGATCTCTTCCTCAACCTGAAAAAACTGAAAGATCTGAGAGGAAGTCAGAATTTTGAAATACTCAGAACAATATACATTGTATGTTAAGTTAATTAGAAACATAATAAACCCTTCCAAACATGCATTATCATATTTTAGAAAATACTATCAGTGATCATAAGAAAGAATGATCTACAAGATTGCCTAAATTGTTAGACCCACGGATTTAGGCCCTTGAAATAGATCAATATACATTATGGGCAAGAGTCTCTGACCTTTTTGGATATAAATGGGAAAGATAAGAGCCAATAAAATTGAAGATAAGTAACTATGTATAATTAAAAATGAATGTTATAGAAATGGCCAAAAGATGAATTGTCTGTGGTGGAGCAAAAAAGCTGAAGAGTCAGGCAGGAAGCAATGAGAAGCACGGTGCGAGAGGGAGAGGGCCTTGTGGGCTTTATGAGATCTTGGACTCCTTCTGGGTATGAAATGGGAAGACACATGCAGACCTCCATTTTTAAAGAGTCCTTTGATAGGGATGCAAGAGTTGGGGGGGCACAAAGGAGACTTGGGGTTTTGTTTTAAGAGCAGACAGTAACTTGGGTCAGCGTGGTTGCAGTTGATGTAGTAAGAAGGTACTGTGTCTGTCTATGTTCTAACTTTCTGATAAACTGATAGTGAGAACTAACGGACAGATTACCTCATGAGAACTGACCCTTCACATCTGCACTAATCTAGATTTCATAAGCCTGACATGTCAAATCAGCATGACTGTCTAGCCTCTGTAAAGGTTCTTACCTGAGGAACACTTTCATATGACTTAATCACCCCAAATTATTGACTCACCAATGATTTTAAAAGCTATTTTGTTTATACAAAGTTAGCTAGACAAAACCAGGATATAAACTTATTTACTTCTTAGTCTCATCTTTGGAGAAATTTAAGAAACAGATACCGGGTACATCTCTAAGACAATTGACATATCCAAAGCAGAGAGGCCGTTATTAATATTTTGAATTTATAAATTCTATAACACGTACTCAGAACACACTTTTACCAAAGTGTATTGACTCCTCACTTGGCTCCATATGGTCACTGACATAGGAGGAAAGTCTATCATATGTCTTCTTCACTTTGCTTACCTGTTTGCCTCTGCCTGTAAACATAATAATCATTCAAGGAGTGTCTACCTAAAAGCAAGTCTTATCTAATCAATCTCAATTCCCTTTGAAGCTTAAGGCAGACAGATGAAAGGAAAGGAGGCATCATACTGTCAACCTACATCAGACCCCACCAAGGCTCCAGTCATTGTCTTAAGGCACCTTGAATTCCATGAAAAACACCCCCTACTATCACCATATGAGAGCAATTGAGTATAATATATTACACCTTAGAATATGATTCATCCTCTTCTGAGAATCACCTTTCCCCTCAAGCAAGAAGAACTTCAGATCATCTTGAAGAATCAGAACTGAGACAATTATCCAAAAATGTCACTTTGACAATGGTTGCTTAATTATGTGTGTCTTTTGATTCTTTGCTTCAATCATTCCTCTGTTTAAACCTAAAGTTCATGTCAGCATCCTAAAGATACATTTTTGGTCACTTGACCCCTATTTCTCTTCTTCCTTCTGATGCACATTGATTAAATCGCCTTTCCCTGCTTTTCTCCATGACCTGTCTCTTTAATTGGTGTGTTGAGACATTTGCTGAGCCTTGCCAGTTGGGGCTGCCAGCTGGACTTTTGTCCTTAATTTCCAGCTGCAGTTCCCCAGGTGAGTTTAATGTTCAGCAAGGATATCGATTTTTAACTTAGCCAATTTTAGAAAGTTGAAAAGAACAGAGACCCTATAACTTGACCTTGATATACCAATAACGCAATTTAATTTTTCTTATAATTCAAAGGCAAAATTCAAAACCTCCAAATATTTTGTTTTCTTTCTAGATCGCACGCCCAGGAGGAACAAAGTCAAGCTGAGTAAAACTTTCCAGAAATTATCATGTGGTTTCATGAGGTTTATACAGTATTTCCAAGACAATATTGGTGCCAAGTGTAGCATGAGGAAGAGAATCACCTTAATTACATGGGTTTTGGTCAATTAAAATAACCAGAGAGGGAAAGAAATTCCTTTTCGCCAAATGGAAAATGTTAAAAAATCAGTTAGGTAAAAAAAAATTGGATTTTTATGTTTTTAAGATGCTGAATAGTAGAATTAAACTAGGCACTAAAACCATGCCAACCGACTCTCCTAAGTAAGTTAGCATATTACTTGTTCACAGTTAAATCGAAGATACAATTCTGTTCACCTAATCACTCATTCACAATGAAAATTTTCTCTTTTCATTCTTCTGAATCATAGCCTCCTCTCTCTCCCGACCACTCCCTCCCCCTCTCTCTGCTATTCTGAGTACAGATCTTGACTTGATGAGCTATGGATCTCTTACTTGCTGCTGTATAATTTGAACTCAAATTCTTTATGTTCCTTTGTACAGTTAGTAGTTTCTACACTTGACTGCTTGCTAGCTAAACTAAAGGACGCTATGAAAACAAACAGTATCATTTAAAAAATATTTTATACCCCTATACATTACCGCATCATAGTATTTAAATCATATATTTTTAAAAACATGAATGTTGTAGGAATGAGATTCACTTTAGCACAGTGTAACTAGAATTGATACTGGAGTATACTAAGATTTTTAGGTTTATTTTTATAAATAAAATCAAACCTACTCATGCAATAAGCTTTCCTATCAAAGTAGGTTAACTATAATTTATTACTATACTTGAATAATACCAGAATAAGTTCTCATATTCAGTAACACACACACAAAAAATAACAGACCTAATGAAAACCTTGAGCCATGGAAGGCATTTGACTCTGATGCAGATGTAAGAGTAGAGAATATGCTTAGGAAAACATGTGCTGAAAGAAAGCACCATATCAACACACTTACACTTGCTTGCTTCTACAGCCATCTGAGACAGCAAAACAGCAGTCAGTGTTGAGCCTTATACCACCACATCTCACGAGGCAACATTCTGAATGTCATACTAAATATAAAGTTATACTGAAGTGTCAAAACAAAAAAATCAAAGCATTAGTATTCATTAGATATGTAAGTTGAAGCAATAACTGATTTTATTTTTAACAAATTATGTGCATGTATTGTTTCTGACTCCACTGACCAGTTTTGAATCTCACTTTAATCTCTTTTAATTAGACTCCATGTGACTCAGTTTCATCACCTGTATGTATAACTATGGTAACAATTGTCCCTACTCTTAAGACCGACATGAGGAGCCATCGAGTCAATATGTGAAAACGGTTAAAATAGAGTCTGGCATGGAGTAAATGAAATACTGTTAGGTACCATAACAATTTATTTGCTAATAAAATTCATAATGTGACTACCAAAGAGATAATTAAACAAAAAAAGTTTATTTAATAACTTCAATATTACTAACTTCATTGGGTAAAATCTGAGGAAATTAAGCACAGCCAAAGAAAAATATAATAAACATATAACGAATGCTCAATGTGTTGGAAACACAGTCCCTTCCATTGCGTATTTATGAAATACTTATCAAAATCATCCTGAGAATCTGGTTCTTCAAACGGTGGGGACAGTACTCTGTTAAAGAAGTTTGTGAATATAATTTGACATGCCAGAGATGTTCATAGAATAAAATTCATAAATAAAAATGAAGAGTGTTGTCAGAGTTTTCCTTTACTGCATATGAGACATTTAGCTTTGACGACCCATCTTATAGACTATACAAAAATCTCAGGTTCCTATTAAAATTCAAAATCTTTTTTGGGATGTTAATTAAAATTCAAAAGAGCCTAGTGAATTATACTATTAACTTTCACTGTTAGAATTCGAGGGATCATTCTTTAGGTCAACGTGAATAATGAGTTTGCTGGTCTCCTCCACATGTCCGTTTGTACAGTTCCAGAAGCCAGGGAAGAGACTATTAAATCACCATTCATTTGGAAGGTTTTTTGTTTTTTTTTTTTTTTTTCCAAAAGAGAATGCTAATGAGGGCTTTAGGTAAGGACCATCTTCAGTTGACAAGACTGCATGATAAATTTAGTGAAGCTTTTTCTTGATTTAACTTGTTCCTATCAGCAGCTGAACCATTGCAAAAATTCTAGATAAGGTTAAAGAGTTGCAAAAGAAGAGATAGAGAAAAAGGAGCACAAGTGAGAAAAAAAAAATTCTATCTATAATCTCCATGTTTACATCTGCTTGTGATTAGAAAGTTGGGATTAGTGAAAACGACTCAGCAAACTGTTACTGATGTTTTGAGTTGTAAGAGTAAAATATTAAAGAAAAACAGTGAAAGAAATGGAAAGAAGACACCTTTGAGGGAGAATTCTCTATCAGTATTGACATATTCCTGGTTAATTAATAATAAGCCAAAAAAAATACAACAACAACGCAAGGGAACAATGAAAAGTTACGAGCAAATTGAGGTCATGAAAAGTCAATAAAGCTATCATGCTACCTGGAAAAATGGTTGGAGAAGGGAAAGGGGGAAAGAAAGTTTGGAAAGAACAGTGCTGTCTGTCAAGTCTGTCCTTTTTAACATCACGGGTTCATGATGTTTAAGGAGAGATGCAGCTACTGTGTCTCTGAGCAGGAAATACGATTGGTACTTCTGACATAAAAGCTGAAGCAGTTGAGGTCTATAAATGAAAACACACAGTGAAAGGTGTATAGACAGGGTATTGTGGGTACATGCTGTTGTTAATTACTGTTTATATAGCAGGGTGACTGCTGGAGTGGCTGTTTTCCTATTGGTTTGCATCAGGATAAATGCCACTGCTGGAATGCATTGAGAAGATATCTCCAAGAAATCGTGAGAGTCCAGATGGAAAACTGAGAGCCTTGAAATATAGGTGATTTAACTTCTCATAAAGAACGTTGGGAATAAGCAAAAACAAATGATTTGTGATGTTCTAGGAATCTCTGTGTCAGAAGCTTTTTGGAAATGAGAGGTGTTGAAAACCTTTTAATTTGGATAAGGCACCAGATTTCAGATCACAGTCCTGTGATCCCCTGTAGTGTCTCAGCAATGGCAGGTAGAGATTCATCTTCTCCCAACTCAGCTTCAGGCACAATCACAACTGTCTGGGTCTCTCTCCACCGCAGGCTCCCCTTCAGTTCACTCACCATGAACTTTTCACCCAGCCTCTAGTTGTACTCCAACAGTCCAGACCTTTACTTGTCCACTTTCATACGTAACTATAATAAAATTTTCACTATCACGTGCCAATAAAGATCTGCAGCGTCATTTATGTGTTTCTTTCTAGAAAGAACACGTTCAAAATTCAACTTTAAAATATAGAGCCTCAGCTAACATCTAAGTCCTGTTGCATGAAATGTGTGAGTCCCAAATATAGAAACTAGAGGAAAGAACTGTTATTTAAAGTTGGTAAATTTGTATAAATTGTATCAGCAAATTTATAACCCCTAATAAAATGTGGCCTAAGAAAAATGTCAAGGTACTACGAAATTCTTGCTGGTATAACAAGAGGAAGAAGAAAGAGATATGTGAACTTACCTCCTGGGAAAGTCTAATGTTAACAGATGACTGGAAAGATGGAACTTCTCTACTCCTGTTGGGGTTCTGCTGTTTTGTTAAAGAAAAGGGTCCTTGAGCCAGAGAAGGTAATATACTCATTTCCAAGTTTGAATTCACCTTCAAGGAAGGTGAGCTGGCATTCCAAATGAGTCTGACAAATTAATGATTTCCTATCTCAAGGGCAGCTGAGGAATAGATATTTACATGTCTGCTCTTAACACTCTGGAGCTGTGAGCAACACAAGGAAAGCTATGATATTGGGAGCAGGAAGTGATGCTTTTATTCCTAATAGAGCACACAGTAGATTACTGCACAACAGACCACTGCTACTGAAAGATTTTCAGAAATCCATCTAAGAAACAGGAGTTAGCCATACTCCGTGGTTTTTCTGAGTTTCTGAGCAGAATTTATGAGAACTGCAGTTCCAAGAGAGAGAGGCTGTGCTGAAAAGGAAAGAGAATGAACGGGCTGAGTGCTTGCACGGACATTCAGATCAAAACACCAATGCTCTGCTGTTTAAGGCAAAGCATTCCGTAGGAAGAAACATGGAAAATATCCTGAAGAGTAAGTTACTAAACCTGTTAATCCATGAATGCACCAGGACTGCGGTGTCCTCAATCTCCGGAGCAGAGGGAAGTTAGAGAGGTGATGGGAGAGTCTCTCCTATTTTTTTCTGATATTATTCTTTCCTTTTTCCTCCTTTCTGTTTCTTCTCTTCTTCCCTTACCTACTATCTTTCGTGCTTTTAACATTACTGAAGAATTTTAGAGAGGTATAGATTTGAGTTCCTTGAAGACATTGACAATAAGGTTTGATAACCTCCTTGTGAGACAAGTAGATTGAACATAGGTGCGTAAATGGTAAAACAATTCAGTAAATTATAAGGAGTTTACCAACTGGCTGCAAAGGTTGACACTGGTATATCTTAAGTCAAGTCTTGAGACCTAATCTCTTCATAGCAATACTGATATTTTAAATTAATAGCTTTCACTGAATAAAGCATGCTGATCAAATTTTAATTTTACATGAAACAGTGGGAGGAAAAAACCCAATATTTTAATAACCTCTTTTAAAATTGTCTCAGCAAGCTGAAGTTGGGATATAGACTGGTCAAACGCACAACAGAGCCATCTGAAAAGAGTGGTTCCATTGAGAATGAAAAAGATACTTTGGCCATGCTTCTGGGGAATTAGTCAAGTTCATAAGTTAGGAAAATGCCCTTATGGGCAAATGAAGGTCACTCTCATAGCCACACTATTAAAGCCAACCACAGAGATTGTTCGTGCCAAAAGAGCTATCAGGAACCTGCACCAGCTGGAGGAGCAGACGAAAGTGAGGGCACACCACACTGTCTGCAATTATACCAATGTGTACAGCCATGAGTGATGCTTCCACTGTGTCCTTGTTCCTCCCACCTCCTGGCACAAATGAGCTGGGGAAATGGGACAGGTGGGAAGACTCTTGGGAATGGAGAAAGATTGGAAGGGGATTTATAAGCATTGACTCAGATGTTAATGCACTCATTGCATTAAGTATTCAGGCTGAATTAAACTATGACCTTTTGTTTGTATGCTTGTTTGAAGCCAGATCTTGCTGAGTAGCCTAGGGCTGGTCTCAAGCTTGTGACCTTCTTGTTTTTGTCTATCAAATGCTGGGATTATAATCACATGCCCCCATGCCTGGTTTCAAGTATTTTTCTATCTACAAATAATTATAAGTGAAAATATCAAGTAATCACTGCTAAATAGTACCAGGGCTTCACAAGGAACTTTGGTCTTCTTAAACATAATCTCTCGCTTCCCTCTTATTCGATACTGTCTCATTCCATGCAACTTTATGATGAGTAAAGTACTTTAAGCATGACCTGTGATTTTGTGATTGCTTAATAAGTGACATTTTTATAAACCGAACTGTGATTTCATAATATGACATAATAGGCTATTTGTGATGAATTATATTCAGTTTAATGAAAATTAATAAACTAGATTTTTCAGAAGAAATTGACTAAGATAATGAATGCAATTCTTGCCTCAAGGATAAGAATGGGAACACTTTTTCCAAAGGGCTCAACAGCTGGAATAGTACAAGGTAGATGCAGAAAGTAAGTTCTGCGGCTTCTGAGAGAGAATGAGACTCTGTAGTTTAGAATGCATAAGGAACGAAGTATGTCAGAAACCATGACAGTTCAGTTTTCTAGTGGAAACCCAGAGGAATAGCATGTTAAGTTAGAAAATATGGTGACATATAGACCAAATGTATAAGAGATATAGTTATAGAAGAGCCAAATCTATATAAAATTAGTGGCCAACTGTGAAGATGAGTTTGGAGTGACATAGAATGAGGTGTAGAAATATGAAGGTGTGAACTGAAAAAATGAGTTATTGTCCCATATTCTATGCTGTATACTGGCTGTATGTCATTTAGTAATATTTGTTGGCAAATACAGATGTACAAAGATTATCCTCAGGTAATTTTCAATCTAGTACATGGAGAGAGAGAGAGAAAGAGAGAGAGAGAGAGAGAGAGAGAGAGAGAAAGAGAGAGAGATGTTCTATAAGGCTCTGTTTTGAAGGACATATATATAGAGAGATGTTCTATAAGGCTCTGTTATTAAGGACATATATGTCTGTGTATAAGGTAGATAAAGGAAATGGAGAATCAAGGAACAGACTCAAGCAAAAGAGATAGCCAATCGGTTTGAAGATGAACATATTTCTTCCAAATTGATTGGGAAAGAGCCTTTTAAGTAAGAATATCTCTTAGATTTTAGCATGAAAAAGACATATAATCATGAAATAAGTTTGCAAATAAAAAGTACCAAAAACGCAGTAGCATTTAGCTATGAGGGAAAGTTCCATGAGAGATGGAAGTTATAAAGATATATAGGTTCTAGGTCATGGAGAATATTAAAAAGCACCAATATTTCCTACCACATTGAGTGAACGAAATGAATGAAAAAGTTTTAAATCGGAAAGTTGAATAAAATTGCAAAAGGTTTAAAGATTAAGTAAAGAAAAGGAAAAGTCTGATACATAGAGATACATAGAGATCTTGAGTCTAGTTCTGTGAACTCAGGGAGAGATGATGAGTTCTTGAAAGAAATTGCAGTATAAGTAATGGCATAGGAGAATTAAAATCAATAGATTTCCAACCCCTTCTGTTTTAGAGCCAGACCAAGAAACAGAAATCCAGGCTACATCTCAGGTTTTGTTCAATATGCCTACTGAAGAAAATAACACAGGATATATGACTCATTTCACAAAGAAAAGTTAGCTCAGTTTATACATGCTGACCTAAGCCACTTGTGGTACATGTACCAATATCCTGTAGCCAGATAGCTACTTAGTTCTGAAACTCACACAACAGTAACTGATTTAGATCTCAAGCAAGAAGTTAAGCACAGGCACAGTGGGGATGTCAGTTGAAATGTAAAATGAGTAGTGTTTTGGTCTAATGAAAAAAAGAAATGCATAACATTGAAATCTATATCAACATTAGTAGGTTTCTAGAGGGGAAAGAGACAGAAAAACACCTAGGAGGAATGTTTGGATAATTAGAAGAAGAATAAGTGTTATATAAGTAATTATTATATCTCAGGGTTTCTAGAAGGAGGGAGAATATAAAAGAAGCAATTGTAGTAGAGAAATTAAAATAAGTTGAGGATTTAAAAGCTGTAGATTACCTTGCTTGATTGAGTGAATTGTAGGAGTGGAATCACACTGCAATGAGTAGATCAAAGTGCAAGCTGACAGATTATGCCCAGAGAACATCGTTTACTATGTTCAAGATTACTTTTATTTTTAAGTGTCTTTCCTTTCCTGGATAGCAAAATGAAGTCAGAATGTGTAATGCAAATGTAGGGATAGAAGATATAACTTTTCTCACAGCAGTTGATGTAAGGGGTGAAGAACTACAATCACACAGCAACAACAGGAATCTGGTGAATCCTGACTCTACCACGTGAGACACTGAAGTCCTTGTACATCTGAATTGCAAAAAGTCAGTTCATCACTTCCTGCTGAAGTGTTATTTTCTGCCAATCTCAATGACCACTTTTAGCTCTCTATAGATTTTGTGTATGCTTTCTGTGATGATCTCAAAGACAACCTAAATCTTAGAATTCTTCCTTATCAAAACTCTCTCAGAGTACAAAAATTCTTGTTTTTTGGGGGAATGAAATGATCACATCTGCTCATTGTGCCATCTTCATTGTCTCCTTCCAACCACAGCTATTGTCATTTATTACAAGACAATAAACACATTGTTAGTAGTGGATGTGTAAGCTCAGACATTGTCTTCTTTGCCACTGTACTCAGTATGGCTAATAATCTGAGTTGGCACTCGGTAAGTAGTAACCTTTTACTGATTAAATGAATGTAGGAATATAGAGATGGTTGCACAATGGGTTCTTTTTATTCTTATTCATCATCTCATCCTATCACATTTTTTTCCCCAGTCTTGTGCCTGGTAGAACTGCAGTTGTCCTACCACTTGGAAGTTTTTTAGACATACAGACTGTCAGGTTCTATAGACATACTGGCTTAGAATCTATATTTTAACAAGAACCTAATGTGATTTTGGACTTGAAAATCCTCCTCTAACCAGTGTCCAGACAGGTTTTCAAACCACAAATATAAGCACCTCATCTACCCTCACATAAACACATCCTGGTGGCTTCCATTACTCATGGATGAGGATATGTCTTTACATCAGTCTAGTTTTATTTCTTCTTGCCTCTGACCTTTCCCATCTTTCAAGCTATGAAAGGCAGCCATTCCAGCCTTTCTCAGACACCTGAGAAAACCTTGATGCTCCAGCGCTTTTACCTCTCTATTTGTTCCTTGTTCTATCCAATACCTGTCACCTAGATATCTCTGATTCATTCTTCAAATCTCTGACCACCAAATTTATCAAATGTTTGGGTTTAAATTAGTCTTGGAATACCATGATTCTTTTCTTTATCATCGTCTAATTCATTATTATTTGTGGTACTACTTAGTTAATGGCAATCTCTGAAAATAGTTTATAAGGTCTGTGATGATTAAATGATTATCTTCATTTTCACCATAGCTCCATAGCCTAACACAATATTTATCATGATGATAGGTATTTAAGGAAGAATAAAAGCATCAAAGAAAGCATGAACCTGTTTTTTTTCATATTGAAGAGGATATCAAGACTTGGTAGGAAGAAAAATGTAAAATGAAAGACTTGTTCTAGAATACTCAGCTGGTAAGAGGTAATGGTCAGAAAGGTGTTATATATACAGACTGCACGACAACCTGGTATTGATCTAGAAGCTTCTTCTCTAAGGATTAGCTTCATAGTGCTGGAAGGTGCTCTACACCCTTCTGGGGGAGAAAAGTTCAAGTCTTACTAGTTGGGAAACATGCAAGATAGAGTACTACTGGCCTAACAAAATATACCACTGGAGCAATAGTGGAATGAATGTTATGGGGGTAATGAACAGACTTCTGATTGGATTTAAGGATTACTTCACAGGACAGAACACAAACCTAATACTGTAAACCTGGCCAAAAACTCATGGCTAGGGAGAACCAAATACTCCTTTGCTAAAGGGACTAGTATCAAAGTGCCTTCTGAATATATATTCTTGTACCCATAGATTAGTGCAACTCTCAATCCTCATCAGAAAAGCTTCTTACTGGGTTGGTGGCTGATACAGAGACTTATAAAGGCTGATACAGAGCACCTGTGGAGCACTCAGCCCTAAATGGGACATCTATATTGTACTTCCTTTCTACATAGGTTCAGGGAACATTCAGAAAGAAGGTAAAAAGGATTGTAAAAGCAAGAGGTTATGGGGGACTGCTGCAAAATAGTGTCTCTGACATGACAGGCCTGTTAAACCCAAACTCATAACAGTACTCATAAGCACATAACCTGTACAAAATCAATCCCTGGAAATTCCAGCATGGGCAAGAGTGGCATATGAAGCTCATCTTGGGCTTCATGTTGGTAGTTGAAGGCTGCTGTTGTAGGGAGATGCAGTTTTGGTTGTTTTTTTTTTTTTTTTTTCAGGGATGTAATCCTTCTTAGGTTATTCATCCTCCAGTTGATTGTTCTACACCCATGCATACACAAGCATCACAAATTAGACTTGGAGCCTTATAGAACAAAAAAAGAGAGATAGAGAGAGAAAAGGAAAGAAAAGGGACATGAAACTGAAAGAGGTTAGGTGAAAGAGTAAGGTGAAAAGAAGTGGCTTATTGGAAACTGAAAATATAAACAGAAAATTCAAAACAAATTGAACAATACCTTATAGTAAATAAATGATTTCAGTGTGGTCAGACCCAGCAGCCCTGCGTGTCTTTGTGTTTACGAGACCAGTGGGAAAAAAATCACAGAAGGAGCTCTGCATTTTTCAATCATTCTGTGAGGCAGAAATTAGTATTAATTTCTTCATAAGCAAGTGGAATATGAATTTAACAGAAAAATAGTCCTAAAGTTACACAGCAGATGGAGACTCAAGTTTACCTAAATTCAAGACAAAGTTATTTTTGCTACTTTATTTTTGTTTCCCATAAACTTTTTTAAATCACAAAAAATTGCTTTTATAGGGTTATTTCACTACTCAATATATATTTTAACTGCTATGCATTAAGAAAAAACTTATTTTTATTAATTAAAAAGTCTATAAAAAGTTCTTTCATTACAACTTTTAATTACTGTGTATTCTTTTAGAAAAAAAATAATTCAAGTAGAGTTGGCAAATCAGTTTAAATAAAAAAACAATCCTGGCCTAGAAAGATGGCTCAGTGGTTAAGAGCACTGGCTGCTCTTCCAGAAGACCCACGTTCAATTCCCAGTACCCACATGGCAGCTCACAACTGTCTGTAACTCCTGTTCCAGAGGATCTGACACCTTCACACCAATGCACATAAAATAAAACAAATAAATACTTTAAAAAATTCCACTGTTGTTGTTTTATTAGTATTTTTTACTTATTGTTAATTTTATGTAGAAAGGCTACAAAGTGAGGTACTAATTTAGTTATACAAGATGTTGGCAAAATTTGAAAAATTATCGTTAAGTCTTATGCATTGAGTTTGTTTATTTTTATGAGGAAAAAAGTATAGGTTTATTAAAAGGGGGGAAACTCACACATCTATAAAGTTCAAAGTTTAGGTAAAGTAAGGAAGGCAGGAATAATCAGTGTTTTCCCAAAGATCTTCATATGAGTAGCAACATGTACTCAAATTTACAACAGCTGACATTGAATCTAATCTCTAGTGTCATTGAATCTACATGCCATGCTTACATGAACTTAAGTTCTTTATTGCATGAAGAACAGAATAATAGAATAGATTCCCAGAGTAGTTCTGAGGCTAGTAAAATATACTCATAAACAAAAACATAAGAGAAAAATAAGACCTACAGGAACTATCATATTAATAGAACTTGTTTTTTTTTTAAAAAAAGTAAATGTCCATTTTCTAAAGATAAAAATGTTTATTGTATATGAATTTATTATTACCAAGTGAGGCTTGGTGGTGCTGTATTATAAACTGGATGGATAGGGTGCATGTTGCTTGCCAGAGAGTATCTATTACAACGACTGCTGCTCTCCTCAGCAAAGTTCAGGTGCGGTTAAGCTCAGTATTCCTGTCCTCTTACAGTGTTGGGGCAGTTTCCTAGCTGATGAAGTAAATGGCAAGACATTTGTGAAAGATGTGGTACTAGTAATTTAGAGATCTCATATTCTCTTTCTCTCTTTCTTCTTTTTCTTCTTTTTTCCTCTTCCTTCCTTCCTTCCTTCCTTCCTTCCTTCCTTCCTTCCTTCCTTCCTTCCTTCCCTCCTTCTTTTCTTGCTTTCTTTCTTTTTTTCTTAAAGAATCATAATACATGCTATGCAGGGCCATTTTTGCTCATCTTGTCTTCAATTACATCCATCTGTGATTTATAGGCATCTCACGTTTACCTAGGGGACCATCTGGATCCAAACAGCAATATAGCTTTGTTGACAAATGCCACAAAGCCAGCTTTATTCTTGAAGACTGCTTAGATTTTCTACTCAGTCACAGGTGGATCACAACCACAGAATGATTTATAACATGACTTTGTCTGTCCTGCTCACTCTAGGCTTCATAACAATATCCATCTCATGACACAGCAGGATATGTTGTTACATTTACCACTGCTCCAGATGACTTAAGTCATCTGGAATCAAGTAGTGTTAAGACACGCAAGCCTAACTTACAGACTGAAAATGTTTTCAAAGCATTTTATTTTAAACACATCTCACAATGTGAGGGAAATACTGTTTCAAGATAGGAACAAAAATAAAATTTTATCTTTTAGCATAATAAATCACATACTTTTATGTGTCTGCATAGTATATATTCATGAGTTCTTGAATATGTATTTTTGTGTGTGTGTGTGTGTGTGTGTGTGTGTGTGTGATGTTGCCTGTGTGTGTATGTATGTGTGATCTCTCTGTGTCCGTTGTGTCTACTTGTGTGTATATGTGTGTGGTCTTTGTGTCTGCTGTGTCTGTGTTTGTGTGTGTATGTTTGGTGTCTCTCTCTGTGTATCTGTGGTATCTGTGTCTGTGTGTATGCAGTATCTGTGTGTGTGTGTGTGTGTGTGTGTGTGTGTGTGTGTGTGTGTGTGTGTATGCACGCATGCATAGCATGGAAAACTGCTTGTATTGTAGATCTTTTGAAGAGCCAGGAACTTATAATAGCATTCCCTCCAGTTAAGACTAAAGGAGAAAGAAAATTGAAGGAGGTATTTCTCCCAAGTGACATTATTTGTTCCCAATTAACAGACACAAGGATAAAAAATTGGTCATGTGACTTAAGAAGACCATAATATGGAGATTTGCAGAAATAATTGCACAGCTTGAAAGCTTCATCAGCCTTTCAGTCCTCTCCCCCTCTATGAGCACTTTTATAGAACACTTTAAGAGACCACTGTGTAACCTTCACTGGCTAAACATCTACCCAGCAGCTCATGATTAAACTCTCATACATATAAAAGAACCCTGCTGGATATTCTTTCTACTGGCTGGTATTTCAGGCTTCACAATATAATTTTTTTAATCACGGCTTGCATTATGAGGTAGAGACTATACAACAGCAGTACTAACCAGCAGTGGTAGAACAACATGAACACTGCAAATGGAAGTTCCTCCTGCAACTCTTAACAGCATCTCAGCAAAAATTCAGTAATGTCCGTTATAGATTCACCCATCTTCTGAATTACCCACCTTGATCAAAACTGTGTGTTAAATGCAATCTACAGAGATTATAAACTTGAGTGTGCTCTTTTATGACATACGAGGCAAGAGGCTGCTAGATAACATTCCCATCATTATTGTTAAAGAATGGCTGTGTGGGTGGTAATGGCACCGAACTAACTTGGCACACAGCTGCAGCTGGGTGGTTGATTACATAGCCACTGGACTCAGGCTCTCTGGGTTCAAATTCTATACTTCTTGCTTATATTAGTTCCTGGCCCTGAACAAGGCATTTCACCTCCCTGCACCTATAGATCTTTATTATAAAACAATAGCAGTAACATGTTTTCTGATTTAGAATAGGACATTATGATAGAGGGAAATTTTGTTCTGAAAACACTTGAAAGTTATTGCTGACGGATTATTTCAGTTGATTTTGGTTTCTTCATTATTACCTCCTTTGTTCTTAGGATATTAATATGACAGGTTTCTACACACATGTACAATTTTAATCTCCAAGGTCTTTGAATTGGTTTTCTGTTGATTATTATGGGAGTCATCTAAAGCCATGAAAATTGTAATGGAATTTTGAAAGCAATTGGAAGTTTGAATATGTTTTCTTGTACCTGACTATGTGGAAGGAACAGATTTTAAAGGGATGGAAAGAATTTACTTGGTCATAACTATAGACTAACTAATAAGCAGCTGCTTTGAGTTCTCTGTATGTTGAGGTTATCCAGGGTCATATATTCAATATATAAATCAAGTTAAATCAAGGAGAGGAGACTGAGAGTAGATCTGGAAGTAAATCTGTATGGGTATGGTAGTTATTTTGTCTAACAATTCTTTGTTATATCTTCTTTTTCTCTTTTTGGAGAATTTCATGTATGAGTATTGTATTTCCATTATTTCTGCCCTTCCTCTCTTCCTTCAACTCTTCTTGCGTTCCTCCTGCACACCTGCTCAAATTCATGACCTCTTCTTTGTTATTGTTACATATATATACATATATATGTATAAATATGTATAAATATAGTTAGTGTTGCTCACATACATGTTTATAAAAGCGTGTGTGTGCACGTGCGCGTGTGTGCGCGCGTGTGCGCGTGTGTGTGTGTGTTTATGGTTGTCCACTTGGAATTATTACCCTCTCTGGGGCTCATCCCTGGAGAAGACTCATTCTCCCCCTCTTAGAAACCAATAACTGCTCATTGCTCCTTATTTTATTTGAAATAAAATTACACCAATTTCCTCATCCAGGCACTCCCAGATATTGTACCTCAAACTCCTCCCATAATTTGCCCATGCTGAACCTTCTAGCCTCTTTAGAAATATTTGTAATGCATCAGGAGTCCAAGGAAGTCTTGACCACAGAATTCTCTACCTATTATCACAGGACAGATTTCCTATACCTTTAATAAAACTGCTTAAAAAAATAGGCAGAACCATTCCAAGCCAACGGCAGAACTCTGTACTGCCATCCCTTTGGCTTTCAAGGCATGAAAAAAAGCAAGAGTGAAGGGTTAGGGTTAGGGTTAGGGTTAGGGTTAGGTTTCAGAGAGCTGCTGAGGTCAGACAGCATGTGGTCTGGTTTGGAATAGTTCTACCAGTTTTGCCAAGCAGTTTTATAAAAGGTATCGAAGATCTGCCCCATGCTAATAGGTAGAGAACTCTGTGGTCAAGAACAAATGTATAACAACCTATTTGTTTGGATTCTTAATGCAATGTGTGACGGTCCCCAGAGGGTATGAGGTTCTTTATGATAAGCTATGAAAATGTATTTGGAGTCACAATGGAATCCCAAAGAATTTGGAAATGCTGCATCCATGAGTTTTCCATTAATGAGAGCTGAACGGAGGGAGTGGAACCAGCCCCGGAAAGATATAAATGTTATCAGCAGTAAAGCTGGAGTTGGGGGAGCCATCTAAGTTTTTTGACACTAGACACAGAGCTACAGGATTTGGAGTTTTCCCTGCTAATTTCTATACTTGATTTGAGCCAGTATTTCTCATTATGCCCCTGTTCATCTCTTGTGGATTGGTAATGCATATTCTGTGTCATTGTATGTTGAGAGCATGTATTTTGCTTTTTTATTTTGATTTCACTCAGGGTAAGAGTTAAGAGATTACCTTGAGTCTCAGAAGAGACTTTCAACTTTTGAACAGTGTGAAGCCTGTGAAAGACTACAGGAACTTTGAAGCTGGACTAAATGTGTTTTGCCTTGTGATATGGCCATGATCTTTTGGGGGCCAGAATGCAGAATGGTAGCATGTTGTGGTTCAGAAGACAATGTTCCCCATAATTTCCTCTATCAGGACATTTAGTTGCTAGTTGGTGGTGCTGTTTGGGGAGGTTTCAGGAGGTGTTTCTTTGTTGGAGGAAGTATGTCACCAGAGGCATGCCTTGAGAGTTTTAAGACAAGCACCTTTTCTAGTTTTGTTTTCTCTGCTTTGTGGTGCAGTTCAAAACGTGAGTTCTCAGTTTCCTGATCCAGTAGCTATGCCTGCTGCTTGCTGCCATGCTGTCTCTTGTCATTATACATTCTAATCCTTTGAAACTATAATTCCAAATAAACTCTTCTATAAGTTGTCTTGGTCATGAAGTTTTATTGTCAACAGAAAAGTTACTAGCACAGATGTTAATCCCTATATTCTATTCTAGGCTCTAGAAACCATTGGTTTGGCTGACTCATAGACTATTGAGGATAGCACTAATACATTCACAAACACCTATTGCCTTAATATATTTGTACATAGAAATGATTGACAAAAATCTGTTTGAATGTCCCAGAGTTTAGATAGAATTAATTAGGTTAGAATTTGAATAAACAGACAAGAAAGGTGGTGTTTTCTTAGCCAATGTTTAAAATTGTGGAAAGCAGTTTGGTTTTCTTCTTGGACAAAAGAAATGAGTACCAGAGAAACCTATAGCTCCAAGAAATAAAATAACAGAATTGATGGAAAGACCTGAGCCTTGATTTTATCTGGGGCTATCTGACTTAAAACTGATTAAAAACAATGAACTCATCTTTCACTTACTTTTCAATTTTGCTGATTTCCTTTTGTTAAAGTATCCTCAATTCTTGATTAGTTTTCAGAACAAAGAAACTTAAGAGTATCTGGGAAATTATCTGTAGCACAAAGAAAGTGTGACAGAGCCTTAGGGGCTGATCCCAGGATGAATACTTTTTAGTTTTGTAACTTCCTAAAAGGAATTTCTTTCAAAATATAGATACTAGATCGTTTTCATTAAATTGCATTGTATTCTTCCAGTTAGTAAAAGGACAGCCCTATTTTTCTTTAGCAATCAGTGAAACTACAAAATCATGTGAAATCTAACAAAAATTTGTACAATATAGAATGCTGGATTTTACAATATAAAGTAGCTGTGATTTTAAAATGATACTATATAGATGAGATAGCATTAAGATTTTTTGATTTAGTTGACAACAAATTTAAGAGAAGTCGATATTTTAATGAATTTGTCAGATGACAGAGCCAACGACTTTCAGCCTTCCCTGGGGATGAAGCGCTTTACTGCTTTGGCTACTAAGAGGAAATTCAGGCTTTCTGCTCTGACCCCTTATTTCCTCCCTCACACCTTCCTTCCTCTCTCTTACCTTCCCTTCACCCTTACATCTATCTTCCTATATTTTCAATGATTGCAAAATGAGTAAAACCACATTTTTGGTAGTTTTCTTTTTTGACTTTTCTACTTTGAACATTGTTCTCAGTGACTTTTAATATTATCATGCCATTAATGGTATCATTGTAGGTTATTGCAAAAGGAAGCATTCTTACTATGATTATTAGAAGGGCTGGTGGGATTACAGTGTATAAGGTAGGAGGCCTCTTGCAGAAAGCCACACATCAGAGGATAGTATTCTGCTGGTGGCAGCAGAAACCAAAGAAATAAATGGTTTTGAAAAGGAGGAATAATGGGGCTTGCTAATTTGTGGTTTTGGAAAGTGAGAGCTACTGGAGGGCAGAATTTAGGTGTCCTCATCATAAAAATGGATGATGGGAACATGAATTATAGAAAAAAAGTGAGATCATTAAAGAGATAAAGTTGTGTTAGTTGATCTTAGAGAAAAGAAGAAAATAATACAGTTTTAAAAGAGATATGTTACATAATAGCAAGTAATACTGTGGGGGGAGGGTTGCTGACTTTTTTCCTTAACTATTTATATAGTGAGAATTTTTGTTAAACTTGTGATGTACACTATCATAGACATTTTTGCTGCTTCAATCAAAATTCTTAGCCAACCTGAGTATTTTGTTTCAAGATAATATGAGTTATTCTCATTTTTTTTTTTGTTGAGTAGTATGTATATGTGGTGTGTATGTGTGTGTGTGTGCACGCGCGTGCGGGAGGAAGAGAGAGAGAGAGAGAGGGAGAGAGAGAGAAAGTCTTCATTGTACTTTGATAACAGAAATTAAAGGAACTAAATAACTGACTGCCTCAGTTGCTGGGAGAAAACTATTAATAAGCATGGCATTGCTCTGAGCAAACTTCAATCATAGTAGCATTATTAGCCACACTTAGAGACACTCAGAATAAGGAATTGGCTCCATTTTCCAGCATCAGTAAGTTACAGGCCGGGTTTCATATCTCACTCAGCGTGGATCCTGAGTTTTGATTCCCGACAAGTACATTTTATTTCCAGAAAAGATAAATGATACTGCTTTAAAATATTAAAATGTGAATTTACTTTTGCCTTTTCTTTCTTTGTGCTGTATGGAGTATAGAATTTCCTGAAACGAACAGTACTAACACATTACAATGTCTTCAGCTAATAAACATAGACACCAGATCTCTGAAGGCCAGTGTAAGAGGCAACTCCTCTAATTTTAAGAATATTTGATAGAGGTAGCATACATAGCTCCTGTGTATTTTCTCATCAGTCTCCATGAAATCAATCATTCTCAGGATGGAGTGAAGGCCGTTGAGTGATTCAGTACAGAAAAGTGTTTCCCCACAATTGCCATCTGTTTTGATCTTAGACATGGATTGCGTTTTACTTCTCTGTATAGCCAATTCCAGTCATTTGAAAAGATCAATTGGATTCCCTAATAATTCCAGAGATTCAATTTCTCTCTTTAGAATTTTCTAGTGGTCTGCAAAACCTCTCACAATATGTCACTTTCCAACAATCAGCTCTTGAGGGGATCATACTGTCTTGTCTCATATTCCACAGTACTTGGTGCTTTGGTAGCGTTGAGTTAAAGACAGTTGGGTCGATGACTAAATGTCAAGTGTATGTATTTTGGAAAACCTCTCTGAGCATTTGAGACTTGAGTTTGACAGTCCTGTTCTCAGGAATTCAAGAAGTCCTGAGGTACTGTAGAGATTTTGGAAACAAAAGATTTCATTTGTCGACCAAATGAATCTGTGAAAGTAATTTTACTTGAAAACTGTAATGTGCACTGCTTGACTACATTTTTAAAAATATGACTGTTGATGGTGCTTTCTGCAATATTTTTTCTCTCCTCAACTCTAAATATATTCTTGATTGCCCTGAGTACCATTCAGAGTTGAGTGTACAATTATATTTAATTGTATCACTTTTCACAGTTAAAATTTCTACCATGACCAATTTTCTATGTTCCGTATAGGTTTATGAGTAATCTATTATTTTTTTTTAATTTCCAGTTTGAAATAACAGCATGCTCAATTTGCTTCTGTTTGTCTAAATATATGTCTGTGACTATCAATGCCTTTATGTAGTTTAGAAAAATTGTTCAATTCACTTTAATTATAAATTTGCCGTTTTTCGCTTGGATCAATCACACTATAAGATTCAATCGTTTCCTCTGCAATAACAATTATATTTCTCATACAGCAAGCTATTTTTTCCAGAATAATCAAAGGACCTGAGATAGTTCAGGGAGATAATGGATGCAAATCAAAGGTTTATTTGGTACACAAAAAGTGATGTGTGATTGTGTCTTCCGCATCTTGAAGAGCATATGTTTTCTATACTCCAAACAGAAAAGATGAAAAGACGTATTTTTCTCAACACTATATTTTAAATAATGGGTTCATTATTACTACTGTGCTGTCAGTAAAATAGGCTTCTATCAGTGAAGTTACACTTTCCTCAACACACAGAGAAAACTCAGCTCACTGTGTTCTAACTGTGGACAGAAGTGGTCTTACTTAGCGATGAAACTGAGCAAAGCTTTTAACATATGAGATAATATAAAGTTTCCTCCAGAATAAATCCAGGGTCTCTAATCTGAGAAGAAAATTCACCCTGGAGCTTGCAGAAGTGCAATTTAAGGAGCTTGGAGTAGTAAAGGCATCATGCGAGTGCCTTTGTTGGCCCTTCTGTTAAGAATATCAATCTCATGGTAGGTTATAATGATTTGTCACCAATTGTCTTAAGCATTTCCTAACTCCAGCTAAATTTTCAGCACTATGGCTGCCTGTGGAAGACTGGAGAGTGAAACGGGTTAGTATAGAAGGGTCCCTGGGCAACTGATTATCTAGAAGGATCATGGCCATCAAGCAAATTAATGCAGGTGAATGTTTGTTGAGGGCGATGTTGAGAGAGCAATTGAAGGCCACTTAAAATGGCCAATGAAGGGTCACAATGAAAAGGGGGGGATTTAAGCTTTAATTGCCTAGCCCAGGTGGATTAAAGTAGGGATAATCATGTATAATTCTAACCTACCACCTACAGTAAGCAAAAGAAACAAAGGTTTTAATACACATATAGACTACACAGAAGGTTAAAGGGTAATTTCCTAGTTGTAATATTTGCATTAAATGGTAGGACCAGAGCCTTGAATTTTTTTCTCATCTGTAAACTCAGGGAACATAACTTTGAATGTCGTAAATAATGACCGTATACTCAGCAAAGAACATCGTATTCAATAAGTGATGCCTATTGATTTTTAGTAAAATCCTGCCTTTGGACTTCTCGATAACGCAAGACTAAGTGAAAATGAATTTTATAAATAGATATTGGTCTAGTCCTTACATTCTTGAACTCAATTCAGAACAATCTATACATGTAAAATTTATATGTGGTCATTTCTACAGCACAAATGCATAGAAAGCTTAGGAGCAGCTTGAAGAGAATACTATGATGTTCTCTATAGCCCCTCCTTTTCTCCTTTCCACCGTACTCTCCCCTTCCCTTCCTCCCCTTCTCCATCACTGACCCTCCTTCACTTTCTTCTCCCTCACACCTTTCCTTCCCACTTTTTCTCCACTTGCACATATAACCTGTTGGCATTATTATCTTCGTTCAATCCTCCTTCGTAGAAGGAGGGGAATGGATGGAAGGGAGTGTTCCAAATTCTAAAGCACAAACAAACAAACAAACAAAAACCCAGTGTACTTTGTCCTCAATAATTATGGAATCCGAGAAAATTTAACCCTAAGCATTCCAAATAACGTCTTTTCTGGTTGCTAAGACATCTAGAGACCGTGTCCTAGGACAACATTATAAAAGAAAATGAATCAGAAACTGGAGAATATGAAGCAAACTCCAATAAAGTTGCCTGCCCGTTAGGTATCTTGTATTAAAACCAAACTAGCTGTCACAGCTGAGCAAGCTAGTCTATTAGGAGAACTGAAAGCTCTTATCTCAAATCTATCTAGATAAATTACTTTCGCTGAAGTAAAATGTTCTGTTTTCTCAGTTCTCCTAGAGCGTTTGTTTTAGTGAAATATGTTAATTTTGAGGAACAAAAAGCTTTAACGTGTGAGGAACTCTTTAAAATATTTTCTATGCTTTCAAAGAGGCCATGCCTTGCCTATTTCTGGCCTAATATCCTTGTGGCATTTTTTAATTTTTTTGAGATTATAATAAGATTACATCATTTCACTTTTTTCCCTTTCCTCTGCCCAACCCCTCCTATGTATCCTGTCTTCTTCTCTCCCTCTCTTCTTTTTTCTCTCTCCCTATCTCTTTCTCTCTAAAAAAACAATGGCCTTGAGTTCTTAGGTAGTAAAATATATTAATATTTCAATTAGTCTCTGGTCTTCACATTTTGTTTCTCTTTAATGAAATCTTCAGGCAAATATCATACTTCATGGGCCTTAAAAATATTTTGTCTATAAAATCTTCTTCCATTTTCTGTGTCCAGTAGGATGGAATTTTGAGTTTGTCACCAGGAAAGAGAGATTAGTAATTGACATTTTCAATTTTTATACTTCTGAGTTAGAGACATTGAAGTTAGTGCATACAATTTTAATCTGTTCAACAATAAGATGTCACTGCATAACATGTGCACCCTCCATGCTTGCTGGCTACAAGCTGCAAGTACAAGGCCTGAGGTGGCAGGACAGATGGTGCTGAGGGCAAGGTGGGGGCCCATCAACCAATCCTGTGGGCACATCGCCAAACCACAGGATTGTCCTGGACCAGGGGAGTCAGGAAGACGTCCCAGCCTTGAAATGTCTCATCTTCGGGGCAAGGTCTCCAAACTGGATTGGTCTTTGGGCCTCCGCTGGATCTGCCTGCCCACTTTGCTGCCTGACATACTGGAGCAGAGTCACTGCTTCTATGACTGAGGCTGCTACTCATAGCACCCTCCCTGATTGGGTGCACTGCCTGATTGCAGCACTGCCAATTGAATCAGACAGTGCTGAGGGCAGGGCAAGGTCCAATAACCTGGAGTCTGAGTGGGTCCTGCCAGTGTTCAAGCTGCTAAACCACAGGATCACTCTGAACCAGAGCAGCTGGGAAGATGTCCCAGCTTATAATATATATATATATTATCTTCTGGGAGAAGTCTCTACACAAGGGATGAGCCTTCCAGCTACTGCTAGACTCACCTGGCCACTTTACTATCTGCCATACAAGAATCAAGCCACTGCTCCTGTGGCTATGGCGATTACTCACAGTGCCCTCTCTGATGGGGTGGGGGACTGAACAGACTTTAGAGATGCCAGAAGTCTTCAGGCACAAAGGCCAAGGTGGTAGGATGGATGCATGGTGCTGGGGTAGGGGTGGGGCCCAGTGGCCTAGAGACTCAGTGGGCCCTGACCCCAGAATGTGCTGCCAAACCTCAAAAGCATCCTGATTCTGAGCAATAGCAAGATGTCATAGCCAAAGAATTTTCCATATGTGGTGTTGAGCCTTCGTTGGGACAGGGGTTTTGAAGACCTTGGGCTCTCATGTGGACCAGGATATCTAGAGTTCCTTCTGCATTGCTGACATTGACAGTGTTTGCCTGGCAGTGGACCATGGCTTTCTGAGGCATCGACTCTGGAGGGCAGTCTAGGGCCCTGGGTGATGTCCTGGATGCCTGCAAGATACCAGGGAATCCTCAGGAAATCTGGGCACATGCAGATGGCCAGATACATGCAGGAGGACCAGGAGATGAAGATGTCTGGGTACCTGGGGGATTGCAGGGTACCAGCGAGATGTCTAGGATCCTGTGGAAAGAACTGGTGCCTGCATAATGTCCAGGCATCTGCAAGATGGCCAGTGCCTGCATGATGTTTGGGTGTCTGTGAAGTGTCCATGGGTCTGGTGGATGTCTGGGTGCCTGTGGGATGCCTGGGTACCTGTGAGATGTCTGGGTGTCTGTGGGATGCCCTGGTGCCTGCCAGATATCCAGGTGCCTGTGTGAGGTCTGAGTGTCTGCTGGATAGATGGGCACTTGTGGGATGCCCGGGTCCAGGCAGGAGGCCCTGGTGCCTGTGGGTGGTCCAGGTCCCTATAGGATGACTGAATGCCTTTGGTTACCTGTGGGAAGACTGGGTACCTGTGTGATGTCTGGGTGTCTACAGGTTGGCTGAGTGCCTGTGTGATGCCTGGGTATTTGTGGGATTCACTGGTGCTCGTAGGAGGTCCTGGTGCCTGTGGGATGTCTGGGTGCCTGTGGGAGGACCCTGTGACTATCAGATGACTGGGTGCCTGTGTGATATCTAGGTGCCTGGGGGATGGCCAGATGCCTGTGTGATATCCAGGTGAGTGTTTGGTATCTGTGTGCCTGCAGGGGCTCCTGGTGACTGCCAGACAACCAGGTGCCTATGTGATGTCCAGACGCCTACAAGATGACTGGTTGACTGAGGGATGACCT
The DNA here is from genome assembly GCA_026225945.1 of Cricetomys ansorgei. NCBI lineage: Eukaryota > Metazoa > Chordata > Mammalia > Rodentia > Nesomyidae > Cricetomys > Cricetomys ansorgei. The sequence continues at coordinate 8,339,209 of JAMJFZ010001038.1, forward strand.
GTTGCCTGCGGGAAACCCTGGTCCCTGTAGGATGCTTGTAGGATACCAAGAAGCCTGTGTAGCCATAGATTCAGTTTCAAAAGCAGTTTATTTTTTTGTCCAATTCAATCCCGGTTTCTAGTCCTGGAACCTTGGAGTGTTTCAGCCTCTGTAAAATCTAATCTTAAGCTTAGAACTGGAAGGCTCCAGTCTCAGCCTCCATACAATGTAATTAACCTCTGAGACTTACTTTTGATTGAGATCCTTCTGAATTCTGACTCTTCTGGTTCAACTCATTCTCTTTTCTGGCTCAAACTCTTCACCAAGCTGATTGCTTTAAACTGATCTTCTGAGCCAGCTTACTGTTTCTGACTGAACTCTTCTGACTTTGGCAGAATCTGGCTGACTCTTACTGCCTCAATCTGAAGAGCTCTGCTCAGTTTTAAACTGACTCACTCTTCCAGTCTGATACTGACTTCTGCTGAATTGGCTCTGTGTCTCTGCCTCAGACTCTTCTCTTTGGCTCTGAGTCTTGTCCCTCTCTGAGCTCTCACTGCTCCATACTGTCTCAGTCTGCCTCTCTGCTTCTCTGTCTTATCTTCAGTCAGACCCCTTCATTTTCTCTGTGTCTTGTCCTCTCTCTGCCTCTTATCCTGATTCTCTAGCTGAGACCCTGTTTTTATATGGTGAGAGTTGGGCATGTCCTCACTCTGATAACTTTTCCTCTGACTCATCATTTTGCTTCCCCTTCACTGTGACTCATCTCAGAAGTATCCTCCTATCTGACTCCTTTTGAGCTCTATTTCCTGTCTGAACACTGGGATTAAAGGTGTGTAACAACATTCTTTTTACCCTAGAGCAGCCATACTGCTAGATTAAAAGATTAAATATTCCTCAACAAGCCTGCTTGGTGTCCAGGTTTGGGTGGTGAGACCCAGCTTTAGGTCAAACTCTGCCATCTTTCTTGGGCTAGTATGGGCCAGGTGAATGTCTATGATCAGAACAGCCTTTTGCCTCCAAAGACCATGGTGTTGCCAGTGATCTATGGTTTTGCCACACAAACATGACTTAATTTTTCTTTCCTTTTATTTTATTTTTTTTTTGAGGTCACAGAGGTGGAAGGGTGGAACAGGGAAGAATGGGAAGAGGGTATTGTTGAGATGCATCATATGAAACTCAAATTACTAACAAAAGTATTAGTACTTTTATTATGATAGTCACATAGGGTAAATGAGATAATGTTTCATTCCCAAATAAAATACAGTTTTTATATGAAAAAAAAATCATAGACAGCTGATTCACTGGAAATATAAACTTCTTGGGATTATGAGTGTTCGTAGCTTTGGTGCTTTTTCAGATTACCTAACGTAAATAAACAACAGAAAGTTAGCAGCAGCATCTCAGAGTCAAAGCAGTCAAAGCTTGCCAACTATGCTCTGTAGATAGACATGCAAAGCCTTTGTGGCCTTTGGTGAGTTTAAACTTTGTAAAGCAAAGGAAGAAATCATATTTTACAAACTAGTGTCTTATTTTTATTTTGCTTGCAATTTTCTTAAAAACTAAATGTCTTTCTCTTTAAAAGATTAGTCTTTATGGAGTCAAATTAAAGAGTCTGAAATTTTCTGTTGTTATGGCTAGTTATTAAAGCTGTTTCCTCAAGGAATTATAATCAGTTTGCTTTTTAAAAGGACGTTATGTTTGAAAGAGGGAGACAGGTATAAAATTAAAAGTAAAATGATTAAAAATGGAAACATAAAAGATAATTTAAAATCGTATTATCATACTTAGCCGATTAGCCCGAAACCAGATTTAAACTCCTGCTCTTAGATATACCAAATCTATATATATACCTCAAAAATGAAAGTTAGCAAAATGACGTGTATTAAAATGTGTATATCTTCAAGAACTGTGCTTGGGAGAGGGGAGACACTGGGGAGTGGATTTGATTAAAACATCTTACATGCATTTATAAAATTATCAAACAGCAATTTTTTATATTCATGTGCTTTAAAAAAAATAAAGAGAAGACACTTGGAGACCAACCTTCCCAAATGACTTGATTTAGAATTAACAAACATTGTACAATAGCTACATGCTTCTTCCCAACTATGCTGCTTTAAATGCACAGTTGAATAATGGCCATGGGCTGTCAGGTCCATGAAAAACATCACGTTGTTGTACTGATGCCTTCTCCATCAACATAAGGAACTCCCAGAATACCTGTACAACTAAATATCTCTTCAAAATTGCTAAAATCACTTAGGAACTAGATATAATAAAATAATAATAATAATAATCATAATAATAAACTGTTTCATACTCCAATGCTTAAGTAGAATATTTTTTCTATCTCATGTATAGAAACTTTATATTTCTCTAAGATGAATCTGTGTTTATTTTTCAGAATAAACACAAGTATTTAAATTTCAGAAAATATTTTTCATATTTTCACAAAGCTGTCAGGCAATCCATTTTAATCAGACTTATTTTATCCACTATTCATAAAACTCACTTTTTTTTAACTTTTGTGCATTAATGAAATGTTCCTTGTCAAACTTTTCGAAGTCAAAGCCACTATTGAAAATAACATTTTTCTTGCGTATTTGCTGCTGTCTTTTTCTTTCTGAGGTTTTGATTCAATAATCTCTGAGCATCTGCATACATCCTAAGGCAATTTTGCAGATATGACTAGAAATTTCTTTCTGTATACTCTATAAACATCAAGAACAAACTTTGGGGCGGGTGGCTTCTAACTTTGAGCTGCCTACCTCAGAGTGTTGTCAGAGTGGCCTGTGAGGTGCTAGTTGTTAATAGATCACTTCTTCCACAATCTGTGCAGGTCAGATTCTGTCCCCACCTTCATAATACCAGATGTGAAACCTGCAAGAAGAGAGCTAGTACAGTCTGATAAAGAAGATATGTAGAGAAGACAGGAGAACCAGTATCTATCTATACATATCTGATGCCCACTTTGGTGAATTCTTTATCTGTACTGCTATTAAAAGAGTAAGAGGATTTGTGTGTGTATGAGGGATGTGTACATATGCATGTAATTGTGTAGAAGTGAGATGCATATATGCAATGAAGTCTGAGGACAACCTCTGCTGTGATTCTTCAAGTATTGTCTACCTTTATTCTGAGACAGTGTGTCTCACTGAGATCTAGAGCTCATGGGTTGGCCTACACTGGCTACTCAGTGAGCTGCAGAGATTCACTTATTAACACATCTCAAAGTCCAGGATTAGGCTTTTTAAAAAATAAAACATGGGTTCCAGAGATTGAATTTATGTTCTCATGAAGCAAGGGAAGCACTTTTCTGACTGAGATTTATCCACAGCTCGGGGATTTTTTTTTTTTTTTTTTTTTTTAAAGAATGGAATTTCACAGGGGCATGCTGAGATAATATTACTATCTAACACAAATTATATTTCAGCAAAATACTAACATTTTTGGTGTATATGTATGTGCAGTGTGCACATTTCTCTGTCTAGTATGACCTCCAGCTCTGGGGATCCTAGAGCTAAGAGTGGGTCAAAATGTGCTTTGAACCCAGGAATTCTCACCCTGAGAGCAGAAAATGTTTGGCTGCTCTCTGATTTCTTATCCATGGCAAAACCCAGATAAATTTTAAATACTGCCTGCTTTACATCAGGTCACTAGCAAAGGAATGTGGCCTGGTTGGTGCTTATCTGAGCCCTGTAGCTGGAAGGCCTAGGGCTGAGCCCAGTTTTTGATAAGGTACCTTCCTCTTTCCCCAGTGAGACCACACCTTGTACAGAAGGTGCTTTTGCAGGACCTTGACCCTTAGACAACACAACGAGCCCCAACTTGCAAATGGAGCTACTCCAGTATCCTTGTCTTAACCAATGGCCCTGCTCCTGGTTGTCTTTTCCACTATAAATGTAACCATCCTTGCTTCAATTAATTTAGTTGTTCCACTGACAGCAGTCTCCTAGGAATTCTGTTTCCTGTGACTCTCAGCCTTCTGACCAATGACATGCCTAGACCCACTTGGACCGGATCTTTTCTTACTCGGAGCTCTGCCACTGACCATGACTTAACTACCCCTACAGTGCGGGGGAGGGGGGGTGGGGGGTGGAGGAAAGAGAGCCACATCCAGCCTCAGTTAATGACTTGAGGGAGTTATTTTTCTCCTTCCACCATGTGGGACCTGGGAATCAAAGTCAGGTGTTCAGTCTTGGTTGAAAGCACCTTTACTTGATGAACGTCGGCCCTCTGCTGATGACTTCTACACAGATTGCACGTTCTATCAAATAATCAGTTATAAACTCTGTGGTATTATGGAACCCCAGCATGAAAGAATTGGGGTAATTATGTTGGACATCGTTAAATACCATTAGTCAAGTGATTTTAAGAATGTGAAAACTAGAAGATTATTTCTATGTAGACAAAGTTCTCTTAACTCATCAGTTCCATTTCATAAATGGTAGGTTTGTGCTCATGTAGTTCTTTTTTACCTTAAAAAATGTTTTGGGGACATTATAGTATATTCACCCAGGCAAGGTTTTTAACAGAATCAGGGCCAAGGCCTTGACCCAGATTAATTAAATAAAAATCACTGAACATAAAACATATTTGTATAATATATGTGTGTATATGTGTATATAAATATATTTATGTATATATATAATACACACATATATATGTGTATAAACATATTTATTACATGTATAAACTGTATGTATGCATACAATACTAAGTAATTTCAAGATATAGTCTTAAAAATACTATTTAACTTGCTGAATTTTAAGCAATTTTATTTTCTGAAGATCACAATTTATTTTTATAATCTTAGAGACAGAATTTGGAATGTGATTGGTGTTTGGCACCAAGACTTTTCCCCTTTCAGAGATGATGTGCACATGAAATCTCCATGGCTTTTAGATCATGTTACTTGTATATGGAGTTTAGATATTCTTTGTGGAGGAGAAGGAAGGGAGGAACTATTTGGTGACAAAAAGGATTAAATTGGGGCAGAGACTGACTAGCTGGTCTTTAATCTATTTCTGTCTCTTTCCTACCAATTGACAGTTATATAAGAGATCTGAATTCAAATATGAACCATAAAGCCATTGTCATTGGCTATTCACTTGCTCAGTGGAGACCACATTATGAAGGTAGAGGATATATAAGATGTAAGAAGTCTACTGTATACTGGTTACTGCATAATGTCACACCAGGCCCCCTCTAGGAAGTGACATCACCAAAGTGACTCACACTGGAGTATTGTTTAAGCAACTGCACACATTTAAAAACAATTTTTGTTATTGTCACAAACCACTAGAATCTGGAGGATTCTTGTTCTGATGGTTAGTCTACCTTCTTAATATAGAGATGAAAATATCAGGAGATGAATTCAGTAACTAGGTTTTAGCCAGACAAGAATCCAGGCTGGATGTGAGGCTCTCACAGCAACAACAACCCTACTGCAAAAGTAAGCATGCACCTCCTTCTGGTAGATATCAACTCCACGTACTTCCTTCTCAATATTTGAGTGGCTCAAAGCTGGTTAGCTTTACTTTCTAGATGAATTAGTTAGTTAAGATCAAGAGAAAAGAGCCATCCTGGCAACATGAATAATGTCTCCCTAAGAACAGTTCACAAGATAGTAGTCAGGACTCTCTCTCTTCACTCCAGCCATTATTTTCCTTGTTGTATATCATGTATTGCTGTTATTATTTACAGTGCTTTTGTGTAAAATCCATCACAGCCTATATAAAATTAGTAGAGCATAAATAAATAAATATACGAATGATAAATAGATCAAGGAAGCTATTTTTTACTCTTTTTTAAATTAGCAGTGGCATTTATTTCTCCACATGCCTTTGACTTCATTCATATTCTTCAAATTCTTCAAAAGATTTTAGGCATAGTTCACTGATCTCATTTACACCTTTTCCTTATATTGTGAGATATAATTATCCTCTCACCATGAGAATGTAATTCATTTACAACAGCCTGGGCATTCTTTACTATATATATATTTGTATTTTATTTTCTTCTTATCATGTGGATCATCTTCTTCCTTGAAAAGGAAGGGAGGAACATGATGACCAACAAAATGTCCCTCATGCCCACCAACAGGACAACTTAACCTGCTAAAAACTAGCCTTTGTAGTTTATCTTCTTTTTTGAGTTTAACAATTTGGGAGGGGCATTGTTCAGGGCAACATCTTAAAGCATCACCTATCAGAGGCTTTGATACATGATGTTGAATTTATTTTTCTGTGATGCTTTCTTATTGATCTTAAAGCATTTTCACCACATTTGTATTTGAATTTTAAGTTGTAGGCTCATCAGAACATGCTATGTCATTCAAGGGGCATTCTTTGGACGTTTTTCTATATTTCTCAATGGGATCATTTGTAATTGAAAATATAAAGATTATATTTCTGAGACTCCCTAAACTACCTTCCAAGGCAGAATTTCATATCATGGAATCAATATCGTATCTTTTCTAAATGTTTGGGTTCCTGCCTTCAAGGATACATGTCTTCATTTCTCAGTTATTATAAACTCTAAAATGAAATGTTTTCTTTCTCCTTGGATCGTTTTAGCAATAAGAAGGAATAGTGCTTTGCGAGGAGGGCCAACTCACATCAAAAGGAGTGATGAATGGGCACACTGAGGGTTTTGTCCTCAGATTTTCTGCCTTGGAAATGCAATTTTTAAAATATTCAGACTGAGTAGTCTAGTTCCAAAGATAGCCAGAAGCATGAGAAAATAAAACAGAAACTGAGACCAACAGAAATTCACAGCTCATAGAAAAATATCTACCAAGACACTTGCATCCAGCAGCCCAGTGTTAATGAAAAGTCAAATTATAATGTGAAATCATGAAACCAGGTGAATGAAAAACAGTTAGATTTTAGTCATTAGACCCATCACTCTGTGACAAGCTTGTGCACAGCCTCACTGAGCAGCAAACATGGGATACTTCTCACCTTGGCATCTATAACCTGTGTCTATAGCAATGCTTGTGGGATTATTACTTCTATGATCATAGTTTACTCTCATCTATTCATTTATTAATTATAAAATTAGTTCTAAAGCATAATTATATTTATGAGGAATTTATAATTGAAAGAATTATTAATTATTATTTAAATGTAATTTTGCTGATGCAGATACCTGGTTTGAGAAGACTTGTAGACAAAGTTTTCAAGGGTCATTGAGAACATTTTCCTCTATAATAATCCTCTGATCTACCAAAGAATTCACTGCATTAGTTAGGACCTTTAGCTCAAGATAATACCAAGAAATTCTTGGTATTTGGAAATACTAAATACCCATTTAGTAGTATAGTCCCATTCCCATTGTTAATTGATACTAGACTTGTATTAGTTATACCATCTCATTCATTCAGACAAGAAAGTGGCTGTAAGTAATCATTTTTCTGTTGTGACTAGATTTCACTCATGTTATTCCACAAATCAAATGGCATGAAGTTAACTGCCAATTCTAGTGTTTAATCCAAACTTTGTTTCAATAAGAATTGCTCATAAACCCCTAGGTACATAGCAATAGAAAACTATGTCTGTATAATTTTGCAATTCTTAAGGTAAATTGACCTGCCTTTGTGTATATGTTAGTGTACTCTGTAAAAACAATGTGATTCTTCCAAATGTTCATATTTTTGCAACTTCATCAACCCCGTAAATTTCTCTTCAACATGAATTAATACGAATTGGGTCCTAACAGCAGCTTCATTTTTCTATAATTTTTTTCAATAAAATTACCAAAAAAATAATAAAAGATTAAGGACTGCTTTATCATCTAAGTAAACCTGCAGACACGCTCAGTGACTTACTGATTTTGAGCAGATAAGGTGGCCAAAGGTTATTATATCCATCCCTGTTTGCTTGTCTCCTCATCTGTATGTTGCTATGTCAACTTGAAAGTACAAACACTTGTTTGCATGTAGGTGAATGTCTTCTTCAGATACTGTTTCAACTCGAAACTAATCTTCTCTTATATATGGAACAAACATTTATTGCTCTATTTCTAGACTATAATCCATCCCAAATCTCAGTGAAATTCAAGAGATCCCATTTACTGTCCTAAATCTACACTTAAACACTCCTAGTCTTTTGACTGCCTGAACAAAGCTGCTAGGCTCTTCTGCTGGGACCCCTTTCCTCATCTGATGACAACTTTCTGTAAACATGTTTTGCTTGCATGCTTTCACATCATAGGAAATAAAAGACTTACTGGGGGAATAATCTTTACGCATTTTGCATTTATGCAAAAAATAACCTTTAACTTTAACCCATATTTATAATTTATAAAAACCTCTTTTCTTTTCCTTTATGTCCCGTCTTTAATCAATGTTTAGTAATTCATTTAGGTGCCAAAAAGCTAGATGCTATTGCAGTTTCAGGGAGAGAAACACAAATATATTAGAAAGTTACATGTAATGTGATAAATCTGAGTTGGGATACGAACAGAATAGAGCTCCAATAACACAGGGGAGTCAGAATTCTCCAGTCTTTAGCAAATGGTAAAGTCTTGAAGAATGAGTAATTGTTAGTGTACACAGTGACATGGAAAAGTCTAACTAGATTACCCATCACTTATGTAGGCATGGGAAGATTCAAAGAGATGTAAAATTCACTCTGCTCTTTTTAACCTGTTAAGAATGGGGGTATATTTATTTTTAGATGTTTAGTTATTGTCTGACAGACTCATTGTATTCAAAGTATGGGAAATGACGGGACATGATACAGGAGATTGGGCAAGTAACGCCATGAAGCTATTCTTTAAGTGGTATAGGGGTAGGGCTTGGTAACAGAAGGTTATAGAAGAGAAGATTGTGTTAAATTGGCATGCATCAATTTATATGTTGAAGTTACAGTTTGTGATAGGACTTTTTTTTTGAGATAGAAACTTGTAGGAGCAATTGAGGTCTAAAGAGGTCATAAAGGACAGGGCTATATCTTGTATTCTTGACATCCATTAGTGATAAGACTGAAGTAACAAGAATAACTGTGTACAAAGAGAACATCATAGGCAACCATAGATAGTAGATGCACCTGCAAGCCAGCGAAAGAGGCAACAAGAGAAACTAGGCCAGCTGACACATTTACCTTGGACATGGAGCCTCCAGGTTTGGAGGGCACTACCTATTGTCATCCAGTATGTGGCAAGTTTTATGACCTTAATACCACCCTAATACAAAGGCCATATTAAGATTGTATTTTCACAAAATTCATTCTGGAATTAATTAGAAGACTGGGTTGGATTAGTGTGGGAAGAAAGATGTGTGAAAATAGGAGGCAACCTGTTCTTGCAATATAGAAATAAGACTGAAATAAGTAGATACTGTAAAGTCAAGATAATAGATTTTAAAGAGTCAGAGGGAACTTTTTATAACAGATTAGTAGAAGTAGGAGACCAGGCAAAAGAAGACACCTTAGGCTGTTTCATAGTTTCTGCTGTGATAACTGGGGTGTACTAGGCACCAGGCTAAGGATAGGGCATACAGATCTGGAGGAATGGCAATGGGCCTCATCGGCCAGGGTATGCAGTAAAACATCAGCACACGTGTATTTTAAGAAAGTAAATATGAACATTAATGGCTTCCATTAAGGTCTTATATTTAACCCCTTTTGTCTATCCTAATGCCTCTGAAGATGTCACTGTCTTAACCACAGGATGATATCATAACCCAATAAATAAAACACAAGATGTAAGAGCTGGAGTGATGGCTCAGGGGTAAGCTAACCTTGGTTTAAGGTATCTACAAGATAGTAAGATTGCGTTTTCAAGAGGTACTAGATCCGTATATCTGAAAATTAACAAAATTACAGTGAATTTATATATATTGAGTGTTATATGGCCATGTAAAACTAACTCCTTGGCTGTCTAATTCTGTAAGCTTAACTCCTATTATTCTTTCCCATGTGTATTTGTTCTTCAGCTGCACTGGTCTTTGTTGCTATTTGTGGGAAGTGTTGAGAACCTTCTTATCAGATTCAGCCTTGATATCTTTTCTGCCTGAAATGTTTTTATTCTCCCTGGTGTGCTTCCTATAAATTTCCTCTTGCTTCAGTTTTTATTTAAGGCAGACATATTTGCTTTTCATCACACATCCCTGTGTTCTCCTCCTCCTGCTTTATTCTTGTCCCTCTCCCCTCTTCGGGTACTTTCAAATTGCTGAAGGATAAAAATCCTGGTATCTCCTAGAATGCATAGGACATTTAAGAAGTTTTAACTAGTCATTACTTCATAGCTTGAATTACAAGCTACCTGGTCAAGAACTGACAGACATGACCTCTTTCAGAAGAGTGCTCTTGGAATGAAATGCTCCACAATAGTTGTGAAGAACCTTATCATATCTACACAATAGTCTTGGGTGGATACTGATATTGCATGCAGTTTTAATTCACATTTGTGTTGCTTTAATTAAGTGGACAGTTTTTTCTTGCAATTTCCCCAATGCTCTCCTCAGTGTAGCCCTGTCCCGTTCCTTCTCTTTGTGCTCTAGGTGCTATCTCCTGCATTCCATTTCCTTAGTAATTCCTTCTTCCCCAGTCTTATCCGCAGGAGTCTCTACTCATGAGAACGTTCTCTAGTTCTTTGTCGATGTTCCACAGTTGCCTTCAGGTTAAATACTCAAGATTGAATTTGAAATCAATCACTGTAAGAATTTATCTTCTATATCCAAATCAATATTTCTTGATCATCCTCATCTTCCTTCTGAACGAGTCATCTCTGGTTCATTATACCTGTTGTTAGACTATTTCATACTTGCCCTTATCATCTCAGTCAAGATAGGCACAGGCACTGATGGCTGGCTCTAGTTACTAGCAACTCCAAAATCTTGTCTCTTCCATCTAATGCTTGTTTAAACTTCCTAAACATGTCACATATACCCAGGAAGGAACCAAGGCTTCTATCCCTCAGCAATTGGAAGTATCCACCTTTTAAAGTAAGATTTGTTTTCTTTGGATATCATGTTCATCTTCTTCCTGTGAGGCCTATAATGTAGTTAGACCCCTGCCTCAGAAACTAGTCAGGGCATTTCACACTGGATACCATTTACTGCTTACTAATCCTTGAGCTATAACAAGGCTTTTGCTTTTTCCGCTTAAGAAGAATGATTGGCACAATCACTGAAGATAATCAACATGAAGAGTTCATTCTACCAGATTGCTTGCCTCGCATACACGGGGCCCTGGATTCAACCCCAGTACTAGAGGGTGAGGGGGATACTTGATAAACAGTACTGATCATAGCTTCATTAATCTTAATATTTTTCACTGAAATATCATATCTTCATTAATGGTGGCATATGCTTATAATCCTAGCATTGGGAAAGTAAAGACAGAAAGAAGGTGAGAGACCATCCCTGGAGACATAGAATGTTCAGAGTAAACTAAGATACAAGAACCTTCATTAAAATAAAAAATCTTAAAAGGACTATAACGAACCATACTATTAAATTATTATTGTCATAGTCTTTTGACAGCGCTTCTTTCCTATCATTTAAAACTCTATTTAATTTTTCTGTGTTTTTATTGCCTACATGCTTCAGTGATTCTCAGAATATTTTCGTTGACTTAAGAAAACAGTCAGTTTATCCCTGATTTTATTTGTTTTTCTCCAAATCAAATCCTTTCAGGGACACTCGCCCAGAAATCTCATGTCCCTTCAGTATTAATTTCCTGTGTAATGTTTTTCTTTAGCAGTTGTCTTGTATGTCTTTTCTCTGTGTGCTCCATTATTTCTAGGCCATTATAATAGTTAAAGTAAGAGTTAGCTACACCCTTGTTATTCTGCTTTTCACATTAGAGAATCACACTTCAGTAACAGTAGATGTTCAATGACAGTTTTGATTGGCTAAATAAAAAGTAACAAGTTTGTAACAAGATAAAGAATAAATCATTTAAAGTAGTTTATTCTAATTTCATTTTGCAAAATGCTAATGCCAAAATGTAGCTTAACAAAATGAACAACGTTATGACATTACGGGCTGAAATTGCTAATATAACAAAGGTGCCAACCTTCATGTTCACATGAATAACAAGAACAACTCAGCCTAAATAACAAATTGTACGTTTGCAGTGTGCTGGTGCTCTTTGACAATGAATTTTAGCAACATAAATTGATACCGTGGGCAGATTTCTCATTAATTGTGATTTGCCAGGGCATTGGGTTAAATGCTTAAATAACAGGATGGCAAAAGTCTTGCTGGCAATTTAATTTCTGCTTTTCAGATTCTGGAAGACAGAGTATCTCTCTTCCTTTCCTGGAAAAGTCTATCAAAACATCGTTATTCTGCATATATAATGGTACAGTTTCATTTTTGTTCTGGTGAAGTTGCAGCTGGTACTTGGTGATGAAGTGACACTGATTGATCCTCACAGATGCACCCTTTTTTCCTTCCTTAAAACAAAGATCTTGCTTCTAATCACCCTTCTATACACTTCCTTTGTCTTCTCCATTATGCAAGGAGGTCAGCTACTAACACTCAATATGACTAATTAAAAAGAAAACTCCAAGGTAAAGTGCACACAGGCACTTTGGTAATTGCAGTGATAGCCATGAGCAATAATGACAATTAATGAGACCTGTAATAGCTTTGTAAATAGTCATTTGCCCACTCATAGGAAGTGAATAACAATTCACACTGAATGAGGAGATCAAACCACACGATTCATCTGAGTGTTCTCTTTTCTCCATTGCATATCCAATTTTGCCTATTTTTCATGCTGCAGAAATCCTTGAAAAATGCTTGACTTGGAAACATGTTCCAAATAACAGTATAATGCTTCAATCTTCTTCTTTGCACGAGATGTTTGATAGTAAAGGCTCATTTAGGCTAACTTGAAACATTTTAGGTAGTTAGAAGGAAGGGCAGCCAGACTGTAGGGGGAGCTTTGGAGACATGGTGGGAATTTACAGCTAGTGGGAGCATTACAGAGGACTTCATAGAAAACTAATATCAAGACAGTAAAGAAATATGCAGAAGGTCTCATGACTTGTGTCCCAGTGGGGTAAGGACAAAATCCTTGGTTGGATGCTAGAGATACCACATGGTAGAACTCTTAGGGCTTTAAAGATTGCAGCTTGGACTCAGTTGCAAATGTTTCTTGGCAACTTCATGGTCTTATTTAGTGACTGGGCTGATTGTAAAAGGCAGAGTACTAAGACAGAACATGAAATCATACAAGTAATGCAAATAGTCAGAAGTACATTAAGATCGATAGCAAAGGGCAGAGTTGAGACAGGAGACCTGTTTGCACATCCACTCTCCTAATTTTGCACTGACTTAAAAGAATTCAAGCAAACAAAGCACTGGCAACCCTGGATCTGACTTGCTATCTGGAAAATAAGCCTTTCATTCTTAATGTATGTTAAATCTTCAATGCCGTTCTCCTCTATAAAGAACAGAAACACAATTCGTTAACAATGGCTTCCTCTCTCCTTATGCTTTTAAAATTGGCAGCTTCCTCCAACAAGAGTGTTTATGTATACTTAGTTGATTTTTTTATCTGGGAAAGTTCATAGGATTTTTCTCTGCTGGTGACTAGTTATTAATCCTTTAGGTTTTAGAAAGGCATCATTTCCATAGGAATAAATTTACTGATTTTATCAAAGATCCTCATGTATATTATGATCTTGTATAGATTATGACTCTCCTTTTCAGCAGTCACATTTGATTGGTGCTGTGCACTGCTAGTTGTATTATGTGATAAATATGAATAGTTTTTCACTGTTGAATTCCATGAGATCAGTATTTTTTTATATAAAATTTTAGGTTACTCTTCCTTTGCACACAGTAGGCATTTTATCTGAATGAATATGTAACTGTATGCAAGGACATGAGTCAAGAGATCATTTTAGAGAACACTGAAATGCGGTACCTGGGGAGGCACGCTGTAGTCTGAGCCCAGAAACTTCCTCCTCACTGCATCTTCAGCACCTGGATGCATTCTTGTAAGATCTGTTTAGTGGTTGAATGCATACACATCCCTTAGTTTGGGGGAAGGGGACAAATGTGGCTGTTTACCACACTTAAAACTATAAAATTGTTAAGTTTACTAACCAGTGAAGAACTGCTCTGTGGGAGGTTTATATATAAATGAGCCAATTTGCCAACAGCTCCTCATGTTGGTGGAAGTGGATGAGCACCAATTTGCTTCAGAATTGCACAGGAGTAAAGTCCCAGCTGCCTGCAAAAGGCTTGTCTACACACGAAGGGAGGACGTGTGAACGAGCACCGCCAAGCCCATTCACATTTCTCTTACACATTCTTATTAAAATCTCAAGAATGCTTTAACAATCAATACTGAGGTAGCTGGATATTCATATGTGAATAATGAACTTGAATCACTTATATTATGCCACGCACAAAACAAACTGAAAATGGATCAGAGACCTGTTGTTAGAATCCAGACACTAACACTTTTAGTTCACAAAGGAATAGATACTAGTGACCTAAGGTGAGCCAGTGATTTCTATGAAAGAACAACGCAAATTTTGTGGGGCAAAACAAATAAAATAAAATTGGATTTCATATAGATTAAAAATAAATTCCTGACAAGGTCAGCATCAAGGCGGTGAGAAGACAAGCTACATAATGGGAGAAAATATTTACAAATCATATATCTGACAGAAAAGTCGAATCCAGAACATATTAATCACTCTTACAATTCGATGATAAAAATTCAAGTTATTCAATTGAAATGAATAAAGGAGGGATTAGGGCGATGGCTCTGTTCGTATGGTGCTTGTGTAAGCATCCTAATGAGAATCCCTAGCACTCACTTGTGAGCCAGGTACAGCACGGTGGAGCTATGACTCCAGCACCTGGAAGCTGGAGACAGGTGGATCTCTGTAGTTTATTGACAGGTTAGAGGTGAGGAATCAGTGAGCTCCAAGTTCAACAACAGACTTTGTTGCAAAAAATAAAGTAAGGTTAGGGTTAGAGTTAGGGTTAGAGCTAGAAAAATGGCTCCATATGAAAAGTGCATGCTGTAGAAGCATGAGGACTGGATTCAGATCCTCAGAATCCACATGAATGTCCAGGGTCTTCATGAGCCCACTTATTTGAGAGACATCGGGTGCCAGGTCCCCACCCCCAATCATGGCAGTAGGAACTCAGCATTCCTCAGAAATGTTGTAGGTTTCTGTTTGCCAAGAGAAGCTCTCACCTTCTTACCTGCTCCTGCAACTCCCCAGCCTTTGGAGAGGGTATCTAGCCCTTTATTAACTCAAACAAGCCTCCAACAGATCAGAGCCCCATGCTAGCTCCAGGCTGCTCCAGCTACTTTGCCCTCTGCCTGCAGCAGCATAACCCCTTATAACTGGCAGGACTCTCTCACCAATTTTACTGTCTTCTCTGCTCCCATTCCCTGGCAATGGCAAGTCTGTTTCTCTCTCTGCCTTTTCTCTCTTCTCGTCTCTCTGTTCCCAAGAAGTAGCCATGGCAGACTGTGCAAACGCATCTAGCTAATCTATCTACAATAAAAAACATTCACCCTAACCATGGAGCAGTCATCTTTGTGTCTTCTTTACTACATCCTTCACATACATAACGGATCCTCAAAAAAGGGTATCTAATTAGTCAAGCCATATATGTGACCCCTGAGTTCATTTGAGAAACTCTTTCTAGGTAAATAAGGTGAAAACTGATTTTGGAAGACTCCAGGCATCAACTTTTGGCTTTTACATAGATGTATATATATATATATATGTGAATGTGCATCCCACAACAAGTGCCATAGCATGTGAGCATGCACATTATGTGCACACTGCACATACTGCACATATGTATACACCAGAAAGAATGACTGGGGAAGACAAATATATCTCCACATGGAAAGGCACACAGTCATATGTATGAACATGTACATGAACACATACACCACACACACACACACACACACACACACACACACACACACACACACACACAGAGGCAAAGGAACTGAATAGATTCTACAAAGGTAGAATGAGTAAATGACAAGATAATGAATGTCATTTGTCATTAGGAAAAGCAAGATGTCAAGAGACAAATAAATGAGAGTGTAAGTCATATTAACTATAATCAAAATAAACATAACACTCAAAGATGCTGGAGAGATAGCTCAGCAATTAAGAGCACCACAGAGAACCCCTATTTGATTCCCAGCACTCACATGGTAGTTCACACTCATCTTTAATTCCAGTTCCATGGGAGCCCATACCCTCTAATCAATTCTCATGTACCAGACACATGTGCACAGGCACTCATATACATTAAAGTATATTTAGAATATATAAATATTTTATATAACACATATATAATATACAACATAATGCATTGTATATAATATACAATATACAATATATAATGAACTGTATATTATATATTATATAATATAACAAATATAAACAAAAAGTATATTTGAAGTATATGAAATATATTTAAAATAAACATTTAGAAGAATATTGAAAATATTTTTTAAAATATTTAAAAAATAACAAAATTGCCAGGCAGTTGTGATGCATAACTTTATGTGCCAACAGTTTGACAGCCTCCCAGAAATGAAAGTTAGCTATCTTGTGACATGATATTTCATCTCCGAGGTGTGATAAGAGAGAACTGAGATCAACAGAGATGATGTATATAAGCCCAAAGCAGAAATCTTCCAAATGCTTTTGTCAGTGGATGCATGGGTAAAAGTGCTCTAGATCCATGTAATTAAGTGCAGTCTAGATAAAAGAGTGAATGAAGTAGTGATGCTCGCTACAATGAAGTGAGTCTTGAAAATATGCTCAATAAAAGAAGGCAGACACAAAGGGCACATATTGATAATCTTTGTGTGTGTGTGTGTGTGTGTGTGTGTGTGTGTCTATTTGTCTGACTGACTGTCTGTCTGCATGCCTGTTTGCATGTCTGTCTAATCCATCCATAATCCATTCATCCATCCATCCATCCATCCATCCATCCATCCATCCATCCATCCATCCATCCAGTCTACAGCCTTTGGGATCAAAACACTAACTACTTTTCTATGATGGGTGTTGAAGAGGCAAATTGACAACAGGTGAAAGTGTGTTAGTTTCTGGTAGATGGTGCAGGACTGGATCTGGAAAATAAACACTATTTGTAGAGTTTCTGATGGAAGTTATAGAGTATTCTAAATTTAATAAGAGTGTCATTTGGAGATGGTCTGTTCAGGCTCCCTATCCCCAATTACTAGAGGTCCTTGCTAGGGTCTTCCTTATAGATTCCAATAAGTTTCCAATACACTAGGTCTCCTGATCACCCCCAAATTCTTTGATTATTTTTGATCAATATTTATAGTTACTACTGATACAATGAACAACATCCAGCAGTTATTACCTAATAGAAGTGAGTTATAGTCACAGAATATTAATAAACATTTATTCATGAAATGTCTCAACTATATAACCAAAGAAATATACATGTAACATAGATATGCAATTACCTGACAGGGCTTATAATTCTATTGTTAGCAAAGTATGTTTTGCCATAAATGGATAGAGACTATTAAGTGTTTTTGGTCTTCCTTTATTAATGCAATCGTGTTTATTTCCCTCAGGCTATTAATATAAATTGCATTAATCGATCTCTAATGGTAAAATATCTCTCATTAAAATTAAAGGTCAAACAGAAAGCCTCTTGGCATACTGTTGGTTTCCTTTTCTATCCTGCTAAGTGCCTAAGAGTATATGAAGTATGACATCTGTGAAGTCAGGAGTCATGTGTTCTGTACCCAGGCATCAAACAAATCTGTCCCCAGAAGTACACTTATTAAAGTTTATTTTTGTGAGTGTGTGTGTTTCATGTCCTCACTATATAGCATTGAGTGGCCTTAACTCCTGCTGAGTTGAAGCTTCCTAATCCCTAGGATTTCAGATGTACACCACCATAGCTGTCTTCAGAGATAATTTTATTTACATTTGTATAAGAATGTAAGGTCATTATAAGTAAAATAAAATGAAATTAGGGTTTTTGTTGCGTTTTGGGCCATTGATTCATATTAATTATATTGTCAAACTGGTATGAACTTGAAGTTAATATTTTCTTTAATGTTTTGATTTTTGTTTTCAAATTGTGTGTGTGTGTGTGTGTGTGTGTGTGTGTGTGTGTGTGTGTGAGTGTGCTTGTGCACTTGCATGCACTTCTGAGTATGTGCATGTTGTTGTGGGTTCCTCTACTGGATACTCTGGAGCTAGAGTTAAAGGCACTTGTGAGCAGTCTGACATGGGGCTAGAACCTACCTGGGTCATCTGCAAGAGCAGTACATGGCTTTAGCCACTGAATCATCTCGCTAGTCAATGATGATGAAGATTTTATTTTTAATTATTAATTTTTATTTATTCCTTTATGTGTTGCTAAGGAGAAAATCCAGGGCCACACACACTGTAGGTGGAACCATATTCCTAACCTAGTAAATACCTTAATATTTTTCTCCTTGGAGAGAGTATTATTCAGCCTTACTGACAAAATTATTACTCTAATCCTGCTCTGGTTTATTTCATATATTTAGATCTTGTAGAATTTTAAATTTAGCTAAAGCTTATGTAGGAAAATATCTTTATTACTATATCACCCAACTGGGATCCTGATTATACATTGCTTAGGGTTTTAGAAAAATTTTTCTTTCTTTCACATGTGCTCAGTCATTCACTAGTTGATTTATTCTTTTCTTTGATAAGATTTGTTGTTCTTATTTTTTAACTCTGCATATTTAAATGTGTATATGTATGTGGGTATGGATATGTGTATATGAGTGCAGATGCTCAAGGAGGCCAGAGCTATGGGTCTTTTAACATTATACTGTGTTTTACATTGTGATGTTAACATGTGTGTGGCTTAAAGCAGCAGTTCTCAACTTGTGGGTCATGACCCCTTTGAAAGTTGAAAGATCTTTTCACGGGGGATAGCCTAAGACCATCCTCATATCAGATGTATACATTATGATTCATAACAGTAGCAAAATTACAGTTATGAAGTACCAATAAAAATAATTTTTATGTTTATCAGTACATGAGGAACTGTGTTAAAGTGTCACAGCATCAGGAAGGGAGACACTGGCTTAAAGTGAAATGCTTGTGTGCAAAGTTAACAAGGGTCAGTTGTGCTGGTTAAGTTGCAGTAAACTTGACACAAACTAGAGACACTTGAGAAGAGGGGTCTCAAGTGAGGAAATGCCTTTATCAGATGGGCTTGTGGGCACAGCGGTGGTAGCATTTTCTTAATTGAGGTTCCTTCTTCCCCGGGTGACTACAGTTTGTGTCACATTAAGAAAAGTAAGCAGCATAGATTTCCTTTAAACATAACCCTGAATCAGAAAAACCTTCTTCAGAACCTTTAGGAAGCTATAAAAACACTGAAACATAGACAGGAGAGGACCTGTCTCTACCTGCCTTTCCCTTCATGCTTTATCTCCTAGCCGTCTTCTGTAAAATGAGAAAGGTGCAATTCCCCATACATTGTAGATTACCTCTGTTATTCTACATTCTTGGCTCCTACCTGTCTGTACTGTCTGCTAGTCTGAACTAATTCTTTGATATCTGTTATTTTTGAGGCAAGACTGCCTGAACTATTCTTTTTAAGCCCGGTTCAATTCCAAACCCCAAATTCCATGAATTTATGTGGCTCAATCTTCTATCTTTGCAGAGTTCAGTATTATGAGACACAGCTAAAGAAACAAAATTATTGTTAAACATTTCCTTTTCTTTTTAATATTTTTATTTATTTATTTATTTATTTATTTATTATCTATTTATTATTGGGGGGTATGATGTCACAAACATGTGAAGGTCAGAGTTGATTCTAACCTTGCAGGTTAGAGGAAAGGTCTGTCCTGTATCTGTTGTGTTGTGTACTCCAGGCTAAGGGGCCCTCACACTTCTGGGCACTTTTCTAAGCCTGTGCATCCCATGATGCTGTAATAGCGCTGAGCTTACAGATGTGTGCCACCACACCTGGCCTTTTAATTTAAATTTGTCTAAAACTTCAAGTTTTTCACTTCATCATCAATTGAATGTATGGTTAAGACTGTGCCCCAGTTTTTCCAGGTCTTACCTTTGCCTGCAAAGGATTTTGAGAAAAATCTACTTCCTGGCATTTGTGCATTGAATTACTCTTTTCAAAACATACAGAATTCTCAACAATTGCAAAAGTTTTACATACTCCATTTTCTCATGATACCTTAAATCTTTTATTATTAACCAACATTGGTGGCTTGTTAAATGAAAACATTTTAGCTGTGCATATATACAGTTATATATATACATACAGTTATAATTGTACATATGAAAATATTATTAGCACATATTTGACAAGAATATTTTATGGACGTCACATTATATATTACCTTGCAAGCTGAAACATTGCATACTTGTGTGTCCATTTGTTTTTGAAGTTTAAGAGACATATTGTAAATCCTACTTCTGGATCTTGAAGTGTGTATTTCTTTTGTCTAGTCAGACTATGTGAAAACTTAGGTTATATTTTCTTTCTTTCTTTTTGTTGTTTCACAGACATAAGAACAAAGAAAGCATACACAAACACATACACACACACACACACACAATAAAGGGACTCATATCATGAATTTAAATTGTCAGTATGTAAATTGCATTTAATACACTAAAGCACAAGTAACCTCATAATGCCCTGCCCCGTTCTTCCTGTTGTAAATTTTAAAAAGAAAGCCCAACAAAAGTTTAATTTATCATTTATTTATTTATGCATGTATTTTATGTATGAGTGCTCTGTTTGCATGGTGCTGGGAAGGATTGCAGCAAGCTTCCTTAAACTAGCTCCAACAACTATCTCAATGCTGCTGAGCACTGGCCGCCATGAACTGGCCAGAATCACTCATTTCCCACAGCTGTGTCCACGGTTCCTAGGTGAATCTGAGTTTCTATGACAGAAGCCTGATAAATGCTGGAGTCAATCTGCTCAGATCATTGTGGCCAACTGTTCTCACTCACGACTGAGAATTTTAACCAAGTTCGTTTCGATCCCAGAACCACAACTGCCTTTGTCATGAGTCCTGGAGCTCTAACTCAGGTTGTTGGGTTGCACATCTTCCCGTTTCCTGAATAGGTCTGGAGCAGCTATGAATTTGAGTTGTTCCTGGCTCTGCTTCTTCAGGGAAAAATATGTGTATTTCAGAATAAGCCACATATTTACGTCTGTGGTATGAGCATCCAACTACCTTTGGGAATATTTATTTAAAATTTTCTGAACACACACACACACACATATATATATATATCATAATATATTATATGCCTCTAAATCACCACTTCTCCATTCTTCTTCCAGGAAATTTCAAGATTAAAATAATCTACAATTTACTTCCAGAAATATTCATTTTGACTAAACCACCAGGGACCAGGGTAGACTTTATGATCTAGGAATATGATCTAGGAATATCTTTAACCATTTCATGCACTCATTCCTTCAAATCTCCAAGTACTATTTTCGGATTCTTGTCTCTTGTTAAATCTTGGAAAGCATAGACACTCACAGAAATGCAAGGGCTAATAAAATACAAGCTGTCAGAGACAGTGTCTACAGCTATTGGAAAGGAAAGAAATATGTTTCCGTGTTCTCCGTAATATGTTGCCTTCCGTCAGCATTTCAAGAATGATGCAACAAGTTTCATTCCTCCAGCTCTGATATATTTCTAACTTTCATAACGTTAATTAAAATAGTATGATTTGTTGCAGTGATTTGAATGTTTGGATAAAATAAAACATTACAAATACAAGTAAAGCTCTGGGTAACTCTTCAGTGTATATATTTCTTCTGTGCATGTTGAGATTTTACTGTGACTGGATGCAAAATATGTCTATGCTGCAATCCAAGTACTATGATCATACCTTCTTATTACTGATGATTTCCAAACAACATTTACCTCTGGATGCCCCACAGCAAGTTGCTCAGACCTCTTAGATGGGATAAGGGCTATTCAAGTTTGTTAGAACCTTTATGCTCTGGTGCCTTATCTACCTTTCAGGATTTCATTATTGTATTCTTCATACAAATGGAGAAACCGAGGTTGTAAGAGTCAGTTACTTTAAACTGAGTCCGCACCATACAGTAGTAGAGTGTCAGTGTTTGGAGTTCCTTCATTTGACTTTCCTGTTGACAACAAAGGTAATCTCTCCAAAGTAGTTTCTTACTTAAATGATGTAGTTGTTAATGTTAGTATTAATACTGTTGAAGTCTAACTTTGTAAGGAATAGCACTCTATCAAGTGTATCATCATTTTAAAATGATTTATAAACTGAATTCCCACGTCTAAAGTAGGCTCAACTCAAGGAGGTATCTCCAAAGTGAATGCGATAGTAATCAAATCTTGCAAACTTTACACACAGATTATTAAGATCTCTATCATAAAAATTTAAAAAAATATCATTGGAAATCAATAGATGCAAGTTGTGGATTTACTCAAGGGATTGTATACAATTCTTGTTTAGTATATGTCTAATAAAATGTTCACATGCATTAATTTTGGAAGGTAACATTTTGAATTACTATTATGTTGGAGTCTCCTAAGGTTTGAAGTACATGTTGAAAATTAGTTTCTTATCATGTGTCTACTGCTACTTCAAGAAGGCAATTGTAACATTTTTGTTGATATTATTTTTAATGAGGCTACATAACAACAAACTGTTCATGCCCCAGTATTTTGATGATATTAACTAATACTCAGAAGATACTAAAATGTTACACCTAAACTTAATGATGAGCAGTCTGGCTAGCATTCTGTCTGATTCTTCAGGCAGCTGGAACCTTTTAGCAAGTGTCACGAATAACACATGGCATCTATTTTCTAATGCAGAAGTATGGCAATAATGCTACTAAGCATTATTATAAACTGAGTCAGCTCCTGGTAACATGGTCTCTAGAAAAAAAAAAGTACTTCTACAATTAATGAATCACCAAAAAGAAAGTGGAATGAGTTCTTTTACTTTTCCCTAACCCATCTTTTTTCATAAAACTAAATGCAAAGCTTTGCAAAAAGAAACAGAAAGTATCATGACACTATCATTAGCCTATACACAGAATAATCGAGCAATAAATAGCATTGGGAAGGATAGGCAGGAGCATATTTATGGACTGTCTGTTCTATTATTATTTTTTTTGACAAAAGATGACTCCTTCAAATAGTCCATTGTATATAACCATTGCAGAAAACCTCATAGGTTGATGTGCTTCTGCCATTTCATTGATGAAAACAGTGAAAGTTAATATATATTAATTATTATTAATTATATCAATTATTATATTAATATAATATAATAATTATATCGATATTATTAATTATTAATTAATATATCAATACACATAATATATTGTTATATAAAATATATATTAACTTTCACTGTTATACTGAATATACAGTAATATATTATATATGTATATACATATATGCATACAATATATGCATATAACATATAAAATATACATATCATATACAATATTTATATATTCTATACTACACACATATATACATATCATAATAAATTATATATATATATATATATATATATATATATATATATACTTCTTGACTATGAGAATCTTCTTTCCAATAATTTGTACTTCCTGAAAATGAGTAAGAACACTTTTGAAGCACAGCTGTTTCCTTGGGTTCTCAATACCCTTGGAAAAGAAAAGATGAAATACAGTGGGCAGAGAAGTCCAGCTGTGTCATAGATCTAGACTAGACTGCCAGGATCCTATGGGAAGTTTGTGAGGTTATCTCAGTTTTGTTGAGAAGCCAAGCTTTCCTTCCAGAATCATTAATTGAATATGGAAGGACAGTAGAAGGGCCCAGTGGAGCCTGAAGTGATTCTCAATGGCAGAACCCAAGGGTTGAGCCAGGAATTAAGTCCTTCAGGGAAGGGACCTGGGCCATATCACAATGTTTGCTTCAAAGTTTCAGGCAGGCAAGGACTTACAACAAAATTATCTGGCTTAAAGAAATGTAGTAAGAAATGATATTTTCCTTTCTCTGAGAAATATTCTGACAGAATGGTTGTTTACAAGAGAATAGTTAATCATATGCACAGAGCATAAATAGAGTAATAAATAGTTTGGGAGGAAAGGTAATAGAAATAATGATCACAGAGGATCTGTTTATTATTATTTCATACTCTTTAATAAGTATTTGTTTTCTTACTCTTTATTAGATTTCCTAGTTCTTAGTATACTGAGAGAGTGAGAAATAAAAGCTGTTTACCTTTCAATTGCAAATAAATTGTTCACTTTAGGATGACATTGGTATTTGGGTTTTTTAAGTAAAAATGGAAATCTAAAGAAAAATGACAGAGAAGGCATATTGCAAAAGAAATCCTAAAAGTACTTCCAGGGAAGAGAGGACATGCAAAGACTGCAGTGAGTACCAACAGGAGCTGGGCTTCAGTCACAGATAAGGGCATGATTTACTTGAAAAAAGTCAATATGAAACAAATATTACATGTATTAGTCAGTACACATTGTAGAGCGATGATTTTAAAGTGAATTTTCTCTGAGTAATATGAAACCCACAATTTTTTTTTTTTTTTGTCAGAAAAGCATATGTTTGTATTTTTGCATGCTGTTGGCTATTGGCTCTGGCCTGGATATGCATTACTCATTCTGAGCTGTTTTTAGGTAAGCTGGCTTTACGTTTGCATCTTTTCCTATTTCTACACCCTTTTGTTACTCTTATTTCTACTTATTTTAGATCTCTTTCATCCTGAAAGAGGAATAACATGAAGATGAAAGCAAATAGCAAAGGTTCATAATATTATCTAAGAAATATTGCCTGGACAAAAACAAGTGACAGTTTAAAAGGGACACTGAAAAACAGGATAAAGTCACTTGTCTCTGCTTATTAACTACTGTGGAGTCAGCTATGCTGCCAGTAGATCCTTGGAAATAGCAACCTTGCTGGCACTTTTGCAAAACCTCAGTAAATGCCAAGTAAATGCAGTGCTGAGGACAAAAGAATGCTATTTTATTCCCATAGATATGCATAGGGGATATTTTATGCGGTATTGTAAAATTGTTAGAATTAAGCAGAGATGTTTGGGGTGTTGACTCAATTTTTCTCCATATACTATTTACTTGAGAGATTACCTGTGATAATCTCCAGGGACATTACTGTATAGTTAACAGCTAATCAAATCGATTCAGACCAGATCAAACCAGATCAAACCAGAATAAATCAGCTCAAAATGGATCAACTTGGCTCAAACAGGATCAAAATGGTTAAACTTTACAAACCAGTTGAAACCGGATCAAACTGGACCAAACTGGATCAATTTGATCAAATGGGTTCGAACCAGTTGAAACTGGATCAAACTTGTACAGACCGGATCAAATTGGAAAAACCTGTACAAATGGGATCTAACCGATTAAAACTGGATCTAACTGGTTAAAACCAGATTGAACAGATTCTGACTGGATCAAGCCAGTTAAAACTGGATCAAACCATATCAAACTGATTTGGACCAGTTGAAATCGGTTTGGACCAGATCAAACTGGATCAAACAGGTTTGGACCAGATCAAACTGGTTCAGACTTTCAGATTGAACCAGTTCAAATCCGATCAAACTGAATCAAACCAGATCAAACCATATTACCACACTGATGCATGCCAGGCAAACACTCCACCAACTTAGCTGTTTCCGATGCCTAATGGGCTTTTGTCTTTTTAAATTTTATTTATTTTATGTGTGGGTGCTGGGAATCACACCTGGGTCTTCTGGAAGAGCAGCCAGTGCTCATCAAATGAGGACAGCCAGCCCTGTCAACGCATGTTTTTGTTGTTGTTTGTTTCTTTGTTTTCAAGACAGAGTTTTACTAGGTAACTCTGGCTGTCCTGGAGCTCACTTTGTAGACAAGGCTGGCTTCGAACTCACAGAGCTTTGTATGCCTCTGCCTCCTGAGTGCTGGGATTGAAGGAGTTCACTGCTACTTCTGGCTTCCAATGCATGGGTTTTAAAAGAAGCTCCACTGAACAAAACTGTGAGGTCACTAAGGTTCACATCTCATAGAAGCTGGATTTATGGATTTATGTGACCCTCAGAGAGTCTGGACTAAATGACTCAATTCTCTCTTTCCCAAGGACTATATGAAATAGTAATGCTAATATATTAATATAGAAAAAAAGAGAATCACCTTCTAATTTGTTGATGTATTTTACCTAGAAAACATTCTCATTGTGGGCTATGTCTCTAGATTAAAAAACCAAACAAGGAAACTTGGAGAACAGAGGACATTGGATAATCGAGGAGAGCTGGGGGTGAGGGGGGGAATGCGCTTTAGAAATGGTCAAATGCACCATTTTCTCTAACCCGGGAACCTTTCCATTGAGCAGAAGGTACAGCCCATTCCAAGATTATGTTTCTCTGCCTCTGGGATGGGTCAGTTAAGTAGTGGCAAATAAATCCTTTTCTTCTCTGTTTGAAATGTGTCACACAGAGACTTCTATACATCAGATGCAGCCCAGCTGTCATCCGAACCCGCTGGACATGGCATTGTGTCCACTATATCGGATACCTGCCTGGTGTGTGATATATGAGCAAATACCAGTGTGAGGGTTTAATTTCAGTCTGTCCAGAGTGTGCCAACTCAAACTACAGCAATGGCAAGTTTACCTTCAGCCCCATCACCAAACTGACCCAGGCAACTGTGGGACTGTCCAAGGACTAAGAGTGTGTCAAAGCTGGATTTTGAACCCCACATGGCCCCTAGGGTTTGAAAACGGAAGATGTTCGGCTGCACTCACCTTAGTCCTGGCCAGGACCTAGCTAAATATTAAATATTGCCTGCTTCACAGAAGCAAAGGAATGTGGCTTGCTTGGCTGGTGCTTATCTGTGCTGTAGCTGGAAGCATAGGGATGAGGCCATTTACTGTTAAGGTGTCTTCCTTTTTTTCCCTGTGAGACCACACCTTGTGCAGGAGGTGCCCTTGCAAAACCTTGACGCTTAGACCTGAGCTCCACATGCAAATGGGGCTACTCCAATATCCTTGTCTTAACCAATGGATCTCAACTCTGGGTACCAAAGACCCTCCCCGGCTTGTGGCCCTATATATGTATCCTACACTTGCATTAAAGTTGAGATGCCCCCTAAACAGTGCTCCCGAGTGTCTGTCCACTCACAGACTCACCAGAAGTCCCCCAAGGACAAGGCAGGATGCTGTAAACCCATGGCCGCTCTGCCATGCTGTGTCCACCCTGTTGTGTCCCTCCTCTGCTTGGAGCCAGTCTTGCTGGCAGCCACCCCAAGGCAAGGTATCTGAGGCAGGGACACACATGTAGTGGGAAGATTCCAACCACAGGGACCACAGGTAACTGGTCTTTGAGTGTATTTCCCCAGTATACGCTGCTTCTCTTTTTAAAAATTCTGTTGAATTGTTTTAGTTAGCATAGCAAATAGTGAGTTTCACTATGATGTTTTCATTGTATTTTGCTCCTATTAACCCCTAATACCTTCCCTTACTCCTCTTCCCTCTTCCCACTTCTTTCTCCAAAAGAGAAGCACCTCTCCTGCTTTCTCATCTGTGTGTATTAAAACTAGCTGTGCATGTGAGATAAAATGCAACATTTTTTTTTCTGTTTTCCCCCCTTACTCTCTTGTTCCCACTTACTTTTAAGCCTCCCCCACCCCCATGAAGTCCTCTTTATATCTTTTTGTCTAGTATATATAGTTGGAAATATAGATTCTACATATGAGTTAGGGACTTACAATATTTGATAATTTGAGTCTGGCTTGTTTTACTTAACATGATGGTCTCCAGCTCCATCCACTTTCCTGCAACTCACATCATTTTATTCTTCATAATTGCCGAATAAAGCTGTGTGTGTGTGTGTGTGTGTGTGTGTGTGTGTGGTGTTAAACTTCAATTTTTGAGATATATGTATTGACACAATTTCTAAAGAAATAAACTATTCACCAAAGGATCTGCATGTTGGATCCCACGATATAGTTTAAAAGCTTAGAGACCATATTTTGAGAATGAATCTAAACAGAAACTTGTAGCTTTGTTAAAATGTCAACAAACTGAAGAAAAATGTCATAGTGAGGAGCAGGGTGCTTCTGTTATGGAGACAAACACTGATATTCTATAGTTTCCCTTGATCCTCATTGCAGTGTTCCTCTTGATCTTGGGATGTAGAAAGCTTAGTGTTTCTGAGAAGTCACAGCAACACACAGGATGAAATTAAGATACTGAGCAAAAGGCAGGAAAACACCAAATGCTTCTGGGAGAAATGCTTCCGCGTATAGGGGAAGCAAAAGTTGGTTGTTCAATTTCAGTCTGGAAACAAACAGCTGATAAATCTATTGCAGTTAGTGAGAGGATCCCTTTGAAATTGATGAAGGGAGAAAAGATGATAGGGTTGGTTTACTTTCAAAACAGTTGTTCCAAAAAATGGAGTGTGTATTGCACTATCCTTCTGCACAAATAGCCTAGTAGCTAGGGTGTATTGAGAAGGTCTTCATTGCCTGTGCTCTGCTGTTTTCTAATTCATGCTTCATTTGCCCAGCCAACAACTCTTCATGGGATCTTTTTTGTGGGTTGATGACTCTGTTCTGTGATGGGAATCTCTTTTATTAATGTTCCTAAAATCCTTTCTTTCTCTCTTAAGAAGAATAAATACATTTTCTTGTCCTCAATATTTTGCCCTTTAGTTGTTTATATGGAATGGACCTTACTTCTCAAGGTGGACCTTTTGCATTTGACTGTCAACTGCAACTTATTTATATGACTTGGACTACATATTCATCCATTTGGTTTCCCACTCACTGAAGGGATGTGTTGTCATTGCTTAGACAATGAACTTGAGTGTTGGGTCAGACAATACTTGAACTTGCATTTTTTTAAAAAAGGATCTATTAGTTATTCACATTTTCTCATTCTGTGTTTTGTCAATTATTGTACTTTGCCTCTTTTTGACTGGATAACCAAAAGACCAGTTTTAAGCTCCAAACTCTCATTTTGGAAAATTGTTTGTGTACATCTTTCCTTTCCCACCTGATCGACATGGGTCTGAGGGTACAAGCTTTGTTAGTTCTTAAGTGACAGAGAAGAAAATGAGAGCAGCACACACATATTAAGAGATATTTTCCTTCCTAACTTTTATGAGAGTACACGTAATATGAATTAGCTGCTTGTACACATATGTATTTGCCTACATATAATTACTGTTATTTTGAGTCAAAAGAAATGAAAGACTTGTGGCTTCCAAAGTAATAAGATAGAAGATTTTGCTGCCAACCAAAAGGAGAGAAAGTGCATAGAAGGAAGATCGACTCAATAAAGCATCAGACTTCAGCCTGAAATTATGTGATCTTATCACATTATATACAATATTACTTTTACAGTTATTCTTTTAGATGTCAAAATGTAATAAATGATTGTGAAGTGTTGTTAGATTCCTTACAATAGGAAATTAATGCAATATAAAATGAATCTGTAGTATACAATTCTGTTTTCAATGGGAAACAATTATAGACTATGCTTGGTTTAATTTAATGATGTTCTCACATAGCTTGTTACAACAGACAGGCATTGTAGGACAGTATTTTATCTGTCATTCATTGTCTTTGATGTTTATGTTTTGTTATTCCACTTGACTTGAATACTGATGTGGAAGAGGATGTTTTCTTTCCTGGGTCCATATATTAATTTTAAGTTTTTAGAAGAACAGCTACTTAAAGAACAATTTCACATTTACTACTTTATACATCCACCCAACAAGATTTTGTTAAATTTCTTGCAGATTATTATAAAATAAATCTGCTAAAAATAATATGTGGAGTCTATAAAACTAGGTGAGTCAGAGGGAGTAAGGATAGTTTAGTAAATAAAATCTCCAGACTATTTTCAAGTATCATAGACAGGTGTACTGTTTAATATTATCTAGCTCTTCTGTCTTGCATTTCATCTTTTTAATTAGCTCCAAAAAGGGCACCTAAAACACCGTGAAACATTTTCTTTAGTATTATAACAATGGTGTTCTCACACATTTCAAAGAAATCTTCTCTAAAGTGATCTAAAATTAAAACATCTCCAAGGAACTGTGTTTTTGATGCAGAGTGCTTATATGTAGACTCAGAAATCACCTTCTGGCCATGATAAACACTGTGTACAGGCTTTGAAAATGTCCCTATATGCATATTAACACAAGCAATATCTAGCTGAACTGTTTTAATCAGAAGCAATAAACCTCAAAGTTCAACACCACCATTGCCCTTAAAAAAAAATAAAAAGAATCTGGTTAGAAGATAGATACTGAAAATTTACAACCCCCCCAAAAAAAGAACAAAAAACAAAACAAAACAAAATAAAAAAACAACAAACAAAAAACCAAACAAACAAAAAATCCAAAACTCTCCAAATTTGTCTTCAAATTGGGAAACATATTTGACAAACCACCTTAGGGAGCTTAATTAAATATAAGTTGAAGTTCTAAAACAGATGTTTATGTGTGAAAGTCTTTCTGCATGAAGCAATCTAGAAGAACGATCCTAGATCAGAAGAGCTGTTCTCATAGGCCTGCAGTGCAGTGTGACTGACTCTTCTCAGTTGTTGCAATTACCTCTGTGATTTCCTCCTGGGTATCATTCATAACTACTTAGGCTCTTATCTATATAATCTCTGCATTGTCCATTTCTTTATCTGTATCTTTGAGGTCAATTTTTTTACCTGTGTGCCTAGACCCAGTCCCAACCACTTGTAGAATAGTAACAAATCCTAAATGGGTCCCTTATTACTTTATGGTTGCTTTGATCAAATACCCCATAAGAAGCAGCCTGGGGGTTAGAGTATTTTTGCTCATGGTTTGAGGGTATTAAGTTTATCGTTGCAGTGAAAGCATCACAACAGGGCCTTGAGGCAGCTGGTCACATGTGCCAACAGTCATGACTCATGATAAATGCTATTCCTAAACTTATTTTCACTTTTTTATTCAATTTAGCAGTCAGGATGGGCTTTCACCCCAAATGACATAATTTATAAAATGCCTCCTAGATACACCACAGGCTTATTTTCTTGTTGATTCTAGATAGTGTCAAGCTGACAATCAGTATTAACCACGAGGCCCACTGATGAAGCAGACCATTCTGATGAAGCAGGCCAAGTACTGGCATGTCTACAAGGATCCAAGGACTCGCTGTTCCTGACTTTCATGACTTCCAAGGCTTGCTCTTGGTTGATAAAACCCTACTACATCTGAGTCCTCATCCTCGACTACCTCCCTGCCTTAGAGAGACCCAAAGCTGCTGAAATGATGGCGAAGACGAGGGCTCCTGAGATAACTTCTCTCCTTCAGAGCACATGGCAGTAAGCTCAAGTTCAGATTCTCAAGGGTAAAAGATGGAGAAGAGACTGCAAACTTAGAAGAGTTTGAAGAATGTCGATATTTAGAATGTTACAAAAAAATGAGAAAGACTTAATGTCTTTAGGGCATTTTCAAACAGTCAGAAACACTGAAGTTAAAGTTTAGTATCTAAACCACAGTTCTGTTTTTAAACCATACTTTTCCCCATCATGTACACCAAACAGGAAACACAGCACCATCAAAAATTTACCAAAGTCATTGTTTAGAGTCATGGACTGAATTCATTTCTGTAAATTTATATGAGCATATAATATACATAAAAGGACTGAGGCATTTAAAACAGTATGCTTGGTTTATGAGTATTTGACATTATGTAATAGACTTCTGTATCTTAGCATTTTTCATCCAGAGGTCTGAAGACTTAGTTATTTTAATATATTCCTTTTCAGTGTATGCCTGGAACTCAGTAAACATCAGTACATTTTAATCTCCTCTGGATATGTTTTGTTGTTTAGGTGCCACAGAGAATCATTAAAAATATACTGTCATCCCTGAGTGGCTAAGCATCTGGAAGACAACTGAGTTGGTAAAAATTGCAGTATGTTTGTATTGTCTAGACATTACAAATTTATCAATTAAAATGCACTTACTGTTGCTTAAGTGGATCAATTGTGGAAAAAAAAATTTAAGTGCCCTCAGCTTGGGTAAACGCCACACTCAGTGAGCAGGCGACTACTGAAGCAGACACTGTTCCAAACATCATTTATGATATTATGCTCAGTCTTTGATGCCCCTTCAAGGAAACATATTTGTTCATAGAGAAAAATTTATAAACTAATTTGTTTCCAACAATCAGAAAATGTTAAGTTAACGTGGAGGCTTTCCTGAGGTTTCATATTTCTGTGACTCTGTTATTTGTGTTTACAATTAGTTAAACCTCATTTCTGGGTTTACTTAATGAACACTTGATTAAAATAGCCTTGATAGAAAAAACTTAAAGCTGCCTTGGAAATATGAGCAATGGGCTCTTTTACACATTAAAAAGGCATTCTGTGAAAGCAGGGGAAAGTAAAAGTTTCTATTAAAAATTAGCATTATTTAAAAACACAAAGCAATCCAACATTCCCCTTTCTGTACTTAACTTCTTTTTGAAATTTTACTTTATGATTATATGACTA
This sequence comes from Cricetomys ansorgei, assembly GCA_026225945.1. Taxonomy (NCBI): domain Eukaryota; kingdom Metazoa; phylum Chordata; class Mammalia; order Rodentia; family Nesomyidae; genus Cricetomys; species Cricetomys ansorgei. The sequence continues at coordinate 8,371,707 of JAMJFZ010001038.1, forward strand.
AATCAAAATTATATCTAGTTATGATGGTCTAAATGTGAAAGATTGTAGTTTCAAAGGCTATTTGATATGTAGCTTTGGATCAAGTTTTGTTCAATATTGTGCTTAACATGAGAGCTGTACTCTGAGTTTCTAGTGTATTTGTCTATGATGGACACATGAATACTGGCAGAGGTGTTGAGAGCAAAATTCATAGGGAGTTCCAATCCTTTTAGAAATGATGAAACATGTTAAAGGCTTTGTACGTTTGAACCCAGTTTCTCTATCAGTCCAATTTGAAAAAAAAAATAATCATTATTGCTTTATTAGACTGCAAAAATGTTTGATACCTAAAACAACATTTATAGATGACTCAATACCTTCTGAATGTTATACAGGAATACAGACTATTTCTAGTTGGATAAAAACCCAACAGAATTTAAAAGTAAATGCCATATTAAACTGAATATTCACTGTTTAATTTTGTTTACTTTTGGTCTCTCTAAAGACCTTTGTTTTCTTAATGTCTGAGTTAAACATCTTCATCTTTCTTCCATGGAAATATATGTGTAGTTTTAACATAGTACTAGCATTAAAACTTATAGAAAAACTATATATTATGAATCTATTAATTCTTAATTATTGTATTATTTGCAAAAATGTTTTTAAGGGAAAGAATGAGAGTGGTGTATATAAATTCATAGCTTATGAGTTAAAAGCTTGAAAGTGGGCAGTAATTTCTCCCTTGGACTTTGTAAGGGTCTTATATATAAGAAATATTTGAATTAATGAGTATTTTATCTTAGAATATTAGGTATCACATGACATATTTAAATTGATTACCAGAGAACGATTAGATGAATATAGATAGTTCAAACGATGAGCAGGTCAACCTTATAAAAATTGTACATTCCTATGATTTTGGCTAAAATCAAAGAAGATCTTTTTTATTTTTTACTTTTTTTTTTTAAAGATTTAAAAAAAAAAAAGTGTCATGTCTGAGTGTTCTGTATGCGTATACCCCTACATGCCTGAAGAGGGCATCTGATCCCTATATAGATGGTTGTGAGCCACATGTGGTTGCTGGAAGTTGAACTCAGGACACGTTAACTGATGAGCCATTTCTCCAGGGCCAGAAGATCTTAAAAAGGGGAGGAGAGGAGCACTGGAGAGATTTCTCAGCGATTCAGATCACTAGCTGCTTTTTCAAAGTCCTGAATTCATTTCTCAGTAACCACATGGTAACTCACAATCATGTAACGGGATCTATTCCCCTCTTCTGGTGTGCATGAAGACAGAGGACTCATACGAATAAAATATAGAATTTTTTAAAAAAGAAATCAAAGTGTATTTGCATCACTTATATGTGTTTTGTTTGGCTGAGCAGTTATTCCTAAAAATACATTTTACGAGCAGAATAATTAATTACATTTTATCAGTTTAATAACCTGGAAGACAAAATATATTTTCCATATGAGTTGTTATTGCAATGATCATTAAATCATTTCTGTTAAGTACTAAGGACCATATACCTGGGCACTTTGTTATCTCATTATTCAAAGTAATGGTTTATGAAGTGAAAGAGTACTTTAACACTTCTCCTAATACATAGAAATCATTTCATTCAATGTTTAATCACATAGATGGCAGTGTCTTGGTTTCTTTTTCCATTGTTACGGTAAAATACCAAGACAAAGGAAAATTGAGAGAATGAGTTTATTTTAGTTCACAGTTCAAGGATACATTTTATCCTGATGCAAAACTCAAGGCAGCTGGATCATAAAAAAGTTGGTCTCATTGGGTTTGCAACTGGGAAATGGGGAGCTGGGCTTTCTCTTTCTCCTCTTAAAGAGTCTAGGATTTTGTTTTTTCCATTGCACGGGAACACTCAATGTGGATGAGTCTAATAACCCAGTCAAGATAATCTCATAATGCAAGCCTTAGAAGCTCAACTCCTAGGTGATTCTACATCTATTGTCAAATTAATAATCAACACTAACTATCATACCCATCAGACCTTATCAAATACATCATTTTTATGTCATTAGCTTCTACCCTTTGTCCCCCTGACTCATTATATATTATAATGTAAAATGCATTGAGGCTAACTTTAAAAGTCCCCAGAGTCTTCAGCAATTCTAACACTTGAAAAGTCCAAATTCTCTTAGCTGTGAGCTTCTATTTTTTTTTTTAGGAAAAATAAACAAGTAAATAACACCAAAGCAAGCCCCAAATTCAGCAAGGCAAACACAAAGTCTTGCAGGTCCATGTCTAAGAAGTGTAATCAACCAAGCTCCAACAGGGACTGATTCCTCCAGCGTGGCTGCTCTGGGCATATAGGGATTCTCTCCTGAATTGGCTTCATTCCATGCCTGTGGCCCTTCTTGGCCCACATATCATTGTTATGGCATCTTAGTATTCTGTGATCTTCATTGCTACCTTAAACTCCCTGTTACAGTTTTAGTCAACAGCCTCGTAGAGCCTCCTGGCCAGAACTTTGACCCTACTACACACTGCTTGGCTGCATCTGTCTTGAATCTGTGCAGCATAACTCTTAATTCTGTTCCTGAAAAACCACTTCCAAAGAATGATGATGTCAAGTTTCACTCTCAGCTTGAGAGGTTGTCTGTCCATCTTGGGCTACAGATGTGTTAATTTCTGTGTTCTAGTCTACAGAAAAACACTTTCTTAAGGTAGCAACTTTCAAGGAACAGGGAACTCCTTCCTGTTAGCTCTCTTCCTTTAAAGGAATTTGGATTTTTACAAGATGGAATGCCTGGTGGGTGGAGTTGTCTCTCTGGACATCTTTCCTAGGGTTTTCTTCCACGTTGCTGATCTCCTTAACAATCACACATGTTTTCTCAGCAGCAACCAGAGTGCTTTCCTACCTTAAAATTTCCTCTATCAAACAGTTCATTATTTTTAAATTCAGCTTTGATTAGATTCTCAAGACACAGGCAGAGTGAAACCAGATTCTTGGCCAAGAGTTACATGAGGTTTCTAGGAGAGTTTATCATAGCACTGGCCCTACTACTTAATTCCAAATTATGTCCTACTTTCTATTCCTGATGCTGTGACAAAGCACACAGACAAAAGTATCTTAAAGAAGAAAGAGTTTATTTTGGCTCACAATTCAAGGGTACAGTGGATGGAATGTCAAGGCAACAGGAACTTGAAGCAACTGTTCGTGTTTCGTATGTAATCAGGCTACGGAAAAATGAATCCAAGCTGTTGCTCAGCATCACATTTAGGGAATGATACCACCCACAGTGAGTATGTTTGGCCAAATGAAATAATGTAGTCAAGATAATTACCTACAGATGTACCTAAAGGCCTAACTCTCAGGTGTTATTAAATCCTATCACACTGACAGTTAATACGTAACCATCCACACACAATGGTTTTCCTAAACTCATTCACATTTTGCAAACTTTACAGATATGTTTCTTTTTGATACATGGCTTTAAAAGTCTAGTTTTGGCCATCTAATAATTAAACTTTGATAACATTTCCCAATAATGATAATAAAATCATTAATTTGCATGGTTTCAATTTCAGTTAAATTTTGTATGGTTAAATGAGAATAACTCAAGAAGTCCCCTGGAATTTAAATGATATAAATTTAGTTTGTTAGCTTAATTTATTATAATGAACCTTTAGAAATTTGATATATGGGGTTGGAAAGTTGGCTCAGCAATTAAGAGCGTTGGCTGCTCCTCCAGTGAACCCAGATTAGATTCCTAGCATGTACACACTGACTCACAACTATCTAGAGCTCCAGTCTCAGGGACCAAACACCCTCTTTTGCCCTATGTCGGAAACAGGCACACAAGTGGTACATGGACATACACATGGGCAAAAATATATATGTGTAATATAAAGGAATTATGGTTTCATGAAGAGAAGAGTGAGAATCATGAATTTTTAATTTACTGTTTTCCATTTAGAAAGCTAAGGGAAATCCAAGATTTAAAATTAATCATCTTAAAAAAACCTCAGGAGCTATAAGAAAATATAAAGAATGGCTTGCTAAAATCTGATTAAAAAATAGTCAAAATAAGAAAGTTAATAATGAAATGTATTTTTTTAATTTCAAAAATCTTAGAACTAAAAAAACACATTGTGTGAGGTAAAAATGCAAGGAAAAACAATAAAGAACATTTGTCAAGAAGATGAAGAGCTGTGAAACCAAAGACCGATTGTTTGAGAACACCGTCAGAATAGCTGAAAAGAAAGAATATTATGAGATTCTTGGAACTGAGTTGTTTCTCCCTCCCTGCAGGCTTCAGGTGTTATGCTGGCTGCTTGGGGAGAGGGTGGAATCAGTGTTCTTATGCAGGTGTGACCTCTACAAACTAAAATAATATCTCACAAGCCGAGATGTTCCCACTGGTATAATAGTGGAGTGGCTATTATGGACTCTTATAGGAGCAACCAATTCATCTCTGGTTGAATTTGAGGCCTCTTCTACTTTGGAAAATGTATGCCGGGCAGTATAAACATGCTTAAGAAACAACAAGAAAACATGGATGGAAGTTCATAGTGCTAGGGAAGATATTACTACTGTTGTCTCTCCAAACTGATATAGCACTGAACTGTCTTCTAAATACCAATATTTATAAACTGTAGAGTATTACTACTCTCAGAATTGTTCATAAACAAAACAAAACAAAAAACCATATCTTTGCAATGAAAGGTGGTGAATGCAGAGGTGACTCTTGCCTGGTCAAGGTATTGGAGAATAAAAGATGCAGAGTACTTAGCTCTAACCAGGACATTTATACCAACCCCTCCAGGGCTCAGGAAACATCACAGAAAAGGGATCAGGAGGAGTGTAAGACCTCAAATATGAGAGAAAGATGGCTGTCTTCAGGGCATGACTTAGCCATTGCAATCATAAACTCAAAGCAGCTATGGCTGACCTCACTGAACATGCACAATACTGGACCTGTCAACAGCCAGTGAGGATGGGCAAGGGAGTGTTGGATCCTTGCCTCTCCATGGGAGGGGAAATCATTGTCTTCCCACTGGCGATCCTACCAGGCTCCATTGGATAAATCCATGTCTGTGTTCCTTGGAGATACTTGGTTAAACTCCGTGAATCATAAAACAAAACAAAATGGCACAAACACGGGGTAATGGCCTGCTGGGAGGAGCGGAGGCTGATGGTGTGGCGAGAAGATAGAATGAAGAGTGAGAGCAATCAGAATGCATTACATATGTGTGAGAATTGAAAAATATTTAAAATTTCATAGCTCTTCTATGAGAGATACAGTTTTTTTTGTCCCTATAATGAAAACTGGTATTTTAAAATGACACTAGAGAAAAATTCCCCTTTGTACAAAACTAGTTAAATAGTAAATTACATAGATGATGTCAAGATACACAGAAATCCCAAATTGAGAATGTTTCTAAAATATACAGATAAGCCAGACTTTATATACAGAAATACCACAAGGAAACAAAATCTTCTCAGAAGGTGTTAGAGTGCTGTAGTTAAATAATATTTTTGCTATATACTTCAGTATCTTTGGTATCAGGAAAAAAGAGATGGTGTAATATTGTTAGCATAATGTGTTAAAATTTCCTTATAATTTACTGTCAGCAAACATCTTTCTCACTTCTAAAACTGGTCTGTAGTGTTCATTTCAATTATAATAAAATACTACATTGGTTGTGCAGTTCATTTCTCACCTTTAAAAAGAGTGATGCAAATATATTTATTTAGAACTGGAATCATTTAGTAACTTCCCACCTGTATTTTTGTTTGTTTCATTGACATTTAAAATCCCTTAAACAAAATTGTCAGGTGCAAAGTTATTACTTGATAAATTATTTATGAGAAATAACTATCTCCTATACAAATTAAATGTGTTATTGATTAATTGTGGAAATATAACTATTAAATTTTTATCATATTTTCTATTTGTTTTTTCTTCTTTATCCAAACATAAAAAAAGGGACTCTTTAGAAGAAATATATCCTTTGGGGAAATTGATGACAGCCTGTGTGTCTGAAACTACATGCCAGACCACCAATCCTCTTTGGACTTGCTCCAGAACAAACAAAAATAAATCTAATAAGTCCATCTAGAATTTAGGTGAGAAAAAAAACCCAATATCATACTTTATAACCCTATTTGGTTTCTTTCCTTGGGGCTTTTTGATATTTGAGGAGTGTCCTCTGCTCTCCTGAGTGCTGGCTGCCTTCAGGGTCCCTCAGTTCCCTGTACATAGGTGTTCGTGCCTGTGGCAGTACTCTGTGGTCATAAGGACCTAGGATTATACCTACTACTTTCTTATTTTCCTTGGCTTAATCATGGTACCAGTGCTAACATAGTTTTTAACAGGCCTTACTCAACTAGTTTTCTGTGGTGCTCATGTTATGAATACATTGTTTTTTGCTTGTTTTCTGTATGAGCCCCTGACATTCTGTGAGACAGGTGAAACAGATATTAGCAGCTCCTGCCTCTAAGAACGCTGTAAAGAAAGCCTGGAAACAATGCAATCAGTACCCTTTTTGGAACAGTGAAGAGGTCTGTAATAAATCCCTAGGACTCATTGCTGCAGCTCCGAAGCTTTCAAGCAGGCCAGCTTTACTTTCTTTTCTGTAGGCTGTAATTCATTAGACTCCTGCTATAAAACTTTTATTGGAGAAGTTGGATCATAAAGTCAACCAGAAAGAGAAGATTCGGTAATAAGTGGTGTAAGTGCTGTAACAGGAAGAATAAAATGCTACAGACAAAATAAAGGTATTTATTCACTGTGGCTGGAAGTGAAATGGATTGTAAAAGATAACAAGATGAATTCCCAGGAACAACAGATTCTGTTTTCCAGTCTCCCATGGTTCAGGAGAGCATCTTGCTTTTTACATTGGAAACAGATCATTCCCAATACCATGTTATTCTCCCATGCCCTTGTGTGGGGATTCACATGTGCACACACACATATTTAATACACATACCCATGGGTTTAAAAATGAGTCTTTGATTTTATATATTTATGTATTTATTCATTCATTCACTCATTTACGTATTTATTTTGGAACTGAAACTTATATAGGCTAGGCATGTTTCCTATTGTTGAACCACAGGCCCCCCTCCCCCTTAATTTTTTGTGTAAAATTGGGTTAGATAGAAACCTTCCATTCAAAAACTTCATCTCTTATGATTTGACTAAGTCTTGTATAGCTGGATTATTAAAAGGAACAAAATACAAAACTACCTACTTGGAAAACTAACTACCAGCTAACCAATCAAATGCAATTCATCAACTCAGCATCTTTCCCCTTTCTCTGCTTCCCCAGCGCTCAGTCCTCTGTCTCTCAGTCTCTGTCTCCTCTCTTTCTCTCTATCTCTCGCTCTCTCTCTCTCTCCTTGACTATTGAATATTGGATCCTTCATAATGGAAAATGAGCAAAAATGAGAGATATTACATCTTGAGAATTTCCCCTAACATTCCAATTCATACTATTCTTGAGTAATTGAAACATGTGAAAACAACACTTTCCCCAAAGTAGCTCATTATATTTAGTCAACTTATTAGAAAGTTTTCACGCTAAGAAGTAAATGAAATCTTCCATTCTATTTTTGTTAGGTTCTTGAGACAGATACATTCTTAATATTACTCCTACCAGCTCCTCATCTCCACTCTACACTCACTCTCAAATAAATTGTGTATTCTTGTGTTTCATATATCACAGCTTTTCTGTTCAACTCATCGTTTTAATAACATTTATTGAAAACCTAATAAAATGTAGCAGGGCTCTCCAGGTACAGGGAAAACTGTAGAGAACAGAGTTTTACTCTTTTGGAGCTTATTGTCCTATCAAGAGAAGCAAAAACAAAACAAAACAAAAGAAAAAAGGGAAAACAAATTGCTGTTGGTGAGAATTGATACAGAATAACTAAGCATAAAGCTCATGGAACAGTTTATAGCAGCTTATAGTGCAAGAGTCTGGATACATGTGACTGACAGGATGACATTTAAACAAAGACTACATAGTAAGAGTTGATGCAGATGTCTGGGAAATCATACACACGTAGAGAAGACATTGACAGCTCTGAGATAGGAAGCTGCCTGGTAAGTTCAGGGAAGTGTAAGGAGCTTCATTTGGACATAAGGTGAGGCTGAGACACAGGGTGATAGGGAACTTAGTCAAATAATTGTTTCATGAATTGGGTATGGCTTCATTGTAACCCTCCCATGTGAATTTTCCTGAGGGGATGGTAAAGAAATGTCTGCTCATCCCCAATAGGGGGCACCAACAGATTAAAGAGAGGATTCTATCTAAGTGCAGTCTAGTGAATACCTTATTGGAATTACTAGACGAACATTGTGGAATCAGAAGCAGTTAAACCTCTGAAAGTCTCCCAGGGAAACTTCCAAGCAATAATTATACAACTACAGGGTCCCTCATCTGTCAAGTGTCTATCTCTTATGCCAATGTAGGAAGGGAAAGGATCTTGTGAGGTTTCCGTAAACTCTTGTGTACCAAAGGTAAAGGGTGAGCCTCATGACTCTTGTGAGTGCCTCTACCAACCTCCAGCAGTAGGAAATATTATTGGGTAGGTCAGATTCTTGAGTGTTTGGAGCTGCTCTGATTCAATACAGCAATACATAACTGGAGGAGACAGCTCCATTACAGTTCTCCTGGGGCCCTTGTGTAGAGCTGGGAGACAGTATGGAGATTTCAAGAGGTAGAGAAGTTAGTTAAGTCACTGGGTCATAGTTCCTGGAAGGGCCTAAGTAATTTTCTGGGATGCTGAGTTAGTTTTCCTGAGAGGACTACTGTAACACAGCCATCTCATGTGTTCCTGATAGGTCTGAAATCACTCAAGAAGACACTGAGAGATACGTATGGCCATACAAAAAGCAGTTAGTTGCCATGGAACACAGGCCAGCATGCTGGGGTCACCACCAGGAGAAGATGGAGACCCTGAAATGCAGGCACGTAGGCCTTTTAAGTGGAACAGGCAGTTGTTAGGGGATCTTTCTGATTGGTCAGGACCTGGACATGGGTCCTTACTGGATTGGCTCCTCATATCTGGTGGGAATGTGAGGTATGTGGGTGAAATGAGGAATGTGATTAAGCAACTGAAGGACCTAAACTCACACCCCAAAGAGCCAACCAGATAATGCCCCCAAAATGCTAATCAGATCATGCTCCAAAGAACCAATCAGAGATCACACCCCCAACCAAGCACACCAATTCCCTCCTGCCAGAACTTGATAGAACTGAACCCAATCTGTAACCAATGGGTTTGAAACTCTCACCCCTTCCTGCAACCATGATAAAAACTGGCCTAATCAGAACTTGGGACTTTCTGTCTGAACCCTCTGCATCAGCGGATGCAGAGAGCCCCTGCTCGAGCTTGAATAAAGGCTACTTGCTTTTTGCTCGTAGACTTGGGCTCTCTGGTGGTCTTTGGGGACCTGAATTCTGGGCATAACACAAGTATTTCCAGAATTCAGTCCTCTTGCAGTCTAGCATCATTCTGATTGGCAGGCAGCTGGCTTCAGGACTTTCCAAGAATTACCAGGGATTTCCAAAGAGCTGAGGTCAGGGCCCATTCACCGTGAGAAGACAGAATGCAGCCGTGGACAAAGTCCGAGGTCCTGGTCCTCTCATTCCCACTCTGTCACCATCTGTGATGATGTCCTCACAAAAGCTAAGGTAATGTTGGTGCCATCTTGAGGTACATAAACAGTTAACAACACAGCCTCTTTCTTTTATAAGGGACACAGACTCAGACAGTCTGTAAAAGTGATTTCAAGTGGATTAAAACAGCTGCTCTGGCTGAACGAGAACCTAGTCTATGGCAGCTCAAGTAAGACAATAGAAATAACCATTACTTTCTTTAAAGAGATGTGGAGGCTTAATTGGTTGGAATTGGCAGGGAGTTCTCTGAACTTGGATGTTTTTGAGATAAAGATAAAGGTAGCTAGATAAATGTTGAAAAATGAAAGTTTGAGAAGGAAAAGAATAGTTGCAAGTTGCAGAACTTTTAGCCTACCTTTGTAGGAAGCAAGTGACCTACTTTTCTTAGCTGAGGAAGAGCTTCCTTCTTCTAATGGGCACATGCAGAGTAGTGGGGTTAATTCTGGAATTCTGTCTGTGCATGTGACTGTACCTTCTTCTAACTTGCCGCTTTCCCATAGCCTACCCCATTCTCCTTGGAGTTGGTTCCTCCTCATTCTGCTTTCATATCACATAGATTTCATGACCCTCTCTTGGGTACCCTCCCCTCCTTTTAATTTTTTTTCTCCTCTCTCATAGTCTGCTCTCTATTTGTATGTATTTTGTGTACATAATACACAAGTCTATGTACATACACATACACACACAAGCATCTATAAATTTAAACTCAGTTTTGCATATATAACAATATATGTGATGCTTGTCTTTTGAATCTGTGTGGTTTTTTTTTTTTTTTTTTTTTTTTTACGTAACACAGTGATCTTTGGTTCGTTATTTACCTTCAGTTGTTCTATGTCATCATTTTCCTGGGGAGAAGTTAACAAATGTCAAATCACCTCACATAGTGAACTAACAATGAAGCAAAGTAAGGATCCTCAAAGCCAATCTTGGTGTACCAGTGAGTTTTAGTGACGTTATTTATAGGAATGTGTGTGAAGGGTTACTTAAAACAGAAGAAATGACTCAAAGACAGCTGCATCACAAAAGCCATCTCTGCATTGCCTGACGGCACACAAATGTTTAAACCATCGAGAGCGCTGAAACTTGTGCAGTGAACTCAACAGGTTGAAGAGAGTTTCTGGAAATTCAGGGGATCCGGGTTTCTTCCAAACAGCTCAGTTGGTCTCTTCTTCTAGGCAACTCTGCATCTCTCTGTGGTTTGACTTGTTTGAGAGTGACATCAATAGTCTTTACAGCTTATCTATACTTGGGATTGGAAGGACCTAGTGTGTGTGGTCAGTTTCAAGGACTTCCTGAATCCTTTGAGCTGTTCATTTCCTGTGGTTAATGAGCTTTCTACAGGATGGAGTGTTTCGCCTTCTGCTCACAACAACCTCATATTTCACCTCCCTGTAAACATTTTGTGTCAGTCAGATTTTCCCTTCAAGATGCAAGGTTTTAATATCAGAGGAAACTACTGCCCAACAAATTGTCTCAATGCTAAATACAATTCCACTGTAAACAGCATGCATTAATTTGGATTTTCTCCCCCAATTTCTTCTGTGCCAGACTTGTTCTTTACTGTACATTTCTGACTTAATCTGTTCAGCCTTACCTAGGACCAGGAGAAATGTATTCCTTTTTTCTTCTATTTTACCTGCTGGATTCCTGGGTACTAGAGGCTGTGGGCTGGTACTGTCTCTGTAGCTGTAGCTCCTGCCTCTCTGGGTATGTTACCGCATCTAGCCAGCCAAATCATCTCCACCCTTAGTCCTCTTCCCTTAGCCCTGGGGGATAATTATCCTTCCCTAGTAAGGCTAGATCATCTTCACCTGTTCCTTAACAGAGTTCACCGTTGTCTCCGTGTTCTCCTTCAACTCCAGCTTGACACAAATCTTGCCAAATTTGTCTTTGAGTGACCCAGACAGACCTCTTTCTCTTCTTTTCCTTTATCTTATTTCTACTAGATGGCTCTCTTATTTTACAGAGACCCTTTACACGCTGGTCTGTCATTTAGATCGGCCAAAGCCTTTCCTACTGTATGAAGCTCTTGCCCCACCAAAGAGCTCAGTTTCATACCAGCCTGGAGGTCTCCCCTCAATGAAGCTTTGCTTTAACTCCTCTGTGAACATAGTTTTGTCTGTTTTAGGTTATGCAACCTTTGCTTTAAAGATGTGTGGTTATATTGCTCAGTTTTTTCTGCCTCCACAGCCAACAGATCCCATTTACTTCCGTGTCCTACAGCCTCATAAGCCAGGCTGTGTCAGACACTTTCACTGATTGTTTAAAAGTCTTAACTAATACTACAATTCAAGTGTTAAATATTTCTTAATCACCATCATTTGTTGCATAGGATCATTGTTAAGGCCCACCTTCATGTTGAGTCAGATTTTTCTCTTTTTCCTCTAAAGGTCAGACCTAAGGGGTATCTTATATTGCTTTTATCATTTCTGCTATCTCATCCTCTAATTTATTTACCAAATCCAAGACTAACATGGAAGAGGCTAACCACATCTCCCTTTCTTGTTTTAATTCCTCCTTTACACAAAACAACTTCCTGCTTGAGTATTCTCTCAGCCTCAGGTGCATTTCTTACTACACACAACAAAGGTCCAGCAACCACTGCCGGCTGCAGTCTTGACCATGTGTGCTCATTTTAAAAACTGTTTTCAAGCACTTTCCATATTCATGTGGTGAGCTTCTATAATAAATCAGGCAAGCCACCCCAGACCACACAGATGAAACTGCTGTTCTGGGATTCCTCCCACAGACACCCCTAATCCTGCTAGCTAAGCCTTAGTTGCACATCTAAGTTGCACCCTAACCCATAGCGAGAACCATGCAACTGCTGCCCTAGTACAAAGTCACATTAACACACACCTCAGTTGCATGCCTTTACTCATAACCAGGACCAGGCTCTCACTCCTCCCCAACTCATCTCTGGTTCTGTTGTGTTCATGTTCAGGTGTCAATTATGTTGTGATAGATTTTTCCTGGGTAGACATAACACACAAACACATGCTTTTCACCACATGGCAGACCGAAGTATGGATACCACCAACTTGGAGTTACTTACAGGAATATGGGTGAGGGATTACTTACAGCTACATAAATGAAACAATGACAATAACTCCATTGTTAAAGTCTACCCCAGTATGGATGGCAACTCACAAAAGCTGGAAACCTGGATCACACTGCACAGGTCAAAGGCAGCCCAACAGGCTGGTTCAGTGGGTCTAGACCTCTTCTGGGTAGCTCAGCTAATCTCTGCCTCTTGCAGGTGGCTGGGCTTGTCTCAGAGTCTTCTTTGTAGCTTGCTTGTCTAAGAGTGACTCTCTGACATCTTTAATGTTTACTCTTAGGGTGTGAGGGTCTAGTAAATCTGGTCAGTTTCAGGGATTTCCTGAAGCTATTTTGAGTTGTTACTTTCTGTATTTAGGGGTTTCCCTATACGATGGAACGTTTCAGTCTTGTGTGAAACTGCTAACACACAGAAGGACAAGTAGCTGTTCACCAAATGTACATTCCTTTCATACAGAAGGTAGGTAAACAACAATTCTCAGTCTTGTAGTGAAGACTAGATGGACAGATAAGTAGTAGTCACAGGGCTGCTAAAATTGGCTTCTAAAAATCTCTCAAAAATTTCAAACTTCTGTCCTCTCTTGTGCCCTCTTGTTGAAGCAAGTCAATCTTAAGTACTTATAAGGCAGAATCTGTTAATGCTCATATTTGGAATATATAGATTTTATATTTATGATAACACTGAAAATTGGATATTAATTTATTTCAACATTTAGTATTACCTTAACTAATTTTAAATTAGATTAAGAAAACACTAAAAGCCCAGTAGGACCCTAGGCTTAGAGGGAATGCATCTCAACACAGTAAAGGCTTATATGAAAACCTACAGCTAAAATTTCCATGCTAAATGGGGGAAAATGTGAAGCATTCCTGCTTAGATCACAGTGAAGGCATGAGTGTCCACTTTATCTGCTTCTACCAGTATAGTGTTTGAACTCTTCATGAGAGCAATAAGACAAGAGAAGGAAATAAAAGGGATACCAATAAAAAGTCAAAATAGTCTTCCTTGTAGATGATATAATTCTACACGTAAAAGATCATAAAGACTTCACTAAGAAACTTCTAGAACTGATAGACATTTCCGGCAAAGTAGCAAGATACACAGTTACCACACAAAAGTCACTGAGAGAAACTGCTTTAGTAAATCAAATGGAAAACAATTGAGAAAGACACCTGATGTCAACCTCTGCCCTACCCCACATTCCTGGGTATGAATACTTACATATTCATACACACACACACACACACACACACACACACACACACACACACACAACTTTTAAACTACTTTGGGATCCCATCTCACAGCAGTTACAGTGGACATTATCAAGAAAAACAAAAAGGACAAACACTGGTATAAAGCTGAAGAATGGAGAATGTTATTCACTGTTGATAGGAGTGTAAACTGGTACCACCAGTATGGAAAACATTGTGCTGGTTTCTCAAAGGCTAAAAATAGAACTATTATGTGACCAGCTCTGAACACATACCCAAAGGACTCTACATCTCACCACAGGAATACTTGCTTGCCCATGCTTTCTGTTGCTCTTTTTATAATAGGAATAAAATAGAATCAGCCCAGATGCTCATCAACTAGTGGGTAGACAATGAGGTACATACAAATGGTGTGGTTTTGTTCACCTATAAAGAAAATAAATAAAATTATGAAATTTGTAGGAAAATTGATGGAACAGGAAATATTGTTTTAAGTGAAGCAAAACAAAAATAGAAAAAAAATGTGTTTGTTTTCTCACATATGGATCCTAGTTGCTACTTTTTACAAATTTATCTTTAGGTGTGAATGAATGTGTATAAAACCAGGAATCTAGGGAAGAAAAAGAGGCTTTAAGTGATGGGGACATGTAAACTCATGCAAACTGAAAACCAAAGTGGGTAAGGGAGAAAGGAGACTAGGGAATGTGGAAGACGTAAGGGGAGTGCAACCAAATTCAGGATGGGTGAAAAAGCCAGAAGGAAACTTGTGAGTAAGCTAATTAGAAAATAAAATTTAAAAAAAAAATGGGACAGTTTAAACATACATGGCCTATGTGTATACGTAAAGCTGTTCTTGATGCAACAGGTTACTAGGCAAAGATACCAGCACCACATGTGAGCTACCTCCTACTCATGAATAGCTAAGGAAGCCTCCGAGACTGCCACACAGACAGGCATTTGCCATGGCTATTGGTTGCATACTAGCACTAGATGGTGAGATCTGATTGCTGAAGAATCTCCACACTTTGATCAGGTGACAAGAAGAACGCGCTGGATGTCATCTCCCTAATATCAAGCTCAGGAAGTGAAGGAAAGTTCTGAGGCTGCTGGGAAAGAATTGTCACCAAAAGTCTTACTCATTTATAAGTGGCATATGATGATAGCTAGTAGGACTCATGAAGCCCTCCCCCTCCCTGTATATCTGTAAGCATATTCTCTGGTGAAAAGGATGGAGAGAGACATTTTCTTCAGTGGTATAGCCACTGCTAAGGAGCCTATGTTCCTGTAAACATCACCCAGGATCCTGTCAGCAACTCTAGTGAAACTCACTGGTCTTCAAAACTAGATAAATAGAGAAGTAATACAAAGTGAACAAATAGATTGATAAGTGCATAAAATATATTCAATTCAAAGTAAAATTTAATATCAGTTTTCACCGCTTCCATTCTGAAGCTAATTCTGTGTATATGTTCACTTAGTGGCACATACTTTGAGTCTGATTAATTTTGAGGGGTGGTGTTTTTATTTATTTACAATTTTTATAATAAAATGCATAAAAACAAGAAAAATAAAAAGCATGAGAGTAGAAGTGGGCCTATATGGGAAGAGGAAAGGGACCAGTGGGGGCTAGAGAGTCAAAGGAGAGGGAAACTGGGTGAGAATATGATCAAAATACATTATGTACATCTATGAATATGAAAACTGAAACCCAATACTATATATAATCAACATATGCCAAAAAAATCCCAGAAAGGCAGATTTACAAATAATAGAAAAGGCTGTTACTATAAAGGAAGAAAATACTCATCAAGTTCCGTGAGTGCAGCAGAAGCTGAGGAGAGGAGGGATATCAGGTTTGGAGTGAGGGTGGGCTTCAGGCTTGGGGTGAGGATGGACATCAGGTTTGGGGTGAGGGACACAGCATTGGTAAGGCTGGCATCCATGACAGATCAAATACTCTGAAGACTATATTTCTGTGGTTCAGGTTACAAAATCAAATACTTTTAAAAAATAATATAGTATATTACAGACAAAAGAGGAACTATACTATAAAGTTACTGTATTGTTGGAAAACTTAAAACTTAAACTCCTGGCATTTTAAGATTAAGCATCGTGGAAAATATGAACTCTGCAAAACCACAGTGATATATTTAAAAAAATCTTGAATCATACAGGTCCACTAAGATTGATGCCTTGCCAACAGTTAGGATAGGAAAATCACCTTTCTATTTAAACCTTATGTCTCTGGGGTAGCTGTTATTAAATTGAGAAAGGCCAGAAGAAACATATGAAAGAGAGGTGTAGGAAGAGGGAGAAGGGGAGGAGGCAGAGACTGGAGTAAGAAAACTATGGTGTGAAGCAGATAATAAGATGAGCATTTTGGGCACAATCAGTAGCATGTGGAGCTAATGGAGATATCCATAGCAAAAACTTAGGAAGTTTTTGTAGTAAGTATGTTGGCAAAGAAGCTATGAGTCCAGATTTCAGAAAAAAAAAATAAATAAATAAAACCAACAAAAGAGTGTTAGTGGGTAAGGAAAAGTGTACTCAGCTCATTGGCATAACACTTATTTGCAAGTGTCAGGCCCAGGAGTCAGGCCCTGGTGTCTGTTCTTAGTACCTGGTGAGGGGGGGAAGGAGCAGATCAAGACAGAATCGAATCAAGAAGAAAGTTTCCCAAGGCTAAGTGTCTTCAGATTTTCAGACAGCAATGCAGAATCTTTACTATGTAGTGACAACCCTGTGGCCTCCAGCTCTCCATGTCTGGATAGATGGAATGTTCTCTGTGGTCTTCTGGCTGCTGCCTCACACTGTGTGTCTGACTGGGTGAGAGGGTGATTTATGCTGGGATTGTTGGCACACAGGGAATTGTCTCAGGTCCTGATGGAGCTCAAGACTCAGATTTTGTTCACAGCCTTGAGCAAAGTGATTCAAGAGGACTTGGTATTGTTTGTTTTCCTCTAGGAAAGGGTAAATTTGTTCTGTAAGAATAATATTACTTGTACCTAGAAGGGACAATTATGGAGAATTTCTGATTATTTATGACATATTTCTTGTGTCTGAAAGTCAAGTTGAACCACATTTTCAACAACCTTTCAGTACAGCTGGTTTATGCCACCACATTCTGAGTAACGTGATATGATATATATATAACATTCTATGACTGTACAGCACTTCTGACTGACTCTGCCCTCTGCTGCATGCTTTACCCGTGTTTCACATGTGAAATTTGAATTCTTGTGTGTGGATGGAAGCTGTATTACAGAACAATAATGTAAAAAATTTACTTAAAAATTGTACTTTGCCATGCAGTGGTGGCACGCACCTTTACCCCCAATACTTGGGAGGCAGAGGCAGATGGATTTCTGTGAGTTCTAGGACAGCCTGGTCTACAGAGTGAGTTCTAAGACAACCAGAGCTACAACAGAGAAACTCTGTCTCCAAAAAAACAAAAAATAAAAAAATAATAAAAATTGTACTTTTACAACAGTAGGCAGTTAAACATAGAATACTCTAAGGAATACGCCCTACTTAATGACAACAAAATCAGTTACAAAAAGCAAAGCAAAGCTCAACAAAAGCAAACCTATTACCTTGTTGACACCAAAGAATGCAGTGTTTGCTGATTTACTGAATTTTCCTACTTTGTGGTTTATACTGTTCTTGCTAATTCATCAAGATATCAAGAGAAATACTCTTTTTGGCTGCTAAAATCTAGACAGTGCTTTATTAGTTCACAAATATTTGGTACCTACAAAGTCTCCAAAGTCTCTTTTGTTTTTTTGTTTGTTTGCTTTTGTTGTTGTTTTTTGAGACAGGGTTTCCTCTGTTGTAACTTTGTCTGTCTTGGAATTCACTCTGTAGGCTAGGCTGGCCTTGAACTCACAGAGATCTGCCTTCTTCTGTCTCCTGAGTGCTGGGATAAAAGATCTTTGCCACCATTGCTCAGCTTTTTAAACATTGTTCTAATGACCATTGCACTGGAGCTACATGAGGAATTGAGATGTCCATCGCCTCTCCATTTATTGGCTGCACTTTCTGAGAAGTTGGGGCATTGCATCTATATTCTGACCAGCTCTACAAGCAGTTCTTAGGATTTAGCTGTGCCGTTTTACAATATTTCTTTGATTTTGGCTTCTTGCACATAAAGCCAAGTAATATTGATTCAAAAATGACTGCTTCTTCAGCTAAAAAGTTGGGGAAACATTTCTTTAGTAGAGAACCACATAATGAATTTTAGGTTTCCTTAGGCCATAGAGAATTTTTGACTCATATTCTTCTTTGGTGTACTTTTCTTGTGCCTTTGTTGTTATTAATTAACCAATTCATTTAAAACTAGATCTTGCTGTGTAGCTCAGGTTGGCTTTGAACTCATAATTCTCCTCAGCATCTGGCTGCTGGAATGACAGGCATGTGCTATCTGAAATGATGTATGTTCTTATTAAATATTTTAATACCTTTAAAAATACAAATCTTTATTAGCTTTTGGACAGTATGCATGAAAAGAAAACTTGGCCTTTAGCACACAATTTTCTGAGATGATCTTGCTGTTTAACAAATGTGCCTTTTCTCTGGTTACCCATGAACTTCTACCCTAAAAATGTGTTTTAGCTGGGCAGTGGTGGTGATACTTTTAATCTCAGCACTCAGGAGGCAGAAGCAGGTAGATCTCTGTGAGTTTGAGGACAGCCTGGTCTACAGAGTGAGTTCCAGGACAGCCAGGGTTACAATAGAGAAACCCCCACTTCCAAAAACACGTGTTTAAATAATTTGAGAGAGAATTTAAAATGTCTGGTCTATTCATTCTATCTTCATAAATTCTTCCAGAATATAGAATCTTTTTTCTCTAGATGCCTATTAATATATTGGAAAATGCTTTTCTGTGTGATATTTTATACAACTATTCCATTACCTTAGATTATCGGCTGTGAGTGAATATTGTGAAACTCAGGAGTTTATAGCTTCTCTAATGCACTTTTCTTTGCCCAATTGATGTTTTCTAATCTTTGGTTTCTTCTGGAACTTTGTCTTTCCCTTTGCTCTTCAAGAGCAGCTCCTGAAAGTTTTATGTTCCCTTCTAAGACATAGTGATGGACTTAGGACATTTACTTGGTGCTCTGAATAAACTCTTTCTTTTGGGAGATATAACTTAATGAGAACAGTTCAGTTTCCTGTTATAACCTTTTATTCATTCATCTTAGATCTTTGTTTCACGTGCCTGTGCTGTATCTTTAGGTTTTTACCTCCAGTTCTCTCTTCAGGAAGAAATGAAGCTCAGAGAATTCCATAGCCTGACCAACCACATACATGTTTTTGACAGAACTAGAACGTATAAACATATAAAAGTTGCAGACTATTGCATTGTCATCACTTGAAATCACCTCGTGACTATAGAGTCTTGCTTTCTCTAACTATGCTTAAGTCAACACTTTGGGGATATATTTTAAATGCACATATTGTATGGCTATAAGAGGAAATGTAAAATACAAATCATTGTTATGGTGTGCTACATGCCAGTTGCTGTCCTGGGCGCTTTCAATTTGTAACTTCTACAATCCCCACAACGCCTCCAGAGATAGCTGCTACAATCACTTGAGGTGTAAATGTTGGGAAATGGTAGGACAGGGGGCATAAACAAAGGGCTTGGGGAACAACACAGAAGCAGGAAGTGGTGACAACTGGTTACGTGCTATCCAACTGGCTCTCACATTATTCTACCCTGTCGTCCTTCTGACTGAAAGTATTTTAGAGTCTTAGTCCTCAGAAAATAAAGCCAGAAAGTGCTGATATAAGTTGGTTCTTTTCAAGCAACAGTACAATAGCTGCTAAATGGTTGTATTGTGTGCATTGATTAAAGGATGCTGAGGAGAGGGGGGTGGTTGGGGTTTACATCCATTGTACTTGTGCCACATATGACAAGAACATAATTACTTGTCTATGTTCACTGTCATATTTCTTATTAGCTGTACCATGCTGCCCTTCCCTTGTGTCATCTGCAGTTGGAATAATTTCTGTTTCAAGATACAAAATAGATTCGCATAGGCATAATATGATGCATGTTTCTGGGTAAAGACAAACTGATATTCAGGACAAGTTCTAGAAACATTAAAGGGAGAAAAGAATGGATCTAAACCTGGGAATTTAGTGCCTAGACTCTGACTTGGATCTACAAGGGAAAAATTTATGTCTGTGTCTTCAGAGTGGAGAGTGCAGACTGCGGGAATTATTTCAAGTAACTTAGACAAATCAGCCTTGGTTTGAACTTCAAATGCAAGGAGATTAGTGTAACATCGCCATCAACATTCCTTGCTGCAGTTTATTGATTTTGTGGTCTATTTTCATCAGGAAGCAGAGAGAGAGAGAGAGAGAGAGAGAGAGAGAGAGAGAGGAGAGAGAGAGAGAGGGAGAGAGAGAGAATATATCAATGTAACATTCTTTCTCCAAACACAAGGTTATTTGTACATCTGTGTGTCTTGGTCCTTGTCTTAGGTTGCTGCTTCTGCTTCCCTGTCAGAAGTACTTGCTTCCTGATGCTGTGCTACAAAAGATTTCTCTCTTATCCTGAGTCTAATAACTGGAGATGGCCTTTGGCAGCCATGAAATATTGTCATGATTCTCTTTTATCTTTGTCAACAGCTTTCTGTTTTCTCTTCAGGTATGTATTTTTTTTTACTGCCAAGCTAGTATCATATTATGGAAGGTCATTTAGACTTTTGAAAGCATTTGTAAATCTTAAGGAATTTATAATAGAGACTCGAATAATTAATAATATTTAAGGAAGGCTTGTGTACACATGGATATTCCTGATTACATACAGATATTTTTAAGTCTACTGTTAATCCAAATTGAAAGCACCCCAAGTTTTAGAATGATTATTCTACTTATACAGATATATTAAACATCTCATTGACAATTAATATTATTGTCTTTGCCTGTGAAAAATAAATCTACAACTCATTGACTTCTGTGGTCAAATACCAAGTCACCATTCTCTATCCTTTTCAGTAGATTGAATGTTTAAATTTGAATCCATGCCCCTTTACCACACTCAGTGCTTTGCAGACAAGTAGCTTTTAGCTTTGTCTTGATTACAAATGAATATATTTGTGGGAAGCAATACTGTGAGATCTTTAAATCAATATGAGAGAACAACAGTCTAAGTAGCTCAGTTCTTTTGTCTTAGCTTTTTAAATTCATCTTGGGGCTTAGAGGAAATGTGGTCTTAGAAACCCTGGCTAGGAGATATAGATTTCCAAACATAAAACTGCATTTAGAGCATAAGTCAAACTCTTCAACCAAATGCTTTTTGAAACATGTGTCCTGGGCCTATAAACTGGGGAATGACTTTGTATCTGTACAAATATATGCCCAGAAATTGCATTTAGCTTTTTACTAGGTAAAAGAGAAGATAGCTGGGTGGTGGTGGTACATACCTTTAATCCCAGCACTCAGGAGGCAGAGGCAGGTGGATCTCTGTGAGTCTGAGGCCAACCTGATCTACAGAGTGAGTTCCAGGACAGCCAGAGTTACAACAGAGAAACCCTGTCTTGAAAAACAAAAAACAAACAAGCAAAAACAGATAATTCATGCTTTCACCTGATAATTACTTATTTTGTGCGTATTCTATGTTATGCACATGCTATACACTAATAGAAGGACTGCCATTTATTTAGCCCTGTGTGAAAAATTGTAGAGTTAAGTACATCTGAATAGTATAATAGAACCATAACAAAGTTCTGTATTAATGCCCTGGTATTAGTAGTCTAGTATTTAAAGAACTGAGAGAGTAGTGGATAGAGTTTCAAGTCAGAGATCCAAGTCAAGTATAAGAGAACTGCGAGACAATATTGCTGCACTGTAGAGAGGGACAGGAGAGAAATGGATCTCGATAACTATGTTGGTTGCTTAATGTTCAAATATTAAAGTGTTGGGAATCAACAATGCCAACACATCTAAGAAATTTATTAAGAGACAAAAATAGGTGCTCTAATAGTTCTTATACAAATGTCTAGAGTCTAAAAATTGTAGGGTAATTGAAAATGCAAATGGATTGTTACTTGAATTTTTAATGAAAGGGTTGTTTTTTTTTTAACGTGAAGAAAGAAAGAGCTGGAAGGCAATACCTCAAATTATATTTTTAAAAAGTCTTCAGATTTTGCTATGAATTTTTAAAATATACAAAACTTTTGTTTATGGCAATATTTGGAAGTTTAAAAATAGTGTATTACCTGGTTCTATTTTCAAGCTATGAAGCTCATTCTGTCAATGTTATAGTGTTTACAGACTTACAGAGAAATTGATAATCCCATTCCAAGTCTAAGGCCTTAAGAGGGTTCATGTCAGCCTGTTACAAAACAGTGCTTAGGGGTTTGGGGAGAAGTGGAATGTTAATACTCTCTATCATAACATTATAAACATTTGGTAAAATCACAAGAACATCAGTGGGCCTAATCTCAAGTGGGCCCATCTCATTCTTACTCCAACAGGAAAGTTTTCCTCATTGAAACCCATGCAGATCAGATGTATCATGCAGTGTCCATTTGTCCCTGGTAGTGGGTTTATTTCTCTTCCAGAATACCATCTTATTCAAGTAAGACACATATGTCCTCTACCTGTGGTAACTAGAAGTCACCTCCTTCTTGGAATAGGTGATTGCCTATTTGCCTCCTACAGCACCTAGATATTCACTCTGCTCCAAAATACAGCTTCCTTGTGGGCCTGTGTGGCATGCAAGGTCCTGCCACCTGAGATATGACTGTATATGTTTAGTAGACTACCGTTGTGTCTGTTCTGTGCTAGGAACTACAGTGTTGGTCATTTCTTAAAAGTCTATGTTGAAATTCCTTTCCTACTCAAAGAGTGAATAAGAACCCAACAAACAAGCAGTAAATGAGAGGAGAATTTAGAACTGTACTGTTAAATAGGATTGCTTTTGGCCTCATGTGGCTCCTGTCCGTCTGAAATGTGTTACGTCAAAGCTTTAAGTGTTATGGGGGTCAAATGTCAACTGGATTTTAAAGATCCAATATAAACACAGGAATATAAATAACTCAGTGCTTTTAATCATTTGTCTGTTGGTATAATATCTTGGGCATATTATATATTTGTCATGGAAAGATACAGAAAATAATGGTGCTTGATATTTATAAATATAAAATATAAATTTATATATAATATTTTCATCTACAGTAAAAAGCTTCCATCAGAGGGTTAAAGTTGAAATTTGTCTAGAATTCATAGACATATTTTTGTAGTTTTTAAATAAAGATTGATAGCATTAATTTATTATACAAATATAATTAACTTATTATATATGCCTTCATATAACATACTTTTACATAAGCCATTATTAAAGTTCTCAATGGTTGAGGAAATTATTAGAGATCTGGATCTGATATTTTGGGGAATATATCCACTGGATTAGAAAAGAATCACAGAGAGAGATAGAAAGAGCAGAAAAAAGGGAACTAGTCATTGAGTAAATTAACAGGTGTCCAAAGGGAGGAGAAGAAGCAGTCTGAACAGAGATGGCACCATCTTGCTCTGATTGCGGATCACTAGAGCAAGACAGAGAGCAGCACATAATCTACTTTTGGATAATGATTAGGAAGATAGTTTCTCATTTGATCAAATACAATTATATATTTTATTATATATGTTTTATTATTAACAGGAGTAGAAAACACACATTCGCGTTTGATGGAAGAGGAGAGGAGAGAGCCATTATTAATTATACATTATTTTTATGACTAACATATTTCAGCACACCTAGTTCAAGCGTTGTGCCATTATCAACACCTATTCTTATTGAGAGGCTGTAACAACCTAATGAGTAATTATTTTATTGTCTCTATTTTACAGACAAAAAAAAAAGAAAAGATTGTGGCTCAGGGAAGGTCCACAAATTATCTAAGGCCACACAGCTACTGAGAGGTAGAACTGGGATGAGGATGCTGATTTCAAAAACCCATCCCCAAATCTGGGGACAAGTGTTTGATGTTTGGCATCCAGGGAGTGTGTATGCAATGGTAAAGACAAGGGAAGGATGAACTGGTGCTTAAAGCCCGGCTTCAGGAGAAACAGCATCACTCCAGTGGCTGTACCAGCAGCAGTGTTTATTCTGAAGAAGAGACAGCCATGGTCTGTTCCACTTGGGCCACAACAGCTAATTTAACATGTTTATTTCAGTAAAGCAGTGTTTGCTCTTTGCTTATCACATATATCTCATTGGCTAACAAAGAAAATTATTTGTGTGATCAAAAACTTTTAGGTTTCTCAGACACAGCACATTTACATATATGCCCATTTTGAAGTGTGTGTATAGTATAGTTGTCTGGCAGGATTGCATTCCTGAAGTTGAATATATATCCAATATACACAGATGACTAGAGTAGATATTCAGCTTTATGAAGTCACTTGCCAGTGTTATTTTTGAGTCTTTCCACCTTCCTCAAGCAAACAGTATTTTCTGTCACCACCAGAAATAGAAGGCTTTAATATTATTTCTATATAAATACCTTGTATTTCCTGTAATTTAAAAATAAATCAATCCATAAATCTAGAATGTATGTTACTTTATATTACATTAAAGCAGTAAGATTTAAAAAGCAGCACAAGATTAAATATAAGTTGGGTTTGCCACAGTTTAGTCAAAAAAATTCTATTAAGTATGTGTGTGTGTGTGTGTGTTTGTGTGCGTGCGTGTGTGTGTATGTATAAAACCAGTAATGGCATTCTTCAAGCTTTTTAAATTGTGATTTTGTCATTATTAAATAGAAACTAAATTTTACTTTAGATGAATTTTCTTAATATAACTTTTAGGAATTTGTATCTGAATCAAATAAATACTATTTTTGCCTTTAGTGAAATGAAGTAGTTGACAGCCATGCTTACAATTCAGGCAAGGTCCCAAAAGTCTGGAAAGGAATGAAGAAACCATGTTACAGACTAATGGATATAAAAGTATTCTGATATTTAGATAAATGTATGTTGCTTAAAACTCTGAAAGGTATAGTTTAAAATTCTAAAGAATTACACTATTAAATTCTGAGACAATCCTGAAGTGGGAATAAATCTTCTAACTGGAAATATTATTAAAGCTGAGATTTCTAGATTACTACAGTACAAAGTTTCCTAGTCTAGATTCCTTCAGACTTTTAGATGAAGATTTGTTAAATAATTGAATGCAGTTGCTCACTGCATTATTAAACATTGCAAGAAAAATGTACATAATGATTGGAGTAACCAGAAAGAGAGTAGTTAAGGTTGGGTGACATTTTGCTTTCAGATATTGGTAGGTGGGTAACTGATATGTGTACATTATTAAAATGTGAGGAAAAATGTAGAAAATTCATTTCCTTGCAAAGTCTGGTGATGAGTTGGATGTTTTTTAGTTACTCCAATGATAAGTGATATGAAAATATCCTCTTTCCATTCTATAACTATCAGTTTAATCCCCTGTGTAGGTAAGAAAATTTTTCTCTAGATCGAGAAAATAATAATTAGAGCTGGGCATAGCACTGTACACTTATAATCCCAGTGCTCCAGAGGCGAAGGCAGGAGGATTTCACATTTCAAGTCAGGCTGGGATAGACAGCAATATCTTGCCTCACACAAAACAAAAGAAAGTGGCAGAAATAATATAATATAAATGGGAGATAAATGGTGAAGAGTAGTGGTCTAAATAAATAATTTCGGCTATTATTTCACCATTTTTAATGGGATGTGTAACATGCTTATATAATAACAAGGATGAGAATTTAAGCCCCACAGCTAAAAATTATTGTGAAATTAGTGTTAGGAATAAGGAAGAAAAATATCAAACGTCCTGATAAAAATCAAGAGCCTTGAGATTGGAGTGCTAAGGGAATAAAAAAACAGAAATAAGGAAAAAATATAATGAAATATAGGTGATGAGTTGGATTTTCAATATGTAAAAAGACACCAATGTTCTCTTTTAATAGCCAGATTTGATTTGTTTGATTAGCCCATGCTTCACTCCAAAAACCAAACCAATAACAAAGCCTACATGTTTCTTATTGAATTAATGCAAAGATAAATTCTCAAATAATGGGGAAAAAGTGAGAAAAATATCTAGGAAAAAAATTGCTCCAGCGGAGGAAATTTTCCAAACTCAAATTAATTGACTGTTCTGATAAAAATTTGCCTTAACGTATCACTGAAAACATAAACAAAGCTTTAATAGCTATCCTTTACAAACAGGATAAAATTACAGTTAACATGACTTTATATTCGCCAAATACTATAGGAACCTATAACTCAAAACAAAAATAGCACTTGTCTTAAAATTAATTTGTAAGTTTTATGTCCATGAAATTGGGTTCAAATTAGGGGATGAGTGATGTTCCAATAGGTAAGTTTTGAATACAACTTAAGTTTTAGACGTATTATAAAGTAGACTGTAAAACTTTATTATAGCAGATGAGATGATCTATATGAAATACCATGCTTTAAAGAGATGGACATATTTCTTACATAGAAGTCATCATGCCTATTTAGACCTGCAAATACATCTTAGTGTCTACATTTCTAGTCAATAAAGCTTTTTCCTCATTATTTTGAGTAGTGAAATTTTATACATATATATATGCTACATAACTGCAGAGGTCTGAACATCTAAATTGGTAATGTAATAAGATCCTGGGACCATTAAACACTCCTTCACCTGCTAGAGTAC
The DNA here is from genome assembly GCA_026225945.1 of Cricetomys ansorgei. Lineage (NCBI taxonomy): Eukaryota > Metazoa > Chordata > Mammalia > Rodentia > Nesomyidae > Cricetomys > Cricetomys ansorgei. The sequence continues at coordinate 8,398,315 of JAMJFZ010001038.1, forward strand.
TGCAGTTCAGAATCACACTCTTCTGTCTTACTGGAGTTTTCTAAGAGGCCATGTTTGAGTTTTCTGAGGATGGCATGCCCTGGTGATTGGTAACATGGAACACTCAGTGACCGTGGATTCTCCCCTACTAGGGAAAGACAGACCAACATAGCCAGATAAACAATGCTTAGAAACATTAGCCCTTAATTCAGACATTGGAATATATATATATATATATATATATATATATATATATATATATATATATATATATATATATATATCTTCATTTATAGACACTTTAGTCCTTATCTTTACCTCAAATTTTTAATTGGCAATTTGCATATAGTCCAAACATTAGTCATGTGGTGTTCTGAAAGCTGGTTAACAGAGAAATTGAGCTGAATGATGATCTCCAGACAAGAAACTGGATAGTGCCACAAACCCCTTATTTTGTTCTCCAGACGCTATATGCAAGGATTAATGCTAATAGTTGCCAATGCGTGCATATATGTTTCATTGTATGAAAAACATCGAAGGTGATTTATTCACAGTCCTCGTTTGACAATAATAAGTGTATGAGAAGGATAAAGTTGTGGGGTTTGCCTTTTCTACTTAATAGCGACTCAGTGCCATGTTCTCTTCGAGGGTGCTATCTCACTTTTTGCAGCTCCTGTCTCAGCCAGGAGGGCAGAGGCTGCCCCAGCCTGTGCAGCAGCTTCGAGAGCTCCACGTTGTGGTCTCTGTAGTAATTGGAGAGGAAGGTTCTGGACTGGAAACAAAAAGAAAGACTTAAAAGAAACTCTTAGCTTATCCGATATCTTCACTTTGAAAGTATTCAATCATGAAATATCTATAAAATATCCATTTGTTATTTTTCTTTAATTACTCGGTTTAGATTTTGAGAAATTCTACCTAATTCATAGATGTAAAATAAAAAGAGATGCAAGTGTGTCCTGGGAGAGTTAACTACTAATATGGCACATATATGATTCGAGATTTACAAAGCAAAAATTGTAGTACGAGAGGCAGCATCATGATCACAGACAAATGTACAGAAATATGTAAGATAAAAATACACAAATTTCCTTTAAAAATTATTCCTTATACTAAAACTTTTAAAAATATGATTGTCTATAAAGAGTAAAATGAATGATCATAAACAACTAGCCACAGTATATATTTTAAATTTTTATTCAGAAATTGTCTCCTCATAAAGTATTACATACCTCTGAAAAGTTAGGCTTCTTGATAATTTTTTGATGCCTCATCAACTTGAGGAATCTTTTTTAAGATGGGGTTTTTATATTCTAACATATTTGTCTTCATTTTTAAGATTTATTTTTATTGATATGCATATGTGTGTGTCTCTCTGTGTGTATTTTCATGTGTGCTCCTGTGCCTGCAGAAACTACCAGAGGGCATTGGATATCTGGAGCTCTCTTGGAATTGCAGGACCTGCTCTTATCCAATGACGCATCATTCCAGACCTGAGATAAATATATGAATAAATATACAGATTTCTGGACAAGAGAAAATTGCTAACTTGCTTTTCTTTCTGCCACATTCTTCTTACAATTTTGTTTTTCGGTCTCCGGTAAATTTGACCAATGCATTCATGTGTAAATATTCGTAGGGATCAAACATATTTTTTCCACTGCATAGAAACTCTACCATCTCTCCTAAGCTCATCTCAACATTTTTAATACAAATGAATTCTTTCTTCATAAAACTCCCCTAGCAACTTTTGTGTATGCGGTGGAAATGGATTTAGGACAATTACATTTCATCCTGGACCATTCGCTAAGCATTTCATTATGTCCCGTCCCTTAAAGCAGATGGTAAGCTCTTCAAATGGGGAATAAGATGTTTACAGTAGTGGGAGTGCTACATTGATGTTTTGGGCAGATTAAAGTGATTTCTGAAAGCCTTTGGAAATTACTGAGTTCAAAAGTCTATTAGGGACTTTCTAACACTTAGATCACCATAGCAACACATGAAGAATGTATCCTGCCCTTGCCCACCTTGCCTTAGGAGAAATGCTCACAATATCTGGCTGGTTTCCCAGGCATCGTCTCTCATATAAGGCATCTTTCACATGTTTTGACTTCTATTAATGTTTTTTTTGGTCTTTTTGTAGTTTAGCTTATTATTATTTTATGCATCCTATTATAATCCAGTGGCAATAACTAATTTATTCACCCTATAATGAATTTCAGTTCATAGCCATTTTATCCTTGTATCTTCTGTGTTGCTTAGCTCAATGCCAGGCATGTTATTTGCACTGGACGTATGTGAGCTGGTTAGTTTTTGTCAATTTGGCACAAACTGGAGACATCTAAGAAGAAGGAACCTTCTAATCAGCCGATGGGCATGTCTGCAGTGCATTTTCTTGACTTTTAATTAATGCAGGAGAGCCCAGCCCACCGTGGGCAGTGCCATCCCTGGGCATATCGGCCAGGGCTGTATAAGAATGGTAGCTGAGCAAGCCAAGAGGAGCAAGTCAATTAGCAGCATTCCTAATGACCTCTGCTCCAACTTCTGCCTCAAGGTTCCTACAGTGGCTTCCTTCATGTTAGTGTGACCTGGAAGTTGTAAGCTAAAATTACTCCTTTCTTCCTCAGAGATGCTTTTGAGTCATGGTGCTTTACACAGCAACAGGAAGCAAACTGGAACAGTGTGCACTAAATACATGTTAGTAATACTTGTGTTTTTAGACCAATGTTTACTAAACAATTTATTTTTAAGTGCCTTCCAATGTGGAAAGGAGTTACTTTTCAGTGTGTATTTATGTCTGAATTGAATTTCAACAGGAAACAGTTTCTAGTGATGTATATCAGTTCTTTCTCTTTAACATCTTCTAAGTATATAAAACTATTGATTGCAAAGAAAAGCCGGAAAAAAGAAGCTGAATTTCACTTGCTAGTTTTCAAACAGCAACTTTTTTTTTCTTTTGGCCAAAGTAATTCAAACGAAGAAGACATTACCTCTGGATCCATGGGTGGATATTTTCGACCTTTGCTTTTCCCAAGGCATTTGGTCTTTCCTCCTTCCAGCAGTTGACACCAAAAGCCCTTTTGGGGGTCAAACCTACAATAAATAAAACACACAATAATTGTAAATTACATTCAGAGAATGAACCTCAGCAGTTGGATATGCCTGTGGGTTTAAATTAATTTATTCCTACGGATGTTTAGCTGATTTGAGAAATGATGATAGACATTAAAGATGCTATATTTTACTATATATTTTCAAATACTTCTACTATAAGGGAAAAAGTCACATAATTTTGTACTGGGATTGTTGTGTACCATATTTTAGTTACTAATCTGCAAAAAGGCAAAAAAAAAAAAAGACTAAGCATTAAACTACAGCCTGCAAAGACAGGGCCTTTGGATATTTTGTTTACTTATGACTGTGATTTCCATGTCAAAATATGTTGAAAGATTTCTCTGAAATCATTTAGTGAGTTACATTAAAGGGACTGAGTTTCATGTAGGTTTACTCTGCTGAATTTAAGTATAATTACATTCCAATTTGGGGGAAAAATACCTATTTTTAGTCTACATTTAAAATTCTTTGCAATTTTCAAAAAGTGAATAAAATTGTAACAAAATAGCATTACTCTGCTTTTTATACTATTTCATTTAATCCTTCAAACTTGGAGTTTTTTCATAATTTACAAAAAACTTTATAACACTCAACAATAAATATAACATTGTGCTTAGAAAGAAGAACCTCGTCCTAATTAAAAATATCTTTATTTAAATGGTTACCTATGTCTTTAAAAAATAAAAATGTGTAAAAATATAACTCATTATAATGTTTTCGGATAACATGAGACATAAGCAGTATAGCAGGCTAATAGAATGTAGCCTTCTTCTGGCCTGTTATTAAAGGTAGATAATCCTATTGATGATTCTCATAGCTGTATTTCTGTACTTAAACTTTCCCAGCTTCTGTCACATGCTATGTAGCACAATACCATTTCACCTTCAAGTTGGGGAGATATCATACTCATGTTTGTGAATACATACATGACATATATAACATACATACATATTATACATAACAGCAACATACCTTGCTGTTATGAGACTGCAAAATTTCATGAAACAATTATTTTTTTAAAAAATCAAGCTTGGAGGTGGTGGCACATGCCTTTAATTCCAGCATTTGGGAGGCAGAGGCAGGCAGATCTCTGTGAGTTTGAGGCCACCCTGGTCTACAGAGTGAGTTCCAGGACAGCCAGAGTTACAACAGGGAAACCCTGTCTTGAAAAAAAAAAATCAAGTATATATTTTTCAGAGCAGAGCACTGCACTAGTAGGACATGTTCAAAAACACAATCCTTGGAAATAACAATTAAAAGAGAATGTCAAGGCTATGAAAGAATGTATTCTGCGTCTCTGAAACTCATTCCATGCCAACAAAGAACATCTGAGTCATACATAGGCATGTTTCTGATATTACTTCCTGTAAAATTCAAACACCAAACCACCATTTCATGAAGAATAAAGACATCGATGCAATCATTAAAATCTATTAGAATCGTTATCAATTTATATTCACACTCTCACCACACTACATCTTTCCTTAAAAGACAATGAAAAAATAGAAATCTGGATTTTCCATATAGACCTTTAACACAACAGATGCTATGGCTTCCTGGTCTTCAACATCTTGAGCACTTTCTAGTGGAAACTCTGTCGACAGCACAGTGCAATATTCAAAATTGCAGCCAGATGTAGATTGAGATCCACAATGTGATTGACATTGTAGTGACACACAAAGTTTTTTCTAAGGGGTAAAAATGCAGAGAGACCATGATTGACTGCTCTGACACCAAGTGTGATTGATCATGGATATCACCAAGCTCAGAGGATGCACCAATTTCATTTTTTTCGTCAATGGAAACAGACCATTTCAAAAAACGGAAGAGTAAAATACACAATTCCAATGTTGCTAATGTAATTTTTAAAGCACTGTTTTCTTTGTCAAAGGGAAAATTAACTTAATTAAAATCAGGGAAAGTGAACAAGGTCATTGTTGGAAATGTTTCCCTGGCTTTTTTCATCAAAGGAGCAGCATGCTGTATTAAACCTCATTAAGAGAGGTTCTTTCCGTTTCTTTATCTGTGGGTCAGTTAAACATCTTAGACTTCTGCAAAGTTAAATAAGAAACCAATGCCACCAATGTGGTTGAAACCTCTCCAGTGTGCTGTCTAGCTTCTGGAGCATGTGGGGAATACTAGCGCCCACCATCAACACAGCCAGTCAACCAGGTGCCATTTGGGGTTAAAACTTCAGAACCTACAGTTTATATTCTCTTTGTCATTTCCTACACTTGCTGTGCTGATCCAGCCAAACTTGAGAAGTTGAACCTGCTGCTGTTAATTCAAAGATAACCAGGCATAACGCACAGAAAACTGAACAAGAACTACAAGCAGGGGCATAATAACACACACACACACACACAAAAGCACCTGATGGTGTTTTACAGCTCTACTCAGACCCATTAAGTAAATGAAGAACAAGATGTTCAATGCAGTGATCACCCAGAGTCTGAGCAGCCACACCTTAGTGTTCCAAAAGGAAGAGAGCAGGAAAGAGTTCAAGGCAGGGCCTGGCACACACCAACCTCCCAGCAAAGCATCTTGACATCTATGGTTACCAGCAGCTGCAGAGAAATTGGACTTTGGTAGAACCCAGCTGGCAGACACTGTCCTTGCCTCTGAAGCCTGGAAGGGAAGCAGTACAGTACAGCTTTGACCCAATCAGATCCCTAGACACTCACAGAAACTCTAATGCTATTTTATTTCTGTGGTTGCAACTTAGTCAAGAGAAAGGATGTGTGGCCTAATTGTTTTGTTTAAAGTCAAATATATGAGAACTCCTGTTGGGCACTAATAGGATAGGAAAAATGAAAGAATGAACTAAATAAGAAGGGAAAATTTAAATTTATTGCTATGGGACTAGCTGCATGCATAAAACATAGAAAAGGTTTGCATTTTTGCTGCTCAGCAGATGTTTTAGAAGATGAAGTATAATTGACTGGGATGTAAAGTTAATTAGTTGCAGAATATTTTGTTGTCCTGGGCCCATTCCTACAACACTATTGTACCTGCAGTTTGCCTCTGCACATATGTGTACACTTTTATGGCAAGAGGAAAATGTTCTTTCATTTCCTTCCTGACCTATTGTTAGAGAGACCTGATCTGTGCTGTCCAGGTTGTCCCCGTACATGTTCCCAATTAAAATCAGATACATCAGTAGTCAAATGAATAGAAGAAGACAGAGTCGTTTCCAACCTGAACTTTTCAATCTGCTCCTCGTGTATCACAGCCTTCCTCTAGTTTTCATTAATTTCCCAAGAGGAAAACCAATTCGGCCCGCTGTGCAAAATGAGATGGGGACATCAGCTGCCCAATGGCCCTAAACAGAATTTTCTGCCTCCAGATGAGAATATTTAACTGCAGCAAGATGAGCTGGTAGGTATAAAGCTGAGGTGTCTAGATCCGTGCTGACAGTACTCTACTGCTCTTGTAGGGCGAGGAGTCAAAACTTTGTTTAGAATGAAGAATGAGCCACCCTGAACACTGAAGGTCATTTATAAACGTAGGACCTTTGTAACCCTGACTGTTTGGGGTCCTGCTCCATGTTTTACATAGCAAACTTCACAGACTCTAGCAGGCTGACTTCTCTGGGTTATGTCAATTCATTGTTTTATGGTTTTATTTTAACAGGCATGAAATTATGAACATAAGATTCAAAGACTTTTCAAATAATTCTTAAACAACTCTTAGGACCTGAGTTGGCTGGCATTTGACTTCTTTTTTTTTTTAAAATTTTCTTTTACTTCTTTTATTATGCTGAGCACCACTATCGTGGTTAAATTTTGTGATTTGTGAGATATATTAAAATCAATATATTTTGTACTTGTTTATAAACTCTCCTTCAGAAGTATGATTTTACAAGTGTATTGAGCCATAAGCAACTATTTGCAGTAAACAGGACAGAGCCATTACCTAGGCTACTCCTGAGAGGGGCAAGATATGCTAACATCAATAACTATTAATGCAAAACACATTATGGGAAGCTTTGTCTACTCAATCAACAGGGACATGCCTTGTGAGGCTGCTATTTCCATGTGTAGGTAAGAACTTCATTAGGATTGTTTTAGTGGATAAGGAAAAACCCAATCTCATTACTGCTTTTCCTGTCCCTCCATTAGCCTCTATAATTGTCTAATTGCTGAGTCTAATCTGCTGTGAACTGAGAAATTATATAATCAGGCTTGTTAGACTTTCGTCTAAAATTTAATAGGCTTTATATCAGAGCTTTGGGGGAATCTTTTATGAGTAAAGTACATGCCCTTTTAAAGTTTGTTTCAGCTTCTTGGAGCATTATTTGTTGTTATTGTTGGTGTTAAGTTGATCTCCCCATTTTAAAATTACTTAAGGAGATAGTTTTGTTTTCCCAAGATGAGGGCAACATGTACACCATTTCACATGCCTCTTTGTAGTATAGTGTGTCCCCTCATGCCAAGAGATGGGATTGCATCTCTGTCCCTTGAATGTGGACTTGATCTACTGACTGTTGTACCCAACAGAATGAAGCTTGAAGCAAGCTCTGTGACTGTCCAGTGTAAGTCACGGCAGTCATGTACTCTTAGACCACATGATCCCTCTGCTTAACATTTCTCTTCAGAATGCAGCTATAGCATTGTGAAGAAGTCAAACCCAGAGAGAAGCTTCGTGGAGGTTCTTCATACTATTGAACTCAGTGGTTGACTCAATAGCCAAAGATGTGAGTGAAGAAGCCTCCTGATAATTTCAGTCCTTGGCCATTTGAGTCACATAAAGATACCCAAATCTTCCCAGTGGTGAGCAATGGGTAGAATCAAACAATCCTCGGTGCATTGCTTTATAACCTTTGGCCTACAAAATCCGTGATCAAAACAAAAGGACTGTCATCATATGCCACTAGGTTTAGTGATGGTTGTGATACAGCAATGGAGTACTATACTACATGATTCCATTTGTCTGCGAAAATGTTTAACAAAGAAAGAATAACATATCATTGTGTAATGGTTTGCATTGAGTCTTAAACTTTCCAAATCTTGGGGACAAACTTCTTAAGACATAGGATAGCAAAAGTTAAGCCAATCAACAGGGTATTTTAAGACAAGATGTTTACAGGAAGATGAAACAAATTCTAAGGAGGGGGGACCCAATCCATCCTTCAGGGAAGCGCCTTAAGACATGAAATAAACAACTCAGAACAATTCCAGAAGTCCCTGAAACTGACCAGATTCACTAGGTTCCTTTACTCAAAAAAAAGTATATGAACAATAAAGACAGAAGAGCTTTGTTGGTGGAACGCATAGACCAAGCAGCCTGGCAGAAGATGAGATTAGTCAAGTAGTCTGAAACAAACAGTTAGTAGTCAAACTGCCTAGAAGATACAAAGACCAGATGGGATACCTGGAAGATGCTCAGACTAATTGAATTGCCAGGAATGAACTCCCCACATCCTGTAGAGATGCCTGGAGGCTGTGGAGTTCCTAGCTTTAGTCACCTGTGTTAGACAGACTTAATGATACAGCCATCTTTGAGTTATGTTTGTTCCTGTAGTAACCTCAATAAAACTCATTGGCTCACTAATATGGGCGTTAGTGGTGTCTGTAATTTTGCCTGTTGTCAGTTCCAAATCTGGGGTAAGTAGATGTTTGCTCTCATCCCCCAGGAACAGTATCCCATAATAAACACGAATGTACTTCTTCCCTCAAGTATGTCCTAAATATTGTTCAGTGTCTCACAAGGAATGATGACCTTCCACATTTCACTTCTAACATGCTCCTAGGGGGCAAATCGATTTCACCTTTGTAAATTCAGTTTTTAGGATATGGTACACAAAGAAATCATATAGATGTCTAAACAAATTTATATTGGAAGAAGGCTGAAAAACAATGAGATTTGTCATAAGATAAAAATGCCTAGTATACTTTATAAAGTATTCCTATTATTCAAAAAGAGACACTTTATGAGTAATGAGAATATTTCTTTGACTGTGTCTGAGTAGCAGAATGATGTATAAATTCATAGCTAGTATTAATGATGCCATGTACATACATACCAGTGATAATTTATGATAGCAAATAATGGAAGTGAAATCAAGCATGAGAATAGACTCACGTTAGTGCTTCAGAATAATTATAATGAGGTGTAACTCCTAGAAACTTCTGGACTTCATCCATCACAGTAGCTGGGTCAGCTCTCAGTTGTTGTCCATCAATAATTAGCAACTGCAAAGCCAAAAATAGTCACTTTATGAAGAACAAAACTGAATTAAATTGACCAGCCTGCCCCTATTGACCCGGTATGGCATTAATAAGTCAGGCCACTTTAAATAAGAAGAAAACATGTTCCACATATAACTCATTTAAATTTTTCTTTTATTGCTTCTTTCCTAATTAATAATAATTAAAATTTTCATGAGGAAATTTTCTTGTGTGTAAATTATGAACTCAGTTTATTCTTAAGCAGAAATAAATGTCTGTTGCTTTGGAATTTTAGTATGGATAGGCATGTCTCATCTTTAGTGTATATTACCAGCTAACCATCCAGTCTACTAAATGTCATTATTAACCTTGGGGCCAACGCTCAAGAGTGACAACTCAGGTAAAGATATCTCATTTATTCTTACAAACAGTGATTGGGAATGGGAGAAAAATGTTTGTTTCTGGCTTTATTACCCTGGGTCACTGCTGGAAAATATGAGATTTACTGAGGACATGTTTTAAAAAAGTGTTAATACCAAAGTCGACTTGGAGCTTAAATTGCACCCTGGGAGGGAATGAAAAACATAGAGGATGTGTATGTCTATATCAAATTTTATTGTGCTTCTATTCCATGTCTACTAGGACCCTTCTCTTTATGGCCATCTAGTTTAATCACCTCATCTTTCCTAATCAGGTTCCCCTGTGACAGAGAACGAACAGGAATCCACACAGAGACTTCTACAATAATCTCTGGCTAACTGGTTTCTCTACTAGTGGTTGGGATTTTTCAGTTTTGAATTGTATTTCCTTTGGGACAATGTATTCTTTGAAACCAACTCCGAATAAAAAAAAATATGTATATATGTGTATATCTCCCAGGTAGGTGCTTCAGAGTCCTCTAACTATATTGAATGGTATTAATAAAGTAAAAATATGTAAAAATTCACTTTTCTTATTTTCTCGATTGTAAATTGTTACCTGTGGTGAAGTTCATCACATTTTCTGTTTGTCATTGCGATACAATCGTGATATAATAAATAATAAATGGCATTACCTGAGAAGTAGCAAAGTAGGTCAGCCATCTTTCTATGTGTACTGCATACCACCCAGGTACTAGACATCTCCTCTGTAGGGTTTTTAAATCAGGTGGGGCCCAATGTCCTGTTGTGATAACTTCATAGAAATTGAACCTCAGGGCAGCTGGATCCTCATGAGATCGTTGGTGCTTTAAAAGGAAAGTGAATTAAATTTGTTTTTTTTTTTAATGTTTGCGTAAGTATGCGAGTATATGTGTGCATGCAGCAAATTTTCTATCATAAAGAACAAGCTTTTACTGAATAACAGGTGATATACAAATACATTTGGGTTCTTTTGCTTTTAACATATTTAGGCAAAAAAAAAAAAACAAAAACAAAAAATACCCAGATAGAATGAAAGGATCTTCTACAAGGGTCTGATTAGAAATGAAAAGATGTTAGAGACAGAAAAATTAAGTTTAATAAGTGGAGACTTAGACGAACAGGAGTGGGCTCACATGTTTCATGGCACGCTGTGTCATCACAGCTCCTTCTGATGGTTTCAGTATGTAGCAGATCCTATGCACGCAGACACCTCTGCACTCTGATGTTAACTGATACTGATTCCCAACCACTGCTTAGAAGTCCTATTCAAGTTAAGGTTGCTCAATGTGATTTTGCTCTCCAAGGCTCTCCACCATATTCTATTTCCTTCCCTGTTTTTCAGTATCAAGGTCAAGGAGGCTTTCATACAAAACCACCATTTGGCAAAATAACAGAACTTAACTAAATGAGAGGCAAATTTAACAATACAGTTGTTTCAGTATTTATTAGTCTCATCTCTAGAACAAAACAATGTTGATAGACTCTGGATATACGAAGATCTCAAGCATAATTGTTATCTTTAAAGAAACCTCACTGGGTAGTGGTGTTGCACACCTTTAATCCCGGCACTCAGGAGGCAGATGCAGGTGGATCTCTGTGAGTTAGAGACCAGCCTGGTCTACACAGTGAGTGTTCCTGGACAGCCAGAGTTACAACAGAGAAACCCTGTCTTGGAACAATAAATTAATAAATTAATTAATTAATAAGTTAATTAATTAATGAAACCTAGTACTGGAAACAGAATAATAGGTAATAATGAAGTCATATATGATGTATAAGGAATTAGTTAATGGTCACAACCAGGCCACTAAAAAGAGTAATTCATACTGACACATGAAGGAAACTTTAATGACCAATGAAGCTTTTAAACTAAAATGTAACAAGAACGATTTCAATACGCAGAGAATAAGCACACAAACAGGGAAAATAGATGTGGATAATGCAAGGTAAGTTTGAGTAAAGGTAGATAAGGTGTGTGCATATAAATTAACATATAAATGGTGTTGCAGAATATCCAAATGTGAGTATGGAGAAAACCTAACCTAGGAAAATCATGGTAATATATAGAGCCAGGTATGTTTGGCAGTAGCTGGCTTTTCATTTTAGAGCTAAGTCTTACATCTAAATTAGACTAGAAAAATAAAGATGATTTAGTGAAAGATCGCAAGTGGTAAGTAACTGCCTGATCAATGAGACTAATAATTTTGTACACATCATGCTGGTTACATACAGATTATGTAACTGGTTTAATCATCAACATGTATAGAGAGCCCATAAACTGGAAATATAATTGTAAATATGCAATGTATGCATATTAATGGGGTACGGTGGGACTAAAACTTTTGTTATAAGCAATGGCAAAAATGTGCTCGATTTGTTCTGTGTTGACTTATACTAGTCTAGCCTAGCATTTCCTTGATATCCCTGCCACTCAGATTAGCATAAAATATGACCAGAAAGTCACAAAAGAACATATTTTATGGAAAAATAGCACTTTAGTTCCTCTGTGAGGTCCATTATAAAAATGTAGGGTAGAAATTACAGTGGCAGGTGACATTTGTGAGTGTTTCTGACTTATACCTGCTGAGCTTCGGATTTATGGCACTTAATGAAAAGACAGGTCTAGCTAAGTAATAGGCTACATTATTTTGAAATGTGGAGTACTTTGGGGCCCTAGCCTCAGCAATATAGCAATATAAAGTATTATCAGAAAAAATAATTTCTTTAAACCTGTGTATTCGAAGAATTTATTTGAAAAGCAGTCACAGATAAGCACTGTATTATGTACGTGCTATTGCATTCAGGTGATTTGGTCTATATAAAACATTCATTTTAGTCTACCCTAAATAGATTAAACATTCTGCATTCTCACAAATATCTGAATTTAAAAAGTTTAATTGAAGTTTATATCTCAGTGTTTTGGAAGTATTTTCAATTTTTTTGTGTTAACTTTATTATAAAAACCTTGCAAATAAAAAATTTTTACACACCAAAATTAACCAGACCCAAGGTCTATATATCTTAATGAACCTCTGTGCAGTTAGAATAGGCATTCTGAAGCTTTCAGTCTTCAAATTGGATTTTACATTTTCACTATAGAATATATATTTTATGCATTTATCCACCACCACAACTGAAAAATCCATAAGAGTTAGAAATAGAAACCAATTATCTTTATATCCTTTTTCATAACTCATGTTTATTGCCTACATTCAGTCCTTCTATAACCCCTAATATTTAGCCTTTCTTGTTGACTTTTGTACATGTTACACAATATATGCTAGCTAGGTTTATGTCAACTTGACATAGGCTAGAATCATCTGGAAGGAGGGAGCCTTAGTTGAGAAAATATCTCCATAAGATCTGGCTGTAGGGCATTTTCTTAATTAATGATTGGTGGGGGAGGACCAAGACCACTGTGGGTGGTACCACCCCTGGGCTGGTGGTCCTGGGTTCTATTAGAAAAGCAGGCTGAGCAAGCCAGTAAGCAGCACTCCTCCATGGCTTCTGCATCAGCTCCTGCATCCAGGTTCCTACCCTGTTTGAGTTCCTAATTTTCTTCAGTAATGAACAGTGATGTGGAAGTATAAGTCAAATAAACCCCTTCCTCCCCAAGTTGTTTTTAGTCGTCATGTTTCATCACAGCAATAGAAACCTCAACTACGATACAATTGTATATCAATTTTTGGTAGTAATTTTTAAAAAATGGATCGTGTTGCTTTTCCTTCCAAGTTTTCATTTACTTTTAGCATAAACATATATTTATTTGCTTCTGTCAGTGAAGTATAATTAATGTAACTGGGGGGGTCAAAAGAAAATACTTTTCACTATGAGATCACTGTAGAATTCTTTTTAAAGAAGCTCCTTTGCAAAATATCTCTGATAAGTTCTATTCAATTTTAATGGTTTCTAACCTGTTTCCCTTTTCTCTTGTTTCACAAAAATCAAAATGTACTAATGCTTGTTTGTAATTACTTTTAATATTTCTGTAATATTTTAGATAAGATATTTCTCTATGTTTTTTCAAAATACTGCACACGTAGACAATGTATCCTACTCTTTTCCTTCCCAACTCACATTCCCCTTTGACATCTCCCTTCCAATGTTATGTCTTCCGTATTATTTATTTTCGCTAAGCCTTAACTTCTTTGTAATAACCATGTGTTTGTTTTTTTTTTTTTCCTTCAGAGTCACACTTTTGAGTCCTTAGCAATGGCTGCCATGATCCTGTCTTCTCTGCCTGTATATTCCTCAACCAATCACACATGGTTTTGCTCTATTAACCCTGTTGCAAAGGGCCACACTTCCCTCCGCGTCATTTTACTTCAGTAAAAATGGCTTATTTTGAGTATTTGTCTACTTACTCAGCAGCTCCTCAGCACTATAGTCACGGCCTCCACTTGATGGCTTGCCTCGCCTTGCACTTGGAGTTGCTGCTTTCACAACAGCTTCCTTAACTTATCTTCTGTGCAGTTTGCGTCTCTAAACTTGGTCTGTAGATGACTTCACTATTTCTGTTTCCCAGGCTTCATGCTTCTGATTCATAAATTCCTGTCTCTAGCTCAGATGTCTTCCCAGAGTTTCATATGACTGACTCTACTGGACATAGTAGCATGCTATACATAGTAAACATATTATGGATCTATTCGTCATCATCTCCATAACTCTAGCATTCCACCTCTCACCTTACCCACCTTCCAGGACCCACAGCCTCCTGTTTCCTTCTCCAGCGTTTCTTGCATGGGATTGGAGTCTCATCATCTAGTTGTTCAATGTGAAGGCAACTTTATCAACAACTTCTTCAGCAGGCTCTGCTGACTTTAATCTCTAAATAAATACTACTTTATGCTCCCTTTCAGTGTCTACTTATAACTTTACTTACTTTTAATTTCTTAACAAGACTATTACAATAGCTTCAAGGTTGATATTCCTGAATGGTCCTTTATAGTTTTCTGTTGCTCAAAAGATGGTAGCCCCGATGGATTTCAGACTCAGCTTTTTAAGTCTACACCTGGGTTTTCCTTAGGGCCACAATGGCATTTCTGTTAGTTCTTTAAATGTGGTCTGAGTTTTTGCAGCTGTTTTTTTGTAGGACTTTGTTTGTAATATTACTTCTTTGTCATTGTGGAAATTAAAGCACAAAATAATTTTCCTGGTGTTATTAAAGACGTACTTCTTAGATACTGACTTTTAATTTCAATACATTTTGACAGATCATCATTTTATACATATGTATGACTTTGGAAATATGTCAGTTTTTTATTTATTAATCATTTTTTGTTATTTTATGTTTGAAATCCCTTCACTAATTCTATATGAGTTAAATATTTATCTCTTTAGATTTGGATAAATTAATGTATAGATGAATAGTTAGATAGATGATAGAAAGACGCATAGTCATATTTTGGTGTATTTATTTTTTTTACATTTGACTTTTTACTGGGTCTGGGTTTTATGTAGTGATTAGTTCAAGCTATAACTCAATATACTCATCACTAGTCTTTTTTATCCATACCTGGTACCAAGAATATGCTCTGTCTGAAGGGTCAATGAGGATGGTGATAATCTTGGCTTTTGGAACAAGAGATGCAGCTCTCTTGGGAGCCTCTTCTGAGTGGAAGTAGTTAGCACTCTTTTCAAATAGGAAATCACTGGTTATGTTGGAAGGAGTAGGAAAAAAGTCCATATACCTGCAGTAGGGAGAGATAATGTGTTAATCTGAGCAGCATTTTCTATTTTGTATTTCTGAATAGGAGGAATTTGAACAGGTTTTACATTTGTTGGCATCAAGTTCAAATTAGCATGTTAGGAAATCATGTAAATAGTTGCCATTTTATGTCCTTCTAATGTGAAAGTGGCCCAGAATGTTATATACTAATGACCCATTTAAGGCAAAGAAAAGAGCAAGATAGATTGAGTTGAGAAGTCAATTATGGGAAAATAGGGTGGATTTTTGCTGATGTTCTTTGCTATCACAAACCAAATCTAGGTGTACAGTTTATGTAAAATACAAAATTGCGCAATCTTTTTTGACTGATACTTTAAATAGTAAATGTGTGTTGTCAACCTTGAATTCTAAGATTCTGAAGGTTAGATTAAAGTTCACAAGACAGAAAGACATATAAGTCAAAATAGCTATAAAAAATTAAACAGATTAAGACATAGCTGTTCTCCTTTTTAATGTCTATAAAATTTGGTAGTATGTGCAGTAATATCTGCACATTGTAATTTATCTAGAGTAATTAAGGGGATATTTCCTGCGAGGTGATCTTGCAATGCTTCCGTAGGTTCACTCCTCCATATGCTGTTGGAACATTCCTCTGTGTGTGGATTATGGAATCAGTATGTTCCGAGGCTAATTCAGTACAAGGCTTTAATTACGTGTGCAACCCTCTTTACAGCTCATCACTTTTCTCACCCTCAAATGTTCTAGAAAAAAATAATGAGCGCAATTAAGAACTCATATAAGACACTTATTTTCCTCATTGACATTTGTTATTATGTCCCCCAAGTGAAGACTACTGAAGAATCTCATCTGAATTCTTGCTTAAAGAAATTTGTGTTCCATTTGAGCTCAGAGATGAGAGAAAATCACCTTTCTTTCTTCAACAATTTGTGTGCAATTCTAAAATGTAAAAGTTAGATATGGTAGTAACACCCTAGATGCAGAATGAATACAGTTCCACTCAGGATGAGAAGTGAGATCTGCCCACTATTGTTGCCCTTGCGAGGATGTAATTCTAGAAGGTTCGTGTGTTATGATAACGCTCAAATTTATATGCTATAAATGTGAATTGAAAGGAATTTTCCTCACATGATATTTGCCTCATATACTTAGGGAACAGAAATCAAATTCAGGATCATAATTTCTTGGAAAGTTGGGATACAGCCAGGAAAACATTTGCAAGAGTGAATACCATCTCCAATATCAAGTTTATTCTATCTTAGCTTTTGGAAAGTATTGTTATTTTAAGTGTTTTCTGTCATTTATCAAGTGCTAATTAATGCTTCTTTTGTGCGTGTGAGTGGAATTGATATGGTTTAGGAAAAGCTCTATTATAATTTGCATGACAAATACTGCCTACATTGCAATACAACATACACAGCTCACGTGGTTAATGAAGACACATGTCCCAGAGTACAAAATAAAGCAACCTCGGGCATCACTGTGAAGACAGATTATGTGTTTAATAAAATAAATGGAGGAAGTGTAAAATAGGAGTATGCTTAAAGAGAATTTTAAACATCCTTATGAATAATTCTGTTGAAAAATACCCTGCACTGTTCTTTATTCAATCATATTAACTTACCAGAAAAATATTATCATTATTGCGCTGTCCAAATCAAATTATAAGCAACACTGATTAAACATATCATCATTATAAATTAATTTCTAATTCACTGTGGTAGAATTGAGCATAACAAATTTATTCTGTAATTATGCAGATGCCATGCACACATCTGTAATTGCTCTGAAATGATAGAGCATGTGTTACTCTTGGAGTTCATTTTTTTGTGGTTATTCTTACCATTCAATTCCCTTGTGATAGTTGTTGCCATTAAAAAATTGAACTTCTTCAAAGGTTTTTGGGCTAGGGAGATTGCTGATGATGGAAGGGTGCATAAGAAGAAATAAATAAAGTGCAGTTGTTCCTAATACAAAGAAGAGAAGATACATGTTATTTGATAATAAAAGAAGAAATTACAATATCGATATCAAATTTTAACCAAAAACCATTCAGAAGACCAATTCTTTCCAGTGTTTTCATATCATTAACTAGCTCTATTTCATTTTAACAACGATCCAAATGTATTTATATTAGTGTTTGTGATCTATTTATTTAAATATCTGGTTTAATATTGCTTCAGAGCCACAATAAAGTAGAAGAGAGATGCAGTCATGGTAGAATTTCAAAAATTTTGGTTTCAATTTCTCTCTGGAGTCAGGTGTCAGAGGTACAGAGAGCTTCTCTCTCATGTTTTGTGACTAAATCTGGCAAATCATCAATTAATGTTTAATTTCAGTCAAATAGATCAAAATATTCAATAGAAGTTGATATGTTATTCATTGTATGCCACAGGAGTGATGATTGGTGATGAGTCTCGATCAGAAGGCACATGTGCTGATTTTAATAAACTTAAAGTCCACAGGTGTATTTGAGTCAAGCACATAAGGGATAGGTTTGAACAGATGCTTGAGTAGCTAAAGAAAGATGCTAACAACAGGCTAAGGGAGCCATCACTTGGCATGGTAGGCATATTAAATACGTAGACTATTAATTATATAAACATGTGGCTCCAAGTTTGGCAATTTGAATAAAAAAGGAATATAAAACTCTTTTAAAGGACATGTAGATGACATTTAACCATTGTTACGTACTGTTGAGGGTGTCATTTTCCTGAGACTTTTTTATAAGTACTCCTTAATTAATTAATTATTCCTCTGAATAAACAAAATTATTGGGCACAGCCATTTGTTCTCTTGCATGACAGCTCAGAAACCTTTTCCCTATGTCTGGCTGCCTTATGCAGGGAGCTGTCAGCCATGACATCTCTTCTTTGGCAAGTTTTGTAAGATAATCTGCATGCTGTACTGGTTAGTTCCATTGTATTTTCTTTTCTTTTGTTTTTAACTAGAACTAGAAGAGATCATCCTGAGTGAGGTAATCTAGACCCAGAAAGACAAGCATGGCATGTACTTACTTATAAGTGGATGTTAGCTGTTAAGTAAATGACAATCATGCTACAATCCACAGACCCAGAAAGACTAGGTAGCAAGAAAGTCTCTAGGGGGACAAAAGGATATCCCTGAGAAGGTGAAACAGAATAGATTTCCTAGGTGGACTAGGGATGGGTGGTGATGGGAACTGGAGGGATCAGCTGTGTAGGGGGATGGAGGAAGGGTACAAGGAGAGATAACTGGAATTTAATGGCATTTGAGGGGTCATACGGAAACCTAGTGCAGTGGAAATTTCCTGGAGTATACAAGGTGACCCTAGTGAAGATTCCTAGAAGTAAGGATATTGAGTCTGAACCAGGCAGGGCTTCCAATGGTGAGACTGGGATACCAACTTACCCACAGGACTTCTACCTACAATCTCTCCTTCCCACTGGGGTTATGGTGGCTTATAGCTTTTGAGAGAAGCCAACCAATGGCTGGTCTGGCTTAGAACCCACTCCATGAGAAGAAAGCATATCTGTCAGTGCCTAGATAGTCAGGGACTTGAGGCTGGATGACCCAGAGACCTGGGGTGAAACCAAGCACAACTGGCCAAATAAATAGAAACAAAGAAAAGAAAAATCAATGAAGTGATTCCTAATGATATTCTGCTATGCTCATAGATCAGTGCCTAGCACAATTGTCATTAGAGAGGCTTTTTCTTCTGCACCCGATAGGAGCAGAGACCCAAAGCCAAATATAAAGCAGAAAGAGAGCCTAAACAGAGGATCTCCATTGTACCCTTCCTCCATCGCCCTAACTACAGAGACTGGACCTGCATGGGTCTGCACCAGGTCCCCGGTATATATGTTTTGGTTGTTAGATCGGTGTTTTTAATGGGACTCCTAGCAATGAGAGTGGTGGTGACTCTGACTCTTTTGCCTGATCTTGGGATCCTTTGCCTCCTGCTGTGTCTTGTAGTATCATGTTTGGATCATATCCCTGGAAGGTCTGCTCTTTCTTCAGAGGAAGCTGAAGGAAAGTGGATCTGAGGGAGAGGGGAGGTGGAGAGAGGGATGAGAGGCATGGAGAAGGAAAAATTGTGGATGCATTAAAAATAAAAGAGTAAATAAAACAACAACAACAAAACTAGGTACAAGTTAAAGACATCTGGAAAGAGGGAATATCAATTAAGAAAATACTTCTGTCATGTTAGCTTGTAGGCTAGAATGAGGGAAATTTTCTTGATTAGTGATAGATGTGGCAGGTCTCAGCTTCTCCTGGACAGATGTGGGTAATAAGGTATATGAAAAAGATCAGTGTGAGCCTGAAAGCAAGCCAGTAAGCAGCATCCTATGGTTTCTTCTTCAGATCTTGATTCCAGGTTTCTGCCTTGAGTTCTTGCCTTGACTTTTCTCAGTGATACTGTGATCTGGGCATGTAAGTCTAATAAAATATTTTCTTCCCAAGTTGCTTTTTGTCGTGGTGCTTATCACATAGAAAACAAATGAACAGACTTTGGAAGATTGTTCCCTGGGAGATCTGAACCTGGGTTAACTTTTCTTTTCCTTTTTCCTTTCCTTTCCTTCCCTTCCCTTTCCTTTCCTTCCCTTCCCTTCCCTTCCCTTCCCTTCCCTTCCCTTCCCTTCCCTTCCCCTCCCCTTCCCTTCCCTTCCCTTCCCTTTCCTTCCCTTCCCTTCCCTTCCCTTCCCTTCCCTTCCTTTCCTTCCCTTCCCTTCCCTCCCTTCCCTTCCCTTCCCTTCCCTTCCCTTCCCTTCCCTTCCCTTCCCTTCCCTTCCCTTCCCTTCCCTTCCCTTCCCTTCCCTTCCCTTCCCTTCCCTTCCCTTCCCTTTCCTTTCCTTTCCGTCTTTTCATTTTCTCCTCTCTCTCTCTCTCCCTCTCTCTCTCTCTCTCTCTCTTTTCTTTCTTTTTGAGACAAGATCTTAAGTGCTAGAGTTATATTTGTGTACATGCCAAAATTTCTATTCTCATTCAGGAAGTATTTCCCGACTGATATGGCAGAGAGCCCCAGATTGATATAATGCAGGGCTTGTGAGTGATTCCTATGTAAGGCTTTTTGTTTCTGGTACTGGAAGCCATGCACATACATGCACATATATTAGTGAAATTCTAATTTGATTACAAGTGTGACATTTCATTTTAAGCAGTAGAAGCAGGCTATTTCTCAGTCTTATCCTAGCTGGGAAAGCTCTTTCTTCTATGTAACACTTTTCTTGTTGCAACGCAAGGCCTAAAAAAAGATTTTTAATCTTTCAACAACAAATATTTTTATTGCAATTTTATGCAAATTATTTTGATCATACTCATCACCCTACCCCTCCCTCACTCCTTTCAGATGCATCTGTATTCCCTAACCACATAACTTTGTGTACTCTTTTTTTTTTTTTTTAATTTAGGTCATCAGATGAAATTTGTGCTACCCATATGCTCTTTAATATATAGTATTCTACACTCTCTTATCTCTGAGTTGGGAGGAGAAGGTTTGGTATAAGTGTCTAATTTAGGCCTGCATATTCCACAGTCCTCATTATCTACACCCTGACAAGTTGAAGGTCTCTCTGTTAATTGTCATCAATAGCAAAAAAAAAAAAAGAAGGAAAAGAAAAGAAATGAAATGAAAAAAGCTTTTTAATCTATGGGAATAATAATAAGTCACTGGCAGATAGTTTACTATTATTCTCATTTGGAAAAGAAATAGTAGTAATTTCTCCTGTAAGACCATGGCCTGTCAAGCTACAGATTCATGGCCCAGATAATGTGAATAGGTATCGATTTCATGTTGTAGAGAAGACCTTAATTCTAAGCAGAAAGTGGTTGGTTTCTGCCATGCTGTTTATGCCACTACTGAATGTCTTGCCAGGTTGGATATTATTGTAGTACTCAGAATCAAGAGCTGGATAAAACTGATGATTGCTTTTATCTTCCAGTAGTATACATTGTATTCAGAAGTATGAAGCAAAAACACTATGGATGAAGTACCAGCTTGATTTTACTGTGTTCTATTACACAAGGATGTGGTATCTTTCGTAGTAGAGTCTTACCATCAAGTTATATAAGGTAACCAAGAACATTGGCAATGACTTGTAGTGTTTGGTTATGAAAACTTACTTGCCAATAGTTCCAAGGATGGCAACTATTTCAGGCAATGGCTATTTTTAGTCTGTGTTACCTAGAAGGGACTTGGTTGTCCCATGCTAGGGTAACTATATGCATACTTTTTCATATATACATGTATTTAGGAAGTTTCCACAGTAATAAATTTCTATGTGACTTTTTTTTGAGACAAGGTCCCTCTATAATAATTCTGGCTGTCCTGAAACTCACTCTGCAGACCAGGCTGGCTTTGAACTCACAGAGTTCACCTGTCTCTGCCTCCCTAGTCCTGAGATTCAATGTGTGTACCACCACAGCTTGGCCTATGGCACTTTTTAAAGTTATTTATTAATTAAAAAAGTTATTTATCCCTCTTAGCATTTCCTCTTCTATTGTGTCCCTTTCACAATTTAACCTTGCCTATTCTTTTGCTCTCCTTTTATCCTTTATACCTCTGCACTCTATCTCCCCAATCTTAAAAGCATCTCTATCCTGCCCTTTGCTAATTTCCTGACCTCTGTAACTATCCAAATAAAACTCATGTATCTGAAGATTCTAGGATATTTTTCTGATTTATTTCTCCATATGTTTGCTACAAAGAAAAGATACCAAGTGCTGTGCATTAGTTTTGTGTTCTTTTACTTTGCTGAACATATTTATCAACTGTGGTTTTTCTAGTGGAGACTTTTGGGTCTGTTTGTTGAAAATAATATCTAAATAGAAGAATAATATGACATCTTCTTTTCCTATTTTCATGCCCTATTTATTTTATTGATCAAGCTAAGACTTCAACTTTTAAATTGAACAGGCATAGGGGTAGAGTAATATCCATGCTTTCCCCTGATTTTAATATAAATGCTTTGAGCTTTTCCTCATTTGAAAAGAGGTTGACTGTAGGCTTGTTGTGGTAAGATGTGTTTAATATTTATGGGTGTTGAGCCACCCCTGAATCTATGGGATGAAGCCAACATGATCATTGCTGATACTCCTTTTGCTGTGTTCTTGATTATAGTTTGCAAGGGTTATATTGAGAGGCTTTGCATCTATGTTCAATGGCAAGATTGAACTATGACTTAATGAATGAATTCTTAAATGAATCTTTGTCAGATTTTTGTATCAGGACGATACAAAATCATTTCTTTGTAAAAAGAAAGTGGAAATGTTCCTTCATTTTTTATTTTATGAAATGGTTTGAGAAGTATTAGTGTTTGACAGAATTCTGTATGGAACCTATCTGACCCATGACGTTTTTTAGTTGTGAGATTTTTTAATCACCACTTGATCACATCACATACTATGTGTATATTTAAATTATTTATGCTTATTTAACTTTGGTAGGACATTTTATATATGTATATATATACCACATACTACATATGTGTGTGTACATATTTTATATGTCATTATATGTGTGTGCATTTCTTTTAGATTTTCCAGTTTATTGAAATACAGATTTTAAAGTCTGTCCCTTTGAATTTCTTCAGGTTCTGTGCTAATTTCTCCCTTTGCATCTCCAATTTTGTTAAATTGGATCCTCTACTTATTGATTTTGGTTAACTTGATTAAATTTTTGTCAGTCCTGTTATTCTTTTCAAAGCATCAACTCTTCATTCCAGTGATTCTTTTCATTTCATTTTTATTAATTTTAGCCCTGATTTTGATTATATCTTCTTTCCTACTTCAGGGGATTGTTGCTTTCATTTTTTTAAAAACATTAATATGCACCAGTAAGTTTTTTGATTTGGAAGTTCTCTTATCTTCTGACATAGGCATATAGTATTAAAAGCTTTGTTGTGTCCCATATATTTTGGTATGTTATATTTTCATTGTCGTTAAATTCTAGAAAATTTTAAATTCCTTATTGATATTTTCCTTGATACAAATGTAATTCACATCAAGACTGTACTGTGTGGTTCCCATGAATTCATGTACTTTCTGTCATTTCTATTGCTGTTGATACAGTTTTATTCCAGTGTGGTCAGAGAGAGTATATGTTGTTATTTCAATTTTTCTAAATTTGTTCTGGCTTGTTTTATATCCAAATATGTGTTCAGTTTTGGAGAAAGTCTGATGGGATGCTGAAAAGAATGTGTATTCCTTAGTATTTATGTGGAATGTTCTGTAGATATCCATTAAGTCCACTTGACTCACAATGTCATCAAATTCTAGAGTTTCTCACTGCCAGAGGAAACTTGTTCTAAGCTCTCAGGCCAAGCTGCTGAAAACAAAAAGACTGTATCTTATAAACAGAAGTTATGGGATAGAGGCTATAACCTAAAATACTAGACAAAAAGGAAATCAATAACTAACCCTGCTATGGAGTAGTACATTCCCGAACATTCGAAACAATAGCATTTGATGATTTGACATAAACTTTTAAATCCAGAAAGCCTAGAAAGACATATTCCAAATCCTACAAACCACAATTATCAACCCAGACCATTATACCCAGCAAAACTGTCCACTAAAATTAAAAGAAAAATAAAATGAAAACCAGATAAAGGAATTTGTGAGTATCATGCCAGCTCTATAGATGATCCTAGAAGGAATATGTCACTTTGAATAGGAAAAACACACCCAAGAAGTCATAGGGATAAAAGGCAGTTGTGAACTGGTTCTTGGTCTCAAGGACAGATATGCTAACTGGATGGTCCCAGTCAGACTTCTCAGAGGGCTCTTGGTTTCCAGGTTACAGTGTAGTGGCTGGAGAGTTCCTAATGGGGAACCAGAGTCTCCACACCATGTGAGCAGGCTCTCCAAGTGTCTTTCATTTCCTAGTTGTATTTATGCTAACTACTGATGACTAACACAGTAACACTGAAAGCAGATGAAATTCTATGTTTCCAGCTCTAGACACCAGCATATAGAAGGGGTCTGGACAATGACGCTGGAGGCTATTTGTGAAGTTTCTAACACTCAAAGTTTAAATACTAGAACACTAGCTACACATTGCAAAGTTACTGACTTTGAAAGCCCACTGCTTGCTTATTAAGCTACCAGAAAGTGGTTAAAATTTTCCAAAAAAATGGCTGGTAGCAGAAACTTTGGGAACTACAAAAATGGTGGATTATTAGAAAGCAACAGCTAAAGAAGATATAAGAGATAAGAACAGAAGGCTGCAATTAGGCAAATTACTGAAACAATGAGCCTCATTGCTTTTGACGTTCCAGAGTGCTTCAACTGTGGAGGGTCCTGACATTGGAAGCTGTGACCTACAACTGCAGCATGCAAGGCTTCTGACTTTAAAGGTTTGGTGGTTCCTCAGACCTGAGCAACTACAGCAGTAAGTTTCCAACTGTGGTAGCTTGGAGCTATGAGTCTCCATTCCTGCATATTTAGAACTATAATTTCAGAGGTATGCAGATATGGCCCATAAAGTCTAGAACTATAATTTTCAGAGATGTGAAGCTGTGGCTCACAGGATCTCATGTCTGCTGACCCTGAAAAAACTATACCTTATTTCCATCCTAGTGGAGTGAAAAGGACCCAAGACAGCTGGTTTTGACAGCATTTCCAAAAGTAAAAAAAAAAAAAAAAAAAAAAATCCTTATGCTAATCTAACATTCATTTGAAAGTTTATTTAAGAAATAATCACTAATATAAATCAGTGAAGGAGAAAGAAAATGAGAGAGAGAGGGGTGGGGTTTAGAACCGAATATGTCTGAATAAGAGGCTGAAACCCAGCCAGAAGACACATCTCAAACACAGTAAAAGAATACAGTTATTAAAGTTGTAAAAGGAGTATTAAAGAATTAATCAGATCTGCTCTTGAAAACAATAGATCAAAAAGGAGAAAAGTAAAAATAAGAACCGTACATTCCAGAGAAATGTAAATTAGAGACAGACTGACAAGTGGAGAGGAATTTGGAATCTAGGGGCTTCTTAACTGTTTTTCAAACTTACATAATAATTTAAATGATGATGAGGAAAAGGAGAGAGGAAGGATGCAAAAAGGTATTTTTTAAAAGACCTACTAGAGAGCTGAGAAAATTGATAGCTTAATATTTGTATGGGATTGAACCTGTTTGGATCAGGGCACAGATAAATGAATGCTTTAAAGTTATTGCTGAATATCCAATAACACGTATTTTATGACCTCACTAAGTCTAGAGAGTTTTTTTAATCACTCAATGGCTGTGCCCTTGTATCCAGATCTGGGAAACAGAAAGTCAGAACCTTTTCCTGAGCCCTACACTTTCATTCCACTAGGAGCTAGAAGATGTCAGGTGGCCTCTTGTCCTCTGTCATCAAGGAGAGAGAATGCTCTCTACTAGGGACAAGAGACTTGTGGCTTGATGATTTTATAACCATCCATGAATTCTATGTCTGCTGCCACACAGGAAGCGTTTGTATTTTTGTCCACCATTTTTATTATTCTTGTCAGTCATTGATCTTACAATTTGACAATCCCTTCAGTGAACTTTGTGGAACTGGAGGAAAGGGTTTTTGTCTTAGTAATACTCAAAAAAAATTATTTTTACTCACTTGTCCCCTAACTTTTAATATGCCAGACTAAGCAAGGCAAATTAGGAGAAAACAATACTGAATAAATGCCCTTTAGAATTGTCTGCTAAATTTAATACTCTTATATATCCTCTTCCACACTGGTAACACTGCCTCTGAGTGGTGAGGGTGATGAGTCTAGATGAAGCTAGAAACATGATGTAGCTGCTGTAAGTCCCAGGCCCTTCAGTTGTCCCTCTGTTGTCACTCCCCGGCTAATTTCAGCAGAAGATCCCATCTAGGACTCAGTAGTGGCAAAATGGGACCTCACATCCTTCTAGTCTCGTAATAACTGGAAAAGAGGAATTTGAGTCCCATTTTTGTACCTCGTGTTTATTGTAAGGGGTGAATACATCATGTTCAAGTTGGTGAAAGTCGAGTGTGCTCAAGGGCAGGTAGTTAGCAGGTACCTGTGGCTCCACTTCAGGAGATTTACAATCTCTTGCCAACAATGGGAGTTTCGCTAATGTCTAGAACAGGCATCTGTGGTTGAATCTTCAAATTATTAGAACCATGTTCACGTTGGAATAATATATTCATGCCATATGAATATTGACATGCAATTCCTCTGTTTTAACTTCTTGTTTGATTTGAGAAAAGGAAAAAAAAAACACCTGAAAGTCTTTACCATTGCCAGGTGGATAGGCCATGTATTAAAATCTAAAGGTATAATATATTGGTTTTATAAATACAAACAATAAGGAGGAAAAAGATTTATGGTTAATAACGCATGGTTTTCTAGCATAACTAAGCAGTAATAATATTCAATGACAAATGATAGAGGGTCTGCCTTTAAATTAAATTTTTAACAAAATTTTACAACACAGGGTTGTTTTATTTCTTTACTATTTATTCTCGAGTTAGCAGTGCTATAGGGAGTTGGCAAAACTAATGCACATTTTAAACAACAAAAACATGATATATCTGAAAGTATGTGTTGCTCTTCTACCCTCCCTGCACATGTATTAACTTGCTGTTGTAATACAATTTATATTCCTAGAGGAAGAAAAGATTTCAACAACCAATATCTAATAGTCTAGAAATTTTGCCCACAACATTTAAAATGATCTATTTGCTTGTATTACAAATATCTTCAGTGCAGCAGGCTTATTTACTGGGATTGTTTGTTTTGTGTTGTGGTTTATGCTCTCTCTGATGAAGGTGCTTCAAGTCCAAGTAGTGAATTCAAAATACAGCAACTCAATAAA
Source organism: Cricetomys ansorgei (assembly GCA_026225945.1). Taxonomy (NCBI): domain Eukaryota; kingdom Metazoa; phylum Chordata; class Mammalia; order Rodentia; family Nesomyidae; genus Cricetomys; species Cricetomys ansorgei. The sequence goes on from JAMJFZ010001038.1 coordinate 8,425,460, forward strand.
AACTTTAATTAATCAGGATATAAGCAAAGTATATAAAACTGTCACACACTGAAGGAAGTATAAAATATTCTAATTGAAAGTGTCATCTCATTGGTGAAATACTTTCATTCACTTTACTACATCCTTACACAGTTATCCTTCAGCACACTAGAAAATACCAGGGGAAAAAGGCGTGGGGAAATTGGGGCACAGCAGAAAACAAGTCTACGACACATTAATACTTAATGATTATTTTTAACAGCACACATATAAAATAATTTGTGAGTAATAACAACCATAGTTCTGAACAGAAACCCATGCAAGGCTGATGTACAGTGAGAAACACTCTGAGTCTGAATCATAAATCATCTTTTTATAACTTAACACAGGGACTAATTAGGCAAAGCCACAGAAAGTAAAATCCAGGGAAACTATGACACTTAAACTCAAAAATATCAAAAATTTGATATGCATGTTAAGCAATTTTAAACTCTATAGCTAAAGTATTTAGAGCTCTAGTCTAATTAGTGACAATGGTGGGGTCATTTTTAGGCTTGTAGAGTAAAAGATATATCATGAGCAGATACAGAAGTCCAATGATGAACTTGCATAGATCACAAAACAAGATCCCATCCTGTAATGCCACACGCATTTTGTAATAAGAGCAAGGGCAGAAGCATCTCTGCCTAGCTTTACCTGTTTTCTGTGGCCCAATTACCAGGAATTTTGGTAAATGATCACAAGTCTTCTCTCTGGACCAGATGTCTTTGTGTCGTTTATCATCGCATGGATTCTGCAAGAAAGAATAACACATCTTACTGAATACTGAAGCCTGTGAAACCTGGCTGCCGTGTCTTAGCAATGTTTCAAATAAGACAGGTTGAGAGTCTTGCCTGATCTCCTAGAGCTGGCCATTACTTCCAGTTCTGGTTCTCTGATTCACAAATCCTTTCCTTTCGCAGTGATTAGCTGGTTCCCCTACCCAAGGCTAGGTAGAGCTAGTCTCAAATCAGTCCTGCTGTGATGTTCCTGTGATCTTTGACAGATAATAACTGAAGCTCTACTTGTGGTTTGTGTTTTATGTCTGTATATCAAAAAGGCCTTAACTTAACTGAGCCTCACTTGATTGCAGTTTTGCAGCTTCATTTTCTGTTTTTTTTTTCAGCATTAAAATTATATATATGGATACTTTACTTTCAATTCAGATGACTTTGGAAAATGTTTCTGATAATAACATCTGTCAGATGAGTTGTTTTGAATTATGAGTCTTCTTACCACTTTGACAAATACAGGTAAAAATAGTTTTCAATATTCTATCGTAGGACAGAATAGACAGCTCTCCAATTAACAGTGCTAGATCTGTCAAGAAATGTTTACACAAATTAGCCTCCATTTTTCAATTAAAGAATGCAAAACTGAAAACTTTTATGTCATTTCTACCCTTATTAGCTAATTTGTTTAATATAATTTAGTGATTTGCATTTTTATTTTTAAAAGTTGGAGCGTAAAAGTGCTTAAAAAGAAGGAAAAAATGTTATTTCAAGGTAATTTTTTTTCTAAAAATACATTATTTATTTGGGATCTGGCTGACCCCAAACTCTTAGGTTCAAACTCTTAGGACCCAAACTCTTTCTGCTTTGACCGCCTAAGTACTTGGGATTATGCATATAGTATTAAGGCTTTAAATCTTTTTAACCTTTAAAAATCATTTGATCAAAAAATACGTTCTTCAAATAACATTTTGGCATATTTTTTCAAAATATTTCAAAGCTAATTCCTCATAGGATTGAGGGATTCCACAGAACCTCTCATTGGCCTATTGGGATGATTATTGTTATGTCAGGTAAAAAGTAAGAGGACCAACTCTCTGGCTGCTGTGCTAAGAAAATGCATTTGAACTGGATGGAAATGGGGATAACCATTTACATCTGCAACCCCAGGTACTTCAGTGGCAGAAATGGAATTGGAAAGATTATGAGTTCAAGATTAGCTAGGGAATGTAATGAAGATATTGCCTCAAAACCAGCCCAAACTAAAATAAAGACATGACAAACACACACACACACACACACACACACACACACACACACACGATCTGGGGGATACTGGGACATCTTGTCCATGGCAAAAGGTGAACTTTACCACTTCAACCTTACTACTAAAATAAAAGCATAGTACTTGATGAATTTCTTTGGGAATTGAAGGCAGCATGTTTTTGCAGAAATCTTTGAATGGGGCTCCAGAGCATAGAAGGGTGTTCAGCCATGTATTCTGTGACACTTTGGCATCAATTGCCACACAGTGTCTGGCAAGTCACTAAAGAGAGACCCAATGCATGTCGCACTCCCTTGTCTTTACAGCACAGTGTTGTGCTCATTTAGTTTTAGTTGTGTATAAAATAAATTGTTTTGTGCACTGTTGGGTAAGGGGCTGCTTAAGTCTTGGCATTTTGTATGGTTCACAGGTGTTGGATTTATGTGGATGATGTTTGACTGCTAATGATCTGCATGTGCTATCAGTAGAACACCCGAGGAGTTCTGAATCAATAAAACACCTGAGCTCAGATGCTCAGGGTTCCACTGTCCAGTATGGTATTGCCATGACAGTGGTTCCCTCTGCTGAAGTCTGGCAAGGTTTGCACCTATGAATATGCCTCCTGTCTCTTCTTTGGTAAGCTGCCACAGAAGTGTGCAAGTACAAATGGCATATCAATGTGTGACACTATCATGCCAGCGACATCCACCATGGAGACAAAGAAGAAGAAAAAATTCCAGACCTCTCAGAGTCTGTTTTGCTTTCTGCAAACCTGTCCAGATACTGGTGAGATGAGGTGGTCCTGACAGGGTATATCTACTATGGTGATGAGAACTCCACCCCACAAGAGAAACCTTCCTGCAGGGAAGGTTATTAGTTATTTTTCCTGAAATCAGACTCTATCTTAAAATCTGGAAAGTGTTTACTCATGGTCAGCACACAGAAGCTGTCTTCCAGAACTGCCTAAAGTTGTATCTTCTGCTGGCTACCAAACTTGGTACTGTAAGAATCACCAAGTGGTGCTGGTTTTGAAGGCATGTAGGGGTCATGGAGAACAACTGAGACTGGCACCATGAGAGGCCAGGAGAGACCATTGGTAAAGGTCCAGCCTTGGTAATTGAAAGTAATTGTAGGCCCAGTTTGAAGGGTTTGTGTAAAGAAGTTGAGGCTTGGCACCAGGAAGAAAGCCTATTAGAGGTTATTGGTGAAGGAGCAGCCTCAGTGGCAGTTGAAGTCCCAGATTGAAGGGGCACTTAAGGAAGTTGATGCTTGGCAACATGAAGGGAGCCCAAGAGAGGTTATTGGTGAAAATGCAGCCAGTTGTAGCAAGGGACCCAGCAGTGTTCTGAAGATGCCAGTACCATAGACAATCACCAAGAACTGTAGCAGTAGTGGAGGGGAGCCAGCCAGAACCTGGAGGATAAGCTGTGTGTGCTGCAGAGAGCAAAGCCAGAGAAATGATCCAAGCCTTTTGGAGGAGCCCAGAAGATTGTGAGTGAATTCCAGATAGTAGGACATTTTTCTGCTGTCCAAAGACATTTTGAAAAGCTTGATAGGTGTTTGGTTTCATTTGGTCCTGTTCTTGGAATAGTTCCTCTTGTAAATAGTTTTGCTGGTGTAGTATTAAATTGTGTCATAGAGATAAAGCAATTCTTTTGGATTGGCTTATACAGAAAAGGGAAAATGTTATGGAAGTTTATTTTTAATTATGTACAAAATAATTGCTTTGTGCACTGTTGAATAAGGGGCTGCTTAGGACTTGGCATTTTGTATAGTTTGCAGGTATTAGATTTATGTGGGGGATGTTTGATTTCTAATGATCTGTATGTGCTATCAGTAGAACACTCGAGGAGTTCTGAATCAATAAAACACCTGAGCTCAGATTCTCAGGGTTCCACTGTCCAGTATGGTGCTGGTCAGGATGATGGTTTCTGCTGAGGTCTGCCAGAGTTCACACCTATGAGTATGTTCCTGTCTCTTCCTTGGTAAGCTGTCACAGAAGTGTACAACTATAGGGCAGTCTATTATTTGAAGCAGATAGTTTAAACGGTTTTTGGCATGTGGCCAAGCTCTAGAAGAAAGTGATTTCTTTTCTAGTCAATGATGTAATGATATGACTATTTTCTTCCATCAGAAACTGGCATTCATGTCCTATAAATCATAATTCTAGATGTATCCAGCAACCATTATTTATAAGATGGAAGCAATGCATCTGGTATTGGTCCAAGGACCTCTGACAAACAAGTATCCCCTGCCCTTTCTCATGAATGCCTCTCAGGTTGCTCGTTTCTGCATTATAATGATAGGTTTTCTACAATCTGCTGAAGACGGAACACACAGGTGTTATTTGTGGGTGGGTTGACACACATGTTGGCAGAAGCCTAAAATGGACTCTTATTATAATGTAGTTCTATTTGAAAAGGTTCCTAAATAGATTAGATGAAAGAAACCTTTTAATTGGCAGGTTTTGGGGTGATATAACAAATTTCCAGAGGACCTGGGAGTCTACACTTGTGGGTGTGTTTGAGCTAATCATCGTAAGGAACTAAGTAAGGTAGCTACTGATGTGAGAGTGTGACTGTCTACCAGGCTACTGAGTGCTCCAAACCCAGCTTCACTACACATTGCAAAGGACAATGATCACAATCTGAGAAGTGCTGAATTAGAACCAGAACAAAGTCCTCTAGTGCTTTTGCCTCGCAAATTAAACTGTCTTTGCACAGGCATTGTCTTTTTCTGACAGAATGTCTGGGGCAACTCATAAGGGGAAAGCCAGTGGAGCCGAACATAGCTATTGCTGTGGCATCTGGTCCTGAGACAGTGTCTGGGCTACCAGGTAAGACTTCTAGTAATGAAAAAGTAAGCCTAAAGTGAAGAAACCCAGAAGGGAAGACAAAGAGGGTGGGGAATGTATTGCTTACGACTTTGACAACAAATTAGCAAGTGGGTTACAAATTTTCATAATAAACATCTTTTAGGTTTCCCTGGGGAATGTGTCCTTGGGATCTTGTAAAAACTGCCCACTGGAAATGAACCATTGTAAAAAACAAGGAAGTAAATGGCCATGGTGTATTTCCTGTGGAGGATGCTTTTACGTCCACTGAAAATGTCAACTTCTCTGATACAGTCTCTGCAAGCAACAGGCCCTCCTAGACCTTCAGCTGTTAGCAGTGCTTTGTGGGGAAGATTGAAAATTACCCATGGCTGGAGGATGAATGACATCTGGCAGGCAGGTCACACTTTGCATCTCCCCCATGCTCCCCAGAGACAGCCCATATTCAGTGCCTGACCTGAGAGTAAAAGAGGGCCTGCTTCTGCCAGGTGGTGCAGTTGTCTGTGTAACTAGCTCTCCATGAAAGGCAAGGCAAGCCTAGACTTTATTCAGGTCACATTCTCACTCAGCTTTCTCTTTGTCCATAAGTTCCCTTAAGGATTTTTTCTCCCAAAACATTTCCTCTGTAAAGCCTTCTAAAGAATACTATTTGTGACAGTGTCATCTATGCCTCATACAATTTGAAGATACACGTGATCTAAATGAACTTTACATCCTCACCTCTGATTGAGACAACCATGAAGTATAAATATGGAAATACTAGCAATTTTTTTCTTTTATCTTTTGAGAATTTCATATACTCATGCTATGTGCTTTGATCAAACTCACCACCATGAATTCCTCAGCAGCATTTTTCCTGCCCAACTTCTCAGGCTCTGTTTTTAAATCTACTGGGATCACTTAGTGCTGCCTGTATTTACCTGGGTTTAGGACCGTCTACTTGGGCATGTGTACCTTCTCACAGCTTGGATCCCTAAAGAAGATTGTCTTTTCTACAAGTCATCAATTGCAATAACTTCTCAGTTGTTGTGAGACATCATTACTACATATCCCCATACCTCATTCATGCTAGGGCTTTGTCTGACTTGATCTTGAATAGATCTTGTACATACTTTCACAAGCACTGTGAACTCATACCTGCAACTCCCTGTTGTATCCAGAAAATAGTTTTGTGGTAGTCATCCACTGTTTTGGCTATTACAGACTTTCCTTTCTTGTTCCATCTTCTTTTTTTCCTCAGCATTGGAATGAGAGATGTGATACAGATGTCACATTTGGGGATAAAGACCAATAACTTTTAAGAGAAATATGTGATAATTTACTCTGGAAATATTAAGCTATATTATATATAGGTTTTATATAAGGTATTATATAGACATTATGTATTATATGTATTATATGATATATAAAATATTATCTGTAATTTTATATATGCATATAATGTTACATATCTATATAAAATTACAGATAATATTATGTATGCTATATCATATAATATCTATAATATGTATCATACGATATATTATATATGGATTATATATATATATATGGATTGCAAGTATTATATATTATATTTATATTATGTATTATATAGGCTATATTATATAAAAATCTTAGATTTTTTTCAAAAAAATTATCTATAGAAAATTCCAAAGATAGACTTAAATGAAAGCAGTTAAAGCCAATGTTTCTTCTTCTTATTTTTTAAAGATTTATTTATTTGAGTGTTCTATCTGCATGAACATCTGCATGCCAGCAGAGGGAATCTGATTCCATTAGATAGGGTTATGACTCACCACATGGTTGCTGGGAATTGAACTCAGGACCTCTGAAAGAGCAGCCAGTGCTCTTAACCTCCTAATCCATCTCTCCAGCTCCCCCAACACTGCTTCTTTAAAAGTGTAAAAAACAGACATTCCATTTTACACTGGCTATCATCTATTTCTTAGAATATTTCTCTTCACTATTCAGTCTTCTAAGTCTAGGCTTATCTTAACTCTCTAGCCATGTTTTTCACAGTGGCCAAGAACCCTGGGCTAACATCTTACTTATATTTTTAGATAATAATGGGATGTCTCTTATTTTGTTTAGTACTCAGGTCTCTAAACTAGAGATTATATTTCATAAACTCTTTTTAATTTGTCTTCTGTTGAAACAGTCATACAATTGAAAGTGTGACAAATGATATGAAGTCTCTTTTTAAGACTAAAAGTACACTTTCTGGGTTTCTGTTGTTGCAAATATTGTTGGCTCTAAAATGGTTATAAATGAAGAATGCCTGCCTTGCATTCAGAGGTAGAAAGTGTAGGTGGGAGGACTTCCTGGCCCAGGGCACTAGATAACTGCACAGAACAGAGCTGTCTATATTTATATAAATGCTCCCTTTAGGATAGTTACAGGATTGAGAATCACATTCTTATCCTCTTTCAACCAACGTGTATGTTAATGTCACTGTACACATCACTTATGATCTAGTGTGATATGCTTCACTCTTCTTTCTGTGAAAAAGTAAAGCCCTTGTGACAGAATGCAGATTGATACACTCCCTGCTTCAGCTGGAATATTATGCTGTGAGGTGTTATAAAATACAGCTAAAACAAAGGGTGCTGTTTAGAGAATTTAATTAATTTACCATTTGCATATGTTTCTTGTCTCATCAGTGTATCAACAACTATTTTAAGCCTGTTCATGGATTACATCTAGTAGGGCTGTCTGAATTGCGATTGTCCAGACCACCTAGTGCATCAGCCACACTACATTCTCTGCCACAGAAATATGAGAGTCTGCTTCAGAAATGCTGAACAATTTATTTTCCTGTTCAATCCCCAAATTTTCATCCAATTCATAGTCGAAGTTTTGCCAATCTTTCTAGCTTATGCTAATACCCACTACAAACTTCCCTTAGCCCAGTCAGCAAGAACATGAGCCCAGGGGGCCTTGCTGTGCTTTAATCAATGTTCTTAAATCCCTGGACCTCACATTCTTTATTTGTACAACAATGATTAATAGTTTCTACCACGTATGGTTTTTGTACCCATTAAATTCATTACTAGTTTTAAAATAATAAAATCATGCTGTATATAAGAAAGTACATATTATTTTATTCCATAGGAGCCTTTTCTTTTCCTTTGCCCTATTTGTAAGACAGCTCAAGCAAAGAGTATTTAATTTAACCAATGGATTATGTTATGAGCAACTATCAATAGGTCCATTGCTTTCCTTTGTGAACATAGCCAGGTCTCCCTTCCTGCTTTGTATATGACACTTTTGTATCATATTTTTTTAATATTTCAACACCTAAAATTTTTTTTCATGCCATTTTATAATTTTAACTTATAATTTAATAAAGTTAAATTATAGCTACAATATATACAATTATAGCTACTATAGCTATAGTTTATCATAAGTCCAGCTACAAAAGAGGGTAAGTTCTCTGACACTAAGGCATCGGTCTGTGTTCATCATTGCTACAGTCTAACTCATGAAATGTTCAGTAAATGCTTATAGACTGACAGACTGATTTCCAAACTTCCAGAAGACACCAAGAACATTGTAGAGCAGGTGCAGACAGATTCTGATACACGCTTAACATCTAATATAATATGAGCTTTGTAGACATTTGTTTCCAAACAGAACTCTCTATTTTCCTAAATGTTGTCTTTCATGGCATCCCTGAATAGTTATTACTATGTACCTTCACAGTCCACTTTACAACTTACACATGCTTTTCCTTGTATGATCATATACCTGCTTTATTTGTAGATATTGGTCTCTCAGCTGCATTTTTAGCAATATGTAAGAAGTGTTCAGGGCCTATGGTAACTGAATTTCTCTACACACAGCTCAACAAAGGGCCAGCATCAGAGCTGGTGCTCTATTTGCTCAAACGATGGTTTCTTAATGCTTGGTGAAGGTAGGAATGCATTACTGAGTGCCTCAGGGCCAAGTCCATTGCCAATCTGTGAGAGCCTTCCTGGTTCTTATGTGTTCTTATGCTCACTTATCAGAGTACATGTCTTTCTTTCTCTGATTTTCACTTTAAACTGATGGAGTGAAAGCTTTATGGGCCAGGGAAATAGCTAATTGTTTAAAGAGGCTTGTCACCAAGCCAAACAATGTAAGTTAGATTTTTCAGGAGAGATTCGACTCTCCATAGATTGTCCTCTTTCTTTCATGTGTTCTGTGACAACCGAATGGGCTGCCTCTATCTCTGTCTCTTTCTCTGTCTCTGTATCTCTCTCTCTCACACATACATGCACAAATATATAAGTAAAAAAGAGAGCTTTCTGCCTCTATTTATTGCTTGCTCTCTTTCACCTACAGAAAGACAGAGCAGGGAGAGGGGGGAGGATACCCCTCTCCAGGTTAAATAATGATACTAGTTAAATTAATGTATTTCTTAGTTATTGTGCCAACAGATATAAGCTGTAGCTGCAACTATCTGAGTGCTAAGATGGTAGAGTACCCAGTGGTCCAAATGCTTCATTACTATTAACAGTTGATGTCACTTCAGATCTTCCTACAGGTTTGTAATGGTCCTGGCCCAGTGCTCACATCTCAGCAAACTGTCTGCCTTTCTTTATGACTGTGCCTTATGTCTGTTTTACTACCTTGGGGCTTCTCAGCTGCCTGTATTTCTGCTGTCACCTCTTCCGTGGCATATTTCCCCCTTTGCCTGTTAATTACAACTGTATTGACAAATCATTTGCATTTTATATTTTATATTCTGGTAGTGGTTGTTTAGACTTTCCCCGATGCTGAGCTTCAAGATATTGTCTGATTATCTCAATTCCAATGAATATAATATCCAACTTTTATTGATCACCTTCAACATTCTAGGCATTTGCTTGACATAGATTATTTCTAATCCTCAAAGTAACTTGGCAGGATAGATTTTTTTATCCCTTCTTTATAGCTGAGGAAGGTAAGAGGCAAAGAGTTTAATTTTGGTCTTACTAAAGGTCACACAACAAGCTAGTTCATATTTGGAATCTGAAGCTGATGTCTCTGTGGTTAAGTTGTGTGTGAGGCAGCGGGAGGGGTTAGGGGATAGGAAAGGACAGAGAAACAGAGACAGACTTTGGCAAAGAGAATGTAGTTCACAGAGTCTTTCTAGGATACACAGGGTGGAGAGAAGCAGTTCCTTGCACTTTTATGCTCTTTTCTGTTGCTATTAGAAGTCAGGTTGACATGGCCCTTATGTAGATCCATTCTCATGCTGCAGTATGCTTTTTCTTTATATAACTGAAATAAACAGATAATAATCATTACACAAGTTTATTTCTAGTTATGTTTAAAATGGATGTTTTGTGTACTATTGGAGGAAGAGCTGCATAGAATTGGCATTTTGTGTTGTCTGCAGGTGTTGGCTTTATGTAAAAGATGTTTGATACCTCATGATCCACATGCATTATCAATAGAACACCTGAGGAGTTTCTGTGTCTATTAAAACCCCTAGATCGGATGATTGGGGTGCCACTGTCCAGAATGGCACTTGCTATGACAGGTGATTCCATCTGTTGAGGTCTGTCAGGGTTTGTCCCTATGAAGAACGCTTCCTTTTCTGTTTTGGTGAGTTACATAGTAGCCACCCACTACAAATAATAAATTACAATAAACAGCAAGTTTACTCATGCATCTACCTCACGCATCTAGAGGTATAGCTATATTTAAACTTTGAAAAGAGAATTAAGTTAAAATTGCTTTAGGCAGCTTGTGGTTACAGTGCCAGTCTGAAAATCTGCTAATCTGCCCTCATGAAGGCAAGGCTATACAGGGGGATTGGCATGTGGGAAATATGAACCAATTTTCTTTTCAAGTAAGTGACTAAGTACTTTAGGTAGATGATTCTCCGAAGCAAAAGGCAAGACTTAAAAACTGAAGTCAATGCTACTGAAAATTTTCTCTTCCCCACAAAAGAACTAAAGTATGAATTTTGAAAACGTCATACCACCTGCTTCATTTTAAAAGGCATGTTTTCATAGGTAGGAAAACAACTTTTGTTCCCCTGAGACCTTGTTAGTCCAAGCTTACATTTTCTTTGTGCTTCTGAAGTCTGCTTTGATCCTCATTTCACCTTTCCTTTCCAGGCCACTGAAGAATTACCAGTTGGGGAATGATTAGCCCTATGAAGGTCACATGCTCTTCCAGATATCCGGGCCCTACCTAGACCCTAATGGTGGAAGGATCCCTTTCATTAGCTGCAAACTCTATTGAACTTGCTCCTCTCTTCATTCCCCTCAGTTTGCCTTCTGCTGTTCTGACTTCACTGCTGAAAGAGCAATACAAAAGACATTTTCAACTATAATTCTCTTCCCTCTTTACATGATGTTGTTTTGAAACTTCTTTTTATTCTATTTCTGCATTGCACACATCTATGAAGAGCTGTTACCTAGGCTTCATGATACAGTGGAGTAACTTCCAACTTTCTGCCTCTCACTGTCACATAAACCTGATACAATTCAACTGCACTGGTGAGATATTTTAATAATATAGGGATGTTTATTCTCAGTGCTTCAATCAACAAGTCCTCATGGAATATCTGTGGCATAGCCCCCATCTCACATTCTGATTCTACTTGTACTTGAAGCATCCCCTCTTGAGTCCCTCGGGGGTTCAGGGAAGCCCAGCCTTCCAGAGAAATCCAAAATGAGTCCTCTATACAGATCTCCAGAGGCACCTGATGGTCTGATTATTTTTCAGAATTCACTATTAAATCATCAAATAGCAGAAGTTTATATGCCAGCCTGTGAGATAGGGCTGATGGGAAAGGTCCTTTGTTCTCTGTATGTGACTGGGGTGTGTGAAAATCTTAACATTGCTGCTTAAAGTATGAGCTAGCTCTAATTTATCAGAAGCACCTATATTTTGCCTAGATCACTATTTTTTAAAATGGTGGTTACTCTCAGTATTTCTTCAAAGATGTTTTCATAGAAAAACCAAGAAGGGATTCATTTATTCTATATCTCCTTCTTTTAACAAATGATTGCAGCTCCCCTCATATGAAATTTATGCTCTATGAATATTCTACAAGGAATAGATACCCAAATGAAAAAATTTGGATCTTTGAATTTCTATGTTTCAGTTGATTTAATACAATATTATTCATTCAATGTAACATTCCAATTACTAGAAGTTTCCATAAAATATACACAAAACAAGTTTCTTTTTTGTTGTTGAATGGGATGCTGTAACATAGTTTAGAATTATTTTAGTTCATAAAGTATGAAAATACTGTAACTTTCATTAATTCTAAGGAGGGCTCTAATTTTTTTCCCACTGACCACACCTTAAGACGTATTTCTGTGGTAACTTTGGCTCTTGGCAAGAACATATCTGCAAATGATTGACAGGAAATGGAAAACCCAAGACTTGTGTCATCATTCTCAGTTGTTATAGTCTCTGACAGATTGCAGAATCAAAGTGGTGATGTGTTTCACTTAAAAACTAAACAAGACTGGTAAGAATTATTTCCTTATTTGAGGAGCATTCCTGAAAGCATAAGAAACAATGTTGTTGAGTAAGAAGAAGAGATGTAGGCTTTTAATACATAGACAATTTTTCATTAGAAAAACTAATTAAGATGTCTTAATTATTCAGATATCTTTAGTTAATAAAATAGATGATATCTCTTTCATCTCTAAATTAAAAAAAAAGTACCTTGGCCATTTCTCTAGAATGGCTGAAAGAGACAAAGCAAAGCTTTAAAAATATTGTTTTCCTCTTGAAGTGGGGTAGTTATTCACCGATAATCCTTTCTTTAGTCTCACCAACAAACAAGTTCTGCCTATTGCCTTTGAAGACATCACAGTTCATTGTCAGAAATCCATTCAAAGCTTCCCTCTCTCAAAGACAGTCCATTTGCCTAACTTTATTTCTTTCTATTTTTTTGTTGTCCTGTAAAAAAAATTTCTGGTTTTTAATTTCTGTAAAACACCTATCTTTTTTTTTTATTCCTTCTTCTCTTTTTCAGTTTGCTGAGACAGCAACCCCAGTAGATTTAGAAGCATTTAGAGGTTGACATATTCCTCTAGGGTATATCTAAAGACATTGCTGAGCTGTTTGGCTGAGAAGGGAAGACACACCCTCAGTGGTATCCTCCAATGGGCTGGCAGGACAAGATGAGTATATGGTGAAAGAAGGATGCAAATTCTCCTTCCTTTGTCTCCTGGTCCATCATGATTTGCAGTGCTTAGCTCTATCATGTCCTCAGTGCCATGATAAGTTGAATCCCCTCAACCATGAACATTGTAATTTTTTTTTTTTTTTTTTTTTTTACTAACAAGTGTTGTCATTGAGTATTCTGTCAACCTGATGAGAAAAATAACAGAGGCTCACACTTAACATATAGCCCAGGATGGCCTTGAACTCATGATACGCCTACCTCAGCTCCCCACAGTACTGAGATCATAGGCATGGACCACCACAACTGATTTTAAGGTTTCCATTTGTCATTTCCTTATACACTCAGAACTCATCACTAGTTGCTCTTTATTGCAGATCAACTTCAAGTTCACAGGAGTTTCCAAATTTCCCTGATGACTTCAACCTGTTCCTATACTTTTTTCCCATTACACCCCCTTTTCATCTAAGAAGCAACTCTGCTGCTTCTTTAATTCTCTATACACCCTTGCCTTTGTGTATCTGTTGTGAGATTTTAATGAAAGTGGTTCTTGCACCATTATATTCCAGCTTTTTAATACATATACATATATATGGCTTGCATGTGGTCCAAAACGTCTGTCTGCAATTATGAGTGGTAATGTAACCAATTTATGAATAAGATATGAAGTGGTAAAAAGAGTAAAAATATGAAAACAAATTTACAATGCCACTTTTTTAATACAGTATGGAGCTATTGCGGTTTGTAAATCTCATGGTGTTAAAACTTTCTTTCTTTATATAAGTATTTCCAAAGTGTGGGCTTAGCAAATTCCCACTGAACCCATCATCAGATTCCTCCAAGCTTCAACAAAGAGAGCCCATGATAGAAGGAGACTTGTCTTTCTGAACATAAAATCACCAAACTGCATCTGAGCAGTAATAAGAAAGCCTGGATTTAGTCCCGGCTCATCTCTAATAAGACAAGGGACTTATTTCAGTTCCCAAGATTGGGTTAGATGTCCCTAACATGTTCTGTTCTTATTAGCTATAAAGCTAGGTGTCAGTATTCATTTGTGACTTCAATGGACAAATATTAATAGCAGGTACAGTGGTGGTGCTGCTACCTGTTTTGTGATTTGTTTATATCACTGACATTCAAATCTCATCATTTCTAACTAGAGCCTGATTCTTTGATATTTAGAATCAACCAAAGTGCTAGTCACCTGTGGTTAAGAACTGAGATTTACTTCCCCACATCTCTCTCTAACTCTGGGGATAGGATGCTGGAAGAGACAGGGAGAACTACAGCTCTTTGAACATTTCCCTGGACGCACAGCAAGCAAGAATCCACTTTATGCTTGGATGTTTGTGGATAGTGAGACTCCAGTGTGGCTGAGGGAAGATTGAGGCTGAGCTAACCTGACAGCTTGAGAGCTTAGGAGCATTGATTAGAGCATGTGCAGATTTGACCTTCCCACTGCCTCTATGTTAGTGGCTTTGGTTTCTATAATAGGAGATTTTGTTCATTTATGTGATTTCTTTTTATTATTTTTAAGAAAAGAACTATTTTTATGGTCTCCAGTGGCAGTTTTATCAAAACAATAAGGGATATGAATTAAAAGGATCCAAGAGTATAATTTAAAAACTCTTACATGGTGGAGACAAAGCCAATCTAGGAATTACATTTTTCGTGTGCATGGATACACATGTCTGTATCAAGCAGCTTTGGAAGAATCAATTTCCCACGAGATAGGAGCTCTCATGAATTTTGTAGCTGCTGATCATACTGCCTATTGGCAGATATTCACATTGCACTTTTTAATTAGGTGACAAAGCAGCTTCACATATAGAGTAGTTGGTGCTAATGAAAATTTACATAAGGAACCAAGGGAATGAAACAGATGTGAAGATTAGCATCTCGCACGTTTTTCTTTTTATTTGTAATAATAAAAAAGTGTGAATTGAAAATGTAAAGGAAATAGCAGTTGATTTCTATTTAAAAGTGAAGAGTACTAAATAAGAAGTTATAAACACGAAAAGGTACCTGAGTGTTTCATTTTGAAAATATGTAACAGCAACAAAGATATGCTATTTTTTCTATTCTAACTCTAGGTCACAAGGAGAGGGGTATAAAATCTTTACCAACAAATTCTGGTTTGGTTTACATACAGAAATTGAGGTTAATTTCCATTTCACTTTGGATTGCTCTTATGGATGTGACTATGAAAGTAGACACAACCATAGGGAAGGGAAGTCAGAGTCTTACATCCTTGATCTTCCCCTCACCAATTTGATTTCTGACATCTCCTACGATTGGTAAAGAATATATAATAAGTCAAATGCTCTCAACATATACCTAAATAATTCCATCTTGACTGTAACTACTCTTCTATTTTCTGTTCTTGTTTTGTTAGTAGAAATGTTTGTGTCTTCTCTCTCTCTTAGCAAAAACAGCCACATAAACAGTCTTATGCATATGAGATCAAGAGACTTTTAGTCAAAAGACGATACTTTCAATTGTAAGTTGAACACACTTCAGTAATGCATGTCTTCTCAATACATATGACAAAGCCTTATGCCATCTTTAAACAAAAACATTTTTAATACAAATTTGTGGACTCACTGACTTGCTTCTGGATCATGACTTTATTACTCTACTCTCTCCCTAATTATTACCTCAATAGTTACTTAGGCATGTATTTGTTTTATATTTGTGATGCGAAAACTAGCTCTAGCCACTCTTCCCACTGCGCCATTTGAAATGAAAGCTGCGAGCACTTACACGTGTTTCAATATGTCTACACATGTCTAAAAATTTCAAAATGACATCAGTCATAAAGGATGATCCTACTTTTATTTAAAATTGTAATTTTTACCCTAGTCTGCCACAACTCTACTTTATAATTGCATATTGAATGAGCGTTAAGCTGATATTTAGAAGCATCATGTTGATTAAATCATATCCAGGCAGCATCAGTTTGTCTCTCTTTACTCTATTAAGAAAATATCAATTTTGGGCCAGTGAGGTGGCTCAGTAGGGAGAGATACTGGCTGTTGCAGCCGTGAAACATAAATTAAATCCTCAGAACCAGGGCAAAGGCAGAAGAAGGGAAGTGACTCCACAAAATTGCCCTCAGACCTCCTCCTTTGCACAGTGGGTGTACACACACACACTCATGTACCACAAAAAAAATCAATCAATAATTTTAAAAGGTAAATAGCAATGTATCCAAACATTATCACACATTTCTGCTGCTATTGTTGTAAGTTCAAAAAATCTGAAAAAAAATACAATTCAGTATTTAAGAAAATATTTTTTTCCCTAAAATCAGATTAGCATTTGGAGGCACTAAGCTGACTGACCATTTATATGTCAAGATCCTGCGTAAGACACTTATTAATTTGGATTTTTATAGATGTATGATAATATATATCTTACTATACAAAATATTGTATATTATATTTTATATACATGTATATACACAAATCATATATATATTTGTGTGTAAAAATAATTGATGTCTCTTATAATAAGTTGTCTACTGTGGGCACATGTAGAGGATGCCTGCTGATAATTCATCAAAGAAGGACATGATTTGAGGCAAAAGTTCCTTTCAAACATAGCAAAAATCCTCCACTGGAATAGAGAGAAAATGTAGTATTTTATTCCTCATTGCATGTCCTACAGCTAGATCTGCAGATCTTCAATGAACACAGGTTGAGAGAATCCTTGGACATATGAACCCAGTGCTGCACAGTGTGATTTATGGAATAAGGGGGAGCACAAAGTCTTGAAGAAAGGAATACAGGAAAATTCTGAGATTCTGTTTTGCAGTAATTTCTCATTAATGATGATGCTACTTCTCTCCCGACTGCCTAGCAGGGGAACATCTGATCTGCTCTCTGCAGCCAGCTCATTGATTGTGTGGGTCGATGCAATCTGATGCATAAAGAACCTAGTAAGTGGGAGGCAGCACTTCCTAGATAACTGCTAAGAAGAGATAGTTTACATTTGATGCTTTCAAGCTGTGTGGCCTCGCAGAGAGTCAAATTAGTAGTAAAAGCCATCCTAAAACTGACAATTCTCTCTTTTATCGATAGGCCTAATGTTACTGAAATTAGTTAGATTTAAAGAAAAGTAAAAACGCACCAAACAGACACTAAATCCTTATGAACACAGGGAAGGTATTGCTCTTTCCTTTTTGATGTACTCTGTAATGTACAGATACATATTGGGGTTTGGTGATAGGACCCTGGGTTACAGTGGCTCTTTTTCTGTTTCTGTTTTTACCCTCATGAGCTGTTCAGTGCTGACCATTTTACAGCTAGCTAGTACTTGTATCACATATAAGTCTAAAAGATTTGCTTCACCAAAGCTCCAATAAACATCCTTATTGCAAAATTTACAAATGAATTGAGCAACCAAGAGAAAAAACTGCATATCTGAATGTTTAAATCGTAAGCGATACAAAAATATGGAACAGAACGTGAAAATTGGAAAAGGAAATGATTTGTATTAAATATCTATTTTAATATTCTTAACATATTTATTTTTTTATTTAAACTTTATTCGAAAATTTCCTAACAAAAATTAAACACTAACAGATTGCTAATGTTTTTTCTCCCCATGAGAGAAGGTTTGAATGTTACCTGCCAGAGAGGGTCTTTCTGCTCAGGGAAGAGCTCGAAGTACTTGTGGGCCAGCTGCACTGGAGGTAGGGTCTGCAGTTTCAGGTTGGTCCAGCTGTGCACAAAGTTAGCCAAGTTCACAAAGGTGTATAAGCCCAGACGGTCATTCCCATAGTTAGACAGATGTGTCATGAAAATGCTGATCTGAAAGAGAAATTAAAATGACCACTCAATACCATAAACTTATCCCTCAAAAATGTCAGTATATGCTCCAGGCAGCGCCTTACCTAACTTCAGAATTTCAAGGGAAGGACAAATGTCTTTTTGTATGGGAATCCACTTAACTTTTTTTCTAAAATAATACTTTAAGTTTCTGTTAAAAGAAGACTGATTTAGGGATTGATTGGCATTAGCTTGTTGATAACCAGAAGTATAATGCCACTTTCAGTATAAGTTTAGCTCTCTTGTGAAGGCAATAACATGAAGCCCCAAATCAAATAATTTATAGAATACCGAGGAACTAGAACAAAACCAGCTGTAAAAGGAAACAGCTGTTCCACTTCCTCCCTGATGCAGATGCATTCTGATGGAACCAGGCTGGAGTAAACTTGTCTCTCTGTGGTAGAATGAGGCTTTTATTTGTTTGTTTACTGAAATAAAGGTTAGAGGAATGATATATGTTTCAGGAGATAGTTAACTGGTTGAAGCATTATATAATGTACGTGTAGCAATCTTGCAGGGTAGCACACTAATATATACAGTTTTATGTTTTGATGGATGCATTAAAAATAAATTTAGTTTAAAAACTAATTTTGCAAAGGTTTTTTTTTTTTGCATTAGCAGAGAACTACCACATTCATTAATATTTTACAACTTCTCAGACTGCATATGAACTCTAAAAATATTCTGTTATTTCAGTGCTGTTCTTATTATACCACAGGCTAGGCAAAAGTGACACAGTTCTTGAAAGACCAGGCAAGAATTTGTACAGTCTAAAAGACATAACCGAATATACAGTCCATCAGATACTGCAGCAGAAATTCAAATATTAAACAAAGGGGAAACTGCACAATCCTGATCTGAGTCACAGAGACTATTAATTCAACTTGGATAAAGAATCAATCATTTTCTAGCAACAATAATTTATACTTGTTTTTAGTTCTCATATCATTTTCAAACACATGCATTTTAAAATCCCATTTCACTACTAGATGGGTCTATAAGTATTTCAGAGCAACATAAATATTCTAATTAGGAACTTTTTATAAACTCCATTTTAAAGTAATGGTTCCATTGTGCTTCAATGCATAATATTAGGACATCTGAAAATGAGCAGTGAGCAAATTTGGAAGAGAAGCCAAGAATCTGTGGCTAATGTTTGATGTAGACGTTTACTTTCTCTTTCTTCAAAGTTGTTATCATTTGATGTGGATATTCATATTATTTCAGAATAGAAAAACAAAAGTGGGAATACAGCAACTATTCCAAAACCATTTTCAATGCAACATCATTAAAACAGTAGCCATGTAGCCAAGATCATAATACAGACCCTCTGTTCCCAATCTAATGCCACTGAATAACTATAAATGCCCAGAGAGGAAGCCCTTTATCTTAAAAATCATAAGAGCATTGTCTTGCCTTAGAATATAGTAAATGATATTCTCTCAAGAAATTATTATTTCAAGAATCAGATTCATAATTTGAATGAGTTTCACTTTGTAAAAGATGTTATCTTTCTATCTGTCATATTAGGACACTGAAAAGGTCCTCAAGGACAACTAATTAAAATCATCTGTCAAGATTCAACATCTCTGAAAGTGAAACTTGGGGTATGAGATTTGTCCCAGTGGCCTTAGTGCCTCCAAATTATGAAAGTAATATCCCAAATTATATAGCACTAACCTATGGTAAGCATAAACTAGAGCCCTCCACTTACATGAATTCACTAAATCGTCACCATGTGCTTACAAGGAAGGTAGTTCCACAGTCCCTTTCAAGGATGAAAAAATCTTCATAGTTAAGTAACTTGCCTACATCCCCATGGTGTAAGGTGCAGAATAGGAATTGAATTCACAAATCCAGCAACATCCCACGTGCTTGCATCTTCACCTTATCATTCTTTTTATGCATTGAATTAACATCACTTAAAAAAAAAGAAAGAAAAGAAAGAAGGAAAGGAAAGAAAAAGAAAAAAAAATAAATTTCTGTAAAGACGTTGTAAAAACCCACATATTATTTAGAGGAATTCACATGTTTTTCTTTCCTTTTATTTTTTTTTTTGAAATGGAATGACAGAAGATAGCTATTTAAGGCTTATTTTCATTACTAGAGATTGGACAGGGGCCTCAGCTCTGACACTCACTTATAGCCTTCTTTTTATTTTTTATTTTGACTCTGGGTCTTAATAAGTTGCCTAGGCTTGCCTAGAATTCACCATTCTAGGTCATTTCTTTCTTTAAATTCATTTATTTCACTTTATGTGTATGAGTGTTTTGGCTGCATGTTTGTCTGTGCACCACATGCATGTCTGGTGCCCCTGGGGGACAGGGAGGTCATTAGATCCCTTGGAACTGGAGTTACAGATGATTGTGATGCCTTATGTGGGGTGCTGGAAATGGAACCTGGGTCCTCTGCAAGAACAACAAGTTCTCTTAACTGTGGAGCCATCTCTCCAGCATAACCTGGCTTCGAATCTGAAGTTCTACTGTCTCAGCCTATTTATGTGATTATATGTCCTAATTATTTCTGGAATCTTAAATATAAGCATGTGAGACAGTGAATTCGAGTGTTGTTTCTGAACATGATACCATCCCTCTCAAGCTTCTTGTGCATTTCTCCTTCTCTAGGGATATAATCAAAATTTTATAATGTAAAGGTCAAACAAAATTATTATTATTTTTATTTGCCATTCATTACTCTTAACATCTTTTATCCCACTTAGGAAGTGAATTCACTGCAGAACTTAACAACAGAGTTTCCAGAACATAACATGATGTCTGTAGTCAGACCTCGCAGAAGTGAGAATGTTGCCATGTCACTACTGCCATTAAGAAATAAGAAAGTGCAAATCATTATAAAAAAAATAGCAAGGCTGCAGGCTGAAAACCCCAAATAATACAATAATACCCTAGACATCTACCACCTGCCTCTAGTATTGCTACTTCAAGATGGAATTTTAAGCACCCATAAGTAGCTTGAAGTATGAGAAAAGTATAAAGAAAAATCTACTTTGAGAATACTGTATTATTTTCACATCACAGGTAAATATATATTATCGTTTCATTTAGGTATTAAGTTGATGGTGTTAGGTGATCTTTCTTATTTATTTATTTATTTATTTTTTCACAGCACACTAAGTCCAAGCAGTTTCTCCGGAATTTCAGTAGGGGAAGTTTTGATTCATGGAGGAGGCACAAGACTTAGTCCTGGGGAAATGGAAAAGCAGCCTTTGGCATAAAGCAGAAGAGTTCGGTACACTGTTCTAAGCCAAGGCTGGCTACTGCACTAAAGCTCCCCTAAGCTGCATGTATAACAAGGAGGCAGCCACGTGGCTGTAGTGGCTGTCATATGGGGTACTGTGTGCACATGCTTTACTGGGTATGAACAAATTAGTGCTGGTGTATGGTCAATTGACTGCACTTAAAGAAAAACAGTTTTGCAAGCACAGCTTAGCTGTGCATATCTGGCTTGCTAAAAGCACCATTTGTGCAGACAGAGCACTTTAGCCTTAGCATTTCTGGACAAATAGCTTATTTAAGAGGAAAAAAATGTTCAGAAAGTGTAGGGGGAAGACAAATTAAGACTGTGGTTTGAGGCCTAAAGAAGGTAAGTCAAGGGATATGCAGGATGAGATAAATAGCAAATAATTAAATTTCTGACTTAGAATCTGTGGCTATTATTTATGTGATATTGCCTGCTCCTCTGCCTCTTGGTCCCTTTTATTTACTCACTCTGATCATTATTTTCTTGGTACATGTGAATAATATCTTGATGTATTATATCCCACAGGATCACCTAGAATATGGATGACTATGCCACATGTGTGCACACTGTTGATATATGTGACTCTATACCTTGAAATGTTGCAGCACAGAGCTATGAACCAACTGAGAAACATCTTCATGGGACGGATGACAGACAAACACATCCTAGTCGATGGATTGTTTTGTAAGATATAGAGTAAGATTTGGAATGCCAACAACTTCTGGCCTTTTGGAACAGGTCTTCCAGAGGTCAGGAGGTCTGGGTGACTGTGCTTCTGTGATTAGGGATGCCTCTGGGCCACATTTATCTTGCCTTTAACACACAAGTCTCTCAGTTCCATTATAACAAAACAAAACAAAACACAAATTTAAATTCTTCCTTCTCTCTGTTATAGTAATATAAGAAGCAAGTTCATAAGCTCCATCATAGGCTAATAATTCATTAGGAACACAAGCTTTTCTTTTAGGCTGATGGACAGATATACATTATGTGTCAGAAACTATTGTCTGTGGAAGAGATTTATTAGCAATGCCTATTACAGTTCAAGGACAGTGGATGCTTGTAATCTTATAATTGTAAACTCAAAAACTGAGTCAGGATGGCAAGTTCCAAACCACCCTGGTCTACACAGTGAGTCTTTGTCTCCAGAAAAAAAAAAGAAAGAAATCTTAAAGATTTTAATGAACAGTATGTCCATCTTCATAATAGGAAATAGAGTATAAAAGTGATGTTGTAGTAACAAATGGGATATTTGTTGCCCCGACCCCCACACCCCAGATACAGGATTTCACTTTGCAACCTTAATGTTGGCCTCGAATGCATCTTCTTACTTCCGTGTCTTTCATGTCCTGAGGTTATAGACATGCACCTTGTTCAGTTGGCTACTTTCTGTAAAATTTTCCCCCGTGTTATAAAGTTGCTCGTGTCCAGTGTGTACAAAGAAGAGGAGGGAAAACTAATAAAATAGAAATCAAATGCCTCATTTTACCTATAGAACAAAGCCACAACACTTTCTGGGTTAATTTAGAATATTTTCAGAGTCAACACAAGGAAAGTTTCTGTGCTTCTCTAGCTTGTATGGCAAATAGGATGTGACTGAAAATCGCGTGGTCATGAATATCAATAGCCAGAAAATATTACACAGTTTCATAATTTGGGACTTAGGGCTACCATTTGTAGAACACGTTTTTAATTAAAATACACTTTAAATATTTGAGTATTTAGTTATGAGTGCTACTCTGACTTTAAAAACATACCATGTGTAAAGTATATCTTTTCATAGAAAAACAAAGAAAAAAAATGAATACCTGTGCAGACCAGAGAGACGTGAAGCTTGGAGGCAGCTTACACTGTGTTCACACAGGATTGTTCAAGATAAGCACTAAGTATTAGCAACCACTTTCTCCTTTTGTCCCTGCTGCTCTGACAGCATGCCTCTTTTCAGAATGAGTCCATTGTGTTTAAAAATATGCCCATTAGCTGGTTAAATTATTGATTAGGCTTTTAGTTCTCCTAAGATGTGAAGGTGGATGGAAAGCAGGAGAAGAGTTCTGATTGCTCGTCTCATGGGCTTTGGCATTGAACTCATAATTGTCATAAAAAGAGTAATTTAGATCTTTCTTTTATTCTAAATGTGGACTGTAACCACACAAGGTCAGTATGCATAATGGCATGCTCAACATTGCCAATTTGTATGCAATGCTACCTCATGGAGGTACAGATAACATGGTTGCTGGTCATGCTTTCAGGCAACCGTACCTCTTTAGTTAATGTCTTGGTAAATGTATACATCTATATTAATACACAAAGTGAGGAAAGTTTGCCACACCCTAGGTAATTATATTATTCTTTTACTCAACATAAAGACTGCCATGACCTTGAAGTACACTACTTAAAATTAATAGTGTGTTTGTCAAAAATGTAAAAAACATTGGAAGGGTTGGTTACTATTTTATCTTTACTTAATGAATTATCCTGAGGGACAGGAATGTTAATTTACTAATAAAATTCTACAAAGTGGCTTTATGTTCATTTTTCTTTTGTTTGTTCAGTTGTGTGAATAAGAAAGTACTCTCATCTATTGAAAAGGAGACATGAACAAAGAGGTTTGGTGGCATGCCTGAAGTCACAGGGAAAATGCCAGCAAATCCAGTATGAAGCACATGACC
This sequence comes from Cricetomys ansorgei, assembly GCA_026225945.1. Taxonomy (NCBI): domain Eukaryota; kingdom Metazoa; phylum Chordata; class Mammalia; order Rodentia; family Nesomyidae; genus Cricetomys; species Cricetomys ansorgei. The sequence continues at coordinate 8,449,190 of JAMJFZ010001038.1, forward strand.
AAGATCATTGCACACTTAAAAACTTGTGAGGTGGATAGATGTCATGTCAGATTCCAAACCACAGCACAATAAAGCTAAACTGAAGACAAAAGGAACCTGTGAGTCCAGAATCAGTTTTCTATCATATACCATGTCTCTGCCAGAACAATGCCAACAAGTTTGTTAAAATTCCTTGTATTTTTGTCCTTTCTGTTCATAGCATTATAACTGTCTCAGAGATTTATCTGCAGTAACCAACAATATATCAATTGTGTATTTTTTCTTAAATTCCATTCATATAAAATGTCACTTAACTTATCTTTAGGAATGAGGGCAATTAGCATTTCAATATGTGCATCTAAATGTAGACAAGCCTCTCAACTTAATACCGGCTCTGCACATTCCCAGATAATAAGTATCGAAGTTGAAAATGATTACCCCATTCAATAAGATGTTATGTCGGTAGCACCTCAAACAGGCACCGAGGTTACAGAAATGGAAAGTAACTCCTATCTGCTCGCTCAAAGAAATGTTGCGATGATTTAGACAGACTTTCAGGGATCTTCTATAAAAGTGACTCTCAGAAGGAGAAAGTGACGAGGAGCAAGAGAATAGAAAGAGAAGGAAGGGAGAGAAGGGAGTAAGAGGGAAAGAATAGAGAAAAGGGAAATTTTAGGCCCAAATGTGTTTGTCTGTAGATCAGAGTGGAAAAAATATAGGCTGCTGAATGTGGCTTTGTGCATGCCTTTAAATCTCCACTCAGAATTAACTTCAGTTATTGATCTTACTCAGGCTATTTCCCTTACCAGAGGGCCTTTTGAGCTCATGTGACTTTCACTGTGGTTTCATAGAAGATGTACAATACCACAAACATTCATATTTAATCACTACTCCGAGCTGGTGTTTTAACATTCCATACCCTTGACTCTTCAAAGGAAATCTTTTCTTGGGTAGGTGAAAAACTAAACATTTTTAATTCGTAACATATTTAATGAAGAAAATAATGTGTCCTGTTCATTTTTATTTATACCCTCCATGGAAGTCTGAAAGTATCCAGAAATGACCTTGGGCCACTGTAATACTTCATTCGCACTATTTTCCTTTGCAACGATGGGAGGTTAAAGACTTGAATCTGGAATCAGAATGCCTGGCTGTGGGCACTGGCTCTCTGAACCACAGGTTTCTCTATTAACTAAATGAAAACAATAACTTAGCTTTCAGGTCTGTTCTGACACTTAAGTGAGTTGTGGTGTATCAAAATTGTTTATAAATGGAAAGCATTGCATGAAAGATTGCACATAGGTTCAACTTCAGCAAATTTAGAACATAATAACGCACTGTGTGTGTAGATTTCTTCCAGAGGTCTTAATTACTTGCACTCAACCACACTGTAGGAAAATATTAAATAGAAAATTCCAGAAATAAATAATTCATGAATTAAAAAATACTAAAAGTATATTGTTGATTGTTCTACTTATTACTAATATCTTCCCATGTCTAATTTATAAATAAATTTTATCACAGATAAATTATACAGAAAGCAATACAATGTACACGGTGATCCAGGGCTGTTGGAATACACCTATGTGGATTAAAGGTGACTATTGTAGTTATTGTATCAAATATATCTGAAATTATTTGAATCATGATGCATAGATAGCTACCTTTTAGTCTATGTTTCTTTGTCTATCTGATATTATCTGTGTATATCATGGCTTCTGGTAATTAACATGACTTCTACTGAAAACAGAAAACATTAATTATCTTTGTCCCAGTGTGAAAATTGCTAAGTTTGATCACTAACATATGAAGCTATTGTTCAGTTTTCATGGTGTTTGTGAATAAATTCAAGTTTTATCCACCAGACACACCATTGATGGGTGTAGCTAACAATCAACATAGGAGAAGATTGTTTAATGGAATCCTCTGTTCCATTTTTAAAAGCACAAGTGGAGTTTAGTAGCAGATAGGAGGAGCAGTGCAATGAGCTGGATTCTTGCCTTCTCTTGGGTCACTGATCTCTTCTACGGCAAGTATTTGTTTGGTTATCCAGTCTGTCCCTGCACCCTCACGTGAGAAGGGAAGTTCCTTGAGCAAGAGCATTCTGCCACTTTTGATCACTGGTGTAGTCTCACTTCTTCCTATAACATAGGCACACGATACACATGCAGAAACAACATACCAAGCGGACAAACATCTATCTCCTTGGTAACATACACTTAGTTCTTTGCCAGCAGCAAATGTGGAATAACTTAATTGCTTTCCAATTATTCTCCCAACTCTAAGGACACGAGGGAGACAACAAAACATTCTATCCCGCAACCCTGAAAACAGCTGGTATTTAATAGGATAGGATGAATTGCTAAATTACATTTTTATTTGTGTTTTCCATTTCTATGATCAGACTAAATGCAGCAGAAGTTCCATTCTGCATTTGATTATTTACCAGCGTTCCAGTTTTTTCAGTCACAATATTTGGTTAGTGAATTATTAACAGATCAGAACTGTTTTGATTCAGGACTGACTAGTGTGTAAACACCGATCTTCCTGCATAGAGAAACTGGGCAGCAGCTTCATCAAAGCAGCAGTAAACAGGGCAGCTGTTCTAACAGAGAACAGACGGCTCCTGATGGATTTCAGTAAGCAGGACCTCCACTTCTCATTTTTCTTCTAAGTTAATAGAGGCTTAGGTCATTAAAAGGCAACATGCTTGCAGCTGAATCACTATAGCATACATTTGTGTTTTGCTTTTCTTTATTAGGGAAATCAGGACTGAAATTTTAGGTGTTATGATTTTGAACAAAGATCTTTCAGTTTTACACAACGGAAAACACTATTGCTGCTTTTCATCCGAACTACTGATATTACCTGTTTTTTGTCTTGTTTTGTCCCAAAAGACCAAATTTTCTTTCAAATAGTGTTACAATGATACCATGTAAAAGTCACCAAAGAGCAAATGCACTCTCCTGGGTAGTGTAGCTACTGGATGGAGAAAGTGTGTCCATTGAGATCATTGTAAACTTTTCAAATGATATTGAGTCCAACTGGATTTGGTTAAATAAAAGCTCATCTTAAGTTGGAAGGTAGTGGCACATGCCTTTAATCCCAGCACTCTGAAGGCAGAGAAAGCAGATCTCTGAGTTCAAAGCCATCCCGAACTAAAGAGTGAGTTCCAGGACAGCCAGGGCTACACAGAGAAACCCTGTCTCTAAAAACAAAAAACCCAAAAACTAACAAAAACAACAACAAAAAAAACTCATCTTCAAATTTATTGACTAATCAATGAATTAACAAATATATGTTAAATGCTTATTATGTATCTAACAATCTATTTGAATTAGATATGTAATAATAAATAAATTATGTGTACTATGCAGTGGTTCTCAACCTTTCTAAGGCTGTGACCACTGAATACAATTCCTCATGTTGTGGTGACCCCTAACCATAAATTGCTTTTCTTACTTTCATAACTGTACTTTTGCTACTGTCTGATATGCAGACGGTCTTATGCGACCCCTGTGAAAGGGTCGTTCAATCTCCAAATGGGTCACCACCCACAAGTTGAGGAACTTAAATTATGATGGATATACAAAGTAAAATAGCCATCATCCTGTGATATGCAAGCCTTGGGGTCAGGCTGCTTGGCAAATGTCTTCCTGAGCAGTGAAGTATGTAAACTGCAGACTAGGCTGTGCAGGGAATTTTTGGCAAGAGAACATGTCAGAGAAAGAATGGGTGGTATGGTGCTGAGGTTGGGAGACAGACCAGCGGAAGACATCAGAGGCAGCTAGCAAACAGTGCACTCTAATAATCAGAGTTGGTAAAATATGATCCATGAAAGGGAAAGGGTCACAAGAAAGAGCAAGAGATCATTTATGTTGGACCCTAAAATTCTTAAGCAGTTTGTGATTTAATCCTGGTCACAAGAAAGGACCATTAAAGGATTATAAGTAGAGAGAGGGCATAGAAACACATTTTATAAATGAGAGGCTCAAAACTGCTTCATGAAAAAGAGGGAGACAAGAGTTAGGAAGCTGCTGTTGGTGCGCGGTTGAAAAGTAATGGCGATGCTGTTCAGTGGCAGTGGGAAAGGAGAATTAAACAGATTCAAAAGATGGTAGAATCTTGACTCTCCAGTGATTTGTGCTTGAATAAAATCTGTAATGATTTGCACTTGGTCTGGGACGAAAAGGAAAGTCAGAGTTGATACTCAACTCTTTGATTTAGGTAACTTGGTGGAGTCAGGAGAAATTTTGTAACCATAACAGGAGCAATACCTATGCCTCCTTTTTGATTCTGAGCTATTGAAACAATGAACTGCAAAGAATAAGAATTCTAGAAACTTTCCTCCTAGGAAGAGCTTTCTCATTTTTCTGACTGTTTTAACCTGTGTGTATTCCTTGTCTTTTGTTTCATAGGTTTAGAACTCTCACACTGATACAGAAAAGACAGGGAAAATTAGGGCTTTTTCAGATTTGGTCAAACAAAATATATCAAATTGCTTTTATCAATATGTCTCCTATTTTTTATTTTTGAAGAAGTGACAGGTTTGTGCATCAGTGACCCATCTAATATCTTCCTAGAACTGGAAACAATGGAGGACTGGACAGAATAAAAACTAAGAACAATTATATAGAACCTTGGAGCTAACAAAAGAAGCCTGGAAGTACGCTGTGGCCACCCTGAGAGTCCACGTGAGCCCATGTATCCTCGAGTCTGTATACTGTCCTCCAGCAGTGCCCTGGTTTTAAGCTGGTAATGGGCCTATGGGAACCAGCGATGTATAGTCACTCCAGGAACACTAACAATCAAGGCTCAACCACCTGTCCCAATAAGTCAATCAAACAGAGAAGCAATGATGAAACACAGGGAGATCAGATTTATTCAAGGTTCACATCCCAAAGAGAAATAGGCAAGTGTCTAGTGATCTCAGTCTTAAGCATATTAAAATAAGTTTTAAGTTAAATAGAGGCAGAATAAGGGCAAGGATCACGAGATAGGTGTAATTAAACACTTCTGGTAAAGTGAGTTTTGTTGATCATTGCCTCAGTTCAGAGCCTACAAAGTAGTCTGAGGAAGTTCTTAGTGCTATAAATTGCTTGTGGTTTCTTGAAGATGATCACCTCTGCTCTGGGTTTCAGCTTCATCTTTGGGAACAACTGCATTCTCTGAGGGTAGAGGTGGGGTAGACTGTCCTAGAAGATTTCATTCTTGCTAGGATCTAAGACGCCTGAAAGTTTAGGACAATAACAGTGATTTCTGAGTCTTCGGCTTTGAAGGAGGATTGGTTAGACAGACACTCCTTTGCTGATTAACATGTTGACCTGAATAGGTAAGCAGGTGACCCAAAGTAAAGGAGTCAGGCACAAAATGAAGGCAGCAATGCCAGACTTTCATCCTGCTTTTAGTTCCAGTGATGAGTCAATGCATTTTACCGAAAGCAACCTCTAAGTGCCTGCTTCACTATGTAGCATTACGAAAGACTGACAAATACTTGGACATATTTTAACTCCATAGAACCCACATACATTCCAACTGCCCAAATGTCAAGAGAGTTTTCTGATAAATGTCAATAATGAGGACAGTGCTATGCAGTGTGTTCTCAGAAAAGAGAAGAGATGATGAAAGCCTTCCTAAGCTGTGCTGAGACACTTCCTTCTGATTTGACATGTTATTGTAGAGAAAGGTGGGGGAGATGAGTTCTTAGACTATAACACAAATTTAAATTAGGAGTTTTAAAAAAGTTTTTTATTAATCATGCTCATGGGAAAACACATGACTTCCTTGACGGTCGAGAACAATCTTAAGTTGTTTTGCACATAGCTGTGAGCAGGAAGAGGTACCCCAAAGCAATAGAGAGTGGAGTAATGATTCATGAATAAAATCAATATGACCAAGGGAAAAAAGTCTGTGAGCTGAAAGAGAAGCAAAGTGTTCAAAATTAAAGTGCAAAAAGAAAAAAAACCAAAACTCTCTCTCTCACACACACACACCACCTCATGGAAGAGATAAAACAGAATAATACATCTCATCATTGTGCAAAAATACCAAATAATATAGTATATTCATAATGACAGGATGAGAGAAAGGGAGAAAGGAATAGAAGATTCTTTGAAATATTAGTTACTGGAATTTCTCTGCAATTAAAGACATAATTATGTGACATAAACTACGTCTCATGGCCAGGGAGCTCCAAGTCAACAAGGAAGATAAGTATGAACAAAGAATCAGCTGTCACTCCACCAAAATCAGGAGGAAAAGCACCTAACTAGAGGTGTAAAGATATAAATCACACGGGGCTTTTTTCATCAGAAGCAATGTTGACAAAAGGAGAATAAAATATTTAATGTGTTAAAATAAGGACCACCATTCTATAATCCTCTATCCAACAAAATTATCTTTCAAGAGCAGTTATTCCTCTTTCCGGCTCAACGAAATTCTGCACCATATTTTCCCATATACTCATATGACAATCAACATCTGGGCTGGTCCCACTTTCCAGCTGTTTTGAAAGGGACAGCAGTAAATAAGGATGCACACGTATCTCTGTGGTAGGGTATATACACCCTTGGTTTATGTACCCAGCAGTAACAGAGCTGGGCCCTAAGGCAGTCTATTGTCGGGTCTCTGAGGAACTTCCATACTCATTTCCATAGTCTCTGTGCAGGTTTGTACACCTAGCAGTGAAGAGGTCTTCCTCTTTCCCCGCATTTCTCGTCAGCATTTGCTACCATTTATTTTCTTGATAAATTTCTTGATGATAGCTGTTCTGACTAGGGTAAGAAGAATCTCAGCATAGTTATAATTTACATTTCCCTGGGGGCTAAGAATGTTAACACTTTTGTAAGTATTTATTAGCCATTTGTGCCCCAGCTCTCCAGACTGTCTGTCCACTTCATTAGCCAGCTTACTTATTCAAATAATTTTCTTTGGTCTTTTACTTTTGCATTTTGGTATATATTCTAGATATTAGCGCTCTGTCTGAAGTAGATGCAGAGATTTCTTCAATTCTGTAGGCCATTTGATCACTCTGATTGATAGTTCTCCCATTCTGTAGGCTAGCTGATCATGCTGATAGTTTCCTTTGCTGTTCAAAAGCTTTTTACATGTAATCCCATTTGTCAATTTTTGGTCTTTTGCCTATGCTATTGGAGTCCTTTTCAGAAAATCTTGTCTACGATTTTTTCTCCAAGTGTTTTCCCTGTTCTTTCCTCTGACAATTTGTAGTTTGGGCTTTATATCCCAGGTCTTTGATCTACTTTGAATTGCTTTTTGTGCAGGGTTAGAGATATGGGTATGATTTCATTCTACATGTGGCTATAAAGTTTTTCCAACACCATTAGTTGAAGAAAATGTTTTTCTTCAATGTATGTTTTTGACACATTTGTCAAAAATAAGGTGGCTATAGCTGGGATGGTTTATTTCTGGTTCTCTATTCTAGTCCAATGTTCTCCGTGTCTGCTCTTGTGTTAGTACCATATTGTGTTAGTCATTATGGCTCCGTAGTAGGATTCAACATTAACTATTGTGAATCTGCTAACATTGTTCATTTTGCTTAGGATTTCTCCGGGTTTGGGAATCATAGTGTTTCACATGAACTTTAGGATTGTTTGTTGCTAGTATTGTGAAGAATGTCATTGGAATTTTGATCTGGAACTGGAAATTATTATATTAAGCAAAGTGAACTAGACTCAGCAAAACAAGTACCACATGTTTTCCACAACAGAATACATGTGATATGAAAGCTAAATGGGAGTTCCAGGGGGAGAAAAAGGGGGACCAGGAGCAGTAAGAAAGGAGATGATAGGGGGAGAGTAAGGGAGGATCAGCACATTGGAAGTTTGTATGAAAATGTGAAAATGCCATAATGAAGCCCATTATTTTGTGTGCCAATTTAAAAAAGAAATATTAAGACATAAAAACAGTAAAGGAGAGCAATGGGTTATATTTCTGTTCTAGAGTTCTTGCTTAGCACATGGGGATGCCCTGGGTTCAATGCCCAGCAGCTTTCAGTCTCCTCCCTATAAAACAAGAAGGGAAAAGCATAAGAGAAATAAATATTTTCATAGACAAAATTCAGGGAAAACTTTTACCAGGCTACTTATGAAAAATAAGAATTTCTTGTTTTATTTCTTTTTTTAAATAATAATTTAATAATAAATCATACTTTGTGCTTCTTCTTATTTGAGCCAAACTACAGTGGCATATAGCAATAATAGCAATGATACCTTAATAAGCTATATAATATGAGTGAGTTAAAATTAGTAATAAGAGTATCATAAAAATGGCTGGAAGAATTGGGAACATTATGTCACAATTACCTACACACTACTTATGAAGCATTATTGTGTTATTTGAAATTAGTCCAATTAAAAATATGTATTAGAAACTCTGGAAACAACTAAGAACAGCACTAATTTAAAAGCATGAATCTATCTATTGAAATAATAAACTATGAACCTTGACAGCTACAATGACTGGCTTGGCAAGACGGGCACACTGGTTTGATAATGGCATGGACTTCAGGGTAGTAACCAGCTACTTTCTGATTGGTTATATATGGAGAAACCTACATCTAACACCATTGTCAGGCTAAGAACCTGTGCTTAGATGGGTTATAAGCCTCAGGGGAATACCTAATACTATTAGTATACTAAATGAGCATAGTATTAAGCTAACTCCTAATAACTTACCATTATACACATAAATTAATGCATTTCTTAGCTCTCATCAGAGAAGCTTTGTTTGCAATAGATAGTGATTAACATAAAGACATACAAGTGACCTAAAATTTAGAGAACAAAAGACTTCAGAATCCTCAACCCTTAATTGGACAATCTATATCATATCCCTCCTCCCAAGGCTCAGGAAACATTGAGGAAGAGGAGGCGGAAAAGGTGTGAGAGCCAGAGGCCTTGACTGAGTACAAGAGAAAGTGTCTTCGAGGCAAAGAATGACAGCTGCACCCACGAACTAAATCCCAGCATGGAAACTGAAACTGGGCACAAAGACCCAGTCCTAGTCAAGGAGCTATTGGTGATTGTTAGCTTCTGGAAGAGAGTCAGTTTTCCCTAAGAATGTAGCCCCTTCCACGTTCCAGCGGAAGTTCACACATTGAAGAATATTTGCTCAGTACATTTTCTTTTTAAAGATAAAAAATTGTCTGGTTAGGGAAGCAGGAGTGGATCTGGGAAGAGTTGGGGCAAAGGAGGGGAACATAATCAAAACCCGTTGTATGAAGTTCTCGAAGAACTACTTAAAAATATATGTAAATATAAAAGAAAATGAGAAATTCTTGATGAAAGAGTAATGGAGACAAAGAAATCCACAGCTACCAGTGTCATTGTCTAATTTGTAAGTTCACGAGGAAGTTAAAAAAGAATCATGTAAACACCAAAAATTGTAAAGGTTCATAGTACCTGCTAATTAGATAATGAAATGAAACTTCCTAGATCATGGAGGATTCATATATAGATAAGAAGCAATTGTGCTCTTTCTGACTATGAGTCTCTACTGCCAGGTTGCCAGCCTTCCTTTCAGAGGAGTATAAGAGCAAGGACTCCACTGTGAATTACTTGTTGGTTATCGCCTTAAAATAGCAACAAAGGACATTGACTAACAACAGGAAACCAGTACAAGGTCAGGATCCCTAAGTAGGTTGGCACATTGTTTTCAGAGGCTCAGAATCAGAAGCTAAGTAATTGTATCTTTGTACACTTTCCGTCTCAGATAGCTTTGTTTGCTCATTTTTCTTTTTCTTTTTCTTTTTCTTATCTTCTTCTTCTTCTTCTTCTTCTTCTTTTTTTTTTTTTTTCTTGGTCTGATGGGTCTTTTGCTTATATGGTTTTATTTGTGTGTATGTTTCTTATGTTTCTATTTTATATATTTTTTTCTTTTATTCTCATTTGTTTGCTTTACTGTTTTCCTGTTTTCTACAGAGAGAGAAGGCGTGGAGTTGGATGGGTGATCAGAATATATTGTATGAAAAAAGACTATTCTTAAAAATCATTAAAATTAAAAAAAACAAAATAAGAATAACTTAGTCTTTGGACCCCTTGAAAACCCATAGTAAATTCTTTGTGTGTGTTTAGTGTGAAAATTAGTATAGTTGAAAAATGAAACTTGATGTTTAGGGGTTTGAGAATATCAGTGTATGTGAGGGTATTAATTCCTGAATGCTCACATGCATTTGTAGGCCAGAGGGTAACCTCAGGTATTAGTCCATCAGTCTTCTGTAGTTATACATCTTTTTTTTTTTTTTTTTTTTTTTTTGAGACAGAGTCTTTCTGAGCGTGGAACTTGCCAAGTAGGCTACACTGGTTGGCTTGGGAGCGTCACACTCTGTTCCTCCATCACTGTGACTGCAAATGTGCTCCACCATGCTGAATCTTTGTCATGGTTTACAGAGAGCAGAGATCCTTAGGTTGTCATGTATATATGACATTTTACTCACTGAACTTCCCACCGCTAAACGTGATGTTTTTATTGTAAAGGATGAATTCAGGAGTAGAGAAACAAACAATCATGCAACAACTGAGCCTGGAAATCACGGAGGAGAAGATCACAATGATGAACACTATCAGAACTGTCATGCACCCGTAAGGTTCACTGCAGGGCTTCAGATTGGCAGCATAAATTAGGATTGAACTGGTGCTATCCAGCAGAGGCAATATGATCAAAACTTCGGAACAAAAACAAGCAGACATCAATGCATGGATACATATAATAATTACTTTATGAAATAAAAAAAAAACTACCTTGGGTATTAATTTTGTATTTTAAAATCCTTTAAAAAAATCTTTTGTTTCCTTGAACCCCATTCTAATCATTTGTTAAAATAGCAAGTTTGTGCCCCACCCCCATGCAAATGAACATTTCCACCTTTGGTCAAGTAGTGAACAAGAGAAAATGACATTCTCTCACCTTATGGAATTTCCACTTGCCCGTCACTGGGTCACTCGAGTTGATCATTACTGCCTTTATGAAACACTGACTCTTTTTATCTAATTGTCTGATTGTTAGCTGACTTCTTATTTTGAAGGTATGTACTCTGCTTTCTTCATTTCTTCTAATATTCACCTTTCGAAGGTTGGTAGACTTTGCTTAAACCAGAATGTAATTAAACTTTACTAATGATGAAAAGTTCCAGGCAGAAATAATACATCTGGCAAGCATTGTTCCATTTCATCCTGCTTAGTCAACGTGACTCAAGCCTCAACACAGCTGTTTACCTCAGCACTAATGAAGAGGGCAGTTGGAGGTTAAGAAGTTAAGAACACTAAAACTTACAAAATAGCTTCGACATGCTGGTACTCACTTAATTGATGAACTTATGAAGACGCTAAGACTAAGTAAGACTCTTAGTTTTCACTAGGCTTCAAAAAGTTTGGTTTATTGAATCCAGTCTCTGTCCATAGAAAGAAGATACAGTATTATCCCTTTTTAGTTTCTTCTAGTTAATCCACAACTATTTCAAACATTTTAATTTTTTAATTTTATTGATTTTGTTACTGCTTCCCCATCGATGAGTAACCTTTTGCTCTGGCCCTTACAATTATAGCAACCAAATTTCTTCTGTAGAGAACATGGGTCTTCATGATAAATATTGGATCTGACATTTGATACTCATTTTGATATTATTTTTTCTTGCCCCATATATGATACCTTTGGAAATAAGACTCTCTAATATATATTAATGTAAACGTCATTGTTCACATATTCTTTATTCTTGATTTCTTTTGCCTTCTAGAGTTATTTCTGCTTCCTGGTTCTCTTCCATACACCTCAGCTCCATGATGAGCTGATCCTATCTACATTCAGACATACTAAATAATATCATTCTTTATAAATAACTTCCATGGTGGTATAAAATATTCCCATCTTCATTTTCAAAGCAAATTCCATAGAATTGATACCTTCAAAAAGCACATGTGTTTGATCAAAATAAAGCTATCCACTTTGCTATTACATTGGATATTCATAATCTTCTGTTATGAAAAGCTGAATACTTTTCATCTGCCTTCCAAGGTACTTGTGAATAGCTTATTTCAGTACATCCTTTTAAAACAAAATATGGTCCTACTTACACCGGACAGGTGATGAATATACAAATTACGTAAGCGAATATTGCTTATCAAATATTAAGGGCCAGACAAACAGAGAAGTGTCGAGCAGAAGCAGACCAACGCTGACCTTGAAGTATGTATCAAGGCAAGGAAAGATGCCCACAATCATAAAATGAATGCAGAACCTGAGCACTCTGGCAGAGATAATAAAACTTGTGTTCACATTAGGTAATAAAATACTTGAGGTTAAGCTGTACTTGGAGCAAAGAACAAAATTCAAGAGAGGTACAGAAAAACTGATAATTCTTACAGAGGTTTACAAAGACACCCAGAGAACACTAAAGCAAAAATCAATCATGAGCTTCTTTCAGAAATGATATGTGCTGTTTCCAAATGGAGCAGGGCCACCTTTCTCAGGTTGTCTTGGATGGGAGAAAAAGCACCAGGTCCTGGATGTAACATTGCCTCACTCTGACTTCATCATTTCTGTAAAGTGGGCAAAATAATACTGACATCACCATGTTGGTGTTTGTTTTTTATGAAGGAAAATACTTGGCTTCAACAAAGGAAAAAACTGTTTTGATTGTACAATATGTTCACAAGGTAGGGTGGAGTTGGGCTCAAGGAAAGCTTTTTTTTTTTTTGCTCTCTTTTGGGATACTTTAGTGCTTTATGTAATCCACAATCATTTATTTATTTTTAATTCATAGATAGTTCTTTTTAGGGTACAAATAGTACGCTATTTGTATGTATTTTGAACAGTTTAACAATAGAAAGCTTTGATAGTTAAAAGTCTCTTGACATTTACATTTGTAAATTCAACATCTAGCACTTTCTAGGAGACAATTTCTACAAATTCAATGCAATTATAATTTATTAAAATGAATATAAATAAAAAGTTAGGCCCACTTTAATTAAACAATGGCTTATAAGTTGACATTAACACATAAAACCTTATAAACAGCACTGACTTAGAAGGAATTGGAATAGGTTTCTTTTATATGTAACTCTCTAGGTCCTAGACAAGTCTAGGACAAACCCTCTAAAAAACACCTTCTCTGAGAGTCACCACCATCTGTACCATAATATACAGTCATTGAATACAATTCAGGGAACTTCTTAAGAACCAGCTTGCCTCTGTCTTAGGCTTCAAAGCAATCTTATAGAAAAGACAAACTAAGTTCATTCCTGTTTATGATTTAACCTCTGTTTCTCAAGAATTGGGTTATGCCCCACCTGTAACCTTAACTACAAATGGTTCTATACTGTCTGTTCTAGGAAATAGCAACCATGTCTTTGTTTCAAAAACTTATTAACCATCTTCCAACTCCACCTTTGTTTCAAAAGTGTTGTTATGACTACCTTGTTTTACCACTTCTTATGTTCTGCTCCTGTAGCCCTGCCTATTTCTCTCCCATTTGGAAACTCTCTATTCCTGAGCTATAAAACCCTTGTCTTCCTCATATCCAATGGTAACCTCTTGAACCCCATTTTTAGGAAGAGACAGCCTGTGTCCACGAATTAAAAACCTTGCTTTAATTAATTTCTTGCTAGAATTAATTTGGCTTTGATGATTTGGGTAGGTGGTCTTTCTTTTCCCATTTTGGGATTAACGTTTCCTCTAACAGAAATAAAAGTTGTTATTCTCATATCAGCATACTAAGTATGCCCAGAGCCCAAGAAGAGCCAGTTAGAGATTTCTTAACCTGTAACTGCTTTCCCAGTATCTCGGTAACTTTTGTTTCATCAGGAATGAAGAGACTGAGCTGCTACAGAGTCAGTTGTGTTCATAAGGTGCTGGCATCTGTCCTCAGGGAGTTTTGCCTGTTAATTACCCATCTCAGGATACACATTTGCAAATGTATTCAACCTACTCCTCACTATCACTTTGCCTAAAATCATCTAATCCTTTTATTCTAAAATAAGCTAGAATTCACTGGTGCCCTGGAGCTGTTATGCAAACTTTCTACTACTACTATCCTCTAACTGAACTCTTTAAATTACTTCCCCCATGTTCCCTCAGGCATTGACTCATTACTATTACTATCTTTGTGTTTAGTTTAGGGTTTGACCTCTTTCCTGAAGCTCTCTTCTCTCTTGTGAGTCACTAATGACTGTGCTGAGTCTGGTAACCTCTCCTTCTCCATTTGCATTTTCATATTCTAATTTAGTCCTTCTTTGTCTCTTCAGCTCTGTTTGAAGGTCAACAGCCCAGACTCAACTTCTATCACTGAACCCAGGACTTCATTCAGCACCAGCTATCGTATTTCTAGCACAGAACAATTCTGTCTTTCCCACAGAAACCTTCATTTGTTGTTGTTGTTGTTCTGTAATCTATTGATTACATTTAAGCTGCCTCCAAATTGAAGTATTTTGTAGTATAATGTCTAAGGTGAGTCCCAGGACTTGACCCTGATACAGCCATGTGTCAGTTGCATTTCCTCAAATCTTACATTTTCCCCCTCTCTTTTACATATACTCTTGTGTCTATGCACACTGCTTACATCAAATATTACTTTAAATATTAGTCTTTTCTAGCAAACGTTGTAAAACTTGGGTTTGGAAAGAAAAATTCAAATCTTTTATCTCCCCCACCTTGTAAGACTTGTCTGCAAATGTTTTAAGTCCTTGCTCAGTAAAACTTTTTTTTTTACTGGAAGGCTCTGCTTCGTTCTGGTAATGTAAGTCATTCAAGTAGCCAACCCCACCCCCTTTTTGTTAATTTCCTTTATTCTGATTCATTAAAAACTAGCTAACCATGAAACTTTGGGAGCCTAGATCCCAGCCAGTAGGGAAAAGACACAATCACCACCTGCAATAGAATGAAACCAAGTGAACTTGTTCCAGTCTGTTTGCTATTTGGCTTTTGTGTGTGTGTGAGCAGTGAAGATCGAGAATAAATTTCTGCCTTGTTAAAGCAGAACTCTGTTGTCAGTTGCTGTGGAGGTCTCACTTTTTGGGACCCTGGGCTTATTCCTAGCAATGTCTTCCCACATTTCCCTTTGGAAGTCAATGCCTCCTTCAAGCCTACACCGTGAGCAACTGAAGCATTTCACAGTTCTAGTCTGCTTTTCCATGCACATTGTTTGGGATTTTTCTTATATTAAGCAAACATAAAATTGTCAATTTGCAGAAGAAATGTATGAACATGGGCACGTTTACCTGATGTAACCTAATATTTTCCTAATAGACTTGAAGCTCCTTGGAGTATATATAGAGATTCAATTATTTTAAATTGTTCAGCACATTTAAATTTATCGTCACTTAATATGTATTTACAGAATGTAAAATTTGATAATGAATACCAGGTATAGCATTTGCATGTGAATACATTGGGAATAATGTAATTTGGGACCTTTCAGCTTGTTTCTTTCTCATAATATTTTGTGCTTTGAAATGTAACACATAGAGAAAGTAAATACAACTTGTTTATATTGTATTGTAAGAGAAAAAGTTATTTAAAATTTAATTACTGTGTCTAAGACATCTCTAAAGCAAAAAAAGACAACTTCCTAGAATGCCAGGTGGGGCTGATCATGTGAGATACAGGAAGACATAAACCTGTAATCCCACTCGTCCAAGGACAGAGAACCTCCTGGAATGTTGGGTGGGGGCTGAGTAGACGCCATTTGGTTAATCCAAATGCACTGAATGTTCTCCAAATGCACTGGATATAACTAGTCACTTGTAGGCAGGAGATATTCCAGACAGGAAGTATGTCAGGATATATGCTTGCCCCTGATTGGACCTGGTGGGACATATGCAGCCTTATGGGTTCTGCCTTTTTAAGTGTCTGTTCCATGTCACTCAGCACCATTCTTTGGGTACTCCAGAGTGTGGCAGGATTGCTCCATGTGAACCTCAGAAGAGTCTCAGCCATCATTTCTGGTCAGTATTTAATGAATTTAATTAAAGCTTGCTTCAAATTGGGCTCAAAATTGTGCCGATGGTCTTATTCTCCATCAGTGGGGTTTAGAGTATTTTGGTATCTAGTTGTCTCATTTCATTTTAAGTTAAATTTTATAAATTTTGAAACAGTTCCGCTGTGTTACTCTGGCTGGCTTCAAACTCACAGAGATCTTCCTTGATCTGCCTCCAGAATACAAGGACTGAATGTGTCCACCAGGACACCTTGCTCTTCGTTATTGTCAAAAGACTTAAAATTTTTATTTTGTGTAAGCATTTTGCCTTGGTAGCCAATGCTTCCCAAATAAAGCATTTCACTTTGTTTCACATTTCCCTCCTTTAGTTTTGTTTTTTGTTTGTTTGTTTGTTTTGTTTTGTTTTTGTTTTTGTCTTCACTCAGCACTGTGACTCTGTCACAGTGATGTCATATGTGACAGAAGCAACTGAAGAGAACTCACTCCGGGTTGGGATTTAAGGGGGCGTGGTCCATCATGTTGGGGAAGGCATGGCAGCTGGGACATTGTCCATGGTAGTGGCTGGTGGCGTATTAGATAGTTAGATGTTAGCTGGTTGAGGGACATGATCAGAGATAGAGCCCTCCCTAATAATCAACAGCATATAATGATCAATGCCTGGGGCTGCAGGCTGCTATTTCTTGTCCATAGGAATGGGACCTGAGCTCTGGGAGAAGTGACAACCTGAAATGCCCAGAAGGTCATGGTAACTAAGCCTGCCTTCAGAAGTCCTAAACCTTGCATGATTATTATACAGCAGGAGACTCTCTGATAAACAACAGAAGCATAACATGACCCCTTTCCTGTAAAGGTCAAATGAAATAGGCTTGTCAAACACTTGTATGGGAAAATAACCCTCAGGAAAAGCTGTCTGCTCTGGAGATCTTAGAAATAGTTTGCCTGCTAAAAAGGGAAATTGATCAATGGCCACTCTTGCCATTCTCCCCTTTCACCCATTTAGAGTACTCTGCTCTGCAACAGTAACTTCGGTCCTCATTGTCCTTTTTCAGTCTTTGAGAATATGCTTTCTTCTATATTGTGATAAACTCTGCTTATGTTTTTCCTCTGTACTCTGTGTCTCCTTGAATTCATTTTGATAGAGAACAAAAAGACTCAGGAGCAAAGGAGAATACACAGAGGGGTCCCAATGACATCTGTTTACATTCCTGTCCAAGAGTGATTAGATTTCTCCTTCATCTTCCTCACATTAGGCACGGACAACTCTTACATTGTTTGACACATGGGATTATCTGCTTCCTCTGCTTATAACTTCCCTTGGATTGGAACTTCCTTTACTTTCCTATGTGAGATTATCTGCCTCAAATCATGCACTCTTGCTGTGTATTTGTTTCTGGGTGCGTGCATGCTAATCTAACCCAGGTTCTTTTTACAAAATAGCAATTGCTGACTCCTTTTGATATTTACCAGGTATCCCTATTGTCATGTGATAAACTCAATTTTCCTATATCAGATTAAAGAAGTAATACTAGACTTAAAATGGTAGGCTGTTTTGTTTTTTGAGGTATTTATTTTGCGTAACACTGTGTCTTGAAGGAATCTTCCCTAGTGGCTAATAGCTTCTGAAACATGGCCAACGCGTGCAGTTATTTCCATTTGTGTTTCCTCCTGAAGTCTCCAGATACTTGTAAGAAAGAAATTCCTGTTATAAATGAGAGAGATAGTAGTATCTTTACCGTGTACAAAAAGACAAAAATGAACAAACAAACAAAGCTTAAAGGAAAGTATTTTATGTTTTATCAGAGTAATTGATTATAGTTCATGCTGTGTTTGTCAAGTTCTTAACTGCTTAGGAAACATTCTTAGCAGAGTGAAGATTTATTTTAAAATCTGTTTTTGTTTATTTTTATCTAAGTGTTATACATACAACAGCTAAATTTAAATCAGTACTAATTCTTCGAAACTGGTGTAATTGACCCTCTGGGTGTTCAATAGACAGACCTTGAGGTCAAACCCAATGAGGATAAAGAAGCTAATAGAAGAGACAGTATTTTGTTCTTGCCCCAGGTAAGCCAGATTGCAGGGGATAGTGGGATACATCTAAAAGTGTTATAGAATCTTGGTAAGTTGCATATCCGTTTGATCATAGGGACCACAGATTGCACACAGTTTGACAATATAGCCAGTGTATAACTGAAAATAAAAGGGTAATTGTATAGGGAAATGTTCTCAATAATTCTAAGAGAATACCACAAGTTTGAGATCCTGATGCATCATAGCAGATGATGAGAGAGGAAACACTCAGTTTACAAAGTAACCCCTAAAGAACCTTGGCTGATCTAAATGGAACAACAGCACAAAAGCTTAACTTTTAGGCATTTATGTATTCCTAAAAGTTCACAGCAAGAAAGGATGGTCAAAGATTATCCTAACAGGTAATAACACAGAAAAAAAGCAAGGCTCGTGAGATGGCTTAGTAGGTACAATCTACTTGCTGCCAAGTCTGTGGACCTCAGTTGAATCATCTGAACCCACACTGAAAGAGAGAATTGACTCCTAAAGATTATCCCATGACCTCCATCCATATCTATGGTGTGGCAGTCCCCCAACCATAAATGAATAAATGAAAAACAAAAATGAGAACAGACTAGATTTTCAAAAAGGACAATGGTGATTCCATCCTTCTCAGCCTTTTCATTAAACCCCACAAGTAAGATCTATTGACAGGCCATAGAGAAATCACAGCTACCCCAAGTGTAATCATATTAAAGGACTCTCAGTTGAGCTTCTGAACTATAAAACACCTTTCCCCCCCCCCCATTTTGAAGTCCATTTGAGACTTCAATCCCTAATCAATACTCCAATCCATTATGGGCTCTTTACTGTTTCCTGGTACCCCTGTCATGCACTAATACTGACTATTAAAATTAGCCCTTGATTTGGCTTCTTGAGAACTCTTCAAAACTATAATAGTCCTTGCTATGTTTCCCAGATAACATAGTCTATAGCTAAATCTCTGGTAACTAGATACTATCTTCACTTCTACAAATTTCAGTTCTCTGGAAAGGTGGGACAGGCTAAACAGAATCTAAAGTAATTCATTCAAACTTTTCCAGGGACTCATTTTATCTGGAGTGTAATATTACCAATAGTCTTCTTAAGGAGTACTTAGATCCTCATTCAACTCATGGCCTGAAACCTTTGGAGGGACCTTATTGTTTGTATGTATGTATTTATCTTCTCTTAAATGACAAAGCCCTATCTTTAAGCCAGTTTGCCTCTAGGTGAAATGAATTCCAACCCTGTATTAGTTACCTTTTTGTTGCTGTGATAAAACATTATGAGTAAGTCATGTACAGGAGAAAGAATTTAATTGGGCTTGTAGTTCCAGAGGGTTAGAGTCCTTGATAGTGGGGTCGAAGCAGCAGACAGCAGGCATGACATCTGGAGCAGAAGCAGAGGGCTCAAATCTTGAACACAAACCTAGAGTAAACTGGGAACAATTAGAGGCTTTGAAACCTCAAAGCCTCCACCACTGACATACTTCCTTCAGCAAGGCCCAATCACCTAGACTTTTCTAGACAGTGTGATCAACTGGGAAATAAGTATTCAAAAAATGCCAGAGCCTATGGAAGACATATTTATTTGAACCACACCATAGTGTATTAAAGAATGTTAACTAAACTGCCTGATCCACCAGGAAAACAGGATAACTCCTTCAGGAGAACAGGTACTTATTGAACATTTCAAAGATGGCACCAAGGGTGAACAATCAACTACTCTTTAGAATTGCTTTTTCCCACACTTTTATCTTCTCCAACTAGGTATTGTCAGCTGGGTTCATCACTCCAAAGTTAAACCTTAAGAAAATAAAAAAAAAAGACTTACAGATCCTTGGGAAAGTCAACACATAATTTGAATACCTGTTCAAATAAACAGTAAGCAAATTTTACTGTTACTCCTGTCACATGCCTGCCTTTGGCTTTAGGTAGCATTTTACTTCTGCCTGTTACACCAAAGAGAACAACTCTAAATCACCCTGTTAATTTACCTGTACTACAATGTCTCTGGGTTGAAAATGTTCTCCACTTATATGATCATCTAGCTTTTATTTTTAGTCCACCTATAGTACGTATTTTCACACAGTAGGACCCTTAAAAACTCCTACTAAAGTCAATAAATAAACTTGGCTTTACATTAGTCTTCATAATTATGAAGTCTTGATGATAGAAAAATAGGACCCTCACAACTGTACAAAATTACATGGTTTTAGAAACACTCACAGACACTTAAGGGTCAAGGGGCACTTGTACTATACCAAGGTTGACTGCCATGTATATGTGCCTTACAATTTCATAAATGTCTCATCTGCTTTACGTGATCTAAAAAATCTGATTCTATCAACATCAGGCACCAAGCACATTTTTGATGATTAGCTTTAAAATTGGATCTCTTGATTTTTCTTAAGGAAGTTATTTATCCCCATAATAATCTGAATGATGATTCTATTAGTCTTAAGATTTTGTGAATCTGTTGACTTAATTTCATTTATTTCCTCTCATATATAGTCGATCTACCCTCAAATGATCCACTGACAATCTAATTGTATATTTAGTAAACACTGATTATCCTCTGAAGCCTGAAAGTCAGCTATGCTCCATAGCAGATAGAGTACCTGAGTCTACTCAATGCCCAACTCTTAAATGGTTTTAAGATCTCAACATTTGAAGAGGGATTGTTAGGAAGTTACCTAACTGTTCATGGGATTAGAGTACATTGGGAATGGATAGCTCCCTCAGGATCAGCTGCTTATAAAACAACTGACTTGAAAACCTCTTCCCCAAGCACTAACTATAATGGTACCAGAAGATGCCATGCAAGCTTTCAAAGAAAGGAAGCAACCAACAGTGGTAATCAATGATGATGCCTACAAAACACAACAATGATCAGCATTACACAATAATCCTAAGGGTGCAGCTGTACACCTAAGGCTCAGGAATCATTGTGGAAGAATGTAAGGGCAGAGGATCAGGGAGGTTGTTGTGAGACTGTGTCTCCTAGTAACATCAGAAGCTTCACCCACAGAGTCATCAACATGATTGCCTAAACATGAGCTGAACAAGGACATCAGCACTATACATGACAAAGTGCTTGGGGGGAAACTACAAGGCCTTTCATAAAGATTCGACCTTATATAAAGTACTACAGGCAACTAAGGAATGTAAGATTGGGAGAAATAGTCTTCCCCAAACAAGGGCACAACAATTTGGCTATCCAGTACCAAATGATCATCCCTGAAACATACATACAAGCAACGTTATACAGACTAAACAAGTTATATTTAGGAATATATGTGTGTGTATATGTATATGTACATATATATGTGCATATATGTATACATACATAAATATGTATATGTACATATATACATATATACTTATATATACATATATAAAATTTATACATATATGCATACAACAACAATTAATGATAAAAGAAACCATGAATTTGAAAGACAACAAGGAGAGGCATACAGCAAGGATTAGAAGAGCATTTCTTAACCTGTGGGTCGAGACTCCTTTGGAGGTCAAATGATCCCTTCACAGATTATCTGCATATCAGGTATTTACATAGCGATTCACAACAATAGCAAACTCACAGTTATAAAGTAGCAATGAAAATAAGTTTATGCTTGGGAGTCACCACCACATGAGGAACTATATTAAAAGATCAAAGCACTGAGAAGGTTGAGAAATGCTGGTTTAAAGAGTAGAACGGAAATGGGGAAGTGAAGTAATTATATTATAATCTTTAGAAGAAATAAAACAAAATGAAAATAAAAATAAACAAACCAAAAGCAAAACCAAGTAATGAAACTGAAAATTACTTTTTACTACTTAGAGGAATGGAACTTGGAATCATATCTCTAGCCCTGAAAGAACCTTCAATATCTTGAGGTATCTGGAAACGTGGCATAGTATCTTACATGCTGTTGACCCTGTCATGGAAGCAGAGACCAAGTGTGAGCAGTATGGAGGTTCTTGTGTTCTAGATAAGCAATAGGGGAACCATGTCAATATACCAGGTTGACCCTTCAAGGAAAAGGATATATGACCTTTTTTCCACCAAGAAGTCTGGCAGCTGACATGGGCAATAGCCTGGTGACCTATGTGTTATCTGTATGGCCAAGACCATGCCAGGTACTTTCCCAGACACTTATGGAGAGCTTGTCCACATATAGAACCCATATTTATAGATGTCATACGTAAGTAATCTACAGAAGCTATCTTTATGGAACACATGTACTTTACAAAGTATTTATGTAGAGTATGTCTTAACCTTTATTGTGCACATGGGATTAAGTTAATTATTATGAAGAAAATTCCCATCAAATTTTACTACATTTGAATATGCCTAAAATAAGCTACTTCAGGTCAGACTCTTAAAGCTTGAACCAACACAGTCTACTGAGTTGTGTTGAACTGAAATATTTACTCTTCTGGCAATGGTGGGCTCAGAGATCCCTGCAGCCAAAGGCTGGTATAACAAGACCAGACTATATCCCTCAACATCTAATCTTCCATAAACCCACTTCTTACAGCTAGCCCTCAATTCCTAAAGGATCCATAATTGTTCCAAGCAGCTCATTAAATTATTTGTTTGTGCCCAGAATGTGGCCTGTCTTGATGAGTTTCTATCTAAGCTTGAGAAGAATGGGTATTCTGTTGCTGTCAGATAAAATACTCTACATATGCTCATCTTGTGTCCAGCTGACTCATGTCATTGCTGAGTTTCACTACATCTTTACTGATTTTCTGCCTAATAGAATTTATTTCTAATGGATAATGAGTTCAAGCTAAAATACTGATTAGTTCATTTCCTCATAGCAATTCTATCATTTTAAGCCTTCAATATGCTGATGCTGTGTTGTTAGGCATGTACATCTTAATAAACACTAGGTCAGGGCTGGAGGGATGGCTCAGCAGTGAAGAACACTTGGCTGCTATTGCAGAGAACCATGTTCCTTTGCCAGTACTCACATAGTAGCCTCCAAATAGCTTTAACTTTAGTTCCAGAGAAGCCAGTACTTTTGGCCTCTGATAAAATCAGCCATGCACAAAGTTCACTCACATATGTTTTTTATTATGACTTTTGTTTTTATATGATATAGTTTGATCATATTTTTCTCCTCCTGAAGCTCCTCCTTCCCATATCTTCTCCACCTCCCCACTCCCTGACTTTATGTCACCCACTCTGACTTTCAAAAAAAAATATCCTCACTAACATGCAAAGGTAAAAGTCAAAACAAATACACAAAAGACTGGCACACACACACACACACACACACACACACACACACACACAAATGGAGTTCATTTTGTGTTGTCCATCTTACTCCTGGTATGGGATTTGCCCTGGAGTGTAGTTGCCATTCATTTGAGAAAGCTGATTTTTCCCTTTGCCAGAGATTTCTAGCTGGAAATAGCTTCTTGGTTTGAAGTGAGAACCCATGTCCACATGTCTCTTTCAATCAGTTCCTTCTCTCTTTTCTTTTCTTTTTTCTTTTCTTTTCTTTTCTTTTCTTTTCTTTTCTTTTCTTTTCTTTTCTTTTCTTTTCTTCTTTTCCTTTACCTTTCTTTACTTTTCCTCCCTCCCTCCCTTCATTCCTTCCTTCCTTCTTTTGTCTCTTTCCTCTTTCTTTCTTTCCCTTTCCCCTTTCTTCTTTACTTCATTCTTTCTTTGTTATCCCTATCTTATCATCTATCATCTTTCTATATCTATCATCTATCTATCTATTTATCTATCTATCATCTGTCTGTCTATCTGTATGTCTATCTATCTATCTATCTATCTATCTATCTATCTATCTATCATCTATCACTCTACCTACTTATCTTCTTTCCCTTTCTTTTTTATTTTTTCCATTGTACAAATTTAGAACATTCTGGAATTATCCATTCCTTCCATATCCATTAGTGTCTGATGAAAACTTCCCTAGGCAAGGCACTTTCTGCTAAATATATTCTCTGAGGACACCTTGTTCAGAAGAAAAGAAGCCTATGGCATATTTTGAAATATTGCATTTCCCCTTGTACTTTGTGTAGCATGAAGGAAATTTTCTCCAGTATTAACTGTGAAAGCACCTGAAGGCTAAACTCAGAAGAACATGGGGGCCACCATGACTAGGCCCCTGAAATTATTACCTCTCATACTTATCTCCCCCTAGCCATTGTCAATTTGTGAATTATAGTATGCCTTACCCTTATCCATACTTTCCAAGATTTCATTTACTTGCAGTGAACTATGGTATGAAATGTTAAATAGGAAAAATATCTAAAAATAACCAATTCATCAAATCTAAATATTAAGCTTTTCTGATTCCTGTAGTGAAATTTCAAACTGTCCTGCTGTTCTGCCTGAGCCTATGTTTCAGAGTCCTGGCCTTACCTCTTGGGCTTCTTGACCTTTTATACATTTTCAAATCCCTTTTGCTAGAGAAGCTTTTGTCTGACTCCTGAGGTATAAATATGTCAAATGGGTACACAAATCAAACATTTATTTATAATAAACCACATCAATTTTATATAAACAATTGTTTTGCATGCATACAATTTTACCACTTGTTAAAGTAGAAAGCAATTTTGCACACTAATGAGGTGACTGTGCTTATATATTTTTACATAAAGAATTAAATAGTGGCTGAATACTGGGCCCCTGGTACATGACTGGTGTTTTTTCAAGTGGACTGATATTTTGCTTTTATAAGCATCAAGGTTGAGAACATGGCTTCATATAACACATAGTATAAAATGGCAGAATGATGTGTAGAATCATTAGAAATTATTGGTAACTCTGCTCTAATCCTAAGCCAAAATTCATTTGACAAGTATTTAATAAAACTCAATCCAGCAACTCAAAGATTTTTTTTTTAAATCAAGCATTGTCCCAACAAAATTAAGTCTAAAATCTCCTCATCTGATATTCTATGCTGTGAAATAATGGTAAGAAAAATATAACAAATCTTCATTTTCCATAATTAGACTATGTATTTCTGAAAGTGGAGAAAACTTTCTGTGCATAGTGGAAACAGTGAAACTCATAATGTGGAATCATCTCAAACCTGAGCTGAGACAGCTCAGTCAGTGGCCATTGATGTTGTATGGCATGAAGGCATACACAGTACAAAGTGCACATATTATACAGTTAGAACCAAGGCTGCAATGAATTTCCTGCCACAATCACCTCAGAATCAGAAACCTCAAGTATTGATGAACTTTTTGCAACCTCTGCTCTTCAGTTACTATAGAGGATTCTTGAACTATGCTCCATTAGCTACTTTGTGATTATCTCAGTTATAAAATTGATCATCTCAGGATGACAGTAACCATAGTCAAGTATTCCTTAATTTGTCCCTATTGTTTCTTCATTACAATATTGGTTCTGAAGCACACCATGGCATTCATCTCATTTGATCTTGCCACGTAGACATTGCATTATTTCACTAGATGAAAAACTTGATGATAGAGTACAGTAAGATATTTTGATAACTACTCATCTAACTTTGATTGGATTATACTGTTATAATTGTTACTATTATTAGTTGCTTTGGATAATGTCTTACATGGCTTAATTTATAAATACAACTTCACTGTATTAACATATAATCAAAAATTATAATGTATATAGATCCAGATTGTCTGTGGTTGATGGTGCCTTCTGGGGTCTAAGAGCACCCCAAGGAACAAGGGAGTCTTTGTGAAGTTTAGGTTTTCTAACCCAGCACAGATTTTTTTTTCATCCCAAGTTTGCAATTTTCTGTATTTCTTCTATCTGTATTTTCAGTTGTGGAGACAGATGTTTGCCTTGTATCCACACTTCATGCAAAAGATCTAGATTCTCAATTTTTAGAGTTTGTTCAGGTTTATGTGGTTGTGACCTCCAAGGTAACTAAATGTAATACTGGAAACTCCAAATCTATCTATCTATCTATCTATCTATCTATCTATCTATCTATCTATCTCTGTCTATCTATATCTGTCATCTACCTATCTTCTTCTCCTTCATTATCTTTAATCTATCAATCAATTTATCATATCTGTCTATCACCTATCGTCTGTCTACCATCGATCTCATTTATCTATCATCTATCGATCTATCACCAATCTATCTATTACATGTCTATCTGTCTTTACTCATTTGTTTATGTGCAGGGGTGTGTATGTGTCATGGCATGTATATGGAGGCCAGAGCACAAACTACAGGGTAAACTCCTTTCTTATTTTGTGGGTTAAACTCAGGGTCCCAGGCTTTGAGACAAGTGTCATATTCCCAGCTCTATTTTTAGTTATTAATTGCACTATGGTTTCACAGGGTTTCAGTGTAGTCCACACTGGCCTCAAACTCAGTAGTAGATGAGGATTACGTTGAACTCCTGATCTGTTATCTCTACTCCAAGTGCTAAGATTGAAGGCATGCACTGCTGTGTCCATGTCCTAGGTATCCCACTCAGGTCTTCATGCTCGAAAACAGCACACCAACTGAGCTACACCCTCAAGCCTTCATACTGATTCACCATAAGGAGAAGCAAAGCAAGATTAACAGGCCCTACCCTTTTCTGTGTGCTCTCTTTGTTTACTCATTTGAACTCTACAATGTCTAGAATCTCTAGAATAGGGATATGCATTGGAATTTTCACTTCAGTTACAATTATCAAAGGGAAAAATTAATGGAATGATGTAGGTATCATTAGAGAATAGTTTAAAACTTCCTTTGAAGATGACATCATATATAACAAATATATTCATGTTTTTAGAAAATATTTGCCCTGACTTCAATACTTCTCATAAAAGTAATGCTGAAAATATGAAAATATTATTTTATTAATCATATCTAGCAGGAAAAAATGTTAAGTAAAGTATTAGAGATAGCTTTCAGTTTCTCAATTGCTACCCTTTCTCTGTGAGTTATATCTGAGTAAAAGTATTTATGATCACAAAATAATCCCCTTACTTACTCAGACAACATAAAATATTAGTTATATGTGTCACAAATATCCAAATTTTTTTACTTCTCACAAATACATTAGTAATAATTAAAAATATTAAGAACTTGATAATTGTATTCATTCATATTCAGTTGCTGCGATAAAACAGTGTAGAGAAGAAAGTTTATAGAAGAGAGAGTTTGCTTGGGTTTATGGCTCCAGAGAAATAAGAGTTTCTTATGGTAGGAATGTAAACAGGTATCAGTCATGGCAGCAGGCAGCAAAAGCTTAGACCTCAGATCTTGATCCACAAACGCAATGCTCGAGGAATGGTGCCAGACTCGGAATCCCTAAAACCCATCCCCAGTGACACCTCCTCCAGCAAGACCATAATTCTTAAATCTACCCAATTAGCACTACCGAGTACTCAAACATCTTAGCCTGAGGGGTACATCTCATTCAAATCACTACAATAAGCAAAGTGTATAAACGAAAAAGCTGCATAGAAGTTCTTGTTCCTTTAAGGTTTATATAGTTATGATTAATATGTATCACTATTTTTCTTATTAATAACCTGGTATTATATAAACACTGTAGAATCTCTTTATGTACTTACGGCAATGGAAAGATAAAAACATGAAAACATGAGGAAAACAAAAGTTGTTCTGGTGCACCTAAAAGTTAGTTTGACAATATCTATCCAATCGTCTTTTGTACATGTGTTAGAAATGGCTGAATCTTAAACTATTTACATTATGCTAAAGTATTAGCATAGTATTGATATGTTTGATCAAAGGAGGTTATGTACCATTTTGCTGATTTTCCTATGTTTTAAAAAACAAAGACTACATATTAATAGCATTATTGCTGAATATACAAAATTCCATGTATCCTGTGAGTTGTTAAAGCTCAATACTGGCTATTGACTACTGTCTATGTACCACTACATGCGCTATGGAAATTTTCAGATAATCAAACAAGTTTCAAACTTTGCTTCTTCTTCACCATTCACAGTAGTTACAGTTAACCACAGAGTAGAACAAATCCAAAATGGAATTGAGATTTTCCTTCTTTTCTTCAAGTTACTAATACTTGTAATATAATCTTAAAACTACTTTTTCTCCACCATCAAATAAGATAGAAAAGGGAAAACAAATGAACAAAGACTAGAATAGGCTAGAACATTTATTTGAATTTTATTTCTTTGCCTACCTGTCCTGTTCAAATATAATGACTAAAATTATTATTTTATTTGCCCACAATTCACTGGGAAGCCTCAGCCTAATTACTCTACTACCCAATAGAATTCTTGCATTGTTCCTTCCCTGTACCACTTCAGTGCCGAGTATGAGTAAAGCTTAGTAAATGGATCTTTTGTTCAGGATACAATTATACAAATACTATTTAGCCTCTTAAAGCTATTGTGTTGCACATACAAATGGAATCTCTATATATGTAGTAATAGAACATTCTTATCTATTTATCAGGAAGATACAGAGGATACTTACTTTGATTTCTCAAATCAGAGTATCCCTTTATAAGAGAGGATAATGTGTTATATTTGATATTGCAATTAGAACAAGCATGCTGAATTTTTGAAAATTTCAGTTATAAAAATTGCGAAGATCAGTATATTTGAGATATGAAAAGATACATGTTCTCCTTTTATCCCTTTGTCTTTCACAGACTAATTTTAGGCAGCTTATAACAAATGAGGTCTCTTTTATGATTGAAAGTCCTTGCAAGTTATAATTAAAAATCATTTGGAGCCCTACTATGCGTAGGCAAACCTTGAAATTAACTTTATTCATTATTCAGCAAGTTCATTAGAAGTGATTATAGTTTCAAATCAACCATTTTTCCAATTAATTTTGAATAGTGAATGGCACAGTTGCAATTCTGTTCTTTTCCATTTACTTTCATTAAAGATTCATTTTGGGTAATCAGAGAATTTTGTATCAGCTGTTTTTTACCTTAAAGGTTTCCTTCTGACACTTTAATAAATTATCTTTCTGCCTGTGCTGGAAGGTAACTGAATTTCTTTCCTCAACAGCCCTCTCTTTGACATATGTTCATTTATTACTGTTTCTTCCATCAGCTGACTCCCTTGAGGCTAATTCTGATGAAATGCTTTCAAACAAGGACTACTATTGGTTTACATTAACAAGGAATTGGTGGGAAGGCTGCCTGTGAACAGGAGAAATTAGAGAAAGAAAAATTATGAACCCTGGGATCAATTTTTCTATGAGTCATAACATAATTAACTGTAAAATATGAAGCAGAAAAGTATTATTCTCAGTAGACTCTGATATTTTCCTTCATTTAGGAATTTTGTATTAAGAAGGAGACACATCGAAAAGAAAGATAGACTTAAAATCATATTTAGGAAGAAAAATTGTGCCAAAAAGCTTGAGTTAAGAAGAAATGGATTTAATCAGGTATCTAGAGTTGGATGATAAAAGTCCCTTTGACTTTTATGTTTGTACTGTAATTTTTCTATCATGTTATTGCATATAGCAGTATTACTTGTTGTGAAAGGAAATATTTGTGGGGAGATCATTCTATAAAGAAGTGTTCTCTAGCAGCAAACCTTTTATTGTAGAAGTCTGAGCTTCCATACTGTAAACAAATGGTTATAGCTAAACCATTCTGTCTCTCTCATACAGTTAATTTCTCATGCTTAAAGACATGGAAATTTCTCATGAAAAGATATGGAAAGTAAGTGCTCATTTAGATATTAGTTAAAAGATCTTTTTTTAAGAATATTTGGTGTTCAGTGTGGATGTACACTAATGTTACTTGCATTTCACTGCAAGGAAACATAAGAGCCACTTAGACTGGGAAGTGTCTAGGACTCTAGCTCTCTAATAACCACGGCATACGTATTTTTCACAATTAACTTACTTCTCAAGATGTGATTGTTTTGCATATTAAAAAAACTTGCTCTCAGTAAATGAAAGCAATAACTCTTTATGTTCAGTTAATGATTCATGATTCTATTTTCTCTGAGACTGCATTTTAATTTTACAGAAAAGAAGTGCTAAGTCAGCTTCATCTAATGAGAAGTACACTCAAACAAGGGGAGAATGCCTCTTTTGTGGGACCCTAACTAGCTTAGAAGCCTTTGCAAATCATTTGCCCATTACAGTTTTTGAAACTGAGGAAGTATGGAGGCAGCTAACAGGTATCTTTCCTCCTTCGATTGCTCCTTTGCCTTAATGTCATAGCTCATGGTTGTCATTGGGTTTCTCCTGGAGAGAGAAAACATCAGGCTGGAATTCTGAGCCTCACTGACATGCCTTCATAACTCAGCTCTGACACACACTGTATATTTCATCCTACACACATTACTTAGTATCCCTATACCTCAGATTTTAACCTATTAACAAATGATGTATGAAAGCACATCTTTTACAAAATTACTGTGAAGATTTAAATAAGTTAAAATATAAAAAGAACCTAGGCTGAATTATGTGAAATAGTAATTGTCTCAATAAACATTTTAACTTCTATGTGACAGGAACATTTGTAAGTACTAACCCACATTGATGTGTAAGAAATAAATGATGTACAATCTTGTCTCAAGTTGCTCATTGTCTACATAGCAGTTATAAGTTAATAGTTTTTAAAAATAGTAAATTCACATTTAGAAAATTATATAGTGTGGTATGGAAGCTCAGGTTCATGCAGCTTGCTTAGCTAGAGAGTGGGATAGTTGGGAAGTTTTCCTTAAGGATATTAAACTAAAATGAGCATAGTAAAGGAAACAGATGAACAACAGAGACAAATGAGAGAGAAAGAAGAATAGAGACTCTAACGTATAGCCATGAGACAAGCATAACTCATTGGAGAAGTTGACCTCAGTACTTCTGCACGGTACAATGATCTTGATGGGCGACCAAGGCTGCCTAGAGGTCCAGGCTACCCTGAGCATCTCGACCTTACTTTTGAAGATAAATCATTAAAACTTTTTAAGGGGAGTGAGCTCAAAGGAATTTTGTTTTACTAAAGGTATCTCTGCAGTAATGTTGAAGGTAAATTGAGAAAATAATATTGGT
Source organism: Cricetomys ansorgei (assembly GCA_026225945.1). Taxonomy (NCBI): domain Eukaryota; kingdom Metazoa; phylum Chordata; class Mammalia; order Rodentia; family Nesomyidae; genus Cricetomys; species Cricetomys ansorgei. The sequence goes on from JAMJFZ010001038.1 coordinate 8,480,154, forward strand.
GACAAATATTCAACACTAGGGATATAATCCAGTGAGCAAAGTAATATGGAAGCCTTACTTTAGCATATAGCAATCATTTAGACTTGAAAATCATTTAAAGAATTCTGATGTTTGGAGAAAAGTTGTCATGGTATAATATTAAATAAAAGGAAGCATATACATCATGAATTCTGTCATGATAAATATTCTTGAAAGAACTTTCTAATATTTGTAAACTGCTAGTTGTAGTGCAATAGATGTGCATTTCATTATATTTGATTGTCCTCTACACCATTCAATAACAAATTACCGCCACTACAAGAAAAAGAAAACAAAAAGCTGAACCCTTGAAATGATACCAGCTGAATTAAATTCAGGTGATGACCCTGCTCTCTTTCCAAGACTATTTGAATAATATCCACCTATTTTTTTATTGTTAGATAAAATTTGTTAAATATAAAATAGCTGCTCTTTTTTTTGTATATTATATGAAAAGTATTTTCTTGGAATGTGGGAGAGAGTTTTAGGACACCATGAAAAGACCTAACCTCAGAATTATAAGTATAGAGGAGAAAAAAAATATTCCATTGAAAAAGCATAGAGACTAATTTCAACAAAACCAGAGAAGAAAAATTTCCAAACATAGAGAAAGAAAACAAACTAAACAAAAAACAAACACAAAAGCAAAAAAAAAAAAAAGAAAGAAAGAAAAAAGAAACCTCATAGGGACAAGAGGCCTAGAGAACATCAAAATGATAAGACTCTCCAATGATGTATTTGTGATGATTTTAATGTCATGTTGCCCGCAGTTGTGGGAATTTGATCACTTGGTCCCCAGTTGGTGGCACTGGGAGGTTTAGGAGGAAGTATGTCACTACAGATGGTGCTTGAGAATTAAAGACACCATTTGAGTTCATTCTCTTTGTTTCATGCCTGAAGTTTAGGATGTGAGCTCCAAGAGGCAGCTTCAGCTGCTATGCCTTTGCTTGGTCATCGAGGACTCTGACCCTCTGGAACCATAAGCACAAATAAGCTCTCTCTTCCTTAAGTTGTCCTGGTCATGGTGTATTATCACAGCAATAGAAGAATAACAAGTACAGAAGCTGGTACCAGGATAATATGGTATTTTTGTGATAGACCTGGCCATGCTGTTTTTTAAAATCATGTGGAAGACCCTGGCTTGAAAAGTGGTCAATGCTATAAGCAGAGCTTAATGGGACTTCCTAGTGAGAGCTTAGAAAATAGTTGTGCCCAGAGCTATTGGGAACAGGGGTGGGGAGAGGCTCCAGATCAAGAGGTTTCAGATGTGAATAACATTTGCCTCTGTGCTAGAGGTCATGCTTGTGATATTTTGGCAAAGAATACAGTGGCTTTCTGTCCTTGTTCTAAGAACTTGCCCGAGGCCAAGTTGAAAATTGATGGACTAATTTTTTTTTTTTTTTTTTTTTTTTTTTTTTTTTTTTTTTGTAGAAGCGATTTTAAGACAGCCCAATATTGATTCTGTCCCATTGTTATTTGTAATCATTCTTGTGCAGTTTTACAATAAAAATGAGCAAATGGGGCAAAAGAAATACAAAATACATAGTTTGGAGAGAAAAAAAAAAGGACACTAGAAAGCTTAATGTGCAGTCAAGGACTGCGCTGGAAGAGAGGCTGCAATCATTATGGAGACTACTGTCGTTAAGGAAAAATCTGATCTGCACTGGAGTAAAGAGAAAGGTGACCTCAGGAAAGACCTCACCAGCTCAGCCTCCAACGTGTGATAGGAAAAGGACCAGTGCCTCCCCGCTCCTAATAAAACAACAACAAACAAAAGCTGTTGCAATCAAGGGGCCAATGTCTATCCTAAGTCAGCTGCCTAATTTGGCAGTGTCACCGGCATGGCAGGGATTCAACAGTAAGGGCATCACGAATCTTCTTCTGTGATTTCAGAGTTCCGCTGAGGCCACAGTGTGTGACAGACAAGTCCCGGCAGGAAGGCTCAGGAGAGCATCGCATGAAGATGTGTAAATGAAGCCTAGGGTGTGTTGGGAACTCCAAGATGTTGGATGGAGATGGCAGTGTGATGGGATATTTGCCAAGCAGAGATGCAGATGGGAGCACAACCAGCCAAAGAGAGATTTCTGTTTGCACCAAAGCTGGAAGTGCAAAATCTTCAACATTAGGCATTGGGCTAGGGTATTTGGTATTTGCTCCACTGGATTTCAGTCTTGCTTTGAGCCAGTGTTTACCCGTGTGCCACAATTCCTTCCCTCTAGAATGGCAATTTATATTTTCTGCCATTATATGTTAGAAATACATGATTTGATACTAAGGGGAAGTTATAATTAAGAGATTTCCTGGAGTCTCAGAGATACTTTGGACTTTGAAACCACGTTAAGAGAATGGGGCCTTGTAGTAGAACGCTGCTGCTAGGGTAGCCCAGGAAGACATGGAGGTATGTATATTCATATGTCCAAACTCTTCCAGACCTCCGCAGGGGAACCACCATCATGGCCAGTGCCATAACCACAGTGCACCCCCAGCATCTCAGCCCAGGGGTTTTTATTCTTTCAGAACTCCTCAGACATTCTATTGATAGCACATTCAGATCATTGGCAATTAAACAACTCCCACAGAAAACCCAACACCTCAAACAATACAAAATGCCAAGGCCTATGCATTCCTTTTTCCAACAATGCACAAAATCATTTTATATATAACTAAAAATAAACTTCTGAAACAATTCCCTTTTTCTGTATAAGCCAATAAAAAATTGCTTTTTATCTCTACAGCACAATTTAACACTACACCAGCAAAACTATTTACATGAGGAACAATCACTAGGGTAGCTAATTCACAGGTCCAAATGAAACCAAACATCTATCAAACATATCACAATGTCTTTGTACAGCAGAAAAATTGCAATGTCCAATTATCTGGAATTCACTCAGGATCTTCTGAGCTCCTCCAAAGGGTTTGGGTCACTTCTCTGACTCTGCCCTCTGCAACAAACACAGCTTGCCTTCCAGGCTCTGTATGGCTCCCTTCCACTGTCGCTGCTGTTCTTGGTGGTCAGCCTGTGGTGTTGACATCACAAAAACTGCTGCTGGGGTCTCTTGCTGCAACTAGGCTGCACTTTCACCAAATAGCCTCTTCTGGGCTCTTTTCATGGTGCCAAACCTCAACTTCTCTTCATGACCCCTTCAGTCTGGGCCTTCTTCAACTGCCCCTGAGGCTGCACCTTCACCAGTGGCCTCTCCTGGCCTTTCATAGTGCCAAGCCTCAGTTTGTTCTCCATGACCTCTTCCTGCCTTCAAAACTAGCACCACGTAGGTTAACTCTTACAGTACCAAGTTTGGCTGGCAGTATGAGATACAACCTTGGCCAGTTCTGGAAGACAGCTTCTGTGTGCTGATCCTGAGGAAACACTTTCCAGGTTTTAAGATAGTGTCTGGTTTGCTGAAAAAAAATAATAGATAAACTTGTCTGCAGGAAGGGTTCTCTCATGGGGTGGAGTTCTCATTACCATACCGCTTGTAGATAGTTTTGCAGGGAAAAAAAACTGTTCAGTTTAACTAAGTGGCTTTTTGGTTCTAAGCCAAGGCTTCCACAGCAGGGGATCCTGGGCCTATGGGAAGAATATCTGTCAAAGTCTTGGCAGTTTGGCATTCTTTTTCGCCACTGCTATGGAGAAACATACAGCCCCTTCCATAGATCTCAAACACAAGATCCACTTGGACTTCACACACATAAAAAGTCACCAACAAACTAAGTTTATACAACAGTTCACTCTGGTTTCCATTTCCCTTTGCCCTGGCTGCCGCCAGCAGCAGGAAGGAAATTCATGTCCATGATTAGGAAAACCTTGCTTTTTCTTGCTACCAGCTGAATTCTTTATCTCTAAGGGCCTCCATTCTGTGGCTCTCACCTGGAGGTTTTTTCCTTGTTCATTTATTAATTTCAGTCTTTTCTCTTCATAGACACTTATTTCTCTTTCTCTCTCTCTTCCTTCAGGAGCTTTCAATTAACACCTTAATCTCTATACTCTGGTAGCTACTCTGAGTGTACTTTATCGAACTCTGTGAGGTCTTGAGTTTCTTTCTCTTCTTCCTTGTCTCCATGTTGGATTAGTTGGCATGATGTTGTGCCCTACATTAGTACACCATTTATAGTTGAAAGGCTGCTGTGTGGGCCTAGCAAGAGAGGCAAGGAGGCATTTTCATAGACTCAAACTCTGCCAGACCTCAGCAGAGAGGACCACTGCCCTGGCCAACACCACACTCCATCCACAGTGGAACTCCGAGCATCTCAGCTCAGGTGTTTTTATTTTTTCAGAACTCCTCAAGCATTCTACTGATAGCACATGCAGATCATTAGCAATTAAACAACCCCCACAGAAAACCTGCAAACAATGCAAAATGCCAAGGCCTATGCATTCTTTTTCCAACAATGCACAAAAAAAAAAAAAAACATTTTATATGTAACTAAAAATAAACTTCTACAATAGGCCTCTTGAAGTTGGACTAAATACATTTTGCAATATGATATGCCCATGAACTTTTGGAGCCATGAAATATAATGCAATGATTTGAATGAGATACCTTCTATAATTTGGGGTACTTTTATTTTTGTTCCCTAGTATGTGGTGCTGTTTGGGAGATTTAGGAGATGTTGGAAGTGTCACTGAAGGTGGACTTTGCCATTTTGAGTTTAGTCTCTCTGCTCCCTGACTACAGTTCCAGATGTGAGCTCTCAGCTGCTTCTATGGCCATCATGCCTTTGCTCTGCTAAAACAGGCTCTATCATTTGGAACGGTGAGCCAAACACACTTTCCTCTGTAAGTTGCCTTGGTTATGACATTTCATCAGAGCAATAAAAAGAAAACTAACACAGTATTCTAGTTAAAACATTAAAAAACAGAAGAAACAGTATTGAAAGTTGTAAGAAAGGTCAAGTCAATTATGAAGGCAGGAGTTTTAGTATTATACCTAATTATTTGAAAGACAGCTTTCAAGCAAGATTGCTGTGGAAGGTTGCATTCAACATTCTCGAAAATCACAGATATTAAAGATGATACCACAAAATAAATAAAATGAAAGGAGTTAATACCCATCTTTCACTAAATATTAATAGTCCCAATTCCTCAATAAAACACAAACTGATAGATTGAATTATAACACACTATCCTTTTTTTCTGCATCTAAGAAATATACTTCATCAACAATAGATATCTCCATAGGATAAAATGATAAGAAAAGGATTCTAGATAAATGGGACTAAAACTTTAGCACTTATCACTAGTCTAATTTCTCACAACATAAACTTCAAATAAAAACAAGTCAAAAGGGTAAAAGTCATAGTATTAAATCAACTTCTAATGATTTATTGCTATATCAGTCGATTAATGCATATCTTAGCCCTCATTAGAAAAACTTATATTTTCAATAGTCAGTAATAAACACAGAGACTTATAACTGATCAAGGTGCAGAAAATAATGGACTGAATAATGCTCAGCCTTAAATGGGACATCTTTATCACATCACCCCATCCTAATGATACAGAATCATTGGAGAAGATTGGGGTGGAAAGATTTAAGAACCACAGTGTGTAGATGAATAGATGGAAGTGGTGTCTTCTTGACATATCAGGGTAACTGCACATGTGAACTCCCAGCGATTGGGGAAGCATACACAGCCCTATGCACACTCAGTACAGACTGCATTCCAGCATAGAGAAGGGACGCAGGCATGAAGTTACCCTCTACACAAACAAGGGGTGATTGGCAATTGATAGCCACTGGGATTCGGGGAGTCAGTTTTCTTCAAGGTTGTTGCTGCTGGTAAGTCTACCACCAGGCTACACTGGATCATCAAACATCAAGGAATCTATGGGCAGCACAAATTGAACTTAATAAGGTAGAAAAATAAAAAGACTAAAAGGTTGAGTTTATAGGAAAAAAGGAATGGATCAGCAAAAAGTGACAAGTGGATGATTATGATTACAACATAGTGTATAAAATTCTCAAAGAACTGTTACAAAAAAAAAAAACACTTAAAAATAAAAAATAAAGGAAATTCATAGCCAGTGAGATAGCTCTGGGAGTAAAGATATCTCCTGTTATACTTGCGTTCTACTCCCAGAGCCCACTGGTGGAAGGACACAATGGAGCAAGTGTCCTTGTCCTCCACATTTGTGACATCAACGTGCATACACGTGTGCAGACATAGGCATCCACACAATACATAGATAAATATATATTTTTAAGAGATTTTAAAGAAACTTTTACAAAAATGCATTGCAAATACAGTACATGGAAAGAGCAATCATTTCTTTTACCCCAATACTGTAACTTCCATGTTTGTCCTGTTCAAAGCAGTGTAGTGATTTGACCCAGATTCTAAAATAGAAATATATCCATATATGCATGTATTTTTATACATGAAAAATGACTCCATCTTGTACCGTGACATCCTTCAACAAAAAACAGAAGAAATCATGACCAGAAAAACACAATTTAGCGGTTTCCCTTCATTGTTGAATTGCCGATGGATAAATAAAGCATACTAAGTTGAGCAGACTGGAGAAAGATGATGAGTCACATTATGCTGACTGGGTATCAAGGTTAAAAGCTTAAAATATCTCTTCTGAGAATTACTGAAAAGGAAAATTATTAATTTACATTAACTAAAAGGCCATTCAATGATTTAAAAATCAAGATATCACAAATTTCCTGCACAAATTCTCATTAGAAAAGACATTTTAAGGGTTAGTATGAAATTAAAATTTTGTTGCTATGAGTAGAAAAATATCATTGTAATGTCAAAGAAGTTGCTAATATCTCACTTGAAATGTAGATTTTAGTTTAATTTTGACTTGTAAAGAGCTCTTCATGTTCAGATAAGGACTTATCAGAACTAATACTTTTTTACCTGTTGCAAGCAGATAATATTTTAGAGGGGAATTTCTTTGCTTATCTTATCTGTTTAGCATTTATGAGCTGGTTCTTTATCATTTAAAAAGGCAAAGGGAACAGGCAAGATGAGTTACGAAAAAAGATATTATGAGACCTTGTGGATACTGAAGAGATATTATCTGTGATACAGACTGGCTCCAGATGTCTTCAATCTGCTGGAGCACATTTTCTTCAGACCTGCTCAAAACCTTGGTAAAGGAATAGAGTGGAAATTAAAAGTGAGCCACACGTGTAGTCTGTGAACAAAAGTGAAAAGCTCATCTAATCCATCCATGTCCTTATTTCTGCAGAATTGCCATTTTGTGAAGCAGACATCTTTGTTACAAGAGAAAGAAGATTGTAAAACATCATCATATTTCAATTTTATGACAATATTTCAAGGGAGTGGGCTCTCCTCTCTCTCTCTCTCTCTCTCTCTCTCTCTATATATATATATATATATATATATATATATATATATATATGTATGTATGTGTGTGTGTGTGTGTGTGTGTGTGTGTGATAGCTTGCTTTTGTCATAGATAAAGAGAGAGCATTTTCCATGAAATTACTAGCAAGAAATAGCACTGTCTGAATAATGTTTCTAACTATGCAGAAAACATTTGATACTGAAATGTATTCTTGTTCCCTGCAAGTACATCACTCAGTCCCAGTACTTTATATGCTATGCCTTTCTCACTTTCTTATTGCTAGTCACCTCCTGGACTATAAACTCACATAGCCAAAGGATTCATGTATTGGATGTCTATAATTTATTTTAAAATCCACATATCAATAACTGCATCCTTTATGGTCATTTCTACCATAGGATCTTCTCACTGGGTTACCCATTTTAGTACATTACCATTGATTCATTCAGTTTAGGCTAAATTATGAGGCCTATCATTGACTTCTTTTTCCTCTATACTTCACAACATATTTACAAGCAGTTGCATATCTCATCAATCCTCTCTCACTACAAACACTGCTACTACCTGGTCTGAGTGTAGTTTGTACTTTCCAGTATCTGACAAGTTAATACCTTTGCTTCCCTCTTGCTAACTGCAGTATATTGCCCACTTCACAGCTAGATTATGTTAGAATATAAACTATATCAGAAACTTCTAGAGCTTCCAGTGGAAGGCTTCCAAAATCTACCCCTGGCCTCCATGTACATCTGTGTAAACACACACATATGAATATATGTAAGACACATACACCAGAAGGGTAGGGTTAGAAGATCATCAGAAACAGTAACAACTGTAGGTGAGAAGGAGAAAGAAGTGTATAGGCATAAGCTGCAGTGGGTGTAGCCTACTGGCATTAATATACTAATACAGTAACTCACTATTGTTGGGACCTAAATTTGACTCAAATAAATCGTTTTAAAAGAAAATTATTAAACTTATTTACTTATTAGTGTGTGTGTGTGTGTGTGTGTGTGTATGTGTGCATATGTATATGTGTGTGTGTGGTGTGTGTATACATCTAATGGGATGATGTGTAGGTCAGAGGACAACTTGGTAGAATCAAGTCTCTCCTTCCATGATGTGAATCTTGAAAAGTCCAACTGACGTCATCAGGCTTGGTGGCAAGCACATGGACCTGCTCAGCATCCCACTGTCTGGCTGCTACTTTAAAGTGTTTTAACAGCTGAAGGAAAGAAAGGCATCTAGTTGATTGTTCAAATTCCCATGTTGAAGGTTTAAAAAGAGGCCAAGTACTTGAGAGAAATGTTAATAGTTCTGATAAATGTACAATTAAGCCCTCTCTCTCTCTCTCTCCCTCTCTCTCCCTCTCTCTCTCTCCCTCTCTCTCTATCTCTCTCTCTCTCTCTCTCTCTCTCTCACACACACACACACACACACACACACACACACATACACACACACTTCAGTTTTAAAATATCCATGATGTTAGAGTGGCCATAAGGAAATACATTGTTGGAGATGTAAAAGATCTAGACATAATATTTTTTAGCCCATACAAAACCTCAAATAGATGTTAGCGTGTCTTGAGAAATGGAGGGATTTCAAGTCCTTTCACCTAGATGTACAAATGCTTGATTCAGTACAGATCAGGAGGCAGCTGAAATGTCAGTTTCTGATGTACTTACACTGACAGTGAGAGAGGATGAGCAGAAAGTAAGACATTCACCATCATCTCATCATATCTCAAAGAGGGATGGTTGGATGTTCTTTCAGAAAAAGTCATAATATTTAAATAAAACTATCTTACTTATCATTTTAACTATAGACCAAATTCCATGTCTGAATATGCTCTTTAGGTATGCCTGTCACACTGGTGAGGTTACTGCTATCAACACAACTCACTGTCAGATAGCATATGATGTTCTTTTATGTTTGAACACTCAATGAATTTTACATGGAATACCATGGTTTATTTTTATTAACAGTTAATGTAAGCAAGCTGGGATTTATGGGAAAATTGGTTATACATCCAGCCCATTTAAAGTGACATTTTATGAATGAATGTCTAAAAGAAGAATAGTATCTCTAATGTATCTAGAAGTGATTCAAAGGGACATTTTCCTTATTTGCGTAAAAGAGCAAGGTAGCAGCTTTTGATATTTTTAGTGTTATTGTAGTAAGTGACTTTAAAAAAAACTAAATTCATAATTAATGAGATCATATGAATTGACATTTATCCAATTTCTGACTATGGAGCCACAAGTCAAGGAAAAGTCAATATAATTAAAACTCTTTAAAAATAAGAATACCACTTGCATTCCTGTAAAACAATATATATTACATATTGACATAATTCTCTTTGCCTCACCCTTCTGTGTTCTTCCATCCTTTTCTGAAATTGAGGATTAAACCTAACACATCTTGCAGACCAGGCACACAGAGATCAGCTTGCCTCTGCTTCTGAGTGCTGGGATTAAAGGACTGGGTTACCATGGCCTGTTCCTCAGTGTTCCTTTTCCTTCTGAGATAATCTTATTGTTTTTCTCAGGCTTTCCAGGACTCTCTGTAGCTCAAGCAGGCCTTGAATTTGTGATCCTCCTGCCCCAGCCTCCTTAGTAACTGGGATAAGTAGCATGTACCTGGGATAAATAGGCTTGTTTTCATATTTCTCTATGTTGCTAAAGTGAGTGGGTTTATTTGGAGGGTTTTCAAACACTAAAAGTTTTGACTCTGTTTACGTTGGATATATAGTTTTCAGTGAAAAGTAACTGTCCTTCTCAAACACGATTTATTATATTTGTTGACACCAAGACCTCTATATTTTTATTCAGAGTGTTCCCACTGAGATTGTTAGCTGGTATGAAAAAGCACTAACCTTGGAGAAAAATGAATTTTGTTGCATAGGATGAGATCATTGCCATAATCAATGTCTTTGGTTATTAAACATAGGTTTAAAGAACACAGGTATGGCTGTTTGTGTGTCTACTTAAGAATATGTTTCCTGTTCTATTCATTAGCTTTCAATCTGCAAAGGTGGTATTCCCCAGTAACAAGTCCATTTCTTAAAAGAGAACTTCACAACTCTGTTGGTATTTATTTTGCATTTCAGTAAAATGCATATGGTACAGCCTTGCAGTTGTATAGAAGGAACAGATGCAATGCATATATAAATCAGTAAAGATATATGAACATTTTAATGATATTTATTAAAAGTAATGTCTACTGGTATTTTCCAAAGCATTGTATGCCATGGACTTGGAAGAGACTTCTTGTTTGCTACTGCCCACGAGAAGATAAAGACTACATGTACTTAAATAACTTTTAGGCACATTAGATGCAAGCAATGGACTGTGTGTAGGATATGGAGCAAATTTAAGTGTTTAGTGAGGTAACTACCACACCCCAAACCTCTTTTGTCCAGATTTTCTTGGAACTTCAACAGTCATGGGAAGTTGGACAGTCATGGTTGCAGTCCGTATTCACGATTTGTTACTTACTGATTATAAATCTGGAGTCCCAGAAACTGAGATGGGGAACACTTCAACTATCCTCCTGTATAACCACTGTCATTTGCAAGACAAGAGAGAGGCGTGTTTCCCTGTAATGTTCCTTTTCGGAGGTCTCAGACTCCTGCTCTTACTCCTTACCTCCCCTCTTGCCTGGTCTTCCTACTGATTTAATTTGCTTGCTGGTCTGGTATTGTAAGCTGTCTCATGTAGCCAGGATATGCTCAGAATCCAGAATCCTGAATTTGAATTCTGGGTCTTCCTCCTTGTGCTTCATGGTACTGGATTAGTCAGGTGCCAGCATACCTGGCTCCTTTAAATTCTTGTCATTCCTGGTACTGCCGTCAAAGAAGAGGTGACTTACACTCCAGACTCCTAGGTGCGAGTGTAATATTTTTATATCTATCCCTAACATTTCTCCTTCCTTACTCAAAATCTGATCTTTATTTTACCTTAAAATATTAAACTTGCACTATCTGTAATAAAATAAAAATGAAGAACAAAGCTGAACAGAACATATTGCTCAGCAAAACGGGCGGGGCATGGGGGGAAGCAAGGTCCTTTCAAGAGTGGCTAAAAAGATCCCTGGAGGCAAATGTTCTCACTAACTTTACACAGTGCTCAGCAACCATAGACAGTTTGGTCCATGAACTTCCCACTTGGTCTGCTAAGAACAAAACAAGGAAGGAGCCAGTGAAATTCCCAGGAGGGAGCATGAAGAGGTTGCACATTGTTATAACAGCGACAGTGAAACAACTTAATTTGCATTTGATTTCCTTCCTTTTTTTCCACATTTTATTTTTCTTCCTCAACTGTCTTAGGAAGCATATAATTGAGGTGAGTAAATTTAATTAAAAGTTAAAGTGACCATCCTAGATGGCAAATTCATTCTTCTTTTGTGTTTGTCTACCTGTAATTGAAATCTTTGGAGGGTTATCAGTTTTCCTTTTTCCTGAAGGTGATTTCTGTTAGGTAGTGGCAAAGTCTTAACAGATTCTAGTTTTCTACAACTCATAAAACACTTCCTTAAGGACATTAAATGGGGCTAAAGAGATGCCTCAGTGGGTAAAGGCCTTGCCATACAGGAATAGAGGACCTGAGCTTAGATTCCCTAGCATCCCTGTGAAAATCAGAAATGGTGATTGTCATGTATCGGTGATGCTTGTCTGTAATCATGTACAGGTCATGCCTGTCTGTAATCATATATAGGTAGTGACTGCAATCCTGTACAGGTGGTTTACTGTCACGTATAGATGATGCTTGCCTGTAATCATGTACAGTGGATGCCCATTTATAATCATATACAGGGGGATGCCTATCTGTAATTATGTACAGGTGGTGCCTATATACAGGTGAAGCATATCTGTAATCCCAGACAAGGAGGCAAAAACAAGAAGACCAGGGTTGCATGGGCAGACAGACTAGTCAGCATCTCCTGGTTTAATGACAGTTCTTGTCTCAAACTAATAAGATGGAGAAACTGTCTAGGAAGGCACGCAAACAACAACCCCTGGCTTCCATGCTTGCAAACACAGAAAAGTTTACTTCCCACATGTTCATGTTTGTATACCATATATACATACACGCATACAAATACAGACCCACATGTACACAAGCACACAGAGAGACACTAAATGGAACAGTATAAATTCTGTGTGTTTTATATTTACATTATTTTTATCCTTATTTATTTAATTTATTTTAAAATTTTATTTATTTCATATTACATTATGCTTCATGTGTACATTACATTTACATTCATTTTAAAATCTACCTCATTAAATTTTAATGGAATCCAACGGTTTTATCATTTTTATAACATAAATGTTAGAGAACAATATATTTTATATGTATTTTTCAGTTTAATATAACAATGTACTGACTCTAGAAGTAATGAGCTATCAAAGTCTCTTGTAGAAAAAATAAGAAGAGGTAAAGACGAGGAGGCTGAGGAAGGAAGGGAGGAGAGAGAGTGAAAAGAAGAACAGAAGAAAGCCTGGATTCAAAGTTGTAGTACTCCAGCTCATCACACAGTCTCAAAAGCAAGCTGTCAAAGGTCATATTTAGTTCTCATGTCTTTATTTTGCAAAACCAGTCTAAAAAGAAGGAGCTCAAACTGTCGGCCTGTTACACTGCCATCACTTCCATGAGTGCTTCACCTATAACATTTATTTCTATGCTCATTGTCATTTTCCATAAGTTCTACAGAGGAACTGAAAATCTGCGTTTTATGCAAGAAAATGATTCTTATTTGAGAAAGGTCACCATTTTGATAGGCAATTTTGACTAAAGAAGTAACAGTGTGAACTTTCCTTCCAAGTCTGAGCAACCCATTCTTTACACGCTCACTCACCGCTGCACACACTGATGGCTAAAAGCCAGCACACCCCTCCCAAGACCTCTTCCAGCCTCTTTTCCTCTCATTTACACTGCTCTCTCTTTACAATTTGTTCTTTCTACAGCCTTCCCATTTATGCCTTGGGGATGTGGTTAGCTTGTTAGCTAACAATCCTTCAATAAAGGCACAGACTTTGTCCGACTAAAATGAAACAGGTCTTGATATATGTTCCCACTTTCTCAAGGTAGTGGGCATTATTCCCTTCCTCTATTCACTTGACTTATTTATTTATTTATTTGACAGCCAATAGCAGTTTTCTCCATATTTTCTATTGCATGATAACCTGTCCTCTATTTTACTTTTTAAGCAAAAATAATAAGTTCTCTCCCCATTAACAATGCATAATGTATACTTGTGTAGAAGTATCTATATGTGTACTTCCATGATCAATGGATGTATACAATAAGAATAAATAAATGTATAAATTAATAAAAGCTACATGCTCATATGTACTTGAATTGAATCCTTTTATAGACTGTGATAAAATATCATGACCAAAAATATCTTAAAGAAGAAAGAGATTATTTTGGCTTATAATTCCAGAGGAATATGAATCTTTAATCATGGGAGATGCACAGCAGAGTGGTGCACACATAGGAGCAGGAAACTAAGAGCTCAAATCTTAAGCACAAATATTAAAGAGAGAAAGCAAACTAGAAGTAAGGTGAGCCTATCAACTCTCAAATCTCCCCCAATAATGTACTTTCTGCAACATAGTGCACCATCTTCCAAACAGTGCCACCTACTGGGAAGCAAGTGTTCAGATCTCCGAGTCTATGGGGGAACATTTGTCATTTAAAGCACCACAGTACTAATAGGTTATGAAGTAATTTTTCTACTAAAACTATTAAATAAGTATTTATTGAAGTAATACAGACTTTGAAGTGAACATAGACTTGTAAAAGAATATACTTTTGCTCCTAAATAAATGAGGTTTTTCTCAAGTTATATTACTGTTTGGACAGTAGTCTTCCTTGAAGAGTCATAACACATTTGTGGAAGACGAGAGACATACAAAACAACTTTCTGAGTTTAGAAATATGAACCGAATATAATTTAATTCAAACCTGCAAAAACTTTATTAGACACTTACGGTATATGCTATTGCTCATTAAACTGTAAAGCTATCTTCATGAGCCACTGCAAACAAATAATGTCCAATGTAGAATTTATCACATTTACAGATTAAAATGTCCAATTTGTAATTATAAATTACTTACTTAAGTTAAACTTATTTCAACTTTTCATAAATATGTATTATATTTATATCATTTTATCATATTATACTTATATATAATATAATATAATATAATATAATATAATATAATATAATATAATATAATATAATATAATATAATATAATTATATTATATTATATTATATTATATTATATTATATTATATTATATTATATTATATTATATTATATTACATAAATGATATTTATATAATATTATATTTACCCAGTCTTTCTTTTCCCTTGAATTCTTTTTATAATCCTGCCACTCCCTTTCAAATTCATGGCCTCTTTTTCTTTAATCATTATTGTTACTCATACACAAAGATATATATTATTTAATATCAAATATTACCTGCTGAGTTCCTTTAGTGTTACTCCTATGCATGTGTTTATGGGGCTGAGCATTCTTTTTTAAATAATTACTTAGAGGCTCATCCCAAGAGAAGACTGATTCCTCATTACTCAGCAGCAGTAAATTGCCTACAGCTCTTCACTTAGGGGTTTGGCTTCATGGAATTTCTTTCATCCAGGTTTCCAAGTTAACTGGTATTGTCACTGTTCAGAGGTTCTTTAGGGTGCCATATTGTTGAAATGTCATGAGTACAGCTTCCCTGCCATATATAGAACTCAATCTCTCAGTGCATTTCCTAGTCCTTTTGTAAACTTTCTGTCTATACTTTCATGATGGTTCCTGAGATTAAGAATAGAGGTTATGCTATAGATTTATCCATTTGGGCTGGGTATCACATTGCCAGTGGTTATCTGCATTTTTACTAGTTGTAGCTCTCTTTTGTTCTCCATCTGTTGCAAAAAAAGCTTCTTAGATGGGAGTTGAGAATTACTACTTACCTGTAGGTATAAGGATAAATACTTAGAATGCAGTTGGGAATTATACTGTTTTATAAAAGTGGCCAAAGCAGGTTTGTTCTCTAAGATCTATGACATTGTCCAGGACTGGAGCCATGTGAGGAGAATTCTGAGTACTTGTGAGAACACTCCAAGAAAATAATACAAGAGTCTTTTGACCTCAGTTCCTTCAAAACAAGGGTTTGTTCTTGGAATGTGTCTTTGTGCTCCTCCCAGGTGTAGCACATAGAAGTGGGTTTGCTTCAGATTATCCATTGCCACTTGCTGATGCTATCCCGAATGTTTACAGCCTGAACTCATTGGAACTTTTATTCATATGACCTTTCTTAACCCTCAAAGTATAAATTCTCTGATGCTCTAGATAAAGTTGGCTATTGCATGAGATTTTAGTCTGCCTCATTTATGGGCTCTGTTCTCCCAGATCATACTGTCTCTAAGGCGGTGACAAAAAATAGTATTGTACTGACACAAAAATAGATCAATGAAAAAAACAGAAGACCCAAACATGAGTACATGCATTTCAGTTACTTTTCTACTGCTGTGATAAAACACTATGGCCAAAGAAATTTATGGAAGGATTTATTTGGGCTCCAGAGGATTAAGAGTCCATCACTATCATTGCAAGGAAGGGTGGTAACAGGCAGGCATGGTTCTTAGAACAACAGGCTGAGAAAATTCAGTTCTTAAACCACAGCAGAAAGCAGAGAAGATAAACTGGGAATAACACAAGTTTTTGAAATCTTAAAGCCAGCCCCAGAGACATACTTCCTTCAAGATCATACCTCTAAGCCTTTCCAAACAACTAGATTATTATATAACTGGACCAAGGATTCAAATATTGGGAGACTATACAGGATACCTCATTTAAACCACCACGACTCATAATTATACAAACCTGATATTTGACAAAGATGCCCAAAACATATACTAGAGCAAAGATAGCATCTTCAACAAATGATGCTGGGAAAAAAATGGATATACATTTGTACAATAAAGAAATTAGACTCGGATTTATCACCCTATACTAAAATTCACTCCAAACGGATCAAAGAACTCAATATAAAACCTGAAACACAGAAACATACACAATTCCTTACAAGATATAAGTGTAGGAATAGAATTTCTGAATAGGGCTCCATTTGCCCAGGAATTAAAGCCAACAATTGACACATGGGAACTCAGAAAACTGAAAAGCATTGTACGTGTGAAAAAACAATCAGTTTAGTGGAGAGGAAACCCTCAGAGTAGGAGGGGATCTTTGCCATCTATATATCTGATAGAGGGTTAATATACAGAATATATACATAATTAAAAAACAATGAGTCAAAAAACAGGCAACCTAGTTGTTTGCTTGTTTGTTTTTTTTTTAAAGTGGGCTATGAATTTGAACAGAGAAGTCTCAAAAGAAGAAATTAAGACAGCTAATAAATATCTCAAAAGTGTACACCATCCTTAGTAATTAGAGGAATTAAAATTAACCCAACTTGAGATTTCATCTTACCTCAGACAGAATGATTAAGATCTACTCAGGAGGGAATGAGGGGAAAGGGACTACTCATTCATTGTTGGTAGAATCACAAAGTGGTCTAGGCAGTTGGAAAATCAGTGTGGAGAATCCTTACAAGCTAAAAATCAATCTGTCATATTGTGGTGGTTTGAATGAGAATGGCCCTTAAGGCTCATATTTTTTGAATGCTTGGTCCCTACTTAGTAGAACGTTTTGGAAAGGTTTAGGAGGTGAGGCCTGGTTGGAATCAGTGTTGACTTGTAGAGGAGGCTTGTCACTGAGGGTGAGCTTTGAGGTTTCAAAAGCCCATGTGTCTCACTCTGTCTCCTATCCTGCTACCTGTGGATCAGAATGTAGAACTCACTGCAACATCTGCATGTCTGTCTGCTTTGTCTGTCTGCTTCCCACCATGATAATCATGGATTGACTCTGAACTATAAGCAAGCTTGCAATTAAATGCTTTATTTTATAAGAGATGCCTTTGTCAGAATGTCTCCTTACAACAATAGAACAGTAACCAAGATACATAGGACCCAGCTATACCACTTCTTGGCATGTACCCAAAGGACTCAACATCCTACCACATAGATACTGTGTGCACAGTCATGTTCGTCAGAACTCTCTTCATAATAGCCAGGGAACCACCTAACCACTTGTCAACAGAGATGTAGACAATGAAAATGTGTTACATACATTATGGAAGATTATTCATCAGTAAAGGAAAATGAAATCATGAAATTTTCAGACAAATGGATAAACCTAGAAAACATATTATGTGAGCTAAGCCAGATCCAAAAAGACAAAAACCCATGGGCTCTATCATATGTGGTCAGTATGTAACCTGAAATAACCACAGAAGCCAGGATATTAAAAAGGGATAATGGGGACTGACTGGTTGCTTTAGAGAAGGGGATCACAAGACACAGGTTATGATACGAAAGGGAACATGGGAAAATTGTAAGGACTTTAACTGGGAGGAGGAAAGGAGCACGATACAGAGGAGAGAAATAAATAACACTAAAGATATTTGAAAGCATATGAAGTAATGCCACTTGGTGTGATCATGTTACTCCCATGTGGAATTCCTGAATTCCACAAAATTACCATGGAAGTATATAGAATGGCTTCCAATTCAATGGTTTAACATTTTCTATGTCATTAGTGTTCTAGATTTCTCCCTCAACAAAAATATTGCTGGGGATATGGGGCCAATGTGGAGAGGATGGTAATGGTGCATATGTGGAGTACTGAAATGAAGAAAGAATTAAATGGTGAAGGTCACATACATGTGTCATAGAATGTTAAATGTATAACATTAAAAAGGAAACTTCTGGAGAGGAAAAACAAATCCGGTTAACAAACTCTTCATTAGAACACATTCACACAATGTGGGGATATGCCCAAAACTGCAAGGGGCAGACTACCTTGGCGTGTTTGAAGGACTGCAGGAGACATAGGTGATGTGACTGAGTATAGAAAATGAAGATTATGATACCTGTAGACAAGGAAGACAAAGGCCCAACAGGTAGAGTTTGAATTTAATTCTGAGATTAAGTTAGAAGCTTCTGGAGCCTTAGGAATGGTCATGGTGGCAATTCCTATATTTAACAATATCATTAGTTGTGTTCTAGAAACAGGGGTTCCATGTGACCACAGTGGTAGCAGTTTTCTGTGCAGGCACCACTTATTGGGGTTGTTGCAAAGATGGAGAGCAAAGCAATAATTTAGCTCTATTTTATAAAATAGAGTTGAAACAGTTTTGCTTTATTACTCAGAAGATGCATGTGAGGATATAGTATGGACATAGTTTTTAAGTCTGTAAACACAAATCACTAAATATTCAAGAGTCACTTTACATGACGGTCAATATTAATTTTTGAGAAGAATTCAGTGAAAGATGGGTTACAACTGCCTCAAACTGGCAGCAACGTGATGTATTTAAATTTCCTTTTTATTTTTCTAAATTCCATAGTTCCTCAACTGCATATGAGCCCAATATCTCACCCATGAAGAAAGCTCTTCCATAGAGATTTGATTGCTGCAGCAAAGTGTTTAAGTGAACTACAGAATGGACTTCGGAAAGGAAATTACAGGAGGGTGGCAATTTCAACAGTACATCTTTTATTCACATTTGATTTGACTGTGTACCTGTGTGTGAAAGAGAATTAAAGTGGGTATAATAAAGCTTCAAGGAGGAGCAAGATTCTGTTACTTAGATTTTATATTTTGAATAGCATTATTGAATGCTTTACATTGTGTTAAAAATGACAACTACAAATCAAAGAAATACTTCATGCTTGAAATCTCATCTTTACGTATTTAAGCAAGTCTTTGCCATAGTGTTAGAAGAAGCAGGCATCATCATGAACTTTCCATTTACAAGAACATGACCTTTTCCTTACTTCTAAATCTCTCGGCTGCCTCTCTAGCTTTAGTTAATGTTCTCACAGGGAGGTAATTGAGCACTGGATGTTCTGTTAAGTGTGAAGTTCAACGGAGACAGATCTACAGGATCAATGACTGTGGACAGTGAAGAATATCCTATCCCCCTTACAAAGGTAAAGATACCTGACAGAGCTTTCTGTTTGGTTTGAGGACTTGAGTTTTCTCATTTCTGTTAAACTCACTTTCATCTTTGAAATCATCTAAATATGTAATAATTGGTAACATCATCAATGTATCTTTAGTAATTTTTACATACTAAATATAATACTAAATAAATACATTATATATGTGTGTGTGTGTGTGTGTGTGTGTGTGTGTGTGTGTATACATGTTATTTTAATTCTATTGATCATTCATTTGGCAAATCTTCCATATCAATAATGAATATAAAATATTAACAGAACATCAACAAACAAACTTATTAATATAAAATTTAAAACACCTTAAAACTAGGAAGACTAATAAGCAAAACAGAAAAAAAAAACAAAAAACTTTTTGGCAGAAACATCTGAGGTGCTTTGGTTGACAACAAAATCAAACGCAAACAGCGGTCTTGACTGGCCAAGCCAGCACCGCATTTGATGACTCAATTTGCTTGCTGGAGTGAAAAGTAATGATAGAAATTTTATAATTTAAAAATAGCTCAGAGAGCACAGTCAACTGACACACCACCCAGAACATTTTCAGAAGCAAAACATGTAATAAACTAAAACAGTTTATTATAGAGGATGTCTTTATAGCCTGATTTATGTGTTGGAGCATGGAGAAAGAATTAGGCAGAATTCACAAGCCAGAGTCACAGGCTTTCAGCATGCACCAAAGATCACTGTTTAAAATCATTTTAAAAATGATTTATATTTCTACTATTTCAAATAGAGATTTTAATTCAAATTATCATCATCTTTATGTACTCAAAAATATTTGCCTTTTCTGTGTAGAGCAGTAAAAGACAATTTTATTTTACTCATTTTACACGCAGTAATATCTAAGCATGTGGATTTTGCATTTCTTTTTCTTCAGTATTTAGGAAATGTGGTAAATTGATAAATAAGATTAAAACAAAAGGTTTTTGGGGTTGTGTCAGTAGATTATGGAGTAACATTCCTTTTTTCTACATAAGGAAAGGAACAACTTCCTTCTCATCTTCTCTCTTCTCTTCTGCCATCCTTGTCCTTCCTTCTCCACTCCCTGCCTTTTCTTTCCCTTCCCTTCTTGTGAAACAATGTGAACAACTCACAGGAGAAAGCATGTGTTAGAGGCAGCTACAATGGCATGGCTTTCATTTGCTGATGGTGAATCGATATAGTCAGACCTCTGAACCAACATTGCATGAGGGTGGGGGGAGCTGGAGTTATACCCTCTGTGCAGGTGAAGGGGAGTTAGAAAACTAAATAGCCACTGTGAATTGTGCAATGCACACAGCTCTATGTGTGTATAAAGATGACATTCAACTCAAAAAGTGAAGGGACCCCAGGGACCAGAAAGAGTGACTTAGGGTGAGATCTGAAGGGTAAACAGTGAGGTTAAGGTGAGAACAAACAGTAAGGACGGAAAGACACATATCACATGCTTCAGAAATGATACATACTAAGACCTTCTAATACAGAAGGAGCCCTCAAACATTAAACACAAGTAAAAATTACAGTTGTTATTTGATTCTACTGCACCTTTATTTAAATCCATGCCTTCTGTATAGCAGAATAACATATCTCACATGTCAACATATCATGCTGAACTTTTCAGGATCTTATTATTACAGGCTCATACAATATTGCCTTATATTTCAAATATGGTTCACAATTTCCAAGCTTTCCATAGTAGTTTACTATATATAGCAGTGTGTCTCTTCCCTCTAAATAGAAACACCCCTCCCTACTGTCATGTCCAGGATATGATAGGATCATGGCTCACGCACTACCCCTCTATCTGACAAACTTATATGTTTGCTCAGTTCAATTAAAACACCAGCTTGTCTGGAGAATTTGATCCTGTATTCTTTGAGTTAAAGATATACGTGATCATAAATACAATAGAACTTTCCTGGAAAGAATTCGTCAAGAAGGCTCCTTAATAAAGTGCTTGCCATGTACTAGTGAAGACTGGCAATCTAGAAAATTTAGATTGCTCTAGCCATTCATTGTAAACTATGCAACTAGCTTCTCATTATTTTAATCAATAATTTAAAATGCAATATAAGATCAATTTCAAAGAAGAAAATAAATACGAACTAAAGTGAACTTTAGTGGTAGAGATGGATATTAGATGATAAGGCAATTAGATATTTATAAGATAATTTCTTAATGAATTCCAGCAAGTTCAGAATTTGCATAAGTATCTTATCTTTTCATTTCACTGTTGTTGTAAATTGGCCAGAGCGCCCTCCCTGGAGCTGGCCCATCCCCCATGCTCCTAACACACCCACCCTCTGACCAGGTACCTCCCTTGAGCCTTGTACCTGCCCCAGACAGGTACCTGTCCTCAGTCTCATATAATCCCTGTGGGCCTCTTGCTCCTCCTCTTTGGTCCCTTCTCTCTCCTTCTCTTTTGCCCTCTCTCCCTCTCCCTCTGTCCTCTGTCTCTCTGTCTGTCTCTCTGTCCCTCTCTGCCCTCCCATCTTTTTCTCCCCCTTCCCCACTCGGAACCAGACACTGTCTCACTCCACCTCAATTAACCTCCTGTGCGAGACCCTGTTGTGTGGTGTCGTGCACATTTCTTTCAACCTTCCCAACCGTCAGTTTATAAATTATTATTGAAACAACAGGAAGAGCTTTTTATTTCCTTAAAATACAAAACCAGGAATAATCAACATGTTTGAGACAGAGTTGGTGTCTTTTCGATATTACCATAGATGACACTGAGAAAAACCGGAGGAAAGGAATAAGCAAAGAAAAACAAGGAAGAGTGATAAATTAGTACTCATGCTCAGTGTTATTATCATCATTTTTAATTAAACTCTTTAAATGTGTTTTTGGAAACTGCATTTCTATTTTCCTGTGTATGTGAATTTGTGGGTTTTTTCCCCCGTGGGTGTGGTTTATAGACATGCAGGTGCCTGTGTCTCTGTGTATTCTAAAGCCAGAGGAGGGTGGCAGTGTCTTCCTCTGTCTGTCCCTTTCCACCGACTGCTGTGTGGCAGAGTCTCCCCCTGGCCCGGAACTTGGGGACTTGGGTTTATCTTATAACTGGCAGCCAGAAGTCCCCAGTGACCCTCCTGTCACCACATCCCGCCGGTGCTGGGTTTTCTGCTGTGTACAAGACCACGTATGGCTTGGGATCTGAGCTCATCTCATCTCAGTTCTATGACTTATGTAAGTGTGCTTAACATCTAAGCTGCCTCCCGACTTCTTTAAAAATAAATCTCATGGAAATTAACAATACACTGAAAATAAGCATGTCATGTACAATTTGCAGTAAAGGTAATAAAATACAGAATGTTGAACTCTGTGCAACGATAAAAACAAAGGAAGTTCTCATTTCTAATTTTGATTTGGTGAGTGTTTAATGTCTCTTTCATTTCACTGTTCATATAAACACCCATGGGGGAGGGACGTTCTTGTTTCCACATCATCAATAAATACCGGGAATACTATACACTTTTTATCTACAAGTTAAAAGTCCCAAAATAAAAAGAGAAAAAAAGAGTTTTTTTTAAAATTTATATTTTTTAATCTTTTAATTAATGGCCACATAAATAGGAGATTGCACATTTTGTTGTTGAAAGTTTATATACTGAAAAGCTTTTCTACTACTTTCATTATGTGGTTTAGGAAAGCTAAATTATCCAGTCACAATAGATGACATAAACTTTCCCAATAAAATATTGTTGTTTTCATTTATTTTTCTAGGCAAACAATATTGAAAGAAAACACACGATGTGATCTTATGGACTTTTTCATAGTCTGGAAATACAGAGGAATGCAAATTGTATTTTCGCAGGGCTTGCAGCAGCTGTGGCATTGGAAAGATGCATGCATGTCTATACAAGAATAGTGGCTTTCCTTTGAATTGAGAAGACAGGATTCAGGTTGAGGAGCCAAAATTATTCTGTTCTTTTGGGATAGTCTAGCTTAAATTTTGTGTTACTAATTTATAGGTAAATTCTGTTTTAGAAAACTAAAACGGGAAATAATAAAAAATTCACAGATAACAAAGTTTGCCCACATTTTCTACCTCATTATACTATCTCTGATCTTGATTTTCAGAGTGAACAGAAAGAATAATATCATTCATTGTAAGACCAGGGATCTTAGATGACTTCAGATTTTACAAAATCCCTGCTGTGAGTGTGAATCACTCTGGAAATGGTGATTCATGTCCTTTTGTAAAGGTTAGTCCTGCAAACTTTAAGGAAGAAGAAAGAATCAGATAAGGGGTGGGGGAGGGGGAATTAGGTGATGGTAGGTTTCTCTGTGAGTGGAAATAGAATTTTCTACAATCTATACACCCTGTGGGAGTCCATTCTTCTCACAGTTGGTGGCTGTTCTCCTGGACAGGAAGGCAAAGGCGCAGAGCTCCCAATAACTCTAATTGCTTCCAAGTCTCTATCCAGAAAGAGGCAGATTCACTGCAGTTGACAAGTGTGCAGTTAATTTCTACAGAAATACATAAGTGCGAGAACACCTGTAGAAAACTCCACAACTTCTAGTCAGAAGTATCAGTGTTATTACATAGCGAAGGGTGTTTGGATCGGATGCAGTGGTTTTGTTTTTCATGAAATAAATAGCTTTGAATTTTTACTACAGATCGGATTTGCTCAGGGCGGTATGGTTGAAGACTGAACACTCTTCTGAAAAGGACCATGCTGCAGACTGAATTTTCAATGACCAAAACTATACCGAAGGGCCTTTATATCAGACTCGAAATGTAGCTTCGTTTTATTTTATTGCACGGGCCAAGAAATATTTCTCTGTAAATAAACTTGCTTATCTGGTTCTCCATTATCTCCTCACTAAAAAATAAAATTCCTGAAACTTTGGCTCAAGGTATTTCTTGCTGATGTTTCCCTGTGTATCACTTTTGCCTTTAATGTGTCTGGAGCCAGCACTAATCCATAGCATACTGTGTCCGAGAGATTCCACAAACTCAGAGACTGATGATACACACGAAGGGAAGCTCCTTAACCAGCCTAAGTGTATGAAGTTTCAGCAACAGTGCATAGGCAAGTCGGATATACCTTTAAACTCGCTGTTCTGATTTAAATTAAAATACTTCAGCTGTTGTTACCTTTGTACCTTTCAGACATGCCGATTTTAAATTGTTTTAATATTAGCGATTGCAGTTTCATCAGCGTTACACTAGATTAAAGAACAAAATTAATTAATTATATCTGGGTTGTAATATGGATGATGGCTAATGCAACCCAGAAATTTCTTCCTTAGTGGCTTTGGTAAGCATTTCTCTCTCTCGAAGAGCTGCTTTTCTGAAATCTCAGCTTCCTCATACTCTAGGATAAACTCTTATCTGTGTTGGAAACTGAGCTGCCATGCAGCATAAGCTGAGGCTTGGAAGAGAAGCAACATCTGCGCTGGAACTCCAGTAGGCTGCACTGGTGTCATTACAGCACTGATGATGGACACGTCGAGTGCGGGACGCTATAAGGTTACAGTCCAAAGCCAAATTGTGTTTTGCTAATCTATTTCCTTCCTCTCTCAAAAACTCCTTATGGGATTAATTTTGAGTGGATATGTAGCAATGCTATTAGGACCTTTCCTTATTCATCGCCTTCTCCACCACCTCTGAACTTAAAAAATAAAAAAAGAAGGAAAAGAAAAATTTCATCTGCCAAATTTATCCTTAACTCTTCTCTAATTCTATGCTTAACTTTTCTATTTACTTTACACCCACTCATTTCAGACTCAAAAGACTTTCAAAACTCTTCAAAGACTTCCTGACTTCTGCTTGTGATTACATTTTTAAATAACCATTTGGTGCTTTTATCCATAGGTAGCTCCCTCTTTAATCTACATGCTAATTCAGCTATCCAGAACACTTCCATGAAGTCTACTTGAACTCAACATCTTCCCAATGCTTGAATGCCACCTCAGCCCCAAAGACCAACACCTGATACTTACTCAATGTGAGAAAGCCCATTGTAATCCTATGATGTCATATTTCAGCTCAGAAGAGGTTGGATGAGCCATCATCCATTATCCTTTTGGTTCTCCTCTACTCTCGTTTCCTTAAAATTGTTTTTCTACACACACACACACACACACACACACACACACACACACACACACACACACATATATATATATATATATATATATAATCTGGAATATAGAAGTATAATGCTAGAATCTACCTGTTGCTCATATCTCAATAGCTGCCGTGGACCTTGTGTTGTCACTCACAGGTACCCTACTGAGACGTATTTGAGCCCCTAGCTAACAAACTTCTGGCTGCCAAGATCTCTCACCTGGACAAATGAGTTTACACTGATGTAGGTATTTGTGGCCACACCCCTTTCCCATCCCATCACCTGTCTAGGAATCAGAGAGCCTAGCTGAAGGCTTTATATTGTGAAACCAACCCCATCCTCACAAAGGTATAAAAAAGATACTCCTGACTTCATCCACCTGGGTCCTGGTTCCTCTCTTTAGAGATGCCATCATGCTGTTTGTCTCTGATGGCTGGGGCCTGAACTCTCCTCATAGTCTCCATCATACTATTTTCTATCTGTCTGTCTATGGAGGTTAATAACTGTCCTAATAAACTCCGTACCACTACAGCAATCCACCTCAGTGTCCCTCTTGAATCTCCATTTGAGACCCTTCAGAAGTATATTATTGCTATTCCATTGTGTTCTACTGTCAGTTTCAAGTATGCTACTCTTTCAGGCACATATTTATTGGTTTATCTGAACTTAGCAAGAGACCAGTGGACATGGAATGAGTTAGTGAATCTAGGCATTGTTTTGAACTTTGGAAGACATAGTTAATATCCTGTCTCCAGAATTTGTACTTTAAGAAGCCTAGATTTCCAAATATATCTATCAGGAAAAAAAAAAAGAAGAAACCTAGAGAGTCTTATTTTCATATTGTACTATTTGTAGCAAAAAATTGAAATGAGGAAGGGAAATATTAGACCCAGTAGGGCATATTCATTTCAGGCTTTTTAGTTACTGATGACACCATCTGATAAAATTTCAGACCTTTTTCTTTGATATTTTTAAAGCCATTGTCAGTTGCTGCATATTTTATAGGGTAGTTTCTCTATGTGAATGATGGTGAGCTACCTGGTATAAGCTGTTTCACCTCAGACATGATTAAATTGTATTTCTTCCTGTCTGAACAAAGATTATATTGAAAATACAAGAAGGATCCGGCACTAGGGAAATACATGTTAGTATTTGACAAGTGTGGAACAGTGCAGGAAAATATCAATATGAGATGAGGTCATGATAGGAATCTAAGAAAAATAACACGGAGCTATCTGAATGTTAAGTGAACAGAAGCCTAGCTATTTTTTTGAACTGTCATTCAAATGGCTCTCAGATAATACAGTTTTCAATCTTGATACTCATTTGACCAAAGCAAGTTGGTATCCAAGGAAATTACAACACCCAATTCCTTGTAGTTTGCTGAAACCAAAGACTTAATGTATAATGATAACGAGATATTAGCATGCAAAAAAAAATATTCAAATTTACATTACTGTTTTAGGGGAGATTAGAATTTAATGTCATATTCTTAAATATGTAAAATTACTGAAAGTGAGGTGGAGAGTTGCTCAGTGGTTACAAGTATGTTCTGCTCTTGGAGAAGATCTGACTGTGGACCCAGCCTCCGTATTTAGTGATTCACAACTGTCTCTATCTCCAGTTCCAGGGAATCTGGGGCCCTCTTCTGACCCCTGTGGGTACCACATGCACACGGACAAAACCACACATAGATATATACACACACTAAATTAAAAATAATAAAAAATAAGTTTAAAAACATCACACCAATAAGATATCTACCTAAACGCTAGCTAGTCAGTACTAAAATACAAGACAACTTTTGAAAACGTACAAAGAACAATGATATCACAGCTTTTTGAGCAAAGAAAGAATACAGCTTTAGTCTGGTGTAGAAAACACAAAGAACATGAATATCTATCTATGTTGGAAGCAGAATGAAAATTATGCTGCTCCCCTTAGTGGAACTCATGCTTCTTAAACTTCACAGTAGTTATAGAAAGTTAGATGATAAAAAAAAATATAGAATTTTCAAGTAATTTAATCTAGCTCCCTTCCTTTAGGCACATAAATTCCCAAGGTGACAGAAAGAACTGTATATTTTCTGATTCTATTTTAAGCACACTGGAGAGGGGGACACTGGGATAGTCCTCTAGTAATCTTCCCAGTTTTTATTAGTGTTATTAGTGTTAAAGTTTCTTACATATATGTAATTTCAAACACTACTGGTCAAAACTCAAAATAGTTCTGTTAAATATGCAAATAATCCTGTGTCTGGTGGAACATACTTCTCTTCCACTTCCTTATGCATGCACCCGTAAATCTCACCAAGCTTTACCTTTCTATCCTTATGTATGTTGATGACGAATTGTCTGTTTTTCTTCAGAATTTAAAAATCACAAAGATTCCCATTTACAAGGCTGGTTTGTAATGTTTCAATAAAACTCGCATTATAGTCTTTATATTTTAAAATGAAAAGATTTTTTTCCTGAGTCTAATTGCTTGAGAACACAGGATCACAGGTTATTGCTCTCTCATGAAATAAGAGAAGTGATTGACTCCACATTCTTACAAAAGATCTGTTAAGGAAACCTCAGTTACACAGAGCTTAGTATATCCAGTGCAGACCCACAACTACCCTTGTACAATGTTCACCATCTCACCATGCTGACATTATTCCATTAGCTTCCTTGAAAACAATTGTAGGTTGACATTACTCCTTGTTAGATTTTACCTTGCTAGATTTGGTAGATTTATTCTGTTGCTAAGAAAACTTTAGGCTAATATTATCATCTGGTATATCTACTTTCACTGTGAGTATTGTGTCTTGCATATAAGAACAACATTTGAAAATTTGCATTAATTCTTCTGTGGAGGTCAGCTAGAATTCTGAAACGTATCCGTCTGTATCTGAGCTTTCTTTGTTGGGGGATATTTGTTATTGGTTCTATTTTACTATATTTTAATGAGACTATTTAAATTATTTACTTCATTTTTATTGAATTTTGGTAGTTCATATATACCTAGAAGTTCATCTATTTCTTTTAGTTTATTAGTATGGATTTAAAAAATATGTTCTACTATTTCTCCCAATTTCCTTATCATCTATTGTGTTTGCCTTTTTATGTCTGATTTTGTTAATTTGGATCCTATTTTGTGTTTGGTTAATTTGGCTACATATTTGTCAATCTGGTTAATCTTTTCAAAGAAACAACTTTTCATGTCATTGATTTTCTTATGCTTTTCTGTTTCTAATTCCGTGATTTCAGCTCTGTTTTATTGTCTTTTAATTTATTATTATTTTTTTATTTTTGAGATTACAATATAATTACAGCATTCCCCTATTCCCTATGCTCCCTATGAAACCTCTCACATATCCCTCCTAGCTCTCTTTCAAATATACAGCCTCCTTTTCCATTAATTGCTGTTACATGGATATATGCATATATTCCTAAATATAACATTCTCAGTCTGTATAATGTTCCTTGTGTGTATGTTTTCAGGGCTGACCATTTGGTATTGGACAACCAATTAATGTGTCCTGCTCTGGGGGAGACATTTTCCCCCATTCTCAGCCTTCCTTAGTAGCCTAAAATCAGCATGCAGAGCTGTAGAGCCCAGTCTCAATGAATAAATCTACAGAGCAACCCTTAAGTACCTAAAACTCAGGGAACGTTGCAGAAGAGAGGGCAGAAAGACTGTAAAGCTAGAGGATCGGGGAGGTTGCTGTGAAGCTGAGTCTCCTAGTGATGTCAAAAAAAGACTGCACTCATAGTCTCATCTGCATGACTGTCTGAACATAAGCTGAACAAAGACAAAAACAACAGACATTCTAAAGTGGATGAGGAGAAGACCACAAGGCCTCATCTCTCCACAAGAACTTGAGCCCTAACTTTTATTGTCTCTACCTATCCATTTGTTGTTATGTTTTTATTTTTCTAGGGACTTTTGGTGCAGCTTTAAATGATCACTATGAGCTCTCTCAGTGTTTTTTCATGTAGACACATAGTCCTGTAAGCCTGTGGAGAGGAAATTTCATCGTAGTTCATAGAATTTGGCACATTGTGTTTTTATTTTTAGTCAATGTTAGGAATTTTTAAATTCCCTTCTTGATTTCTTCTTTGACTAAGTTTTATTCAGCAGTGTTTTGACTTGTTTTCCATGAGTTTCCATGAGAAAGTATATTTTCTGTCATTTCTATTTCTGTGAGTATGTAGCTTTATTCCTTTGTGGTCAAATAATATATAGGATGTTATTTCAATTTTCATAATTTTGTTTAGATTTGCTTTGTGTCTTAATATTTGGCCTATTTTGTGGAAAGTTTCATAGGCTGAGGAGAAAAATATTGCATTCCTTACTGTGTGGATGAAATGGTCTCTAGCTGACTGTGAGAGCCATTTGATTTATGATGTCATTTAGCTTCAGACTTGCTCTATTTAGTTTTTGCCTGGATGACCTCTCTATCGGTCAGAGTGAAGTATTGAAGTCACCCACTATTGCTGTGTTGGGTCATGTTGTCTGTAGCATGTTTCTCACCAAACTGAATGGCATCTACTTAGATTGCTACTTCTGTCCACTGTGCTAGCAATTCTGCTTGTTATTACATCCTGTGGACCACT
Source organism: Cricetomys ansorgei (assembly GCA_026225945.1). NCBI lineage: Eukaryota > Metazoa > Chordata > Mammalia > Rodentia > Nesomyidae > Cricetomys > Cricetomys ansorgei. The sequence goes on from JAMJFZ010001038.1 coordinate 8,510,261, forward strand.
ATTTGGCCAATCCAGACTTCATAGCACCACGATGGAATATGCTATTCTGTATGCACTACTGACTTCTCTTTTTTGTTTTCCATGTGCTGATCTAGCTCCTTTATCCAAATAGTCTATTTTGAGTTCATCATCAATTCCAATGTTAAAATTGAACAGAGTTTGTCATCAGATACTAGGAAACTTCTGAAACTTCCACCACTCCCCCATTCTTTCAGCTTGAAAGCAAACACATTTGTATGTCAATGATGAGCCTTTTAAATGAGGTTTAGAGTGCTAAGGATAGTCTTCTTGGTTCACCATTACTGTCGATGGAATATTAGATACCGTAGTATCTTTTTATACCGTTTTAAAGTAAGTCATTTATGTCTAGAATGATGCCTTATAAATTTTGTTATATTCAATATTGAAAACTAGATGTGTAAACCTGATAATTAAACAATTAAACAATAAATGCTAGTAGCAATCAAACATGGGCAGGATGTAGAGAGGAGGCAACATGTACTGTGCTGATGACTGAATTCCTCTTAAGAGGGTTAGAGCAGACACGGGGTCAAGAAAGGAACCAAAGAATGAGATGAAGATGAAGGTACCTGAACATATACTGAGAACACATGTTTAATGAGGACAGGTAAAATGCAAAACTTCCCATTTTGATTTTCACTGGCAATCACATGTAATCTCAACTTTCAATAATTTTTTTTTTAATAATTCCATGGTAATTTAAAAAATCAAGTTTCTTGCTAAAGAATATGCAGCCTCCAATCCTTTGCTTCATGTTCAGTCTGAATGCAGCATTCCAATCCATCTGTCTTCTCTGTGTTGATTTAAGTAAACATGCATTCTGAGGGAAAGAGATTTAATATCCAGATAACTCATTTCTATCCCAATTTAAATTCACTATCCTTATTTATTTTGCCAGTTATTCTATAATTTTCATAAACATAGATTTGTTTACATTTGATTTCTTTATGACTTTAAAATATTGTATATAAATTACCTAACAAAATCCCATCTCAAACATAGCCAGTGCTTCCTTCTAGTTTTATTTAAACCATGTACCTCTTGCTCTATGCATGAAAATTTCTTAGAATAAGCAAGGTGGTTATAGCATAAATCCCATTATCTCCTATGTTCCATGTGCAATGAGATGTAAATGAGGACATGCTTCTCTGAGGCCTCAGAAATAAAAGCATTATGAGAGAAAAAATAGAGAGCTGAAATAGTCTAAACATCCCATGGTAATATATCCCACACTGCTGTGCCTTTGCACATATATTTATTATAAACTTTGATTTTAAAAATGGACTAAATTCTGTATTTTATTTTAAACAAAGTTAATCAAGAATTAAGCCTTAGGTCACCTGAGTGTAAGATAATTATCCGTAAGTAAGTGTAAGTAACCCATAGTTACACACTTCCAATTTAGCTTCCCACATTTTAGAGAGTCTAAGTGTGTCTACTGATATATTAACCTGGAAAGATATTATTGGAGCTAAACATGTGCTGCTGATTAAATTACAAATGTTAAAATTTGACTATGGAACTATATATTAATATGTATATTTACTACATTTTAAGAATGTGAAAAACATTGAGATATCAACTGAAATTTGTTATATTGTGTGCATATATATATATACATTACATATAAATATATATAAATATTTTTATACATATGAAAATGTATATATACACTATATATATTTGCACATGCCTAATAAAGTTTTGCTTTTCTTGCTGAGCATCATCACTACTTTGGGGAGGAAGTCTATTTATTGTCTCTTTAGTATGTCTAGAATTTACCAACTGGTCTAGACAGGGAGTGTAAAGAAATTCTGAATGGAAAGTTGATAACCCTGAAGAAGATTCTTATATAAACTCCTGACTTCACATAAGAACTAGGAAGGAAGATAACAGTAAGCTCAACATTAACATAAAAAAAGATAAAGTAATGACTAGAACAGAAATAAATGAAATAGGGACTATAAAACAACAGAAATCCTATCAATTAATTACCTAAGAGTTGGGATTTTTAAAAAAATTTATACAAATTGACAGAGTAGAAAAATATGATGTTTTATATAACAAAATCAGAGATGAAAGAAGAAACATTATAACCTGTCCTACAGAAATATAAAGGATTGGGAGGGTACCATAGTACACGTCAAAAATCAATGTACAAGACAGAATTTTCTAGACATATAAGTCTGATGAAAGTCACAAAGATAAAGTCTAAACATATCACAAGGCCTACAGAAGTGGCTCAGTGGCTAAGGGACTGGTTGCTCTTTCAGAGGACCCAGGTTCAGCTCCCAGAACTACAAGTTACCTTACAAACATCTGTCTGTAACTTCATTTCCAGGGAATCCCGTGACCCCTTCTGGCCTCCAATGGCACCAGTTATGTACTTGGTACACGTATATAGACCCTGGCAAAACACTCAAACACACAAAATAAATAAATAGTGGAAACATAGTCAACTACTTAGTGTTAGTGAAATCATAGATAGTGGAGGAGAACCTACCACCAGTCCTTGACTAAACAAGCACAAACCCTAACAGCAATCTCGACATTTGTCCTTATGCCCACAGTGTAGTCTTCACCCCTTATCAAGGAAACGTCTTTTAACAGCAGACAGAGACCATTACAGAAACCATAACCATTCAAAATGCATAGTTGTGGAGTCCAGCTCCAAAGGATACATATACAAAAGACGTCTGTACCAAAGGCTCAGAGGATACTTATGAAAAGGCAACAGAATGATTTTAAGAGCCAGAGGATCAAAGAGTTGCAGTGAGATGTGTCTCCTAATAATTGCAAAAGTTACTGTCCTAGCATGAGCTGAACACAGACAACAGCAATAGACATGCCAAATGGATGAGGGAAAAAACATAAGATCTCAACCATACACAAAGAACTGCAGGCAACTGAGGGATGCTGAGAGTGGGAGAAATAGTCTTCCCAAGGAAGAAAGCACCACTGGTTATCCATACCAAATAATCAGTTCTGAAAACATGTATATGTGTAACATTATACAGACTGAGCAGGTTATATCTAGGAGCATGCATTATATACATATATTCAGCAATGACAATTAATAAAAAATGAGGCCATGAGTTTGAAAGAGAGCAAGAAGGTGTACATGGGGGGATGTGGAGGGAGAAAAGGGAAGATGATGTAATTATATCTGTGATGTAATATATTGTAATCTGGGAATATGGATCAACCCAAAGGGACTTGGGACTTCCTGATTTTACTGATGATCAAGAAAACATTTGTGTTAATATTAATTTGTCTCAAATTCCTCCAAAAATCTAAAAGGAAAGTTAATTTCCAAACACCTGTTATGAGGCCAGTATTACCCAGATAGTAACTACAGAGAACATCCCAACAACAATGAAGCAATTGCTTGTTAATATCCTTTATAAATGTGGTCATAAAAACCCACAAAAACATTAGCTGAACAAGCTCAACAGTATAAAAAAACAAAATTCTTCACTGTGGTCACATGGGGTTTATGTAAGAATGAAAGGATGGTGTACAATATGAAAATCATTAAATATTATTTATCTCTCATGTTAAGAAATGAATGAAGAATAAAAATAATCTAATCTAATTGTGTGCAAAAAGAAGAGAGAGAAAAGAAAAAGAAAAAATCAACATGTTTTCATGATGAAAACTCTTCGCAAATCAGGGAAGGAAGAAAAATATGCCAACACAATAGAAACAATATATATATATATACCAAATCCACAGCCTGTGGGGGTGTCCTAGAGCTAAGAGGGGTTTGAAGTGTGCTTTGAATCCTGGAATTCTCACCCTGAGAGCTGAAGGCAGTTGACTGCTGCCCCTTTTTCTTAGCACTGACAAAACCCAGCTAAATTCTAAATGCTTTCTGCTTCACAGCAGGTCACTGACAAAGAAATGTGGACTGGTTGGTGCTTATCTGAATGCTGTATCTGTCTGGTAGGCCTAACGCTGAATTCTGTTACCTGTGTGGCTCTCAGCCTCCAACCCAAGATATACCTAGAGCCATGTGACCTCTTCCCTGGAGCTGCACCATTGGCCACGATGGCTTAGCTATTTCCCCAGGGGAAAGGGAACAAATGAACCCGAAACAGCCAATATTATCTCAACTCGAGAGAAGTTCCAAGAAATAAAATTGTATCAAGGAAAAGATTTGAAGTATAGATTTTAATTCAATTTCAGTAAAAATGTTTTGCTTATAAAGAATATAGTGATTGTCTAGGAATGGTAATGTACCTGCCTGGAGGCAGAGGCAGAGGCATCTCTGTGAGTTCAAGCTGAACTCGATCTACATAGCAACTTCTAGGCTAACTAGGATACCTAGTGGGACTCTGTTTAGAAAAACGAGTTCTCATGATTTAGGTTTAAAAAATCAACTTATTTGACAACAGTGATGCTATTGTAAAATGCATGAATAGAACACATACTGGGTTGAGAAGGATTGTGAGGAAAAGTTCACCTCCTTTGATACTTTTATCCAATTCTTGGGGTCCTCCTGGATACTCCTTGTAGAAGATAGTGTGTGTGAACAACCCACAAGTCTGTCGAGGGAGGACCTGAGGACAAAGAGGTAAAATCAGCACACGAGATTTACCTATGGACTGTTACCATGCTCATAACTTCACAGGGAGCAAAATGTTCCTCCTGGTGTCTTACTTAATCAAGTGTTGATGTTGGTTTAAAATTTTATAAATGTCAGTGGAGCAATTGATTCAAAGAAATACAATTTGTAGTTTAGAATATGCATATAGTTAACTTAGTTCTATAAATCTAAACTACTGCCTGACTTGTGTTAAGGAATAAAACGTTGTCTTAAGGTTCATTTGATTTAGACAGTTACCGTGGTTACATTTCTCATCTAATTATGCCTCTCTCCTCCCTTTTGATAGTCAGTCCTGCAAAGCATGCAGGTTCTGGGATTTAAACAGTCAACTTTCCTCACCACCTTTCCCTTGCTTTGTCTATATTACATCCAGAGTTTAAATTTCATCTCAGTAGTAGTCAAACCATTTAATGACCATTTATGAAGTATGTTGTGAATAATTCTGTTGTAAATATGGATATTCAACAGGCAAAATAAATAAGCAAATTGATTCCAAAATCCTATTTTAAATAATAAACTATTTGCAGTCTAATGGAAAATGCACCCAATTATAAAAGAAAGCTATGATAGTATTTATTCTTCGGTTAAATTTCATGATTAAATTCAAGGTAAATGAAAGCATGTGGTCTTAGTTAAGAGGAACATTTCCTTTCATGACACGTTGGGTGACCACACAATGAAAGAACATCTCAGTGCTTTATCTTTGATTTTAAATTTGTGTGAATAATTCTTTTTTATACCTCCTGACTTCTGTAGTTATTGAATGCAATGTTGGAAGTATCAATGATTTCAGGTAATAATCTGTGTTCTTGAAGTCCACTGGTGCCACATTATGATGAGCTAATTAAAGACCCATGATAAAATTTATTGAGTGCCAAATCCGGGTAGCTATATGTGCCTGTCTCTTGTTTTTCAATGACGATTAGATGTAAAATGGACAGATTAATGGGTAGATTTAGTAGCAATATGAGTAACAGACTGGGTTACTGTAAATATTGAACAGAAAGAGTACAGTTTGTAAACCATTCATCTGATCTTAACAGTTAATAGTGGGAACACCTTCAAAAACACCTGGGACTGGGGGTGGATATTTTAAAACTGGCCATTTTAGAACTAAGTGAATGGTTTTACTTTCTTTTCAATGAATAATACTAAATTTTCAGCTAAAATTCACTTGGTTTTACTCTCATTTACCATAACAGATGCATAATTCTTAAATTGGATTATTATTTTTTAGTTAATACACCTGGAAAGAAATTATATGCTACCCTTTCCTGCAATGTGCAAGAAAAGGAGGCTGAAAATAAATAGTGCTTTGAATGCCTGGAAGTCAAAATACACTGGTGAGATGGATTTAGCTCTCAGGTTCTAGTGTTCCTTTTTTGTCTATTGGGAGTGAAGCGATTGGAGAAGTGTTTTCTTGATCCACAGAGCTTTAGCTTTTAGCTTTTGGTAAAACCACTCGAACAAGGAGTACTGGGGAACTGCTCAGAAGCAGCATAGGAACCTCAGTTAAAGTTTCAGTCTGAAAATATCAGTGAACAATCTATTCAAAACTCATCTCCACTATTTCTAGATTGTTACACATTCATGTAAAATTCTCCTCAGCCTAAGAAGCAAGTTTGTAGTCAAACGGTATGCCGTTGTGTGACCAATCACCTTCATGCACGTTGGAAACGTCTACTAGTCATGTGAAAGAAATTCTGTGATGCATCCTTAGAATGCAGATCCCTTCACTTACACACAGGTACTGAGGGCCTTCAGGCACAGCGGTATGTGCTCACCATGATGCTATTGTGAATGAAGCCCTTCCTGTATCGTGCAGGTTTCAGATGTGGATACTCTTCAGTGCTGGTGACCTGAATACCCCAAACCTTCTTCCAAGCTGCATATAGCTGAATATGGACCGGGTAGACCCCTGAGTGATGCGGAGCCACTGCATAGCCCAGGTTGATCGGTATTCCATGTTCCTAAAAGAAGTCAGAAGAACACCATCAGAGAGTGGGGTCAATCGAGTCCATTAAAAATCTGTATACTTATTTGGCGTTTATTTATTGAGAGTCCCCATTAAGCAAGAGGAAATTTAAAAATAGAAAAATGGAGCTTTTAATCTTTCTTCAGTTCATCAGTTTCATAGAGGTCTGATGCTATGAAAGTAGTACATACTTGTTCTGGGCTGGTTCTGTGTGCATAAAATTGAGCCTGAAATTTAAATTCATTAAGTTTGGGAGAATGGTAGTGTTAGAAGTCTCTGTCCTTTGAGCCAAGCAACTACTGTCCTGGGGCATTCAGGTGGCCCGCTTGAAATCATCAACCCAATTATGCTTGTTGATGATGTACATCTCTGAATACTAGTTCGGGGAGAAGCATGTGATTCTCATTTAAATCTCCAGTTTCTCTCCACCACCTGTTGTATGTAACTTTGCCTTGTGATTCTCATTTAAATCTCCAGTTTCTCTCCACCACCTGTTTTACTTTGCCTTAATTCCATGTGACCTCCTGAAGGGGATCATATATATATATACACACACACACACACACACACACACACACACACATTCACACTCACACCGAGGAAGACTGGAGCACCATCTTTGAGTTATATATTTGTGATAAAGCTCTCATCCCCACTGGGTAAGTAGGTAAGGCCTTTCAAACGCAGCCTGTTAGGAAAGGAATACCCACATTCCTGTAAGTAACCCCTTATCTGTTCTGTTAGGAACAAACTTGGTTCCCCATAGTGAATGTTGGCAGAATCATGCCTTAGTTTGTTATTGGGACCTCAGAAAAGGTAGAAGTTGTTTACTTCCTCCCTTGGGAAGGAATTTTAGTTACAAATATCAATTGAATTTTGGCTTTCATCAAATAGATGAAAGAAAAAATAAAAGTGTGTAACTTGAGAGATTACCTAATAATAAAAGAGGGATCTAGAAGAACACTGGTGTGTGTGTGTGTGTGTGTGTGTGTGTGTGTGTGTGTTATTGAAAGCACACCAGGAATGTAAATTTGAACCATAAGGTAATGAGAGTATTTTTGTTTGTTTGGGTTCAATGGTATTTGAATCTCCTGAGTTTGGAGGGCTAAGATGTGTTATATGGTTGTAGAAGGAGCCAGTAGAATGTTAAGGTGAAATGAATCAAAGCTATATTAGGAAGTTATTCTATGGTAAAAATTAAATGAAAATTGGTAGCAAAACAAGATTACATGTGGTCAGTTTAAATGGTAAGGATAGTTTTATATGTAGAGGGTAAAGGGAAGGAAAAAGTTAAGATCTCACCCTTTGTCATAAACTTTAGAAACTCATCTTATTTTAAAAGGCATACACTTCACTGTTAAGGTACTTAGGTAAACAGTCAACTCTGAATGACAACAGATATACATTTAAAGCAAGACTATTAAAACATTCTCAGTGACTGATATATTTCTAGGTGTGTGATATAGATCTACGGTTTTCTAATTTCTGCTTTTATGTCTTTCCCTTTAAATGCTTATTTGCTGCATAAAGTCTCCTCACAGGGCTGAGTCTCATCAATTGAGCTTATAAATGAGGATGTATAGTCAGATATGAAAGTTGATTGAATCAATAAAAAGAGCACACAATTGTTGACAATTGCTGTTTGTATTGTATGCTGTAGGCACGCAGCATAGGGAAAGAATTAATCTTGGATGAGAAGCAAGATACGTGAGAGGAACACACGTCTTCAGTGCATCACCTACTGGCATACTAGCCCCCGAAATGGATGCTAAATAGTTCAAGTCACTATCATTTTACTTTCATGGAATGACCCTTATTGTGTAGCCAAATTCAATTCTTTTTCATCAAGACTATTTTCTAACATCTATTATAATAAATGACTCTATAGAAATACTGAATTATGAAATCAATGCTGTAAAATGAGCTAGAGCCTTTTCCTAGGCATGAGGGAAAACTTGTTTCTTAATGCTAGCAAAGAAATATACTCTGTGTAAGAACCTGTCCTCTCTTCTCCTCTCCTCAGCCCACTTCTCCTTTCTTTTTTAATTTTTGTTCTACTAGAAAACAAATGCCATTCCCATTAATGCTAAGTGAATGTTCTATTGGACAGTTAAACCCTGACCCTTTAACTTGTTTTTCTGTATAAGACAAAGTTAGAAAACTCCAGTATCAGAAGTAGCCAGATGCTGCCCAAAGAGGCAATGGGTATAAGGGACCAGGCTATAGCCCGGACCCATCGCAGTGTCCTTTACTGAGCTACGATTAGCCGTAGTTTTATTTGGTCTCTGCTGCCTGGTAAATGGTTAAGCTGTAATGAAGATTGATGATCACCCACCCAGTAAACAAGTTGCCCAGCTCACAATCACATTGCCAATGAAATAGAATAGAGATCATATTTCCTCATGAGAGAAATCTAGGGACTGGGGTATTTAAACTCCTTTGTCAGGTAAATGGAAATGGTATGGCTCTTTTGCTTGGGTAGGTACAGGAACGGAAAAAATTTTTCGGTAGCATTTGTTATTCTTGCCACTGCTTTATACAAAAGGTTTTGTAAGTCTCCTATAATTTAGTAAATGACAAAACAACTGCGTGAGAATCCTAATAGTGTGTAGCAATAAATCTGTGGCTCTTATTTTCTACCATGGTGTAATGCTTTATTTCAAACTTGAGACCTTAAATGTTTGATAAGTATGGTAGTGTCATAGAACCAAAAAGATAAAAACAAAGTCTGTAAAGGGAATTGAAATAACAAACAACTATATTCATCCTCAAAAAAAAAAAAAAAGCATTTCACTTTTGATATGTAGTAAAAGGAATTGTAGAACTTTTCATGAAAAATCAGGAGGGAAAAGCAATTGACTCAGTGAGTAGGAAGAAAGGGTCAGTAAAAAAGATTTTATTATACTTATTGATTTCTGGGGGCTCAATGTAATGCTATCTGTAAGGTCATCCTATCGCAGGGGCCAACTGGAGTTCAATCAAAACAGTAAATCACACTAGGTAATTATGAGTTTATACTTTTTCAATCAAAATGATAACCGAAAGTGAAAGGTAATTCCCTCGTAACTCTTTCCCTGTTATGAAGAGGCTTACTGAACTAGAAAGCATCATTCTTAACTGTCTACAGCTTAAAATCCAATTCATAGAGAGTTGGTCAAGAAAAACATAAACTAAATGTCATATTTTCACAACATCACAAAAAGTACTGATTTGGGAAGGCTTTTCAATGTAAATACGTGAAACACTCAGACCCTTTAAGATAGACACAAATAATAGCTAAGAAAACAAAATTCAAGTATACTTATTATTTGTTAACAAATCATGCAGGATCAAGGCATTTTAATATAATTGGCATCACATATATGCAATCTACTTAATAAAGAAACAGTTGCCAGGACAGGCTTTAAAAAAAAATGACACTGTGGGGAAAGAGTCAAAATTGGCGGTCTCCATAAGGGATCCCCCACCCTCTGAGCTTGGGGAACCTCCCAGAAGAGGGGGAAGAAAGACTGTAGGAGTCAGTGAGTACGGAGGACATGAAGAGAAGATGGGCGACTGAAACAACTAAACATGGATCAGAGGGACTCACAGAGACTAATGGAGCACAGGGCCTACACGGGTCTGCACCGGGTCTTCTGTGTATATGTTATGGCTGTTAGCTTGATGTTTTGGGGGTCTCCTAACAGTGGGAGCAGATGTGTTTCTGACTTTTGTGGCTGCTCTTGGGACTCTTTTCCTCCTATTGGGTTGCCTTGTCCAGCCTTGATCTGAGGGTTTGTGTCTTCTCTTATTGTATCTTGTTTGGTTGTATTTGGCTGTTGTCATTTGGAAGCCTGATCTTTTCTGACAGTAAACCGGAAGTAAGTGGATCTGGGGAGAGGAGAGGCGGGTCGCTGGGAGTAGAGGAAGGGGAAACTGTGGTAGGGATGTGTTATATGAGAGAAAGAATCTATTTTTTTAAGTGACATAATTTTCACTGCATTTCAAAATGACAAGCCTCACAAACATTCACAAGGGTTTGACATGATCACATTTTTTTCCAGTTAAATTGAATTTCTTATTTTCAGAGGGAGGGGATGAGGCATGAGGTAAATTACTGATCTATGTGATAAGATCATTTTTAAAAAAACAGCATATAACAAAATGCATTCAGCACAAGTGCTGGCAAGAGCAAGTGAAGGCACTTTTACAACAGTCCTTGGTGATCACGCGTTCCTGGCAATTGATGGGTGCCTGATAGCCTAGTAAGTGTTTTTCAATATATTCCTAATGTGACCCTAATGATAATCCTGTTTAAGGAACGGGGCACTATCCGAAAATGTGGAAATTGAAGGGAAGAGAAAGCATCCGTTTTGTTCATGTTGGCAAGTGGTAGAGCCAGAATTATACCCAGGCTGCCTACATTCAGTATCTGCTTCTGCTTTTCCTATGTCAGCTTCTCCTATGACTGAATGGAATTGACTCAAATATGTATTTTGGAAGCAAAACACCTCTCCTTTTTTTTTTTTCTTGGAAAAGTTATATAAAGTAAAATTCTCCATGTTTTAAAACTCCTTTGCTGCTAGCATTTTTTAATGCAAATGAGTTTCAGCCAATTAGAAGTGCTCCAGACAGCTTCTGGAGAGCAGTAAGAAGCAAAGGTTAAATTCTTGGTGGAAAGTAAGACCTGAAAACAAGAGAATCTGCTAGCAGGATTGGTGTATGTTTGCAGGGCAACCAGAAGCCTACTGCAGTTCTGACTCAGCTCCAGTGGTATCTTAGAAATAGTAGCCCCTTGGGGACCAGTTCTCCTTGAGTCCCTGAAAAGTTCAGCCTACAGTTTGTCCCTCTGCCCCTACAGAGTTTTTACAAGCCCTCAAGGCACTGAGTAGAAGCTATTCTTGTTAAAAATAGCGTGATGTTTTTAGCTCAGAAACCTGATGGGCAGAGCTACTTTTGCATTTTCTAATGAATAAAACAGGTTTAACAGATTCAGGTAAGATGCCTAATGGTTTGAATTTTAGAAAAACATGCGAAAAATTTATTTTTATTATTTTATATTTATATTATATTTTACTTAGATGATTGATATTGTTAAATATCTATTTATATAACTAAATGAACATTTTATGTGTATATATACATGTATATATATACATATATATGTGTGTATATATAAACATTTTCATATGTGTATGAAAGAGAGATTGTATATATACAGGAAGTGCATGTATGTGATGGCTGGATCTTATGTATGGGATAGCTAGCAGGTATAATACAGTAAGTGAATAGGTGACTACTGATGATTTAAATGATAAACACTAGAGATATATCCAAATAATTATGTTAGCTATGCTTGGAGTCACATGGCTATTATCCTAGAACTTTGGAAATAGAGGAAAGGGGCTCATCCATTCAAGTTTATACTGTTTATATAACCAGTTGCAGGCAAAAATGAGGTACAGTAAGGGTCCATTTCTAACAATCAAACAAAAACCAAACAAATCCATTCCTCTACACTTGAAATAATTGCTTTTGAGTTCATGATTTGTGCCAAGGGTTTTGTTTAGTTCCAGGGATTCACTGGATATAAGCCACAATTTCTACTGCCACTTGAAATCTAGAGACAACTAAAGAAAAAAGAATAGATAAATGTAACCCAATTCTTGTTGAATTTGTTCTACAAACATATGACTTTAAAAAATACTGGTATCATTTGAACATGTAGACATTTTAGTTTCTGTGAAGAAAATGATTTCTTTGACATAAACATCTATTAAGACTGAAATTTATTTCCAACTAATATTAGCTATTATGATGAAGTAATAAACTCATAACAAGCAGTATACTCTCTGCTCATGGTGCCTTGAAAATGTCAGCCATTATGGTTCTTTTGTGTGCTTTCATTGCCATAGTCCCCTCCTTCGAGATTGTTTGGTTAGATTAAATTAGGGCCTCATTGGCTTCTTTCTATGCAGTCTCTTCTATACTATACTTTCGATACATCATCTGGTAAACTACAAAATCTTCGCATACAGAGATTTTCCTTCTTATTTCACTAGTGGATCTCATAATACTGCAAGGATTAGTGCCAGTACAATAAATTATTTACTGTTTCAAACAGTGTCCCAGAGCGTGATGCACCCCAAGGCAGGTGGCTAATTGTGTGAGTCTAAGAGGCTTATATGACTTTTCTTTGCCTTGCATTCCTTATATATAAAATTGAATTGATATATTAGAGGTTTAAATAATGACAGCTCTAAATAAGTTAATAACTACAATGCTTAAAACGTTATGAAGTCATTAGCTCACATTTAAGTGTTTATTGGTTCAGGAAAACACACAGATAATTGTGGAAAATACATCAACTTTTGCAAATTCAAATATAAGGGGAAAAATCTTCAAGCAGGGCAGTGACTAAAGACAAAAACAAAGAGGAAATTTACCCTAAGAGGAAGAAAACATGTCAATTCTTGTTAATGTCACAGATTGAATAAGAGTATAAAATCAGAAATGATAGAGGTTTGTATTTTACCACTGTCTGCTTTTTCTTCTAGAAGGTGTGAGGTATCTCACTGGGTTCTTGTATCCCCTTGAGTTTAGCAAATAGAAAATTCTGATAACAGATCAGAGGGAAATGCGAATGAAGCTAGGGAATCTTATTTTCTCCCTGAAAAGTCATTTTGTGCTGTAAGCCTACTTCAGTCAAAGGTTAAAATAACTGTGAAAAAGGGCTTCTCATTTTTGGTATTGGAGTTTTTATAATGTGGTCTTTGTCTCTTGCATGGAGCACTATCGGCCCAGATGAGAAGAGTTCATTAAAACTATATGAGTGCATTAATACTCAGAAATTGTGTATATTATTATTTTTTAAGTTAAAGTTAATAGTATGATTCCTTGTGCCTTTTCCAAACAAACTCAGTGTTATGTTACCTACCTGCCTCTTTCTTCTGTATTTAATTCTTTCCTTGCTCCTTAAATGTCTTTATCTTTTCCTGTTTATCCTTTCAAATCACTTGTATCCTAAACAAGAATATCACCAATGGACATGCCAAAATGAACAGGGAATAGTCCAAGAGACCTCAACACTTGACTAAGAACTATAGGCAATCAAGAAAAGCTGGGAGTAGAGAGGAGGTGTTCCCCAGGATGGAGCATGCCAACTGGCATCCAGTGCTAAACGTTTAGCCATAAAAACATCCACACAAGGAATATTTGGATTGAACAGGTAATATTTAGAAACATAGAAATAGATTCCTATACATACATACACACATACATATATGCAAGCAATAAATATTAGTAAAGCAAAGGGATCGTGAATTTGAAGGAGAGTAGGGAGAGGTATATGAGAGCATTCGTAGGGAGGAAAGGGAAGGGAGAAATGGTGTGATTATAATATAATCTCAAAAAAAGCGAGAGCATTCCCCACCTATACAATGACCACCCCCACTCTTATCTCACAACACTCTTGCTGTCACATTGTATATGAACTTTTCTTTATTTTGTCTCTTCAAACCTTGGAGTTTAAAAAAGAATCCATGCCTGCATAGCAACCAGTCTTAGGGCATTACATGGATGTAGCCTTATATTCTGTTTGAACTATTGCAAATCATTCTTTAATTAAATCCTCGGCAGCTAGAATTGCTGTGTCAGTTTTATGGAACCAAGTATGGTATGGATAGCTATTATAAAATCTCTCTTAGATTCTGAAAGCACAGGCTAGTGGGATGGTGGAGTTGTGTGATGTAAGTAACATGATGGAAAAAGAATGGAAAGGCTTATGGTTATCCTGAAATGTACTAGTTTTTGATGACTTTGCAACATGGTTCTGTGATAATTTGAAAGCATACTAATAAATAGGCAAAAAAAATCTATAGATACCGCAAAGAATTCAAACAGGTAGAGGTGAGCATATGCAATCTTCTGTGCTGCATTTTGTAAGAAACCATCAGTAAATATTTCTCTGAAAGCTTGACTCACCATAATGGACTAGAGGGAGAACACAAGAGAAAAGTGAGAGGGGGGAGATCCATCTCATGGTCTAAAGTCTCCCAGATGCTGGGAAGAGATTCAAACAATGAATTCAAGCTTCTCATCAGTGAAGAAATGGCTAGACACATGACTTGCCTCCATAATTATAAAACTCTGTCCATACTCATGCAACAACCTGGGATATAATTGGGATTATTTTATATCCAAAGTGCTTGGAACAGTACTCTATGCACTGCTGTGAGATAGTAAATATTTTAAAAGAACCATCTGTTATGTAATAAACCCTACTTTCTTAAAAACACAATGTCAAAAGTGAAACTGGGAAATGAAGTGGTGACTGCATAAATGAAGACACTTGAAAGGAGATCGTGCATCCAACAGTGCCTTGCTGACTTGAAGCATTGGTTACTTCTCTTATATGTGCATCTTCTAGGGAGTGATACTGCTGCTATGGAAAACAGATCCCATTATCTATTCTTTTTCTTTATAATAAGGGCTTGAGACCATATTACCGTCTTTGAAAATGAGCCTAGAGTCATCGATTTTCCACTGTGTTTTTCAGGACTGAAATCGTCTTCTGTTTTCATAAGTGATAAAAGCAATGGCTGTGTGACCCTGGAAATTGGCCGGGTCAGTCTTGACACTCTTTGGACTGAAGCCTGGTAAGTGGTGACAAATCTCTGGAGGGCTCCGTGTTACAAATGGATTTTTCTTGGGAAAAAGAAACAGTGCAGCAATAGCATTGCTTCCCGGGCTGAACTTTCTGATACTAAGTACAGCTATTTTGGGCAATTGAGACTCAACCTCTAATATTCTTGCTCCCACTGATAGTCTTCTTGACTGCTTAAAGGGAACCAAGAGAAAAACTAAGGCAGCCTTCACTCTGACTGTGGGGTGTTCCACTCTAGCGATTTTTGCAAAGGTTTTATGTTCAGTACTCTTACTTTATTTACCAATCAAAATATTTTACATAACTTTGTTTAATAGAACATTACTCAATATATATTCACTATGTGTATAGGTTGTATCAAGAACCATTCTACGCGTTGAAAATATGACAGCAAGAAAAACAGACAAAAATTCCTGTCGTCAGTGAGCATGAATGTTAGTGAGATGAGACTGAAATTATAAAAAAAAAAATGTAAGAAGATGAAATCTACAGTAGGGAATAAAACAAAGGTATGAAAAGGAGTGAAGGGCATGGGCTGCTGTGTTAGATTAGCAAGGACATGTCTCAGAGAGAAGGATCTACTGTGACTGAAGAGGTGAAGTTGTTGAGATGCAAGGGGTGTCGGCAAGTCGTAGAACTTCTGCAAAAGATTTTCAAGTTATATATCGAAAGCCCTAGAAGGATCATCTGGAGCTGCTTTTCTAGGGGCTAACCATACTGCATCACTGAAGGGATAGCTCTGGATATTTTAGGCCCACAAATGCTATTAGTGTGCTTTTATTTATCCCGAACAAGAGAAGGATTGACTGGAAAGTTCTTAGCAGATAGATGGAATTGTTCAGCCCACCATTATAAAAGTTTTGTGGCTGCTGTAATAAGAACTAAAGAGTGCTCAAAGACACACAAAGACTATTGGAACAGCTCTGATGGGAAATAGTGTCAGCTTGGACCATAATGAGCATGACAGAGCTTATGAGAAATAATTTTATTGTGGATATATTTTTCCTTTATTTTTCTTTCGCGTGTGTGTGTGTGTGTGTGTGTGTGTGTGTGTGTGTGTTCAGATACAGGTGTGACAACATGCACATCTATGCTTCAACATATGAAGTCCAGGATTTTTCCTTGAATGCTTTTCCACTGTATTGAGTGGCTTTGGCATTTTCCCTGTATCTGCCTTCTGATACTGCAATCGTCGGCAAGCCACTTTGCCCATATAACATTTGTGTGGGTTCTGGCAATCTTAAGCTAAATCCTCTTGTTTGGACAACAAATACTTTAGTCTGTGATCCATCTCCCCAGTCTTGTTTTGAATATGTTCTATGCTTGAATACAAAGTAGGAGAGAACAGGTATCTGGAAGGACTGAGTGCTTTTAAGTCAGAGGAGAAATTTTAAAGCTGGGCAGCTTAGGATTACAAAGATAAAGGAAAATATTCTATTTTAAGAACAGATATCTAATTACTAATGAAAGGTAAGAATACCAGTAAACAACATATGACAGGTAAAAATACCAATAAACAACTTATTACCTACAGGAGTGAACTCAACTAGAGTTTGATAAGGTCTCAAGTTAAAATTTTAAAAAAGTTATCATATTTAATGTGTGGGTGTACTGCCTTCAGGTATGTATGTGTATTATGATCATGCCTAGTACCTAACGAGGACTGGAGATAGCACCCATGTGAGTGCTAAACTTGAACTTTGGTCCTTAGAGGAACAGTCAGATATCTTAACTGCAGAGCCATCTTTCTATCTCTAAGATAAAGATTTTATTTAAAGCCATGTAATTCATAAAACAAATGGGCAAACAAAAACCATGCAAAAACACAGAAAAGTAGTTGTATAATGATAGATGCCTGGGTGGTACTGAAAGTAAGAGGTAAGGAGAAGAACCCAAGCACAGATACCAACACAGGGTATGACACATGAGCGATGAGAGTCCATAATGGAATGGGAGCTGACTAAAGACTGAAAACTATTTTTGGGTATTTGGGTTTTGTTTTGTTTTGTTTGGTATAATTGTCATAATCTTTGCTCAACTTTTGTTTGGGGTCATATTTGTTGAAAGCTAATTTCTATTTTTTAATTTACTGAATTACCTTGAAAAGAATTCTTGAAAAAAGAAATGGAAATTGCTCTATTCTGGGACCCTCTGTGAAGATTTCCCATAACACCTTCCAGGTCAAAAAACTTCCATTGTGAACAGCTAATTAACTGATAATTTTGAAATAAAAAAAGTACTGCTAATGGCAAATATGACTATGATGTTAATAATGTAAAATAAGGACTAGGAACTACTTGGTTTTAATAGTTGATGTCAATCAATACCTTAGCCAAGAACAGTTGTAGAAGGTGAGCCCATCAGAGTAACTGAAGATATAGCAAGAAGAACTAAGGTAGAGACCATGAATGCAACACAATCTGAATAAACATTGCTGTACAGTCGAGATGAATCTGTAGCTTGAGCGAAAGATACAGAAACAGAGTTACTTAAAGAAAAATAAATTAATAGCCTGGTTTACAATATAGGAATAATTTGGAAGAGCATCAAGAAACTCTGGATTCATACCTGTGAATAGTCGAGGGGAAAGGGGTTAGTACAGATGTAGACTCCAACATTCCCATTAGTATTTCTTTAACACATCACTTCCTATCAGAATCCAAACCTGAGTGTTCTCATGGAATGCCAGCGCTTAGTTTATGATCATACCATTTTGAAACAATTCATAGTAATCAACCATACCTATACAAAACATTGTAAGAGCTAATTATGATCACTTGGACTCAAACCATAAAGATTATTGAGATTAATTGTTTTCTCAGTAAAAGGAGTTCATATGCTTCAAATTAAAATCATGGAGGCCATAGAGATGGCTCAGCAGGTAAGAACCCCTTTTCCTCTACCAGGGGACCTAAGTGCACACAGCTCTAGGGGGGGATTATGATGTTTTCTGGCCTCTGTGGGCACCTATACACACACACACACACACACACACACACACACACGCACACACACACATTTTTAAAAGTGCCTACTGTTTTATTTCCCTTTCTTGTCATCATAGTATAATGGAGTATAGTTAGTATAAAAGGCACATATCCTAGCTTGCTAAACACATCCAGAGTTACAACCGAAAAACCCGTCTTGAAAAATAAATAAATAAATAAATAAATAAATAAATAAATAAATAAATAAATAATAACTCTGTTTTAGTGAAAGACAAAGCATGATCATCATTTGGAAAAGGTGAGGGGAAGCATTTAAAACTCTGTAGAAGTCATTCAGTACTTAGAACTTCCTGAGTAGTTGTGAGAGATTGGAATATATGCTGGAGGCCTGGCTTTTGAAGTTTCAGAAGGAAGTTTAGAGTCTCTTAAAGTCTATAGCAGGACGGTTAATGTAATAGAATTAAATTAAACATCTGTGGTGTCTGGTCAGCTGGGGCTGAAGAATCAGCTGTGATTCACAAGAGACCAGAAGTGAAATGTTTGTTTTCCTGGAACAGCTGGTTATCTGAGGCTAAAAAATCAGCTTTTAAAGCTGTGTTAAGTGATTAATCAGTGATTAATAATAGGCCAGAACTGCTGAGTGAGCAGTTTGGGAAGTATATCTTCAGTGTCAGCACACAGACATTGTGGTCTCAAGGAGACTAAAATTGCATCTCAGGCTGCTAGCCAAAATTGGTAAAGTATAAGAGTTTCACAGGTGGTCTTGGAGTTGTTGGAAAGACATTTACAGGATTGAGGGGCTCATGGAAAGAAGCTGAAGCTTGACATGGTGAGAGGCTAATGGAGGCCATTAGTGAATGTGCAGCCTCAGCTACAATGGAAGCCTTAGGACTGAATGGGTCTTGGAGAAAAACTGAAGATTGGTAACTCATGGTAGGGTCAGACTCCATAAAGTAGGGTCAGGAGAGATCATGGTGAAGGCAAAGCTCAGTTTCAATGGAGACTGCAGTATATTGGAGATGTCGGGACTGCAGGATGGCTACCAGGGGTGGAAGTCGTTGTGACTTGAAGTCAGCTGAGTCTATGAGACAAGCTGTATGTACTGTGAATGAGAAAGCCAGTGAAGTAGAGCTGACCATTTCAAGTAACATAAGCTGTTTACGTTGTTGGAACCTGGTTTAGATTTGATGTGCGTGTAATTGTGCCTTGCTTCCTCCCTCACAAAACTTGTCTTGATTTTACAGGAGCCTACAGCTGAGAGACATTGAGCTTTTAGGGAGCTGTTAGATTCCTAAAGAGAACTTTTAGGACTTTTAAAGTGTTTTTTTTTAAATTAAAGACTGTGGGAATTTTAAGGTTACATTTTATATTTTGATGATAGCATGAGATCTTGGAGATAAAGAAGAAAAGGGAGATTGTGGTTCAATTGTGAGGAATTTGTGTGTTAAGTTGATAAGGGATTAATTGTGCTGGCTAGTTTTTGTTGACGTGACACAATTGGGAAAAGAGAACCTCAATCAAGAAAATACCTCCAGCAGACTGACTTGTATGACTGTGGGACATTTTAATCATTAGTGATGATATGGGCAGAGGCAGCTCACTGTGAGTAATCGTCACTACTGGACAGGTCATCCTGGGTTGTATATGAAGAGCAGGCCATGAAAGCCATGGAGAGAAAGCTAATAAGTGGCATTCCTCTGGGATCTCTGCTTCAGTTCCTGATTCTGGATTCCCCTCTGCTTGACAATTTTTTATGATGAACTGTGACCAGGATGAATACATAATATAAATTCCTTCCTCCTTGAGTTACCTGTGGGTGTGGTCTTTGTTGACATAATAAGAAGCAAACTAGAACAACAGTTTTACATAATATATATTACATAATTTTCATAGTTTGTTCATTTGTAAGTTTATCTCAATGAATACATATATATATATATATATATATATATAAAAATTTATTTTGGTATAAATTTTCTACAGCAGACTTTAAAAAGAATTGATCCTCTACTTTTTAGCTTAGTTTTTTTTTTTTTAAACAATGCACTGATTTAGATTAGATAAACTGTATGTCTATGTTAAACGAAGTATTTTGAAGCTGCCTGAAGTATACTTAAATTTCTGACTTTGGAAACATTTTAAACTTTTTGGATACTTCCAGTATGATATAGCTTATTAGAGTTAATGTCATTGATTTAAATATCTCTCTGTATTGGAACATGCCTGTAATGTTACTGTCAAGTCAAGCTGAGATTTCCATTAGGAAGTGCTTTTCCTTTTAATGTCAGCTTAACACATTTATGGGGAAATGTTTCAAAGTTCAGTATCTGCATGAGCCATCTCTCTACCTCACATTTCCCTTTTCCAACTCCCAAATACAATGTTACTGCATTCTTTGCCATTACACTCTGTGCCTTCGCTAAATTAAAGAATTCACATCTGTGATTGTTTCCAATTTTGTGGAACATTTGTTACCATGTGAAGCAGGTTAAACTTCATCATAAAAAGATGAGTTTATTTAAATAATTTGTACCTACATATCAACAGAATTAAATGAATAGTCATATTCACTTGAGCAACTGCTGTACAGATTATTAAATGATTTTCCTGTAGACATGATCACCTGTTTCAGAATAAAATCAAGCTAATTATTCCACTTTTGTATTGGTATTAACATGTTAAAGTAGAATCATATTTGAAAATAGAAAGCACTGATACAGATCTCATCTACAAACAAGTTCACATCAAGCACCTCCATTGTCAGGGTGCACCAACTTTAACTCTTTTCACTGCCAACATGTTTGGAATTAACATCTCATATGTCTCATTTGTGAAAAAAATTACTGCAGAGAGCTCATGTGTACCCTGATGGAAATGTTCAGAAAAAATAGAGGAAGTATATAGACATCACCAAGCTGAAAGAGATTTTCAAACTCCAGAGATAAAGCTATGGTGAGATCATGGACAAGAGGCAGGACAGATACCAGAGACAGACAGCTGGATTGCATTTGAGGAATAATGACATTTAGGTGGTATATTCAGCGCAACATAATGATAATAAAAATCAATTAATTATTCCCACAGCTTAATAATTAAGAACAAGTTTAATCATTGAAATAATGACATTAAAATTTATCACCGAAAGTTAATAATGCTTTATTGACCTTTTTAAAAATTGACTCACTAACTTCTATACAATATTTAATGGAGAAATATGCATAAAATCTCACTATCAACTTTTTAAAAGAAGTGTTGGGCCATTATGTTCTGGGTTTTCTTGTATATGAATATTCTGTCAGAACATGTACAATCAGGAGAATACAAGTTTAGGCTTGGCTCAAATTGCTAAGTGAAAACATGCCATGGTACAGCATTAAAGTGATTACCTTAGTTAATTACAGCTAGTGGGGTCAGCCTCTGTACCAGAAAAATCCAATTCAAATAGGATTAAAAAAAAAAAAATTGAAACTCCTCCCACCTCCAACAAAGCTAAGAGAAAAGGAAAGACAAGTCATTGGCTGCCAGCACTGTTTTAGCCATTCACGTATGTCAAATGTGAGGTCTGGGGTTCTTTTGGTTTTATGTTATACTTTGAAGCTCAGCACTCTAATTTAGCTAATAGCCCATGTGCTGGAAGTGGGAAAGGACACACATCAAACGGGCTGGAAATGTGTTAGCTGAGTCTCCTGCCTTACTGGAGCTCCGACTACCTGAGGGAAAGGCTGATAAACTCTGCTCCAGATGGCTCCAGTGTCTGTAGAAGCAAACACTGTCTTCACTCTTTCAGGGTAAAACAAACCAGCATATTCGTTTTAGAAATGATGTCCAAGTACCCGAGAAAACTGAACCCTGAAACAAGAAGATAGAAACGAGGGCTCCCGTGTCCTGTCACTAAACAGCCTGCTTTCTAATTTCAAGTCTGAGTGACAAATAAGAATAATGATCAAGAAGTTTATGGTTAAACATTTGGTTAGGACTCATTAATTAGAAGCACACTGTTGTCTGATGTGAAAATGTAGAGAAATGGTATTTCTGGTGGCAGGGTTCTATGCTAAGGTGATTAGTACAATTGAATTTCCAATCCAGGTGCACAACATCAGGGTGAAATGCCTCTCAATATCCTGCCCTGCACAAAGTGCTTTTTCACGTTTCTTAATTCTCAGCACCAGCCTTCTTTGAAATAAAATCCATTTCTTATTCCTTCCCTCAACAATTGATGTCCGTTTGGAGGTTTATCAAGGGAAGGGCTATTGGAATGCATTTATTTTTCTGCAGATTTTGTTTTTCTGAGGACAGAGTAGGTCACAATAATCACTGATGGATAGCTGGCAGTAGGGCTCGAGAGGCACTGTTCATCACCATGACTCCAAGTGTACATATCTTCTGGATCACCTTGAATGCCTTGAGATTCGCAAACTTTTGCCAGCATCATACAAATTTACTTTGTTGCTTTGTTTGTTTGACTTTTACAACCCTCCAAAATGTAAAACAGCACATTTAGCATACTGACCCAACAACACTAATTGTGGGCCAAATTCTTCAGGCTGCAATTTCTTAATCTATAGATGCCCCCCCGCCCCGTGTGTGTGTGTGTGTGTGTGTGTGTGTGTGTGTGTGCGCGCGCGCGTGTGATAGACAGAGTCGCTTTACATAACCTTGGCTGTCTTGGAATCCACTCTGTAAACCAGGCTGGCCTTGAACTCACAACTATGCCTGCCCCTACCTCTGAGGGCTGGGATTAAAGATGTGTGCCACCACACTCAGCTAAGAATGAAACATCTTATTTGGTGCACAGTTGTATATGGCTTCTCTTTTCTTTCTGGGAACTCTCACCTTGCTTTTTACCTCATGAAACCAACCCATTTTCTCATATCATTTTATTTTTTTCTTTAAAATAGTCTCCATTATCTTATAATTAATTAGAGATTCATTCATGGCTCTGCTGTGCTCTGCAAATTTCTTTAAAAAGCGCCAAGTACCAACTTATTGCATATAGAACCTACTGCCTAAATACAAATCCTTAAAATAAACTTCGTCTTCCTATTTTGCTTCTCTGGTGTCAACTAAAGTGTATAGCAGATACTGAATGATTATTAATTATCTGTGGAGACAAGAAATGAAGGAAAGGACTAAAAACAGGAGACAAGAAGACAATGTAGAAGAAATGAAGGTATTAGTGAAAGGATGGAGTTACTTTTCATGTTAGAAATGATTGGAAAATTTTAGATGAAATCGGGAAGCAGCGTCAATATTTCAGTTTGTTAGGTACATGTGGGTCAATAGTTTTTAATTTTTCTCTTGTTCATTTACTTGAATTGATTTTATTGCAGACAAGGTCTTGCTATGTAGACCAGGCTGACCTGGAACTCTCAATCATCCTGCCTCAGCCTTCAGGGAATTAAGATTACAGATATGCACAGCCATATTTAGCTCACTAATTTGTTAACAGTTATGGATGACAGTTTTGTCATTCATATTAGTTTTTGGTGGAATGCTTAGGAAGACACTCACCTCATGAAAAATTTGTGATCCCCTTCAGTATTGAATTATGGATAGATGGAGGATTGCTAAGCATATTTGAATGTATCTTTCCTGTTCATAACTTGAATGTTGTGTAAGCTTGTGTGGTGGTTAGTACTAATTAATAACTTTACAGAAGTTAGAATCCCCTGGGAAATGGGTCTCAGGGCATGTTTGTGCGGGATTATTTTGATTGCATTAAGTGAAGTAGGAAGACACAACCACTGTGGGTGCCACAAATTCCCAAGGCTGCCTTCTTGGACTGTATAACATGGAAACAGAGAGCTGAACACTAGTAAACATATCCTCTTTACCCTACAAAGTTAGTGTGAACAGCTGCTTAACGTTCCTGCTGCCTCTAGTTCTCTACTGTGATGGACTGTACTTTGAACTCAGAGCAAGAATGAGCCATTTCCATCTTAAGGTGCTTTGGGAAGGGGGTTTTTTTTACATCAGCAAGAAATTAAGATACCTAGAAAACCCAGTTGGCTGTCTTATATAGCAATAGACTCTTATTACAAACAGAAAACAAACAAACAAACAGAAAAAGAGTTATGTGCTTTTTAAAGAGATATGGTAGCCATGATGATGATGATAGTCTTTAAAATACTCACTAGAGATTCTATCAAGCATTATAAATATGTATACAAAAGGTAGGTTATATCCATGTTATATACTTAACAGTAAAAATAATTTACATGATGGACTGTGGTGGCATACACCTTTAATCCCAGCACTGGGGAGACAAAGGCATGCAGCTTTGAGTTCAAGGCCAGCCTGGTCTACAGAGTGAGTTCCAGGGTAGCCAGAATTACAACAAAGAAACCCTGTCTTGATAAACCAAACAACACCAACAACAAAAAGCCAGCATTACTGGCATAATAACTAGGAAAGATGGAATTTGAAATAATATTTGAAGCCAAGAAAATGTGCTGATATGTCCAGCTGAAAGTCAATCCACACAAGGAAGGATCCTAACGTTTAACAATGGCTGACGTTTTCTTTTCTTTAGAATAACATAGCTTTTTCTTTCATATGCGATGCATTGTTTTGCATAACTCAAACAGAGCTTAATGCTTAGAGAAAATACCTACTTGCTTTAAGTAAATTAAATATCGCCAAAACCTGTCAGCTCATCTGTGGGGTAAGACTACTACAACTGCAAGTGTGTTAGCCTCTGCCAAGAGCAGAAGTTCTGAGATATCGTAAACGTAACTTAGAAGCATAAACTTTTAGGGATTACTGCAAAACAATGCAAAGCAGTAGGAATGGTTTTCAGAGGTTTTGTTTACCAAAAACTAATTAAAGTATTCTAATCAGATAAATTCAAGCCTTAATAGATTAAGTTCCACCCCTCTCAGGTATTATAAACAGTTCATTTTCTGCTATTGTAATCACCAAATATGCATTTGTATTTTGTAGGTGGCATTTTCTTCTTTAAGTATAAACAAACATGTTCAGAAATGAAATCACTGCTGGATAGAGAGAGTTGATTCAGTTAAACCAGGACTTTTGAGAATGGGTGTGAGTCTGCCATTATTCTCTGCTAGAAAAATCAAATAGATAAATATCTCTTTTAGGGAGATTCTGTCTGAGGGACATTCTTAAACCCACCTGCCAATACCACATCAACAAGTCAAGGGCTTTTGGTGATATAACTCATGACAGGAAATCTCGTTTTTCTCTAAATCCTTTGTTAAGCAGTATGAATATTAATAGGTAATGAAATTCCAATTTTAATTTGAAGCTGGAGTTTGTGCTATCCTTCTTGTGGGCTTAGTAAAAATGGGAATTTATGAGAACTTTGGAGGCTTCTTGAATAAGCTAGCCAAGAACTTTATTAAACAATATTATCCTACTTGTCAAAAGGGTAAAAATCCTTATTTACTGTGAATGAGTTCTTAAAAGAAGAAATATACATATTTTCTTTCATTAAATACTCCAATCAGTACAGCGCATAAGTATTGGGGATCAATCCAGGGCCTTCTGCATGCCAGGAAAGCATTTGATCACCGATTATCCCTTGTCTATAGTGTCTTCAACAATGAAAAGTTCCCATCTTTGGGAAAATATGACGGAATATGTTTTTTTCAGTTATTAATTTAAAATCAGCAAGATAGGTACTTGGGAAATGTCCATATTCAAATGGTTAGAAAGAAAATACATTGCTTAAATGATGATTTTTAACTATAGATACATAACCCATAATATTTTAATACAATATTTGATGTTAATGTTACATAAATTAAAAGTCCAATCTAAAGTCCAATCTAACTCTCTTCACTGAAGTATAGAACACTAACATGAACATTATGAAAACTTGAAAGTACAAAAGGCTGGGATAGAGACAAATTTGGACTATGATCACAGATGAATTATGTATGTGAATACTCTTGAACAGCAGCAAAAATGAAATAGGTATAAATATTATGAATTTCTTATGAATAAACATAAAAGTAAGAAGCATTATGATATAATTTTATCTGTACTAATAAAGTAGATATTTAACATACTTTGAAATTGTTAAAAATGACATATGCAAGTAAATATAGTGTATACAATAACAAAAGCATTGAGCATTTATGTGTGTAAGCTTCAAGTTTCCTGGCTTAATGTCTATAATCTTCTCACTCTGACTTAACATGCTCTTCCTTCCATTAGCATTTTCCTCATCATAGATTTCCAATGGACCCAACTGACTTAACTTTCAAGATCAAGATCATGAAAATGCTCTGTTTTCAAGTCATTTAACAAATTCATTGCTCTCTCTTCCTGGGGAAAAAAAATTAGTATTGGATTCCACTTTTTAAGGCTTTTTAAACAAAAATTACTTTTGACCACTTTATTTTAGGATTTGAAAATGTTGCTATAAAAATTAACACAAGAGATTTAACAAACAAAATATTTCCAAAGCCCCAGTGAGTTTTAATCTGAATGCACAATCTAGGAGTTATATCACATCAGAAGAAAGTATCAGAAATTCTAGATTCATTTCTATCACAGGGCTTAAATATAAAAGCAAATTAGCGACAGAAAATTAAAAAGAACTGGAATTAAAGGATATTAAAAGCGAGCTAAATTAAAATTTATTCATCCTCAGAGAGCAAGAAAAAGAGGAAGCAGATGTTGAGATAAGAATAGAAATAGAATACTTGGGATAAAAAAGAAAGAAAAACTATAGTTTCCCTAACACCTCTTTAGAAGATGATGTCACTACAAAGTATTCTTTAGTATACTCTTTTACATTTTTTACCCTAAAAAGTGTATATATAGTATAGACAATGAAATGGAAGGAAATTATCTCATCAAATTCAAGAACTATAGAACCTCAGAAGAAGGTAGTCAATGGTCATTTTGGGAAGAGCAGGTGAAATTTGGGTCAAGGCCAGCCTCAGTAAAACCAGTAATGCTCGACCAGGGGAAAGGGCACAAGACAATTGGAACACAAATGCACATTGACAATAGTTATCAAGGATTAGCAACTACTAGAGAGAAGACAAACTGCAGACTTCCATGAACCTATTAAACAACAGATGAGTGTGTGCAGCATATGAAACAAGCACCAGATGTCTGTGTCATGGGGTTTAACTTATGATAGTGAGGTTGTCTTAACAAAAAGTCACAAGATCCATATTGCATGTTATCATCTTCACCATAAACAACTGTTGGGAACGGACTTAGGAAAGTCAAGACTAAAAATACCAATGAGGAGGCTACTGCCACAGGCAGTCAAAACATAAAAAATAAAAGGATGGCGGAAGTCTGACTTCTGCAGGAATGATATGAGGGACTCTGTGGACCTCCTCTCAGGGAAACACTTGGACAACTGGTTAAAAAACTGTTTTGAAATGATCTCTAAAAGCCTTTAGGAAATAAACAAAGGAAAGAGAGCAAATGAACAGAAATAATAAATTCTAGCAAGATTCATAAAAGTAGTGATTGACCTTGACCCTTGTCCACCTGACCCAGTTTCAAGTTGTAGGATTTTTACCTCAGGTGGATCTAGCCAAGTTGATGGGACTCATTGCCTTAGCCCTCAGTCCACAGCTATGGCTTTGACCTTTAAGAGGGAGCCTCATCAATCCTCCTGCTCTCTGTGCGGTTATAAACAAGCTAATAATTGTTGGGAAATCTGGAGCTCTGTTTAATCTAGTCTCACTTATAAGGGATAATATGTACTCCAGGAGAAACAGAACATGGATTATTTCTCATAGAGTGGTGATTCCACACAAGGAAGAGCAAGAGCGAGCTGAGAAGATCAGAGACTTCTACACCGATTTGGGACCCATCCTATAACTCCAGATAGTATGTTGAGAAAAACAAGCCTAGTATCCTTTTTCAATATCTCTGCAAGAGAGATTTTTGAAAAGATAGCATCAGGTAATAAGAGGAGAAAGCACAAAGTTCTCCCCATGGAAACCTAGATTTGGGGAGGAAAACAATTTCAAATTCAATCCCGAAGCCATTTCAAAGATGTTGTATTTTTGTGGTAAATGATCAAAGTGGAGGCTGCTGTAATCTCTAGATTGATACTGATAAGCTATTCACAGACTAAACAGTTGTTTACCAGAGAAAACCATGCAAGGACACTGAGAGGATCACTCAATGAGCCCAGAGTTTCATAGATTGAACTCAAATAATGTGCTCATCTTCAACCTAAGGCAAAATCAGAAAGAGCAGATATATTAGCTGGTCATTAGTGGAGGCTCATAGGTGAATAACCACCACACCAATGGTAGGTAGTTCAAAGGAAAGACATATAGGGAACCCTGGCAGAATCCACGGTCTCCCCATAGTGGTACTATCCCAGGAGCAATACTGAAACTGCATACTCCAAGGGAGTCATTTTAGGTTATTTTGTCATATCAGAGAGAACATAATTAAATAAGACAAAACACAGTCTGGAGTTGGGGAGGGGTTCAGGATGAGTAGTAACTCCAATAATGACCACTTAAAATGTTCAATGTGTAACAAAAATTTTAAGATCTTCAAAGAAATAGAACAGTTTGATCCATAGAAAATGAAGCAAGCAATAGGAATTGCTTTCAAAGACTTCATATTCTAAATTAGCAAAGATATGAAGTACCTTTAAAGAACTAAAGCACACTATAATACTCAATGACACAGAATGGATAATGCCATAAACTTCTCAAATAGAGAATATCAATGAGTTAGCTATTATTAAAAGAAGCTATAAACAGAAATCTGGAAGTCAAAAAGTACCATTATTAATATGACAAAATAATTTGCTAGAACGTTCAAAAGTAAGTTTGATATGACGGAGGAAATATTCAATGAATTTGAAGAGAGATTCAAAGTGATTATATAAACTAAAGAATGCAGAGAAAAAGAATGAAGAAAAACAACCAGTGTCACAGATAACATGGGAAGTACCAGAAAGTCTGGAGGGAGGGTAAAGGTAAATAATGGCATTTAAAGAAACAATACTTTCAAAGTCTCAAGTTTTATTGAAATTGTTAATATACATCCAGGAAGCTCAATGAACTCTAAAATAAACAAAAAGAAATAGAGTAAAAACGTATAAAGCTAAGGAGAATATCTTGAAAGTAGAAAAATAAAACTAATCACACTGAAGACAAACACATTAAAGTTGACAATTAACTTGTGGTCAGAAACCACTGAAGGAAGACGGAGGTGAGGAGCCATATTCAAAGTGTGGTAAGAGTAGCAATCAATAATTATATCCAGCTAAAGCTACCTTTCCAAATGAAAGTGAAATGACCATATCTCAGTCTGCTCTCAGGCTTAGGGAATCCATTTCCAGTAGCCTCGTCATATTAGGAAAAACGAAACAAAAAAACCCTAAAAAACAAAAACAGAAACAAAAAACAAAAAAAGCAAAAATCAGAGTTCTTTAGGCTAACAGCAGATAAGACCGGAAAAACTGAAATCTGCAGAACAGGTCACAGGGTATGGCGAAGATGCCTATAGGTTTGTAGCAAGCAATATAAATTTACATTCCCACTTTCGTCTCAGCTGATTTAAAAAGCAATTGTTTAAGACTATACTCCTGACATTATATTGTCAGGTATGTAACATGTGAAAACGTTGTACATTTTTAAAAGCAACACAAATGAGGCAAGGGGGAGGAAAAACTGAAAGAAATATGAAAACCACAGCCATAGAAGCAATGGAGAGACTAATACAAAGGATTCTATAAATATCTGCATTGGAATTTCTTCCTTAGGGATTAAAAAATGTAAACATAGTTCAGTTATCAACTACGGCAACGCAAGGTTGAATGTTTTAGCAGGTCCAGATATGTGTACTTAATGATAGGTGAAGGGAAAGAAAGCTAATCAAAACCGCCATTTCCCCATCTCTCTGGATTACGTCACTGAACAATTGAAGTGGATGCCGAGAAGATGTCTACGTTGAGTTCTGGGCAATGGTTAAAAATTAAACAGAAGCGAAAGTAGGAAATATGTTGAAATAAATTAAAATGAAGACACATACCCAAACCAAATAGCTTCACAGTGTCTAGAGCAGTGGTTCTCACAGCTATTCCTGCTGCGGCCCTTTAATACAATTCCTCCAGCCATAAATTATTTTTGTTGCTACTTCATAACTAATTTTTCCACTGTTATGAATTGTTATGTAAGTATTTGATATGCAAATCATCTTAGATGACCCCTGTGGAAAGGTCACTTCACCGCTAAAGGATAGCTAGAACTGCTGTTCTAGCAGATAGTCAACAGTTATAAATACCTATATTAAAAATGAAATATTTGAAATTCTTAACCTAGTTTTTTTCCATAAAAACTAGAAATAGAAAAGCATATGAAATATAAAGGAACTATATTTTTATATAAATATATTTACATAGGAAAATGTATCTATATTCCTATATAAATATAAAGGAAATATTAGTGCAGAAATTAATGATGAAAGAGAAGGTAACAACAAGAGTCACAGAAACCAAATGTGGTTCTTTGAAACTTTGAAAAGAATCAACAAAACTAGGAAAGCTATCGATAGAAATAAACACAAAGCACAGCAACTCTTCCAAAGTTAAAAGCTGTCAGAACAAAACCAAACAACAAACAAAGCAGGCCTAAGCTAAATTGTAAAATCAGAAATATAAATATAGGCAAGAGTATGAACCATATTAAATAAGAATTACCACCACAGAAAGCTTTGAATACTTCGTAGCAACAAGGTTAGTAAGCTCAGATGAAATTGATCAGCTAATGAAAACTACAAAGAGTTAGACTTAGAAGATCTGAATAGATTGCTAACAAATCAATTGTTTTGATAACTTAAAAATATCTGACAAAGAAAATCCAAGGTCAAGTGACTTCCCTGCCTTTTCCCTTCAAACATATAAAGATAAATTAATATCAACTGTCTACAAATTATTCAAGAACTTAGAAGAGGGTAGACCACAACTAATTTTGAGGCCTATAGTTAATTTACAAAAACAACAAAACAGAAACAACAATGATTTTATGCTAAAACTACAATCTACTATAGCTGTGAATGCTGTAAAATAAATATATGCCTTGCTTTATGACAGGTATATGTCTTGAGAAATGTGTTCTTATGTGG
Organism: Cricetomys ansorgei; assembly: GCA_026225945.1. Taxonomy (NCBI): domain Eukaryota; kingdom Metazoa; phylum Chordata; class Mammalia; order Rodentia; family Nesomyidae; genus Cricetomys; species Cricetomys ansorgei. The sequence goes on from JAMJFZ010001038.1 coordinate 8,541,547, forward strand.
CACTGTTATGTGAACGAACAACACAGAGAACACCTACACAGACCAAGAGGGTCATGTCATTTAGCAATGGGAATTACAGAACCATCCTGATATATTTAGTTTGGTGCCTCATAAAATCTTGCAGTGTGGCATATAACTATAGATGCACAACACATAGTAAAGTAGCAGCTATCAAAATCAGTAATGGACATAAAGAGGCACACATCACATTTAAGTGACATTTGACCCAGAACTTCAAAGCTACCTTCCAGCTGCACATCAGTTAGTATAATACACAATTCAAGAAAGCATGGGCCTGACAAATAGATGACAAAACTCGTATAACAAATCTAATGCTGTTTCATGATAACTACGCTCAGCTAAGTAGGAATAGGCTGGTACTTCTTTACGTGATAATCAGTATCCACTGAAACCACACATGTATGTATTTAGTGAGGAAAAATGGACTACTCTTCTCAATCAGCAATATAAGAATACTTGTAATTGACATTTCCACATAACATTTCCCTAGAAGAGTGGTTCTCAACCTGTGGGTCTCAAACCCTTTTGGTGGTTGAACAACCTTTTTACAGGGACTCGTAAGACCATCTGCATATCAGATATTCACATTAAATTTCATAATGGTAGCAAAGTTACAGTTATGAAGCAGCAACAAAGACAATTTTATGGTTGGAGTTCACCACAACAAGAGGAATTGTATTAAAGGGTTGCAGTGTTAGGAAGATTAAGTACCACTGCCCTAGAAGTTCTAGTTAGAAAAACTGGAAAAGCAAACAAAATAAAACATAAGAAGGGGAAAGAAGTGTATCTGCCTCTATTTGCATAGGATGTGTTCTTACATACAGCAAACCTCAAGTAATCATGAGAGCTCTAAAATAATGCAAGTGGCCATTCAACACCAACCTGGACTACAGAGTGGGTTCAAGGACAGTCAAAGTTACAAAGGAGAAACCTTGTCCCAAAAAACCAAATTATAAATAAATAAATGTGTAGACAAACAAATAAATACAATAATGTAAGCGATTAGCAAAATTGAAGGCTACAAGTCACGTACTCAAAAGGTAATTGTACTTTTGTAAGCAATAATAAACAAACAAAAGTAAATAATGTAACGTGAAATCAAAAACAATTCCAGGACAGGAGAAATAGTCTTCCCCAGGGAAAAGCAAACCAATTGGTTATCCATTATCAAATAATGAGCTCTGGAAAGACATACAAGTAACATATAGAGTGGACAAGTTATAATTATGTATTTAGGAACACACACACACTCACGCACACACACACACACACACACACACACACACACACACACACAGAGGTATCAACAATTAAAGAAAAAGAGGCCACAAATTTGAGAAAAAAGGTTTAGAGGGAGTTCATAGTAAGGTTTAGAAGGAGAAAAGGGTAGGAGGAAATGATGAAATTGTATTATAATCTCAAAAGATAAAATATAATTTAATCAAAATTAATGTGCAACTCTCCATCACTATATTAAAGTCATGGTCATGATTGCTAATTAAAGAAAGTAGTAAGGGTTGATGGGTGTGTTGTAAAGCGATTCTCCTCTTTGGCTGGCAGGAGTGTCAATGGTACCAGAACTGTGGGAGCACTGTGACAGTAACAAGGATGCTAAACATAGAGTTAGCATATATAACCTAGAGCTAATGCAGTCCTAGTCCTGTGAAATACTACAGAGAAATCATAATGTGCTTCTATATAGTCAATTGTACATGAATGTTCATAGTAGCATTGTAATTATAACTAAAATTAGAAATTAACTAGGATCTGATGGAACAAATAAATACAATATATCTCTACAATAGTATATCATTTGACAAAGAAATGGAAGTCTTTACCATATGTGCATCTTGAAAACTCTACGCTAGGAAAAGAAAAAAATGTTAATAAGCTATATGAGCTCATTATTTAAAATGTTCAGAATCAAGGACTTATAAGGACAAGAAGTAGTTTCTTCATTTCTTAAGTTTGGGCAAGATGGGAGACAAGAGTGGGTGCTAGTGAGTATGAATTTTCTTTTACAGCTGATGATAAAATTATGGTAAATTTTAAACAATTCCATGAATGTAATACATTACATGTGTGAATTGTATCATTTGTTAATATTGCTATTGTAATTGTATGTTGCTGTGGGGGTTCACCAAGAGAGACAGGGAAGTGCTTTAATAACTGCAAATTCTGCCAGACCTCAGCAGAGAGAACCATAGTCATGGCCAGCACCATACTCACAGTGGAACCCTGAGCATCTGAGCTCAGGTGTTTTTATAGATTCAGAACTCTTCAGGTGCAGATCATAAGCAATCAGACATTCCCCATAGAAATCCAATACGTGTAGACAATACAAAATGCCAAGGTCCAGAGCAGCACTTCACCCAACTGTGCACAAAACAATTATTTTAAATATATCTAAAAATAAACTTCCACAACAGCTATAAGTATAATTTCTGAAGGAGATATAATAAGAGCTTCAATAAATTCAGCAGTACCATGGGAGACAAGACCCAATAGTCACAAGTAGATTCTCAGGTAGATGCTTAAGTAGATGAGAATAAGGGAAGTTCTAGATGAATCTAATTGCTTTAGCTTGGGAGGTTATACTTGTCCTTAAACTTGAGGAAAGGGGTTAGATTTATTCCATGTTCAAATATCTCTAAATAGATGCAAGGATGGAGGCTTTGAACAGAATCCAATATATTTACTTGGGGTTACATATGACAGGCAGTAAGCACAGTGACTTCAAATGACCTCATCTCTTGCTGTTTCCTTCCTTAATTTCTTTTCTATTCTGTGGAGGATGGAGCTAGTGATTGGCTAGCCATTGAATGATAAAGGTGACAGATACGGCTGCTGCTTGGAGATTGTAAATCTCTCATTCCCTATCTCAGAGAGCCATCCTGTCATCTGTGTGATCTTTCTCTTGGAGCAGCTCGTGATTAAGAAATCAAGGCAAATCTAGATAACACTCCTGGGAAAAGGGTGTCCTTAAACTCCCAGCTTGTGAAGAACTGAAACTTGACAACAAACATGAGTTCAGTAGTCGTCTACCCTCTGACTAAGTCTCAAGATCAGCAGCCTCCTCTGCTGAACCCTTGACTTAAGTTTCATAAGAGATCATACCTGTAGCATCGTGTAAAATGATGACATCCTGAGTGAAACAGGCTGCTGTAAAATTGTATATTTTAGAGCTTCACATTGTGGATAATTTGCTATAGATATCTAGTGCACTCAAATCTGACAGAAAAGACATGACCGTTTGTTTTAAATGGATATGTTTTCTTCAGAAGCCGAATTTCTTATTAAAATCTTCACTCATTTATTGTACCAAAAATGCAATATAAAATCCACCTTATTGACAGTGTTGTAGAGGTGCAATGTAGCAAATTCATTGCATACAATGACACAGCATTTCTTGGAAAGCTTAGATGCATTTCTCTTGCTTGACTGAACTGCCATGCTCCTTGGTTAACAGCTTCTTATTTGGTCCTGCCCCCAGTCACTAGCAACCACCTCCCCACTTTCCAGTTCTTTGAATTTGACTTTTCTGGATGCTCGTGCCAGGGCTCCGTGTAGCATTTGTCTTTCTCTAACTGGTCAATTTAGCATTCTAACCTTGCAGTCCCTATTGTCACATACCGCCTAGCTTCCTCCTCTATACCTCTGTGCTTCAGGTTGTTTGATAACTGTCATGGTTTGACCTTAGTCATCCCTGTGCTTGCATATTCACTCTTCTGTATTTGAAAAGACCGTCTTATTCATGTATGTGTTCATATGTATTCATATTATTTGTGTATGTATTCATATGTATCTTATTCTCTCCAAGATTCATAACTTGGTCCACTGCGAAGTGATGAAAAATCTAATAAACTGGATCACAATTAAAAAACAACACTCTTGGATTTCCCAAGTTCCTTAGCTTAGAATATTAGTTACACCACTGTTTTAAAAATTACAGTTATTTAGTCAATGTGTATATATCAATGTGTGTTCATGCATGTGCTACAGCATGTGTGTAGATATCAGAGGTCAACCTGAATGAACCTATTCTTCTCTTTAATATGTGTGGGCTCTGAGTTTAGGTACAGCCCTGCAGGCTTGATGGTGAGCACCTTCTGTCTCTGAATCATCTCAACCACAGTATTTTTTGACATGTGTATTTGTTGAATTGCACGAGGGTGTATTTTGGGTAGTCCAGTAAAGCTGTACCTTGCATAGACTGACAGGAAGAGCTGTTTTATCATACTGTGACAACAATTCCACTCTGATTACCTTTAAATATGAAAATTACACAGCCGATAGAGAATGAAGTGTGTTTTAGAATTTTCCACAGTTGCTATTTGAGAGTTATTTGCGGATTTGTGCTGTGTTTGTGTGTGGTGTATGCATATGTATGTGAGTGTGTGCCTGCATATGTCAGAGATGATATGGAGTGCCTTTTATATTGCTATTCACATTAGCTGTTGAGACAAGGTTTCTGAACTTATAATTCACTGATTGGCTAGCCTGGCTTGTCACTGAACCCTAGTGATCCTCCTGTTTCTACCTCCCAACACATAGATTATAGGTACACAACACTGTCCTGTGTATACACAGATTCTGGAGATCCAAACTTAAAGTCTTCATGTGTTCACCAAAAGCATTCTACTAACACATCTCCTTAGCCCCAGGTTTGAGTTTTAATGGAAATAACTTAAATGTCAGCATTTTCATTTAATAAGTATCAGATCTAACTATGTGTATGTTTCATAAGTGTGCTCAACTTTTAAACAGTAGAACTTAAAACCATTAATTTAAAGAATCTTCATTTACTTAGTTAAAACAAGATACTTTGCTATTAAGTAAAATGTGAAGAAACTGAATCATTATTGAAAATGTTCGAAGTGAAGACAAAGTAGAGGTTCTTTTTTCCCCGCAGGACATTTTCTCATCTGAAATAATCAGTGAGCTGAAAAGCCCCATCGGCTTAGAAACTATAATGAGTGTGCATGCTAAACTTAAAACAACAAAACACATTCTTTTCCCCCACAAGTCTACTGTGGAATAAAAATAAATAATTTAGGTTTATGCTACAGGCATTCTTTTTCTCTGTGATTGAAATGGAGATGTAGGTTAAATCAGAGATGGGTTTGGGTCACTTTTTCATTAGTTGCTCTCATGTTATCCAATGTTTCTGTTTTTGTTTTTTTTTTTGTTTTTTTCCAACAACCTTTGTTGTCATCTTTGAAACTGTGCTTCTGTTTACTGACATGTTCAAGCAACTGAGTGACAGCAAAGATCTATGATTTATTACAGGAAAGAACTTATAAACATCTTTCTTCAGTCTTCTGTCATACCAAGTAAAGTACAATGTCGTTACAGTCTCTTCATTAACTATATTGATAAATAAACTAACACCCTCTGTGCAAACATAAACACACATATGCACACATGGCATATGTGTTCATGTATCCAGCATGTATGTGTCTACTTAACACAGAGTTAATTTGTACTCTTGGATTGAATACACACACCTCCCACAAGCCCATAATTTATGTAAGTGCATGTACACAGCTTAAACAATGGCAAAGTCTTATATTAGTAAAGCTTTTCACACATTGATGAAAGGATAAATGAATGATCTTTTAATGTGTTATTCTCATGATTTTAAACAACTTCCAAGAGATAATGAACTTTATCCAGAAATACTGCAAAGAAGTCCTATAGATATGCTCAACATGACTGAGTTTTTAAAAATGATTTCTAAAATATCAGTATCAAGGTCTCACTACTCCATTTGAATACTTTTGGAGATGTTATGAGAACAACTGTGCTTTTGAAAGTAACAATCCCCCTGTCACCCGTAGTCCTACCAAGGAATAATTAGGAATGCCAAAATGCAATTTTTGAAGAAAGAGTTTAGTACATTTGGTTTTTATGAATATAAATGGTCATTTAGTTTGAAAATCTCTTTTCCATAATTGCTACAGTTGTAGCCAGCTGAGTATTTCAAGATGTTTAATCCAAATTTTGGGACTGATGTTGTCAGTTATCACAAATTTTAGAGCTGGAATTGATCAGTGGCATTATCTGGTCCAGTGCTTCCTTTTGGCAGATGAGTTGATGTAAATTAATTATCTGAAGAAAGTTTGTGGTGTAGAGAATGAAAAACAGAGCCATTAGCATTCAAGGCAAGAAAGCGAAGCATCAAGACATTAAATAAGTTGCCAACTTTATTAGAAGTGGTTACAAGCAGTTGGGACTAATTTTTAGCCTGCCAATATCTCACTCGTGCTTTCTTCTGCCCTGTGCTAGCTATCTTCATACTGTGGGTGGTTTCAAAATGTTACCCGGACATGGAAGGATAATTTTATAAGAAAGAGATGTTTCTTGACTCTGGACAGCACTTGTACTGTCATGCCATATTGACATTGAAGGCAGACCTCTCAATGACAATGCTTAACATTCTGAAGTTTTGTCGAACTGAACTCTGCAAGGAAAAGGACAACGCCACTACGATGTGTGTGTTTAACACGCTTCATTTGTGTTGTAATATTTTGACTTTGAAACGTATAATAAGATCTTTATTTGAACAAAATATGCTTATAGGCTGAAGGGTAGCTCCTAGTGTCACTGACTAAACAGATGTCATTGCTTTGAATGGCCTTGAAAAAGCTTTCCACGTTTCATTACAAAACTATTACATCAGAGTCTTTTCCCGAGCTCTCAGCATGGCTTTTAAAAAAGAAATTACTCAAGCAGGTGAAATCAGCCATTATGAAATATAACCTACAAACCTACAGAGCCAGGCTGCTGAGTGGCGGTAGAGTTGGGTGGATTTAAAACAAATGATAAGCATGTTTGACTTTTTAAGGTAATCATACCAGAAGTATTTATTAACATGTTTGTTTTCGAGTAAGCCAATTTGACTTGACCTTATGATGCTATTTAGCAGTACAGAAGTTTTTAGATAGTGCCTGCATGTTAAATCTTTTATAAATCCACATTGAAAAACATAATGCAGGTAACTGTTTAAAGCAACATATAACTGCCTATTTGTCTGTATTTAGAGAGGAGATAATTGAATAAACAATATAGATGGAAGGCACAAACTTACATGTACAACCACACAACATTACTACATGGTAATTCTTTCTACTCTCCTTATTTTTCTCATGCAAGAAATCAAGACACAGAGGCTTTAAATGATTTGTATAATGTCAAGCAGCCATTCATGGGAAGACAGCGTTCAGTTAAGTATTTTGGTATCCTAATCCATGATCTTACTCCCTTTATATTTTCTCCATTTATGAGTCAGTATCCTCTACATGCAGGTGTGACTCTGTCATGGAAACTTTGAAAGAAAAGTAAGGTGTTCCTTTAAAAAATAATAAACAACTAGGTTTACTTTATGGGATTCCACTGTATTCCTTTGTGGGCTATGCTTCCAACCTTTCAAAACTGCTGGCTTCTGCAAAGGTACAGTTCAGAGATGTTGTATGTAGTCATGATGGGGTCCATAATCTAGCTCCAGGCATTTAAGGGGATTCCCATACTTTTGGTGGGAACATGTCCCACTATACAAACAGGGGAATATTCACCTGTTTTTCTGAGAACAATATTTCTGTCTCTTATTACGTTTTTTAAAGGGTACAGTGCTCAATTAATATCTAAAAAAAGGATAGATAAACCTTTTCACTGAAGGCAAGGTAGAAACATCTGAGGCCCCGAAGCAGTAAGGTCTGTTTTCACAATTCCACTACACAATGGCCGTGGGAAAGCAGTTGACAACAGTTCAGGTGTGGGTAGTATTCCAATAACATCTTACTTAAGGGCTTGGAAATTCGAACTTCATGACATCATATGTTTTATGTTGCAAAATATTACAGTCACTTTGGTAGTGTTTTCAATTCTTTTTTTAAAAGGTATGGAAAAAAACTTTTTAGTTTAGATCACAAAAAACAAGCAGCAATCTACCCCTAGAGGATGGAGAAGGAGATGACTCTTGGAAATGCAAGTTTCAGGCCTCTGCAAATCTACTGATTCAGAAATTGGGAGCAGGGACCTGCAGTCTGCAGTTTTGAATATTTTCTTGATGAAAAAGACATTAAAGTTTGAGGCTCAATTCCTGGACTATTTTAAAAATTTAAAAACGTAAGTTTTGAGAAGTAATTCTATTTTATCAGCATAGGATGGAGAAAGAGATTCTTATTTATTTATTTAATTTAGATGCTAGAACAATCCTTCAATAAGATGTCAACTTCCTGAAAGTGACCTTGAAAAGGTCACCTTGATCACTTTTATTACTATGTATAGAACCCTTATATTATATATGGTTATGTATATAATTTGTATTTGCAAATATTTGTACTTGTACATACTGAACTGAATCATCAATATATGTAATTCCTTTGAGATTTTTTTCCATTCTTTTTCTATGGGATTCAACCCAGTCCATTGTTTTCAGAAGTCACAATTAGATCCTAATCCAGAGTGGAGAAATGTCCCAGTCAAATGTACTCACCAGGGCAAATTCTTTGTTGAGAATCATCTGCTCCACTAAAGATGACTCGTTGTGGAACAGGTGGGGCTGCATATGACTCCACATGTGAGGGAACCACCAGAACTCATCCACAGATCTCAGCAGAAGGTCATCTCCTTCATCTTCCTCTTCAGTCCCTAGAAAGCATTAAGTGACAAGGGCCTCAATGATGACCTTGTTTCTGTGAGAGTTATTTAATTCTTCATGCTACTCTCTAAATAGAAAATGAATGAGTTTAGTCTAAGTTACACAGAGGCAATTTAAGATTACTCATTACTGATGGTGTTTAAAATTGTGAGCACCTGGTGGTAATAAACCATAAACCTCTGTATTGTTTTTAATTCACAATGATGTCTTACGGTATACAAGGAACTTGATCAGAGGGGATCACTCCTTCTTCTCAAACTTTTTCTATGTGTATCTAAAATTGAGTAGATAATCTGATGAATTTTGTTAATTTCTTCTCCTTATGAAAGTGTAAAATTTATTGAGAGAATGTGGAAAAATAAGTAATCGATAAAGGCAACCTAAAATAAATAAAAATAGAACAACCTACAAAGTCATTCTTTGGACCTAGCCAGTGGGAACTGGTTTTGTATTTTTCTTTGAAGCTCTTAGTGCTTAAAACTAAACATTTATTCTGTAAGTACTTTTGCTTCTTTATATTTTAAGTTAATGCTATACACATAAAATTCCAATTATAATACAACACTTTTTATAGTTTTTAATAAACTGTATAAATCATAACAATTTCATAAAACTTCAACAATGAATCTTATAATTATTTCTAAAAGAAACCTGCTTTGAGAATTGAAAACTTGTATATCTTTCTCAGAATAGAAACAGTTATCAGCCCAATGCTCAAGAAAAGCACTGTGATGCTATAATTAAAGCAAAACAGAAAACAAAATATTTTTAAGGCAGTTCATCCTACTGCAGCTATCAGAAATATTTTTGCTGTATGAATCTATTGCATTTTGTACAATCTTATAAAATTTGGACACATTTTTAAAATTTGCTGAATTTTGCCAATATAATAATCATTAAATATTCTCAAATGACTAAACCATTTAACAAATTAAAAATGTTCTGGTTTCCAGTGTGCCTTTGTTTCCTAACACAATATATTTAATAGGTGGTTGTTGATTTTTCTGAATTTTATTAAATTAAGGGACTATGTATTCATGTAATTTTAAGGGTTTCTTAAAATGTTCCATTTGTATGCTCTATGAAAAAGATTCTCTCAGTCATGGAGGAAATGGTATGAAATGGGTGAAATGGGTAATGCAGTTTAGATTCAATTACTTGATCTGAGTCCCTTCTTTCCTACAAAATTAACTATTTGATATTGAATAGGTATAATTCTGAGTCCCAGTTTCCTGGTTTAAAACAAGGATGCAAATACTTTTGCCAAAAGGTCTTAGTAAAGAGTCAATGAGATCAATTGATGAAAGTGCTTCACATTGTGACTTCCAGATAGAAGTGCAACGACTATAAACATCTTCTGAAAATAAAATCGGCTGATGTTTAATTGCTTTGCTTTTAATTGATAGTCGTACACATTCTTACAGATTTAAACTGCTAGGCTCATACCTTTTAATGTCAAACATTGGATCTTAATACTTTCCTAAAACATTGAATACTAAAATAACTTAATTATGCCTCCATGAAAATAATCAATAGGCCTAAACAGCCTCTGCCATACAGAGTAAAGAAATAGTATGGAAATTCAAGAGACCCTGTAAATGAGATGGACAAATAGCATTCATAATTTTCATGTTTCCTAAAACTGTGTGAATCAGACTACCAATTCATTGACTTTTGCTCGTATTTTAAGATCATCAAATGTTGAATTCCAAGTTAAGAATAATTTATCATTTTACTGATGAATGCTTATATTATAGGTGTTTCTTTTGGCCATATTTCAACAGATTGAGCCATGCATTTGAAAGAGTTGCTTATGTCACAAATGATGAAAGAATTGCTAGCTTCCCTCCCCGAATGAGTTTGCTTCTCTCTTATTATAGAGTGTTTGAGAAATGCTTTCATTCCCTTTCAGCTCTTCTGATTATTATTGTGCTTGGCAGGAAACACAGAATGCTTCCTTGACCAGGAACAAGGTCAATTACTCAATTTGTAGTGGATTGATGTAAACAGTGGGATGACTGATCATAAAATATCAGCAATTTCATATCAGAGATTATACTAATTTATAAACTCTCTAAGCCAGATTGAAAGTGACATTTTTAAGCTTCTCGCTTTTTAAATATCATAGATTAATTTCTGTCAGCCTTTTTCTTATTTTATGCTGGTCATATAATGCAAAGCTGCATGGGGCTGACCCTTGACACTCTATATGGCTTAATGAAAATTATGGTAGTAAGTCATGCTGGTAGAACAGTAGAATTTTAAGTGATTTTAAGTCTCAGTGAAAAATGCTATATTTTGGTAGTCAGAGCACATACGTTTTCAATATGTTTAAGTTACAGGCTAAAATGCTATTTGTTGTTCATAGTGAGCATATTGATACCAGTTTAAGATATTAAATTAGCTGTGCTCCAATTAAACCTTCTATTTCAAAACTAAGCCCAAATTATGTCTAAATGATTATTCGTACAAAATAAATATATTTTGCTCTTATTTAAACATGACATTACTTTTCCTATTTCCTAGAGCGTATGCTTTAAGTCAGTGAAGTACAAAAAAGGTTAATCTTGTCACCAATTTTGCCGATCGTTGCTGTGAAATCATGACATGTGTCTGAATGTTCTTTAAATCTGTCGAAATAAGGTTTTTTGGCTTTGTCTTTTTCATTGCTAATGACTGAAACCTGCATGCAAGGCACATGCTCTACCATTAATCTGCAGCCTGAGTCCCAAATTAAAAAAAAGGATTTGGACTATAGGGTAACACACCTAAAAGTAAAGTTGTAAAATCAGATTCAAAACATTCAATTGGCTGTTTATTCTCTTCTGAACAAATATCTTCAAGTTTGAAATATGAAGAAATATTTTTTAAATTTATTTTTATTTGGTACCTAGCATGATTTCACATAGGTGGATATATAACCACCACCTATACTAATATGACTTTTGTTAGCCAATAAAGAGAATACTTACTATCCCCAAGTAAGAAAACCAATCTAAGTTAGTATTCCATAGATTCTTATTCTTCTACAAAATACTTTCAAGTTGGTAATAATGAGCAATTACAACTTCATGTATGGAAGGTGATATTATCATCATTTTGGAGATGTGGGAGCTGACACACAGAAAGGTTAAGTAGTTTGTTTATATTCATATAGTTGGTAAAATGTCAAAGTTTAGATTTCAACACAATCCATATGTTTCTAATATCTAGTCTTTTATATCCACAGTTTATAAAGAAATGTAAAGAAAAACCACAAAACTAAGATAACAATTTCAACCTTCTTTTATCTTTGGAATTAATACATTTTTTTAATTAAGTGAATTTTTAGGGAATAAAACTGACAACCTAGGAAGAGCAATCTTAATTCATTTTCCAAACATTATGCATGACAATTATTGATCAGGTTAGATCGAATTGATTATTAAGTTATAATAACAGCAGTAATTCTCACTGGAAATCATGTCCAGTGAAAAATAAAATGTATAGCATTCCCAGAAGCTAGCCTTGGCTAAAGGGTTTTCATTCCATGGAGGTTTCATGATGCATTTTCAATCAAGATGTAAACATCTCCAGACTAAAATATTACATTCTATAGTCCACAATTTTATTATTTTTTTCTTTTTAATCAGTACTATGTTTTCCTCTTTCAAGCTGCCACCTGTGAGTGAATGTCTTTTAGAGAAAGGTTTAGTAATATGTTATTTTGGGAGGAGATTTGCTTTAGCACATGAAGGTCAGACAGGTGGACAGAGGAGAACACGTGATAAACACAAATAACCGAAGCAGTCTAAAACATGCAGCTGCCGTCACTGCTACACTGGGCATATGAAATTAAATGTCTTCAAAACAATGAGGATTATCAATCAGTCTCCTCACATACTGGGAAATCAGATCACCCTGGGAAAGCACACACAAGGCTATCTATTCATGATTGCGCATCTCAGCCACAGGAGCACAGAAGCCATGAACGTCCTTGGTTTCCAACCTTTCTTTCTTTGTGATGTCTCCAGACAGGACTGTGGTTAGGTAGGAGTGAGGTGAGGTGTGTCTTCATGATAGGGGGTATCACATGTTCGGCACTCAGAGGAACTTTTATAGCTTAAATGCATTAATAGAAACTCAGAATGATTGCACTCTTGAAAAATGAAACTTAATATTCCTTTAGACGACATAACACAGCAGTTAAATAAAGGTTATATATTTATGTGGTGGAAATTACATTTCTAGGATTGATGTGTTTATACGTACATATGTCTTACTTGCTAAGTGAGGTGTTACCACAGCATAACATCGAGGAGTGTTTCTTCCATCATTTTCTTTTGCTAGGCTACTTCCAATTTAGAGTCATTGAAGTCTGCTTAAAATATATAATTAAAATGTGACTCTGGGGGAGTATTTTAATAGCGATTTTTGAAATATTAACAAGCAGCGCCCTGTTTATTTTCTAATGGATGCGTACTGTATGCATGCCCAGAATGATAAAGATGGAATGCGAAGTGTCATCGTTTCTATCAACCCTAGCTGAACATGTCTGACAGGTTCATATGTCTAATTATGAAAAGGAAATAAAAGCTGAGGTGGTTGTCTAGGTACATTTCAGCCAGATAAAAGGAATTCGCTTACATTGTGAAGCTCTTTAAGATGAAGTTGTACTGTTTGTGTATGAACTCCAAATAATTGCACAGCCTTATTCCCCTGAATGAGCAGACAGAGCCCTTACAGTTATCTGCTTCCTAACTTCATAGTCAGAGCTGCTTAGGGCTGAACTCATTTCTTAAGGAGGCTTCTGAAGAAGATTTACAAAATCCTGGCTATTTTCCAAATGGTAAGCAGGAATTGCCTCGCCTGTGCAGAGACGATGACCTAATCTCTCTGAAAAATGCCCCTTTAAAATATATAATCATTTCATTTATCAACTGGTCTAAATACTAATTTCCCTTCTATTACATTTAAAGAAATTTAAATATTTTGAAGTAGAAAAAACATAACCAACACACATCAGGAAAAAGCAAGAAGACATTTCTACTTCACTCTTGTAATAAACCATGCTGAGCTTTGCATTACACCGTCTCCTTGAGTAAACAAGATGCACTTACGATGATTATAGGCTACCTTTGCATGGGATATTTTTAATAAGTTAATAAGTTGCATGAGTGTATAGAGATGACTATGAAATATTTCCTGCTGTGAGCCTGCAGCTTAGCATTTTAAACAAAGCTTTCAGCTTACAGCCAAAATGCACAATTAGGTGCCAACCTTAGATGTCCTCTTTACAGAGGCCACAACACATACTTCACTACTGTCTTTTCCGTCAGTGTAAGATAACATATTTTATGAGCGTAGTTCTCTGCACACCAATGTAATGTAGCACAAGGCTAATATTCTGAAGATAAAAGCAAAAATCTCAATGGGATGGTGCAAAGAAGTAATATATAGGAAAACAAAAAAGTTAGTACATAAAAACCAAACCTGTTTTGAGAATTTGTTGAGGGAATGAGAATAAGCAGAAAGATAACTGGACACGGGTGGAAAAATGCGTAATTGACTGCAAGGATTTTAAGCAAAATCTATCAAGCAAAAACAATTTTAGGAAAAAAAATTCTTCTAAGGAAGGTAAATTAATAAAATGGCCTTTAGGGTCTATTTCGTTTCCTTGAGTTCATAAAATCGATATGTCATCATCGGATGTTTTCTGAAGGGAAAAATAATGTACACTAAAGTATCTATCAACTCAACCATTTGTTGATTGAAAACACTGCCCCATGCTATTCATCTCGGTGTGGATATCATCATCATTGTCCCTACACTGTGCACTCACTTACATGATGCAGATAAAGGATACACAGTCCCACTTGGCACAGTGATGATGACTCCTCTTCCAGAGTTGCAAATGTCAATGCTCTTTCCCTTTTGCCTTTGATTTTAGTTTTGCCAAATAAACAAGATCATTGGTTTTGGGATTTAGCTACTCATACAATGCACCCAAATCACCACCCCACCACCACCCAGAATCAATATAGACAATCCTACATCTACTACTGACAGAACATTTAAAATTCTATTTCCTATTTATATGTAGCTGCCTGAGAACACAAAGCTACTTCTTACCTGTGTGGTAAAACTTCCCTGAAAATCCAAGGTTGAAGGTAAAATTTGCAACCTGAGTGCGCAGTAAATTTTGAGTCTCTAGTAATGCCTGAAATAAATAAGAAATTAACATGATTTTAGAAAAATAAATATGAAGCTTTGTGATGCCCCTTTCACAAATGTGTGTGCATGAAAGAAACAAAATAGCAAGAGCCTTGCTGAGTTCGGTGTCTGATGGGCATTGATCGTGTATTCATATTGCAGCTATTGTAATTATTATGGATGTTATTTTATTGAAGGTCACCAAACTGTGAAACAGTTAAATCCTAAGCACATTATGCATCACTGAAAGCCAATTCTCCAACTGCACAGCCCTGAAATCATTTTTCATTTTGTATGAGACATTTCTTGAATTTCAGATTATTACATTTCCTTTCCATGGGGATAATTTTTCAGAATTGTTGGTGTAGACAAGTCCTATGTATGTTACTAAGGAATAGGGCAGAACTTTTATTTGCACTACAATTCACTATGTGACTGTGTTATCGTTGCTAAGATTTTAAAGGTAAAATTATTAAAGTGAAAGCTTGAATTTTTACATTATAAAGTAATGAACAATGTGCACATTATAAGGCATTGCTTGCAAATCTGAAAAGAAAAAAAAGTGTAGGAAAAATAACCTAATTGTTGCTAGTTCCACAAAGAAATATTCTGTTCTCTCAACATATAAAACATTTCCTTAGTTTCTAGATTTCTAAATTCCAATTAAAACTTCTGATTTGTAGGAAAGATAAGAACACATTGGTAACAATTAGCCAGAATTATTCATGCACAGTTCTTACCAATCCTCCAGTTCTTCCCATCTTAACCTACATGGCATTATTCAGAACTGTCTTATATCCTTGTTTGCTTATTGACATGATTACTGATTTGTTGATTCAGAATTCTTTTCCTATTTCTCAATGGATTTTACAAGAGGACATTATTCTGGTTGAAAAACTGGTGCTATTAATTCCAGTTCACTTTGGTTACTGCTACCCATCTGTTAGGGTGAGAAAAAGAGCCAAAGTTTAGATTGTTTGCTTGGCATTAGTCATGGTGAATAAGCTTTTGCTTCAAATGCTTTTCATGATCCTTACTATTCTTTGTAAGTTGATTAATTTTAATGAAAGAGAGAGAGAAAGAAAAATGGGTGAAAAGAAGGGAGGGAAAGAGGGGTCGAGGGAAGGACCAGATAGATAGATAATTAATAAAATTCTATTGTCAGTAGTAATCTAAGACCATAATTATGGATTATAGAACCATATAATTTGAAATAATTATGACTAATTTTATTTAAAGATTATCAATTAAAAAATCTATGAGAAAGTAGATTCATTAGTTTTACTCAGTTCTAGCAGGGGTTAGATATTTTCTTAAGAAGAGGGTATTGTTAAAAGTGCATGGAACTTGTTGAGGTTGTTGTTAAGTGCTGTGGAATAAAGCCTTCAAAGCAGATTTTTTTCTCTTAGTGAGTCCTCCTTTTTCCCTCCCCATTCAATGTTCAGTCCTTGTGATTTCATATATGGAAATATATGGTTTTTATCCTCCCTTCTCTTCCACTACAAGCCCAGTCTTCTTCCTCTAAGTTTCTAAAGTCATTTATTATTCTACATGCATTCATCAACACTTAAATTCAGTAAGGCTTGTTATTGCATTGAGTATAATAAACATGAACCATGTAACTTTAGGCCTTACTGTTAACGGTGGTGGAGGCAGAAAAGGGAGACTGAGAGAGAAAGGAGGAGAAGGAGGAGAACTAAGAGGAGATTACATAGATATAAACTGTAACGTGTTATTGTACCTCTTGATAAAAGAAATCTAGATTGTGCTTTGAAGAAAGTTTCATAGGATGTGTTCCTACACACCTACCCATTTGGTGCTTTCTAGAGAACAATCTAATGAGGAAACAAAACATCTGTCTGAATCAACCATCACACTGCAAGCCCTTTCTCTTGGGTTTTAAATTGACTGGGAAGAACAACAGTGTTTCCCACTGTCCATTTTGGCTTCGTTTACGGTCTATTTTCTGTAATCAGGCCTCCAATATAGGAAGTGCATTTGCAAACCTGGCCCAGGGAGGCCATTCTATTAGTGACTCAAATTCTATCAGCCATTTTACTTTTTAAAAATTTCCTATATCTATAAAGCAGAAAAACGTATAAAATTACTGTAAGGATGACATTACATAAGGACCCAGCAAAATATTGTCTGCTACACAATATGACTTCAATAAACAGTATTCATTAAATGAATTCAATAAATTCCAGAGATGTCAGTTTTTCTTAGCAATCATAAATCATTGGCTCCTTTAGACCTTTAGTCAGGCTACATGCACCTCTCCATCCCTCTGTTCACCAGGTAATCCTTAAACTTAACCACTGTGTCTCCCTCCTATGTATCTCCATGCCTCTCTCACTCTTTCCTCTGATTGGAAAGGCACCTTTATTTCCAACTCCTTTTCCCAAGCCCCACCCATTCTTTAAATCTCTATCCAAATGACACCTTTCTGCGGCAAGCAATCTTTAATGCCTCAAAACTTTTCCTTTCCCCATCTCCCAGAGAGTATTTATAAATTATTTTCTTAAAATTTACATAATTTTGTCCTTTATTATATGTACTCTGCATCTAATTTCCCTCTCTAGTCGATAAGAATATTCAAGTTGATCAAATCTTAGTCATTTTTCTGTATCCCTTGTTGGAAAATGTAATTTTGTGCATGTGAAATGTATTCATAGTCAGATAAAAGCACATGTTAGTGCATAACAGTAAATAGGATTCATTCCATTTATTTTGTTGGTAACATTCTTTCAATGTTAAAATGATAAACATAGATCAGCCAAATGTTGTATCAGAACAGTAGAGACAAAAACCTCACATTTCACCAGCCTACTATAGAATATCAGAGTCATATAGCACTGTGTTTCAACTTGACTCAGGGAGGCACAGAAGCCTGGGCACATGGACTCTCTTATCCTGGAACTAATTAAATCTGTAGAACCACACAGACATTTACATTGAGTAAAGGATTAGAATTGTGCAGACAACCTCCTAATGCATGCCATGATTCACAAGGGAGTAAAGTGAAAGAATACAACTATGAGAATAAAGCAAATTCACTCAGCATGAAGCGTCAAAGACTCCCAAGGTGTCTTGCTTTATGCAAAGTAAATAATCTTTGGGTTTTACAATGCAGAGGAGCTCAGCTGTATTTTCATCACTGGAAAACACAACAACAATGAATATGTAAAAATCAATTAAAATTAAAACATAACTAACTAAAATAAGTTTGAAAAAGAAAAGCAAGAAAGAAATGCAAGAAAAATCTAAAATGTCACAAGAAAGATCAGTGCAAAAACAATACATAAAATTAAGAGTGAATGAAATGAAGAAATTTCTAAAATCAGCCCTGGGTTTTGGGGAAAAAAATTGTTAATAATCTGGAAATGATGTATCTCACTTTGAGAGTAAAGTAACCAATGTAGTGAAAGAGAGGTAAAACTGAAAGCAAAATACCAGGTAGTTTTAATGGCATACTCAAATCTTAATATGTTTAAGGAACTTAACTTGAAATTAGATTTAGAGTCTAGATAATAGTTTATAATTCATATAAAAGATTACAACTGGCTCCAGATTTTACCCTTATTCTGTTTACGAGGAACTAACTAAAGAACTTGATAGGACACTAAAAGTAATAAGTATGTAATTTCCTTTAAAAGACAGTTGTTCTTTATTGAAACTGACATTATTACTTTCATTTATTCTCTGAACTCATAATGAATTTTCAGTTATTAATAAAACAAGTGGATCTTTGTCCTTAAATGATATGCTATTAAAGAGACAGATGGAATTCAAACTTAATTTTTCAGTTCATTTTCTCAATTAGTGTGTTAAGATTGTTAATTCTGGAGGCCAGGCTGAACTCCTGATATAGATGCCTGTCACTGGATCCAGGTATTCAAAGTACACTCCAAAAGTGTGGGACTGTCATAGAGTTAAGAGTGGGTTGAAGGTGGCTTAGAACCTTGAGTCATCCCAGGAGATGAGAACAGTAGGCGTTCAGTGCAGAGTACCTTCCAGTACCATGAACACTAGTTCTT
Source organism: Cricetomys ansorgei (assembly GCA_026225945.1). Classification (NCBI taxonomy): domain Eukaryota; kingdom Metazoa; phylum Chordata; class Mammalia; order Rodentia; family Nesomyidae; genus Cricetomys; species Cricetomys ansorgei. The sequence goes on from JAMJFZ010001038.1 coordinate 8,560,459, forward strand.
CGGGGTGAAGGCCCTAGGTAGGCAGCAGCTCAACTTTTCCATGTTTAATGAGTTGTGTTGGTATTGTCTTCAGCAACAAGGCCTTACCATAAGTTGTAAAGAACAACCAGTATCCTAGGTTGTTTGGGGGTTCCATGGAACCCCTTTGGCCAACAACTTGGTTAGATGTAACATATTCCTGGCACTAGAAGCTTCATTTGGTGACAAGATATGTCCAGTTGGGACTCTGTTTCCCTTATTATTTGGGAATTTCATTTAGATCTCCTTCATACATATTTTATGCATATTTTAGGAAGCTTCTATTGTGTTAGTTTTCCATAATACTTCATAAGTTGCCTTTAGTTTTAGCAATCCTTCCCCATATTTCCTACATTGTATCCCTCTTCCCTCTTCCTTCCTATTTGATCCTCCTATTACTGTCCCTTGGTGTCCACCCATAACTATTCTATTTGCCCTTCCTAGGGAGGTCTATCAGTTCCCCTCTCATTCCCATTCTCAATATGGAACCTCTGTGGTCATACCGAGTGTAGCTTGGTTATCAAAGGCTTAACACCTAACATCCACATATGAACAAACACATTATGCATTTGTCTTTCTTTGACTGGGTTACTCATTCAGGATGATTTTTTTCTAACTCCACTCATTTACCTGGGAATTTCATTTTTTTAACAGCTGAGTAATAATACATTGTGTAAATGTGTTATATTTTCTTTACAGATTCACCCACTGTCAAACATCTAGGTTGTTCCCAATTTCTGGCTATTATGAATCTTAAAGCAGCAATGAACATAGCTGAACAAGTGTCTCTGTAGTAGGATGAAATGTCCTTTGGGTATATAGTAAAGAGTGATATACATAGATCTTGGGGTAGATCTATCCCAGCTTCCTAAGGGAGCTGATTTTTGTGTATTAATTTTGTATCTCACTACTTTACTGAAGTGTTTATAAGCTGTATAACTTTACTGATAGAATATTGCTGGATATATTAGCTTGAGCTGGCATCTGTCACCTGTTAGAGTTTGTAGAACATTTACCCAGACCCTTCTGGCTTTTAGAGTTTCCACTGAAAGGTGAGGTGTTATTCTAATACATCTGCCGTCGCATGTTATTTGATATTTTTCCTTTGCATCCTTTAGTATTCTTTTTTTGTTTAGTACATTCAGTATTTTGATTGTTATATGCTATGGGAAATTTTTTTCTAGTTCATTCTCTTTGGTGTTCTGTATGCTTCTTGAACCTTAATAGGCACCCTCTTCATTAGGCTGGGGAAATTTTCTTCTATGTATTTGTTGAAAATAATTTTCTGTGCCTTTGACCTACATTTCTTCTTCTATTTCTATTGTTAGTAGAACTCATCATATCCTAGTGTTCTAGATTTTCTGGATGTTTTATGCCTTGTTTCTTTTATATTTATAATTATCTTTGATCAAGGTATCCATTCTTTCTATCTTGTCTTCAGTGCTTGAGATTCTCTCTCCCATATCTTGGATTCTGTTGGTGACTCTTTCCTCTAAGTTTCTTGCTTGAGTACCTAAATTTTGCATTTTCAGTTTTCCCTCAGTTTGTGATTTTTTTAAATGATCCATTGCCACTTTCATGTTTTGAATAGTTTTCTTCACTTTTTATTTGTGTATCTGTAGATTCCATTAATAGATTTATTCATATTCTCTTGAAGGTCCTTGATCATATTCATAATAACTTTTCTGACTCCTTGTCTTGTGCTTTAGCCATATTACACATCTCAAGGCCTACTGCAGAATGGCTGTTAGGCTCTAGTGGACACGTACTGTCTTATCTGTTATTGACTATTGTTTTTATGCTAATGTCTAGGCATAGACTGGTTTGGGATACTTAAAATTCTTGGTGCTAATATCTGGTTTGTGTCTGTTGGGTGAGCATTCCATTCCTTAGTTTCTGTTCTGATCTCTGGTTCTTAGGAGAATGTGGTGGTTTTGGCATGCCTGGTAGGGAAAGATCCTTCCAGGTCTTGCCATGAGGGATTTCTGGTAGAATTCATTTTGAGGTATTGGGAGCTGACACTAAGAAATAGAGACTGGCAAGGGGCAAGTCTAGGGAACTGGAATTGGAAGGGAGGAAGGAGAGTAAAGACTGCCTACTTTTTTACCTGGTGATTGTGGCCAGTGGGTTCCCAGAGGGTGCCAGAGGAAGTTGGTAGCTGAACCTAAGGATGGCCATATACCATTCCTAGCTCATTTACAGCCTCTGTCCTCCCTCTCCCTCTCTATTTCTCCCTCCTCCTCTCATTAATTGTTATTTCATGTATATATTCCCAGATGTAACCTGCTCAGTTTATATATGGTTACTTGCCTGTATGTTTTCAGCCTGACAATTTGGTATTGAATAGCTAATTGGTGTTTTCATCCCCGGGGAGTACCACCACCTCCATTCCCAGCATTCCTTAGTTGTCTGTATTGCCTGCAGATTTTTTGTTTTGTTTTGCTTTGTTTTGCTTTATGTAGGGTTGAAGCATCACGGCCTTTTTCCTGTCCACTTTGGAATATCTATTAAACTTATAATCTTCTTGCCTAGCCTCTCAAGTGCTGGGATTGCAGGCATGACCTACCTTGCCCAATTTTACTGTTCAACATTAAAAATTAAATGCGCCAAGGTGATAGTGTTTACATTTATATTTCATATCATCTGTTGCTATAATCAATAACTAAATAAAACTGTTTCTTACTTAAATGTCTCAAACCTTGAAATCCTGCATCTAAATTAGTTATACTGTTATTTTCCAGATAGAAAAATTGCTTGATTCAAGATTAAGTGATTCAGCTAGTACAAGTGGGCTAAAATTGAGCACACTTGTCTCAGCACTCAATCTAACCTTCAGAACCTGAGGTCTCATTATGATGATTGTGTGGCCACATGGCATGTAAGTAGTCAATTCCATGCACATCTAATCCAAAGACTACATATGCAACTGATGAAGATAGGACTGCCTTATAAAGAGAGTATGAAGTTTTGGAGTTTGTTTTTTAATGTCCCTGACTCTCTTTATACCACTTTCTCCCTTAAAAGTAATCTCCATTTTCTTTCATTAAAAAAAAAAATATACCTCTTACTGCTTATCAAAGAGGAAGCCTATCTGATAAGATTGTAACTCTAAAACTCTAAAAGTAATCTCCATTTTCTTTCATTAAAAAAAAAATAATATACCTCTTACTGCTTATCAAAGAGGAAGCCTATCTGATGAGATTGTAACTCTACCAAACTTAACCATAATAAATGACCATATTATATACCCTACATATAATGTACCTTTAAACAATTTGTATCTGTGTGTCTGGCGGTGGTGGTGCATGTTTTAATGCCAGCACTCAGGAGACAGAGGCAGGCAGATCTCTGTCAGTTCGAGGCCAGCCTTGTCTGTAGAGTGACTTCAAGGATAGCCAGAGTTACAATACAGAAATACTCTCTCAAGAAACAAAAACAAAATAAAACAAAAAAGGAAAAAATTATCTCAGTGTAATGGACAAATTAATCAATGTGTAATAAATAAATATCTGTTATCATAATACTGACAAAAATGTGTGTGGAGGGTCTCTTTTAAGGGTGATATTCAAGGTGTCTGACTCCTTTATCTGTTACTAAGGTTAATTTTAACAAGTATCTCTGAGTAAAAAATCAACTTATGCTTTGGTCACATTTTTTTTAACTAGGGCCTATATACTATATTTCAGAGACAAACTATATACTTAATGTTTTCAAGGAATGGTCTTATAGCAAAAGAAATGGTTTTGAATAATGGAAGGTCAAATATCACACTGGGTAAATATACTGGCCAAGAAGATAATATCTGGAAGCTGATTTGACCTTGTAAAATAACATTAACTCATACCACATATAAGAAGAGTTTGCATGCTCTGCCTGATTATCAGAGAACACAGGAAGGTTATACAAATCATTAAATTTGAAGTGTATTCATAGTGTTGTAAATTTTGTCTGATTGCATCAGCAAGATACCCCATGTGTCTTTGAAGCTCTTTGTATTATGTATAAATACATTTGTAATATGCTCTAAATTTGGTTACAAGAGTCTCACATTCAAGTTTGTGCTCACAGAATTCTTGGCCACTGACATCTGTCTTTTTCAGGTATGCTAGGTGTGCTTTTACTTCTGTTTTTGGATCTGCAATGTAGTTCTCTCTCTAGGACTGGGAATTCACTGAGAATGGTGGGATGTTATTTAGTTATTACAAGATTCAGTTTCTCTCTCAGCTGTATCCTTGGCTTCAGTTTACCTAGATCCTTTCATACTATGACATACTATGACTTACTCTCTGAACAGGTTTCCATATTTCCTGTTAATATTATTCAGCCATAAGTGTGACAAAGCATCTGCGATAATCAGCTTCTTTGAAGAAACATATTTTTGGTCATGGTTTCCGGGGTTAAAGTCCATGGTTAATTGGCCTGCTTAGCACAGGACTCTAATGGTATAGTACATAGTGGGTGTCTACTTCCTGCTGGATAAAAGCAAAAGGAAACATGGAAAGGAACTAAGTTCTGTCTCCTTTTTCTGAAGACTTCATCTCTTGAAGCTTCCAATATTTTGTAGACTCACAAGTTAAGGACAAAACCATTAAAACATATCTCTTTGGAAATAATTTAAATCCCAGATACCTATATAACTGATTATAAATTTGAATCAAATAGGTAAACTTGAACAAAATGAAAAATCCATTATGATATTTAAAATAATATGAGTTAAGTAAGTCCTTGATATTCTCCTTTATAAGTTGATTACACTAAGACTTGTCTTTAAGCCTAGTGTTTTATTAACTCCAAGGTTTTGACTCCAGCTATGGACTATAATATTTTGAATTGTAAAAAATGTAAACATATATTTTAACTTCAGAGTTCATCATTGGCAATATAACTAATTTATTAAGAAGTTGTTTTTTTAAAAAGATAATGTTATCAACAAATTGGTGGTCTTATTCCAAATACCAAAGTAGTTGAATAAATAATCAAGGCATATCAAGATTGAATTAGTTTATTGTTAGGATTTTTCTTAGGATAGTACAGCAATGAAACTAGTCAGTAAAAGGATAGAAAACTAAAAGATGGTATTAGGGATACTAAATCAAATAGGAAGAGAAACAAAGCACACACACACCCACAACTTAAAAATCAAAACCTATTGTTAGGTGACAGTGGGCGTCAGGTATCTCAAAATGTGCCAGACATTATCATAAGAATCTGAAGTGTCCTGGACCTGGGTCCTTTGTGTATTAGGCAAGAACTTTAATGTGTAATTTGCATCTTTGCATATTCAGCTCCTGTTCAGGAGGGTGATGTGTATCTACTGTTTATGAGAGCTCCAGAGCAGGTAAACTCCAGTCACCATCTTAGAGTTAGATGGAGATGTACAGCTTAAACTGTTGCCTCTATTGGATCAACATGGACAATTTTACATATAGGATTTGCCAAAGAAACAGAATTCCTTGACAAGAAAGTGAACTTTCTGAACTGCGTTTCATAAGTTAGTAAGTCTGTGAAATGTAATAACACTGTAAAAAACAACTTTATCATCCAAATGCTTAGGAAACACCATATTGTACATAATTTTGAAGATTGTTAATAATATTAATATAATGAAGATAGGAGAAAACAGTCTTCCCCCCCCCACCCCCTTCTTGTTTGTTTTGTTGTTGTTTTTGTTTTTTGAGACAGGGTTTCTCTTTTGTAACTCTGACTGTCCTGGAACTCACTATGTAGACCAGGCTGGCCTTGAACTGATACAGATCCGCCTGCCTCTGCCTGTTGGAATTAAAGTGTTGGAATTAAAATCATGCAACACCACCGCCGGGCTGAGAATAAAAGTCTTAAAGTTGATGTAGCAGATTTTCCTTAAACTGGGTGCCAGTAGCACCCATCCCACTTGCCCAAGTTTGAAGTATAGTCTTTTAGAAAATGAACAGATAATATAAAATCATTAAGTGACAGCTTATTGCTTGGGGTAGAGATGTTTTCTGAGGTTGTACCATATTACCTTGAATATGGCTATTTATTAAATAATACAAATAGCAAAACAAAAGAATTGGGATTATATATGAAACATGACTATAGATTCAGTCACACAACCGCATTAGCCACCTACAGGTGATTTGTATAAAGAATTTATTTTCTCTTATTCTAAGATGTGCTATCTGAAAAAGTGTCAGATCAAGATCAACTTCTAAATATAGAATCCTCTAAATATGTTAAGAAAATTACACTCTTGATAAATATAATACTATACTATCTGGGAAAAATATTTTTCTTACTTAAAATTAAAAGCATCTATTACATTTTTTTGTTTGTTTTTCAAGACAGGGATTCTTTATTGTAAATCTGGCTATCCTGGAAGTCACTCTGTAGACCAGGCTGGCCCTAAATTCACAGAGATCTACCTGTCTCTGCTTCCCAAGTGCTGGGATTAAAGGTGTGCATGCACCACCACTGCCCAATTTAAATTATTTTTGTTAACAAAATTATACTTTGAGTTGGCTTATTGGGTCATAGCACTTGCTGTTCTTTCAGAGGACTTGTGTTCCATTTCAGCATCATTGTGGTGATATACAACCACCAGTAATTTCATTTCTAAAGGATTTCACCTTTCACTTCTGATCTATCAGGCACCTGGAACTCATATAGTATGTACACATATATCCAGGCAAAAACTTCATACAAATATAACACATAACTCTAGAAATTCATTAAAGTATATGTACATATATGTATATATTCCTTTTACTGAAAATTGATCTTTTTCACACATAATATATTTTGATAAATGTCCCCTTCCTCTGCTTATCCTAGTTCCTCCTCTCCCATACCATACAGATCTACCCCCTTCTGTCTCTCATGAGAAAGTCAACTGATGCCTAAGGGATTATAATAAAATAAGATAAAACAAAAACTCTCACATCTGAATGGAACAAAACAAACACAAGGAAAAGAGTCCGAGAGAAGCCAATTAAATAGTTATAGATGTAGAAACCCACTCATTATCATACTCAGGAATTACCTGAAAACACTAAATCGGAAGCCATAATATATATCCAAAGGATCTGCTGGCTAAAAAGAAAGAAAATATACAGATAAAACAAATTAAAATTAAAAAATAAGATAAAATTTTTTAAATGTCCTGATAGGAGATTAAGACAAAGAACCCCCAAAGATGTTGCTATTTACTTATTTTTTCTGTTTACCACCTAAAAATGTATATTGTTAAGCATAAATTTGAGTTTATATTTTATGGCTTTAAAACTACAGGACTCTGAATCAGCCATATTTTCAATGAAGTTGAGATACTGGTATGTGTCATTGGAATGATGTTTTCTGCTCTTCCTCCTGGGGATATTTCCTTTTCTTTCTCAGTACAGGGTAGGCTTACTGTAATATCTATCAACATGAAGAAGATAGTGAATACTTGCTTAATTGCTTTCTCTTATTTCATCTCCAGAAACATTCCTTGCTCACATTCTGATAAGAAATATTTTTAGTGGCATGGTAATCCATTATTAGTTACATGTGTTTTTACGACATTAAATTCTTCTGTAAGTATAATCAGTTCCAAAAATATTTTTGAGGCCAGAAAATGACTTTCTATCCTCATCCTAATAGAACATTCTACACATACGTGGATACAGGTTGGGCGTTTTAGAACTCTGAGACAGACTTTAAGGGTCTTGGTCTATGATGACAAGACTCAGAGACCCCTAGCACAATTTGACAGCTATGCTTTTCCTATAAAAGAAGAAATATGCCTAAAATCACAGAGGAATTCTGCAGATGTTAGGTATTTGAAATTTTAATTCAAAATTCTCTCTCTTTTACTTTATTCAAGATGAAAAAGAAACAAATACCTTCCATTTGTTTCCAACATTCTCCAGTGCCTGCTCCAGAATCACAAAGAAGTCACAGCTAAGGGTGGTGCTGGCTAAGTGTAAAAATGCAGCCAATGACTGACATGTTACCAGTGGTTTAAATAAAAATAACTGTTAGCACCAGTACGTTTTTATATATTATGTAACATACTTAGGAGAGGTGGTGTGATAATAAATACATGTTTTAATTTGTCTTATTTGTTTTGTTTTAAGACTGATTCTCAGTATTTGTACTAGGACCGCCTCAAACTCTATATTTAACTTAGGCAGGCCTTGCAGTCATAGCAACCTTGCCTCAGAGTGCTGGTACTGCAGACATGTGCTACCATACCCAACAGAAACATATGCAGCTATAACATGTGGCTAAATCTGTCTTGCTTTGAATAAGAATGATTTTATATAAATATATAAAGATATAAATATATATATATATTTGGACTAACAAAATAAACAGGAAGAATATATTAAAAGGTTTGTTATTATACTTAATATTCTAAACTGTTTTATTGATAGCAGCATAATTTGAATAAAAATATTGAAAATATCAGATTAAGCATTTCAGACAATTACCTAGAGGGAGTTAGAAAAGCAATAAAGTTTTCTATGTATGATTGAGTTGCCAACATAAACATTAGAGAAGTTCTAATTTCTTCACTATTGTGGTATGAATTTAGTATTTAAAAGCTACAAGCTTACACAGAAGCTTAAAAAATCTAATTGTAAATAAGCATGTTTAGTTACAGAGTCAAAATAGAACTTAACTGAACACACCACTGTCCTTATTTCCCTCAAGAATTGCAGATCTATAAGCATCTATTGAGACCCTTTCTAAACAGTTTTCTCCATCCAGATAGAGTACTGTGTCCTCTAAAACATATGTGTCTGCCTGTGTATTGAGGCCCAAGTTCTGCATGTGAAACTTTTTCTGTGTTTTATTTTGCTGATGATATTGCATGTTCATTTTATTGTAAAATAAATATACATTTGCATGTTTATTTTAATACATCCTTATATCTTTTTAATATTATGCTACAAATTAAATATTTGGCAAGAATAAATTCATATATATATATATATATATATATGTGCATCTTTACTTTTGTTTCCAACAATCATTTCCAAGTTGTGAGTCATTTCATATACATATTTGTGGCACGGAGGTTTATTTATTGCTTAAGCTCAAATATAGTAAAATTTTCTCATTGCACTACCAGCAGGATAAAGATAGAAAGCATTTCTAGCTTTTTTCTATGAATATGAAAATATATCTTTTCGTACACAGAGCCATGATTATTATAAAACAAAAACACAACACCACATTGTAGTGCATTTTAAGATTTTTTTTCATGCACATGGCAGTCCAACTACCTTCTGCAGGATCTCTCTACCTCTTTACCTTACAAAGTAAAGTTGATCCTGTGATATCTTCTTGTCCCTCCTAAAATCCAATACTATTTACAGCCTAATTACCAGTCATACTTATAACAAGATAGACTACATCACCTGCCCACCACTGTCTAGTTTACAACCTCTGACTCCCTGTAGGGGAAGTGAGTCTGGTCAGATACTCACAGAGAAAAACAAAAGCAAAAGGTATTAAAGGTAGTAATTTACCATCTTGCTTTCATTCTCTCCAATCACGGGCAACACTCAAATATTTCTATGTGGATATCACTTTTTCCTGTGACTTATACTATCTACTTCTAGGTACATTTTTACTTAGATGCTGCTATTTAAACTTAAGAATTTCAAATGGGTGAAATGTATCAATGTATTTGTATATTCAAGTGATCTTTAAAATAGCTAACATTACGTGGTGTACAATGCACTGTGGATTCAACCTTGGACAATAACAAAAATGTCTTTCAATTAGGAGTTTACCTTCCAGCAGGTAACATAGACATTAAACAAACGATCTAATAATGTGGAGAAATGGGGAATATAGTGGTTAAGACATTGTAGACTGTTGAGCATAGAAATAAATGTCCAATATTCACATCTTAATTTTTGGTGAGTTTTGGAAGAATTGACTGGATGACTTCAAGAAGAGGAGAGAAACACTTTAAAGAAGAAGATAATTTGTCCAGTTGAGTAATGAAAGTTGTAGAGTTTATATGAAGCAGAAGGAAATTCTTATAATTGGGAATATTGTTTAAAGATTGTGGTTGTAGGGCTCCAACTATCAAATGATGGCTTGAGAGCAGGTCAGGCTGTGAGAGAGTTGAACATAGTGTGTGATGACCTCTGGATTCATTTACAGAACCTGGTATCAGAATAGCTTTGTAAACTTCCACCTTACTTTATTATCCAGGAATAGTTTCTCTTCAAGATCTCCAGACCATCATTTGGTGAGTTAGCTTTAGCAAAGTAAAGCAGGTGTTTCTAATCCTTTAAACAAATTTTGGTTATCTTTTCTGTCTTTGTTTTATATGATTAGTACTCATTAATGAAAAATGTAACAAGGTAAAAGGTAAATGAAAGAGAACATTCCAAAAAGAAGTATATGGTGAAGTGCTCCTGCCAGAGAGTATGTTAATGTTCTTGATTCCTGCATCCACCGGAAACGATGTTGATGTTGGTGATCCTTGTTGCCACCAGTAGCTACAGGCTGGGAAGTGTCTGTTGCCATGGTATCTATGACTGTAAATTCATGGCTAGGCATGAGAGTCATTGAGGGCTTCTGCACTCCCACCAAAAAAAAAAAAAAAAAAAAAAAAACAAGAAAGAAAAGAAAAGAAAAGAAAAAAAGAAACAGTCCAGATATGAAGGTTTTGAAGAGAGTCCTTAAAACATGTGATAAAGATGGTGAGGTGTAGCCCTTCACAGTTGATGGCTTCTGGCATGAGCACGAGGTGGAGGGGTTGGTGGGTGGGGAGAATCAGTTTTCTTTAAGGGTCTGCCCACTGCCACTGAGAGTCTGAACATGCTCCAATGAGTATATGTCAACATAGAATGGACCTTTCTTTTTTTTTTTGGAGGATGCAGGGGTGGGAGGGTGGGCTTGGGAAGAACAGGAAGTAGGTATGACTGGGATACATTGTATGAAATCCTCAAATAATTGATAAAAATATTATGTTAAATAAAATAAGTATATGAGATATGATCTAATTATAGATAGTATACATTGAATAAACTGTACAAACATATTTAAAGAATCTGAAACAATCAAGAGTGAAAACCTCATTATAAGCAATAAACTTATTTAAACCCTGTGATGGGAAATCAGGCTTTTAAAAATGTCTAATATTAACTGAACTACTGAATAAATTTCCCAATTATTATTTTACTAACTGTAACATTTACTATGTTGCAAAAGAGTCAGCCCTAGCATTTGTAGGAGGAGATTCTTCGTTCTGTATAAAAGAAGCTTTTTAAAATACACTCTGAGGGAATTTCTTACTTTCAGGATAGTTCATCAACTTTGGTGATATCTAACTCACGCTTCCTTATTTGACAATGCATATATCTCTGGCTGTGAATGCAACGAAGGCCGCCTAACATCTTACACTCCATTCTCTTCCACACTAATATCTACAATTAACTTCAGAGATTTTTCATCATCTTTATTCTTCTAATTATTGCCTCCATTAATCAAGGCATATATTTTCCTATAATCTCATGTTAATTACCGACATACCTCACATTTACATAATACACTTTTTGGGACAATTTCTGTGGTAACATTTCATGGCTAATAGGAAGCAATTTGCTTTCTTTTATTAACTGCATTAAAACTTCATGCCCTAGACATCATCGATGGTAAACATTTGATTCTGCTCAAATTTAATGCGCTGAGGCATTTTGCTGTGCCGTATTAGGTTTATTTATGTGCTGTGTTCTGCATTGTTAGCTGCTAATGAGACTTCAACTCTTATTGCTCTAAGGCCTGAACACTAACCTCATTTTAATGAGTTCATTATTTGCTGTCTTCTAAAAGGAAGACAACAAATTTTCCTTTTAATTAAAGGTCAAAACACCTCTGGCAAAGGAAAGGGAAGAGGTTATCAAACCTTCGAGAAGCTGAGCGATAGTTCTTTCAGTTTTCTGAGCTAAGCAAAGTTAGTGTGGGCAAGGGTAGACTGTGATTTCTTTCAAGAATATAGACAGTCCATCAATCTCTAGAGACCTAAGTGCAGGTAAATTTAGGACAAATGGAAACACTACAACATGATACCTAGGGTGCTAAGTCTTTGTAAAAAAACAAAAGTCAGCCAAAGTAATTAAATAGACTTTACTTTTTTTATCAAAAAGGGCCATGCAGATCAAATCACTGTAGGAGTAAGATTCCTATCTGCATGACATGAATTATGGAGCAGAGAAAACATATGCAAAACGTCTTTTACTATTTTATCATAGAAAGTGAAGCAAAGATAAGTCTTTTTTTGAGAGGGGAACTACTTTTAGATAATGCAAAAATATATTAATCCAGTAAAGACATATATTCAGATGAAATAAGCTTTTAAGTGTGGGCACTCCTGGGGATATCACAGGTATCTACAACCCCTACCTCAGGAGAAAGCTACAATATCAGCAACATAAGGTCTATCACAGGAGAAAGTATGAACCAGATAACTATGAAAAGTTTACTACAAATAGAATCAAGAAATTTGAGGATAAGAGCCAGATGGAATGTTTTCACTTAAGATATTTATGTGCCTTCATCAAAAACAAAACTGTTTTCATTTTTGTGTGTGTGATGACGCAGTCATTCTTTACATGGATAGTGTGACATTTGTGTATTGCTTTCTAATTGAGAGCTATTTTCTGTAGTGATGGGAGTTTCACCCAGGTCCTCAAACATACTAGACATGCATTCTCCCTGTGAGCTGCACCAGAAGACAAAGACTCAATTTGTTAGCAGTATTGTTTGATTTTTTTTTTACAAAAAAAAAATGGCAACACTAACATGAAGAGTGCTAGTGTGCCCAGTACTTATTACATTACACATTAGTGAAGACCTTTGTAGTGATGGCTAAAAATATTGATACATGCTTAGAGTCCTTACATTGTCCAGTTCTTCCTCTCATGTTACTTTTCTGTCACAAGCTCTCAGAAGCCACCTTATACTTAGTTGCCATACCTCTGATGGCAACTCTTGGCTGTGAGATTCACAGAGAAAATAAAGATTTTATAGCAGCTTTAGAATTACATAATGAAATTAACAGAAATGACAAAGTTATCATGAATCCACCACTTTCCAATTCCATCTAGCCTTTTCTAATCACATTTTTCAATACAGTAACATATTGGTTACAAATAACAGAGGTATTGATATACTATTTTATTATTATTATTATTATTATTATTATTATTATTATTTTATTGTTATTGCTATAATTAACCAATGTCCACAGTTTAGTTAAAGTTAGCTTATTGTGCTGTATATTTTATAGATTTGGTAAATATTTAAGGTCACATAGAATCTACCACTGTTTCTTCATTAAAATCTTGAAGAAAATAGATATTAGAATAAATCTACAATGTAGATTAGTTTTCAGTCCCTTAAAGTCCACTGAAGTCCACTGAGCTAGTCTCCTACCCTCCTGAAAGCAATTATCTTTTTGCTGTGTTCGTAGTTGGCCTTAAAAAGTATCCCTTAATATAATTATTCAGTGTGCACCTTTTAAGATTTACTTCTTGCACTTAGCAATATTCATTACATGTCTCTCTACTCTTTTCCTAGCTGGATGGATCACTTTCTTAAGCACAGAGAAATATTCCATGGTCCAAATGAACCTCAGTTTCCTTTGTATCCCTTGACCTCTTAAAGGACATCTGGGTTACTTCCCAGTTCTGATAATTCTGAATAAAGCTGCTATAAACGTTTATATGTATGTACTTGTATGGACATAAATTTCCAACTCACTTGGGCAAGGAATGTATATCTAGATTGTATAATGAGACTATGTTCAGCTTTGTAAGAGTCATATAAGCTGCCTTCCAAAAAAAATCAATAAAGTTGATTGTTCTTCATGCAAAAGGAATACTAAGAACAATATCATTGTTTTTACAGATAGTGTTTTTCTGTTTCTTTTATATTTTTTTGGAGGCAATTTGATTGCATATACTGTATTACATCACATGCTTTGAGTATCTGAATTGTACACACACATACACACACACACATATATATATTTCATGACACATTTTTTTTAATTAAATGGCATGCTGTCACGTCTTGGTACTTTATTCACTCATTAACATGGCTTCCGTATATTTAATAACGTGTATTGTACAATGTGTTTACAAATATAGTAATAACAGATAAAGGATATTAGTCACTGTAGGCATTGAAGTACAACAAAGTCCAATTATAAGTAGCTGAATAAAAATATTGCATTGTTTCAGAGTTCTCTTATCCAATAAATGTTAACATTGAATAGTTACAGAAATAGGTTAAAATTCATAAGAATTAAAGAAAAAAGACATGTGTGATACTCAGCTACAATCCTTAAGGGTAACTCATGTGATGGAGATCACACATCCCAGCACTTGAAATTCATATGATGCTACACATATAGTCTTGCTCTCCACTGTAGATCTAACAAAATGGAAATGCTGTAGGCAAAAAGCTAGGATACAGGGAATAGGGGAATGTATAACTTGAGGACATTTGGGAGGAGAATTTATAGTTCAAGTTTAAAAATACTAATCTTTAAAATTAGAATGATGTCATATTCTGTAGATTGATGGCTCCTGGCTGCTGTGTACAAACTGGGCATTACAACAGGGACCAACAGAAACTGGTGGTGTTTACTTGGACTTTTAGATTGTGGATGGGGATAGCAGTGGACAGGAATGAAGAGATTATCATAGGAAAGAATATACTATTTGTTAATTTATTTCTATATTAATAGAGAAGGTTGAGCCTAAGTGTCTGTAAAGATTAGGAGTTCATTGACAGAAAAAAAACATACAGCTAAAACAGCAGTTCTCAACGTGAGAGTAGTGACCCCTTTGGGGGTCAAATGACCCTTTCACAAGTGTCCTTTAAGGTCATCTACATGTCAGATGTTTACATCATGATACATAACAGTGGCAAAACTACAGTTAATGAAGTAGCAACAAAAATAATTTTATGGTTGGGGACCACCACAACATGAGGAACTGTATTAAAGTTTCACAGCATTAGGAAGGCTGAGAACCACTGAAGAGGAAGGAGCTGATGGGAATAGCCACATTAACGAAGGATTAATATTTAATTGATTTAAGCATATGATAGTATGTGTTAGTGTATATCTGCAAGTTAGTACAATAAACGTTGATTTTTACATTTATTCAGATTATGTGTGTGTGTGTGTGTGTGTGTGTGTGTGTGTGTGTGTGTTTGTGAATATACACCTGCCATGGAACACATGGAGAAGTCGGAAGACAATTGGGGGAGTCAGTTCTCTTCATTGATCATTTGGGTTCTAGAGATTGAAATCATCAAGCTTATAGACAAGCACCCTTCCTGCCTGAGACCTCTTTCCAGCCCATGACCTAGGATATTTAAGAACAGAAAATAAATCAGAGTTTTAAGCATGAACACTTAATTCCTAATATCACCAACACAAAAGTAAATTAATGCTGATTTTATAATGAAAGTGCACTCATTAGTAATATTAATAATTCTGATGATCTAGGTCTGTGACCTCATAGCCACCAAGCAAAATATTTTGTGAATTGTCCCTAATTGTGAATATTTATTTTGTGCATCATGTATTTGTATTTCTAGAAGTATTTGTGTCATGAACACACTATACAAAATGGAAATGAACAAATGAAAAAATTAAATCTGTTATTAACAGCATAATACCTGCCAATGTAGATTATATCTTACCTGAACGGAGAAGGAATGGATGGGCCAGATTTCATTATCTTTGAAATCTGAAATGTGGTTTGACAGATTAAGTCTGCACTGTAGACCTGAAAGAATCCAGCTGTGCTATTTTCTGGCTTTCTTTTCTACAGATGTATGTTCCTTTGTACTTAAATTATCAGTACTATGCTTAATCACTGGTGTAATCCGAGGAAGAGTTTTTAAACTACTTTCTTCTTTGTGAAGGATAATTTAATCAAACTAGTTCTTGAAGTCTGTAAATGCCTTCAGCCTGCTTAATAAACTACAATATACAGCAATTACCTGAAAGTCAAGCTTTGCAAGAGGTTGTTACTGTCAAGCCTAGTTACTGTGAAACTCCCACCTGCTCATGATACTGTCATTAGAGTCTGTTATGGGAGATTGTGTAACATTAAAAGCTAGTGGGCCATCACTATTCATCCATGCAGAATATTATCTTAGACAGTATTTTTCTTAGTTTTAGGTGAAAATTATCCAACTCCTCAATACTTTCTTCCTGTATTTCAATAATTGGTCTTGTATTCAAATTCTATTGACGTAGTGCATGTGTCTTAGTGATTTTTCTGTTGATGTGATAAATTGCTCTGACTAAAGCAACATGACTGAATAAGTATTTGTTTTGGCTCACAGTTCCAAAGAATATAGCCCATCATGGCAGTGAAGACATAACCGTAGTTAGGGAAGTCCTAGTTTCAGGAGCAGGAGTACATATGGCATTCCCCCTCAGAAAAGAGAACACAACAAGAAATATACCTGAGCTGCCCCTTAGTGACATGCTTTCTTCAGCAAAACTCTGTCTTTTAAATATTCCATAACTTTGTGAGGCAATGCCACTAGCTGATGACTATGAGTTCTATCACAGGAACCTATTGTATATACTTCTCTGTCAAACCACAATAATATGCCAGAACTCTTTCAAATAGTCCATGCATTATTCAGTTAAGAGCTCAGATGAGTCAAAGCTCATGAGCTTGTGGATGAGCTCTACCACTCAGTCCTTTTGTTTCCTTGGTTCCTTCATTTCCTCATGTATGAAATGCAGAATTAATAACATTCATAAAATTATTGGGAGAAAAGCCTGAACATATTCTATTCCTGAAGGAGCATATTATGAATAATATGTATTCTACAATGAACCTTAATAAGCATAACCTCTTCCTATCAGGTAAAGAATTCTTGAATAGTCATGTATGATCTAGATTTATGAAGGAATACTAATTCTAAGAACATGACTGCACAAATATGTTTCAGCTCTTTGGCTATGTCTTAAGTCTCTTTGTTAGTCATTACTATGAAAAAACTTTGATAGGGTTGTTCTCTATGTCAGCAGGTGATTAATTTTCTTTTGGTATATATTAAAACCTTCGTTTTTTTTCTCTTAGTGTATTAATGTACAATATGCTATAAAATATATTTCACATAAGTTAATACAGTTATTGTTACTTTTAGTAAGTGACCAAAGTCCTCTTCTTGGAAGGAAACTATTGTAAGAGATCTAGTATATTCTACATTTTAAATATATGGGAGTTATGCTCCTTCATAGTATGCAATTGTTGAATTTCAACAGCTTCAACTTGAGTAACAATACATTTCTTGCTTTTTTTTAACATGGAAAACTAGTATTTGGTTTGTTGAAGTTGTGCTGATAGTTACGTAGTTCCATGTTTTCACCAAATTCTAGTATTGTAGAGATCAAACCCTAACACATTATTTAATAATGCAGCCTCTTCTGGCCTTGTTAAACACTCTTTAACTTGCTATGTATTTTCCATATATTCCACAGGACTTAAATGTTTTTACCATACATGTACTTCCTAAATATTAACTGTATTGAAGATACTACAATAAGGGCATAGAGCTCAAATCTCTTTCTCCATTCCTCTCACTTTATTCTCTTCCCTTCCTCCCCTTCATTTACTTCTTCCTCTTCCTCCATCTCTTCTTCTTCTCTCCATTGCATATATTCCACAATACTAAAACAATAACTCCAACACAGCTCTACAAATGTATAGGAATGAGAGGTGGTCATGCTTGACTTTGGTGGAAATCAAATGCTAGGAGCTAGGTTCTCAATTTTCACATCCCCAGAGGAAGATATTTTCAGTGCAGCTGTAATTATCCCTATCTGAATAGAAAGTCACATCCAGCTATGCATTCTGTTCCCATTAGTTACTGGGGCATTGTACCTCAGTAAGTAGTTGAGCCTATTGAGTTACATCATCATGCTATAAGAAGAACAATTTGAAGAAAATATCAGTTTGAGGAACCACCTTGAGCTTCTGAAAAACTTCTAAAATCTCATTCTGGTTTTTAAAGCTTTCATGTTACTAGTTAAATCATGAATCAACAAGCAAATACAAACTAGGCATACAGTAACCAGATAAATTAACCAGAAAATGACAGACAAATGGAGAAAGTTATCAAATTTCCATAAATTTCCTAGATAACTGAAGAAAAACCATGAATATATTATGGACTTTTCAAAAGAGATTTCTGAAATTCTATCTGAGTGGTAACTACTGTACACTGCAGAAGTTGAAGTGAATATTTACAGACTGAAACATTTTAGACTGACTTATATTTCACACACTTCCTCCTTAGAATATCAAAGCAGCATTTAATTTTTTTATCTTCTATTATTTTATCTGATGTTGAGGAGTAATTAATGTAATTATAAACTATCTTTTTAATTATACCCTAGATTGAAGCCAGAGCTGTCCTCTAACTCTCAAGAGGATTATAATCACAGAATAAGTATATCAAATATTTATAATGATATGCTGATATACATTTTAGTTTTTTGTTAAGTAATTAGATCAATACTAGTCTATACTGCTTATCTATTTTCAATATGTGCTACCTCTGCTAATTTCACTTAGAAGTAATGAAAACTGAAAGCATTCTGATATCTCTTTCATGTGAAAGGACTCATCATCACAAGTCTGACATTTGGCAGTGACTATCAAGTTAATTTTAATATACATTGACATTATATGTGTGTAAAGACTCATTTCTTCTTTTCTAGTGTACTTCAGGCAACTCCAAAAAAATGAGAAAGTAGATAATGTTAAAATATCCTGCCACATTTTTCTGAATTTTATTTTGAATTTAGAGAAACAAAGGTATCAACATTAACTGGAATGTTTTGCTTTAATTTCATATGTTACATGTATGAGTTTTACTGATGTAAAACATCTGTAAAATATGGCTTTGTAAATGTCTCTATAATGTATTTTATGAGCTAAACTAGTACATATTTTGGATATACTAAATTATCTTACAGTACAGAGGATGTAAGCTGATGTGTATTCTGAATCTCAGTGTCCCAGTGTTTTTTTAGAAAAAGAGGGGAAATACTTTTCCAAATAATCAATAATAGATGTGAAAGAACCCCAGAAAACTATTGGTTGTATATGTAATTAGGAAATAAGACATTGGAATGACTATAAGATTTCTCAAATATCAAGTTCAAAGTATAGAGGATACGACTCTTCAGTAGTTAGCTAAGTGTTATCAGGCTTGAAGGGTAGTGGGTGGACTTTCCTCATCATCAGCAGTTTGTAAAACCAAAGACTGAAGCTTTAGGAATCTAGACATTGGTCATAGACATGGGCAAGAGTCAAACTCAGGCTCTGGGAGTAGTTGCAACATCCTAAAAACTGCCTTCAAGCCTAATTGCTGTCCATCTAGTGCTGGTTCAGGAGCCCTGACCTTTACATGATCACCATCCAGAGAAATGATTTACCTATCCCTGCTCCTTTTGTATGAGTCAGGATAAATGGGCCTGTCAGTCACCCGGACAAGAAAATGTCTCTCGGGAAAGTTGTCTGATATAAAGATCTTAGAAATATAAAACCTGTCCCAGATGTATCAGTACAATGGTCTGCATGACCACTGTCCACTCTTGTTCCCCAAGAATGCTCTTTCTGCAATAGTCCATTTGGTCACTATATAACCTCAGGACCTGAGAGTGTTTTGCTCTGCAATGGTCCTTTGTATGCTGTCCATTCTCAAACCCTGAGAGTGCTCTGTTTTGCCATGGCCTCTTCAGTCATTGTTCAAACTATCTCTTGAGGGTAGCCAATGTCTGTCTGTCTTATCTAAATTTTCAGTGGCATTCACAAGGACCAGAGCACTAAAGAAAGGCAGAAAAAACTCCTAATGGCATCAGAACTCTGTTTTCCTATTTTCTCATTTTTCTATTACATTATGTTGTTTTAATTCCTTTTCTAACTGTACTTTTTCATCTAAAAACTTATTTTCATGGTAAGAACACTTTATTTTTATTTACATTTTTACTTTGAGATGATCATATTTACATTTCTCCCTTCAGTTTCCTCCCTCTGAGCCTTTTCATATATCCCTCCTTGCTCTCTTTGAAATTCACAGCTTTTTTTTTTCATTAGTTGTTGTTGTTATTGTATGCATATGTATAAATTTAAATTTTAAATAACAGAAACAGATGAAAAGCCTTTTAAGAGCTGAGTTACCAATTTTCTGACATTCCTTACCTGCTATCTCAGGTACTTGCTTCTGAATCAGGCCCAGTTCCCCTGCCTATACCAGTCAGACAAAGTGATCATCTGGGAATCAAATAAACATCTCTCATTTTTATTATGTCAAACTCTTTAGGTTATTTAAACAAGGGCAATATTAAAAATCCAATTTTCATTCAGTAAGCATTCCTCCTGTAGTTTAAATTGGGAACTCAAATTACTTGCCAGGGAGCTTCTCTTTATTCAAGCTAAATTTGAAAATGACTCTGGAGAATTCCTCTTCCGTGTGCTTATAGGTGGCTCCTAGGCCAAAATACAAAAGAACGTCACGTTTTGAAGAAAGAACTACTTGGTTTTACTCCAGTGAATTCTTAAAAATCAATGATGCTTCAAGGTGTTTTATTGAACAGACACTTCAGAGTACTAAGAAACTGTTGCCTGACCCAGCCACATGCCCTTAGCTAGGTAAATATTTGTATGATGGACAGAATCATTGATGTCTTTTTGATGTCTTTATATCTTCCTTCTTAGGCAAAGTGATGCTGTGACTCTCTGGCTAGTAAATAAGATTTCATTAGCTGCTTGGGCTTTTGCATGCCTGGGATAATTTCCATTTTCACCATATTTCTACCATGTACAAAAAGGGTCCTTCTTCCAAATAACTCATAAATATGTATTTTTACGGTGCTTTATGCTTTCAAAGAGGATTACTGCTTTTCTTTTCCATATTATTTTCTTTCTGCTTCTCTAAAATATTAAGTCATCAGTAGAAGTCAAGCAGATGAAACAAAGGGCAGAAGGGATCTATGTTTTTTATATTCCTAAAGGAAGATTTGATCTGTCAAATAGGTGTTAACGTTCTCAACAACCGATAAACACATCTTGGCACAGTGTGAAGCATGACAGTTTTCAGACATTTTTGTTTTTTTCCGTATAGTTGAAAAAGAATCTGCCGTACTGTTGTCCAACTAATCTGATGTATAAGATACAGAGTCTCACTGTGTTGTCCAGCTTGCTGGGTTTAATCAATTCTCCTGTCTCAGACTCTTGAATTGCTGAAACTACAGACACTGGCTTTTATCCAAATACCCTGAATGCTGGCATAAATATTATATCCATTAAGAATCAGTGGGAAAATTTCTTGAGTACGGGCAAGACAGTAAGCTCTTGAATAGAAGGAGTGAGTTTCCTGTGTCCCTTACGGTCAATAATGCAAGATAACTTACTTTAGCACATGGAAGCAGGTCTTCTGCTGGAGTGAATAATTAACTCACTTAACACACTCAGAGAGAGAATCTGACTTGTAATAAGATAATTCTGCAAGTGATCTTTATTGCCTCTATCACAACTTAAAAAACCCAATTCTGAGCCAGTGAGATGGTTCAGCAGGTAGAGACACTTGCTGCTAAATCAGAGACCTGGACTCAGTCCCCAGAACCTGCATAGAGAAGGAAAGGACTGACTCCTGCTAGTTCACTAACCTTTCATTGGGCACTGGGGCAAGTGTGTCCCATACCTCAATACATACATATATACATACATATAAACATCATATACATATATACACATACACACATACAAATACAAACTTAAAACATATTTTAACAGGCTGGTTCTGAGGGTTAAGCACTTGCTCATTTTGAAGAGGAATAACATGTTTATTAGAAGTAATATATTATATTAGAAATATGTCATCTATGATACATAGGATAATATGGTATATTTCAATCATCATCTGTGGTTATCCTGCCGCGGTAATAACTTTAAGCAGTGTGCTCAATGGAATTGATCAGCTTTGGACTGGAATCCTATATTTAAGAGACCTGAACATTAATCATTTCTCCTATCAGTGCTTACCTCCCTCTGACTTTCTGCCATGTCTGCTAGTCTAAGAATTTTTGCAGCTGTCTATTAAGCTTCATGTTTACATTGCTAAATACAGCAAGGATGATTCTCATAGCAACTTCCTGTCTCAAAGCAAGTATCCTGTATCTGTACCTTGCTCTGGGCATCGTCTTGGCTTTCATGCTGTGGATTCGATGGAAGCTTTAAGATCTGCCGTAATGGAAAGAATCACTTTTAGCTTGGATTACAAGTTGAAAATGGATTCCCCAAAGTGCGGGATGTGGAGGTCATGGCTCATACTGTGTGACCCCATTAACTATTCCCTGGGTCGCTGGACTCTGGAGGAGCACTTTCCCTACCCCTGTTGAAGGCCACAGGAAAACATTGTAAAAGAAAGGCACTGGGGAGAATTCAAAGCAGCCTTCTAATACAAGTGCTGCAGTTAAGCTTTCAGCCTCATTGCTGCTAGACACATGATCAAGATGACATTGCTGATGGAGGCGTGCGGGGTTGGGGTGGTAGAAATTTTTAGTCTGACTGTAGTTTCACAACCGGAGAGCTTTCTTTGTTAAACTATAAAATTTGTTAATATTTCCGAGTCTCACCTTCTTTTACCTAGAAAATTGGCCCATGGGATATTAATACTACCTTTTGTCATTTGGTTCAATGGCCCTTGTTGGCTAAGGAAATCTCTCCCATCTCTTGCATTTAAATATGGCCTAAACTTCTCTGAGGAGGTTTACCACATTTATCAAGCTATGTAGGAAGGCATTGGTTGCTAGATGTGCCAATGTGGGTCCAAATTTTTGAGACAACTTCATAATACAATGTGTTTATTTGCTGTTATAACATAAAACACTTGGGAAAATAAACCTCATGAGAGTACTGTCAATATCTGTCTTGTTCATTGTTAGGTCACCAATACTGACATTAGTTTCTTGTACACACCAAGTGCATAAAGTATTTTTATTATTCAATAGGTGGATGAATATACTATTTTGAATTATGTGTTTTGTCAAAATGTTTAAATACATCCTCATCTTTATGTATACAAATAGATAACAGTCATGCACTGTATCCTTTGCTTAATAACAGATGACATATATGATGGTGGATCTATATGATTATAAGAGCGATGAAAAAATGCCTACCATTTAGTGAAGTAAAAAGTATATCCAAGAGTAAATCTTATAAATATTCCAAAGTTCTCTATTACTATCCAGATCATTTGACGTTGAAACAGATTTGATCTGCTGATTATCTAACTCAGAAGTATAAAATGAAGGTAAAGTGAGTCGAAGTCATAACCATACACTATCACAGTACAATGCATTGTTCATTTCTAGTGATGTTATTGTGAACAAACTCTATCATTGCCAGTGAAATAAATATAGAACAAATACAATTATATACACAGTCCAGATATTTGGGTGTAGTCCTAAGTGATGTTATTATTTGGTATTTACTTATGTCATTTTTTATTATATAAATCACTATGTATTTTCTATACGATTTCTCAATATTTTAGTATACATTCTCTGTTTATAAAAATAGTTTAGTATAAAAACAGTT
The DNA here is from genome assembly GCA_026225945.1 of Cricetomys ansorgei. NCBI lineage: Eukaryota > Metazoa > Chordata > Mammalia > Rodentia > Nesomyidae > Cricetomys > Cricetomys ansorgei. The sequence continues at coordinate 8,584,113 of JAMJFZ010001038.1, forward strand.
GTTGTGCTTCTCTGGGAATGACCTCATGCATATCACACTACAACATCTATTGAATGTATCAAAAGCCCATGTATGTTACTGACCTATAATTTGTGGTATTTTGTAAGAACACCCAATAGTGCTTGCACAATAACAAAATGACCTAATGAAGCAGTTCTCAGAACATATCCCAATATTAATCAACACATGAGTGTGCTCCAAATATGTTAATAAATAATTTTTAAAAAACTCTATAGAACACTAATTGTTCTTAGCATCATTTACACATTGATGAATAAAATCTTCATTGATTCAGTGCAAGTCAGACTTGCTTCATTTTAATGAAGAAATTAAAGTTTGGAGATGGTAAGCATATTGTCTAACATAACATTATTTTTATGAAATAAGTGTGAATTTAATTATCTCCAGTGCTTACTAAGAGGTTTTAGATTTTTCTACTTTTCTCTCTGGATTTGATTCTGAGCCCATTATGTACTAGTTGAATTATAATCATAGTTTTCTCCAACTTTCAGTTCTGCCACGTGTAAATCAGAATTGAATCCACCCTATAGTTTCTGGGGAAGACTAATCACAAGTTACAGAAAAGACGCTTAGAACTTATTCTCGTCACCTACAAAGAACTCAATAAACTTGAGTATTTATTATTACCATGATAAATTAAGAGTTTATCATGTTTGCCTTTTGGATACTTTTCCATTCCATAAAGAATGGACACTTGATTTTATCAAATGAAAAAACTGATATGTAGTAAATGTAAACAAATGCAACTATCGAAAGTCTTATTATGTTAATATAAACTTCTGAATGCTTTCCTTTTTTAATATTTCAAAATAACTTTAATTAGGAAAGATTAGAACTATGGCATAACTTGTTGGGGATATATTAAATTTCACAATTGTGGTGATACATCTCATAAAATTATAATATATATATTTGGAAGAATGTTGATGGAGTCAATTGATTAAAAAAGTAGCAACAATTTGAATAACTGCTCTTTTGGCAATCTCAGTTCAAACATAATGGTATTATGTTTCAGTTGTGTCTTAAAAGTCTGTGCTGAAATTATACAATTGTGATTCTTCTATCAACAGTAATGACCATATTTCATTCTATATTGTAATCTAACCATACAGAATATAAAAGTATATTCTTAAAATATTAAATTTTATTAATGATTAAAAACTCTAAATTACCAGTCTGATTCACTTCTAAAATATCACAGCAGCTAAACTGCAAAATACCAAGAAGGACTGGACATAATATACCAATTCAGATGAAGAATAAAATGAAAGTAAAATTGTTGGACATAAATTATATACCTGTGAGAAAAATCAAGTATGTACATTTCAGCATTTTTACCAGATTTCCCCGTAATTTCATTCAAATTTCCTTCCTATATTGCTTCATGAGAATACTGTTTTTCAGATATCTATTAAGAAATCAAATATTTCTAAATACAAACTAATGGAAACAAACCACAATGCTAATTTTTGAAGATAATCATAGACTCTTTTCAGTGTATGCAGTGAAGAGTATGCTTATATATAGTCCAATGCAGGTCGTCAATCATTTTAAAAGAAACAAACAAAAATCCCCAAAACTACTTAGGAAAAATCCTTCACAATCTATTCTTACTAGTTGTAAGACACAACCCTTGATCTAATGCTAACTGTTTTTCTTATTTTTCAAATTTTATTTTTCTTTGGCAAAAGTTTTGTGTTCTTGACTACTGAACTCTACCAGTTACTAAAGATTCATGTTGTCCCTGGTATTATTGAAATCCTTTGCCCATTATACTAGGTAATGACTTAGTTGTTTGGAATGTTCTAAGAACATACTGTAAACTGGGTAAGGTTTAAGCAACTGAATTTATGTCATATCATTTTATGGACTGAGAAATTCAAGATTAAAGCAATGGCAAACTGATGTCTGATGCTTGGGACTATAGACAAAGCTTTTGAACAGTGCTCTCACATTGGGGGAAGGGAAGGGAATGAACATTGAGGACCTCTTCATTAAGAGCATTGTTCCATTAATCATACTCAGGACCTAATCATCTCATCAAAGACACTGCTTCCCAACCTCTCATTATCCCCTTGAGAGTTAGCATTTCAGGATTTTGACATTTAAAAAGAGAAACAGGCACTCAAATCATAGCATTGACTGTCTTTGAGGTGATGTTTCCTGCCAGACACACCTATTTGTACTAATAGCATCTGCACTTTCCTAGATCCTTAAAGTGTTAGTAGAAACCTTCATACCTATCTGCCTAGCCCAAGGGATAAGCGTGCACACAATATGGGTTGAATATACCCTCACTCAGAAATCTCCTTATTTGAGGATGTACCAGAGACAGAAGGTTCAATCTGATGGCCCAGTTGAGCAATTGCACAGAGTCAATGCTATTAGTCTTCCCCATCTAAACTATGCCCTGTTCTTTTGTTTAAAGGCGTTTTATTTCATTTCTGCATTTTTACATAAATATATGGGATGTCACATATATTTTAGTAAGTTGATTTGTTTAAGAGCAGCAGAATCTGATACTATTTGATTTCAAAGGAATACTAACTATATATAATTGTCACTAATCATACACAAGTAAAATTTTTATATGCTGTGTGTATGAGTATCTCCTTCAATATGGAGCCCAATACCATACTTTACTTTTACAGCAACAAAGCAATGAGTATTCGTTGGCTTATTGATAAAAATTATGAACACTTTTTCTTCATTTAAAATAATAATTTAAAGTTTTAAATTTATTTTCTATTATGTGTTTAATTTTGCTTCTACTGTATGTTCTTTCCAAGAGACTTATTATTATCAGTCTGCAGGCAATATGGAAAATATCAAAGAGAAGGGTAAAGCAATGCATGAGAATTATTCTGCTTCTCTGTAGCTCTACTATCAGTGACAGAGTTCTATTCAACAGTGATACACTCTATCACTTCCTCTACTCAAGGATAAATAGAAAATATCTTTATAGTGGTATGCCACTGGGATGACTCAGTAAGGATACAGGGAGGCATATTCATTGGTGAAATTCCTGCCAGACCTTAGCAGATAGAACCACTATCATGGTCATCACCATACTGTACAGTAGAACCTTGACCATCTCATCTCAGGGATTTTTATTGACATAGAACTCCTTGGGAGGTCTACTGATAGCATGTTCAGATCATGAGCAATCAAACATCCCCCATATTAATCCAACACCTGCAGACAATACAAAATGCCAAGGCATAGGCAGCCCTTTTGCCAACAGTACACAAAACAATTATTTTATACATAACTAAAACTAAATTTCCACAACGCATCTTCCCTAAACTTATGGAAACTACTGTATATATATACAGATATATGTATATATATATATATATATATATACACTATTGTATGTATATTATATATAATATACAATATTTATATATATTATGTATTATATATACACATATATGTATATATGTGTATATATATATAATCAATTCTAAGAATTAATGAATATTAGCTATATTTAATTATCATGTTAGAAATAAAACAAATGAAGCACAAAATTCAAACGGATGTTGCATGTTCATATGGTAAGATCTTGCTGTTAGCATTAGACACCACTGAGCATTCTGTTGCATACTTCTCTCTCCGTACCTATAGATGTGGCTGCCTGTACTTGTAGAAATTAAGCAAAAGATCTGCTCTTTCCCTCTCTAGGTCGACTGCATCTCCGAGCTTTTAGTATTTCCATTCAGTAACTAAAAACCAAAATGGGTAAAAATACAAAAAGACTGAGAACATTTGTACCACAAGATTGACTCTTGCCCATAGAACCAAAATGAAAAGGTCATTTATATTATCATCACTTCATAACATTAGTGCTTACTTAGGATTTAAATGATGGATTACTTAGTAATCATCAAAACAATAAATATGCAAAATCTTCAGTGGAGTGCTAAGGAGCCTGCAGTCTTCCAATTGGTATGATGCAGCTTTGATTCTCATGGGAGTGAATGGGATTTTTGCACTGTTTTCACAGCTGCCATTTGCTAACAGATTCTTTTCCAGCTCCTCAACTTTGGAATCACTGTGTGTGGTGACTACAATAGCAGGCTTTCTGAGCTGTGGCCGACACAAAGCATATATATTTGTCATTCTGCAAGTAGAGCTGTCCCTGAGCATGAGGTTGGTACAAATACATCTTCATCTTGCCGCTTGCACATGAACTGTCTCTTCTCAATCAATCCCAAGGCGCGGTATCATTTGAACACATAATAGAAAGTTATTCCACTATAACAGCCTTAGCAGCCCAGTGAGTTGGACATAACATGTGTGGTATTTCTTTAGAACTTAATATTTCATTCTTTCAGGGCTAATTGAGCAAAAGTTTTCAGAGTTGTCACTGTATTAGTGATAGAAGAAAGAGTGGAAATAATGTAACCTCTTCCCCAGGAAAATTAAGTTGGTTACGGTTTAATTTTCTAGTGATCAAACTGAAATAAATTTGGATTCACAGGACATAGTATTTTTCAACCTACTGTAGTGTGGAAACATTTCCCTATAGTTTTAACAAGGGCTTGATTTTTTGTTTTCAACAGCTTAGATTCTATTGAATCTATAAAATTATAATACTTAAGGATTTTAACTTATCATTATTAACTTTACAAATGTTTATTGAATGGCAATTAGGAATTTGTTATTGTACTGCCTAAAAAAACAATTTATTCATCAGTCTTACTCATTATTCAGTAGGCATTTGTTGAGCATGTCCCCAGGCAATGGTGATGAGGAAGGACACAGACATCCATCCTCTTTTTATGATTACTTTACGTTAGAAGAGATAGTCTACAAACTTAATGAACATGTTGACATTTTTGAAATTGATAAGGCAACCTGGGCTACTGTTTGAAGGTCATTACCACATTAAATAAGGTGGGTATTGTAGATAATACACCCATATGCTGCTTTTCAGGGATATGTCTTTAATTGGGGAGATAATGAAGACTGTCAGACAATATTTGTTAAAGGTAAGCTGAAGACAATTCAGCTACAGGCACATAGTGACTGCCAATTACTACCCAAGAAAAATTAATTGGAAATGAGTAGGAACAGCTACCAAGGTATTATAACCTTTAGTTAACACACGCAGATTAGATATATGGGAAGAAAAAGTTGCACAAACTCCCAAGTTTCCCTTATGAATAAGCTGAAAGGGAAGAGATGATACAGGGGAAGCCAACTCAGCATGCCCTTAGTACATCTTTCGTGGAAAATGGTGATGGAGTTATTTTGAGGCATGCTCAATTTGAAGTAGTTGAGGGATATTCAAGCTCAGATATCAGAAGTCATTCATACACACACACACACACACACACACACACACACACACACACACACACGCACACACAAAACCTGTGAATATTTTGTGAAGAACACACAAGTAGAGGAAGGAAAAAAGAGAGGCCTCAAACAGGAGTGCAAAGAAGCAGACAGAGAAAAGGAGGTAGTAATAACCAAAGCAAAATAGTAATAAAACAATGATAATAAGTGTGATCAAGACTTACAATTCTTGAGTATTGATGTAGTTGGATTTAGTGAATATTTATCACATCAACTTTATACTGATCAGTTCCTGTATGGAATGAACATTTGCAACTTCTCATTTTACAAGAAAAGGGCTTCTTGCAATTAGATTTGTTGGCTTAGACACTGTTGTTAGCACTCTTTATGGAATAATTTAATTCTCACTAAAGTGTTATTATTATCGCCTTTAAAAAAATCCAACATAATAGAGGCTATTGTGTGCATAACCAATAATCCAGAAGGCAATCTGACATCATGTGCCAAATACTAAGGTTCTGTGTTGCTCCTTTATAGGAAATGGTCAGAGAACAACATGATTTTACTGTTGTAGAAAAGGATATAAAGGTGGCATAACACACTTATCTGTGGAGCGACTGGGCAGTGACATGGCATGTACTGTTGAAAAGTTAACTGAGAAGTCAAAGTGAAGAGCACTTCAGGAGTGAGCAGACAAAGCTCAAGAGTTAGGGGCCACACCCGTACGTGGGTTGAAGGAAAGAGTTGTATCTTATTCGCTAGTTTGGATTTTTTTTTTTTCAATTCTGTTTAAGAGGAAAGTAAGTTGAAATGAAAATTCCAAAAGCAACAGAAAATATGATACAAGACAAACACGCAATGTTATATGAATGATGATATGATGATGAATGATGACAATGTCCCAGAGAAGGTTTGGAGTAATGCTATACAAATGGGCAAACAAACAATATCAAACAAAAACCCTCCTTTACTGACATCTGCTCAGAAGGGATAGGAAATTTCAAGACTACTGAGAAATGTTTATGTGAACATTTTCTCTTGACATATGCCAAGGTAATATGCAGACATGGTGGCAAGTTACTCACTCTCATCTGCTGTCTGCTGTGTGATTCATGCTAAGGATCTAGTCCTGAGTCAAAGCTGGCTCTGTCTATACTGATAATGGGATTCAGATGGTTAGGGTGATGCTAAAGTTGAATATGTTTTAGACCCACTGCAGGATGAAACCACATTATTTCATTTCCTGGTCTTGTTAATTAAAAACCATGTTATGGCATATATTCTATGAGTTTCTTTCAAATGTCTGACCAAACAGAGAAGTGCTTAGTTGATCAGAAGATGCTCAGGGCACAACAATGTCATATTGTTATGCATTCCCAGGATGGAGACAATTGAAATCTTGCTTTAATTTTTTGAGCTATGTAATTTTATATCAGACACACATGACTGATAATAAAGATAAATGTATAAACTATTATTTTACTTTTCCATTGTTTTCACTATTATGAATAACTTCTTTTACAGTCCTTTATGGCATCATGATTATCCAGTGATGACTAAATCCCAAATGTCTCAATATAGCTTTTATAATGTAATATTTTTGACAATTTTCCTTTTACCTAAATTCCAAATTCCAGTTTGTTTCTTTTTACAGATTTTATTTAAGATTTTAAGTGGTGATCTTGCCAAGAAGTGGTAGCATTTGTCTTTACTTAATTTAATGGCAATGACAAATGACATTATTATTTTCTTTTGCACAGCTTTGTACAGTTTCAAAGAGCCAATATTATAAGAGTGGACTAAAAATTCATTGAATTAATTACTTACTTGCTGCTGAAATACTTATTATGGATAGGTGAGTCATTCTTATGCAGAATAATATCTTAATTATAATTAAAATTCTCTAATATAAAGTTATGAGAAATTTTTTACTGATGATAGAAAAATAAGAAAAACATTTTGTAGTCATACATTGTACATCTATGGGGTGGCTCAGCACAGGAAGACATGTAGGTGCTTTCATAGGTGCAAACTCTGCCAGACCTCAGCAGAGGGAACCACCACAATGGCAAGTGCCATACTCGATTGACAGTGGAACCCTGAGCATCTCAGCTCACTTGTTTTTATTCTTTCAGAACTCCTCCTGTATTCTGATAACACATGTAGATCATTAGCAGTTAAACATCTCCCACAGAAATCCAACACCTGCAAACAATACAAATTACCCTAGACGCCCCTCACCCGACAGTGCATAAAGCAATTATTTTATGTATAACTAAATATAAACTTCTGCAACAAGAATTCTCTAATATAAAATTGTGAGAATTATTTTTATTGATGATAGATAAGTAAGAAAAATGTTTTAAATGAGAAAGACTTGCAAATAATTGGACTGTGTTTCCATACCCTCATTAAATTAATTGTATTAATATCAAACTTATTGGAACTTCTTCTTCTTTCTGGTTGTCCTGGAACTCACTCTGTAGACTGCCCAGGCTGGCCTTGAACTCACAGATATCTGCCTGCCTCTGCCTCCCAAATTCTGGGATTAATGGTGTGGGTCACCACTGCCCAGCTTATATGAACATTTTAACATGGATTTTTTTCTTATACTGTTTTCCTATTTTATTAGTTCCATACCACAAGATGGCAAATTATTTTTTAGCAACACCCAGAAGTAAGATGTCATTTAAAACTCAAAGCAATATAATTTTTAAAAATTTAACAAATGGAATTCTTGAAGACATAAATATAATAAGATAAATAATCTTAGATTCTTAATAATTACACTACATATATACTAAGTAATAAATACATGCCAAAGAAACATATTGCTTTTGTCAAACTGCTCACTTTGACTTTGATGTCTTAAGTGATTTATTGTAAACTGGGAACACCATGATCTCTACATATATGTTTGGTTCTTTAAAACACAGTCCTGGTTTCTGCTAAGCCACTTTCAGAGAAGATTCTGAGCACTTTGCTCGCTTCCTAATGCAAGCCAAATCATTAATTAAGAACATGCAAGCTATCTGTACCAATCTGATATGAAACAATGTTGAAATTTTTCATTAAATCAGTACTAAACATCACAAAGATGTCAGTCAAATCCTATGGCATAGATTTTTATACTGGTTGTTCCTGAATTTTCTTCTGCAGTGAAATTGTGCTTGCTTTGTTTTCTCAGTTACCACAATGCCCACCAACTAAAAGATGGGAGGAAAAGAACATGATAGAAGCAGTCATAGTATTTGTATTCAGTTTGCCTCCAGTTGACACTCAGACAATGTGTGCTTATCCTGCTGTCAAGCATGTCTCCCAGTGCTGTATAGCTCTCTTGCCTCTCCAATGGTTTGTATTCACTGCTTTTCTACACTTCTGTAGATCCTAAACCTTAACCCCTCTTCATAGCCGCCATTCCATTCTGCTTTTTATTATTATTCTAGAATCCAAGCAAAGCCTTATCTCTTTTCTCTTCAGATACTCCACTCACATCTACCTCTTAACCTTCCTTTACACTTCATGCACCATGAAGTTTTCTATTTTTACAACAGCTTCAGATTAGCATGAAGGCATTACTTTTTCTCCAGTAGTCTCTCAAACATGCTTTTAAAAAATGATTGACACCTTTGGAACTGACGTTTCTTGCACTCTCTGCTGCTATCAACCTGAATACCCCCTATTTGAATGAATGATGTAATATGCAAGATAAATAGAAATGTTCAGTAATAATAAACAACAAAAATGTATTTTTGTAATTATGAAATCATAGGATCATAGTATGACTATGTCTAGTGAACTTACTAAAATGTAGTCTCTGAAGCTGAAAAACTTACTTCATATTATAATACAGTTTTCTAAGACAAAATAGTCTCACAAAAAACCCAACTAATAAAATCAGAAATAGATATATATTTCAAGTATATGTGTTATATCATCCCACATGAGTAATGTTATAAATTTATGTATCAATTTACTAATTTAATAGAAAAATATTATTTCAAAAAGGATTCAAAAATAGAATATGTGAAATGGAGCACAAATATCAAGTGCGTTCAGGAGGTAAAAGGGAAGGGAGAGTGACAGAGAGAGACAAAGAGAGGCAGAGAGAAAGAGAAGAAAGTTAATTGTGGGCGGATTAAAAGGCCATCTAGAATTGAATACAGAATATGGAATTAATAATGATTTCAGAAAATAAAATAAAATAAACAGATCAAACAAATAATGAAGCAACAGTTGATTCTAAACATAAGTGATGACATTATCATAAAATACAGTTAATCAGTTTTTTGTTTGAGATATTTTCCCTATTAAAACTGGGGAGTCTGAGACTACCATTGTATCCAGCAAATCTACTTCTACATTTACCAATGATGGATGGGAGATTTTTCTTATAGATGGCCGGGTTATCTGATGGGAAATTGAAGTTGCATCCTAAATTTTCACCACTTTACACTGCAGCAGATCAATGTCATTCTAAATCAACCATGTTATGACTTGATGTCTAAAAAATAAAATCACTACCCTGAAAACATGTCTTAAGTGATGCCATTCACTTTCTTTTCTTATAGGACTTCTTTACCTAATTTAAATTCCTAATTTTGGTCAAATAAGCACTTAATACTGGAGCCGCTGTTTATACTGTGCACTTGAAGCATATGAGTTCAGATGTATTTTTGAATCCACAATTAATTATTCAAGTTATATTACTTTTGCTGAATTATCAAGTGCTTTCTCATGTGATTGTGGCTCTATTGAGCAACTGTATTTATTTCCTCACAGAAAATTGTTTTTGCTTGATCTGTATATTTTTTGAAATTTAATTTCACAAGGAGTACAGAGACTACTATTTTACCCTACTGGTGGTGGAATGGCTGTGAAAACCGATTGCTCCCTTGGAGTATTGTATACATGGAACATCCATATCTCCTTTTACAGACCAAGAACTTTACATAACATGTAATAGTTAGTTTTGCTTCACTAATATAGTATTTGTAGTTTTTTTTCAATAAATCCTGAATTTAAAACCTTGTTGAATAGTATGCATTTTGATCATTCTTCTGTATATTGGATCACATTTTAAAAAATCTTCTCTTTATGTTTGCATGGTTTCAACAAAGTCTATTTCAATTATTATTTTTGTTCTGTGTATTTCAGTGACTCAACTGCTTACCTTTAATAAGTCCCTCAGGTCAACTGGATTTTCAGCAAATAAAAGAATTTTTTTTTTCTTCTTGAGATAAAGTCTCCCTACATAGCTCTGGCTTTCCTAGAACTCACTACGTACACCAGACTTGCCTCAAATTAACAAATGCATCTGCTTCCCAAGTGCTGAGATTAAAGTGCTGTGAGCCACTATGCTTGGCTTCAGTGGACAGTTTTTAAGATTTAATTTTTCTTCAAATCAAAATCAGCATATTATCCAAATTCTGCTTCTCTCTAATGTTACCATCACTTCTAATGCCTTAAGCAAAGCTCAGGATTCATGCTTATACTCAGCTCTCTGTGTAGAAGTTCTCTCTATGCCCTATGGCTTAAGCTGTCACTGTTGCTAACTGTTTCATCCCTTTTCAGCATACTTCTACACCATTGTCAATGAAACTTAAACAACCTTTGGGGCTATGCATCACTAAGTCCTCTGTGATCTGCTCTCATGTTATTTTCTAGATGTACATGAGTGTCCTATTAACCAATCAGGTTCAAAATCATATCAATTAGATTTGAAACTTAAGAAAAAAAATACTTTTTTCCCCTCTGCATGTTTTCTTTAGTGCATCCCCCAAGGGGAGATAAATTCTGCTATTCCTTCATGGTTATCTATTCAATTAAAGGCCTAGAGCAAGAACTATGCTTTTCAGAAAGCATAGGCATTTCACTGCTATCTTCCTGATCCATCAGCTTAAACTTGTTCTTTAGGAGGATTTGGCTAAAAGGCAATCTTCTTTAAGTATACTATTAATGTCACATAATTAACTCTGACTTGGTACTTTATTGGTCTTAAGAATAGCACACTACTTTATTTGTCATCAGACTACACTATGTCAGGCTTTAAGTGTCTATAGACTGAACGATTCCTCAAATTATAACTCACTGTGATTGGCATTTTTTTTAAATTTTGAGATTATAATATAGTTATTACATTTCTCTCTTCCCTTTCATCCCTCCAAGCTCTCTCATATACTTCTCAGTGCTCTACTTCAAATTCAAAGGCTGTTTTTTCACTAATTCTTATTGCATGCACATGTATGTGTAAGCATTTTATGAACTGAACAAGTTATATTTCTTGTTCTGAACAAGAACTTGTTTTCAGAGCTGACTGATTGGCACTGCATAACCAACTGTAGGCAGAAGAGCACTTCTCCCACTCCCAGCTTTCCTTGGTCGCCTATTGTCTTTCTGTTAGGTGATTGTTAATTTTATGCTTCAACTTGATGGAGCATGGTGCACTGTGATATTTGACCAATCATCTAGAAGGTTTCTAGATGAGATTTTCCATGGAATCAGCTTACTGAATAGAGTGAGTTGCACTTCTTATTGTGAGCAGGCCTCTTCAATCAATTCTTCAGCTGTCTTGAAAAGAACAATGGTTGAATGGCAGGGAGCCCTCACCCGGCTGCTAGAGCAGTTCACCTGCCTTCAATCTCTATCTAAAATCAACATTTTCTCTATTCTGACCTGGACAGATTTAATCGGAAACATTGAATGAGTCCTAGACGATTTCCAGCTGCAAGTCTTGAGAATTTTCAGCTTCTGTGGTCACCTTATTGACTTCCTTGTAATGAATCTCTGCCGCCATCAAAGCTGATGATTCCTAACAAAAGTAGATCTTGATACTAAAAGTGGTTCCAGAGGAAGACATTTTAAGAATGTGTTTCCTAATTTGATACCAAGATTCTCAGCATTTATTCTCTAATTTGATTGATTTTAAAACATCAAGGAATATATTTCTAGTTGTAAACATAGTACTTATTTCTCATATCTCATTATAGGTTCTATAAATACAGACACAAAACTATTCTCATGGTATGTTGTTCATTGATAACTTACAGAAGTTGAGAATGCTGAATTATTGTGAACATTGTTATAGAAGTTTACTTTTAGTTGTGTTTAAAATAGTTGTTTTTGTACACTGTTGGAAAAAGGGATGCATAGGCCTTGGCATTTTGTATTGTCTGCAGGTGTTGGGTTTATGTGGCAGACATTGATTGCTAATGATCTGCACCTAAGGAGTTCTGACTCAGTAAAAACTCCTTAGCTCAGATGTTCTGGATTCCACTACGGAATCTGGCACTGGCCAAGATGGTGGTTCCCTCTATTGAGGTGTGGCAGGGTTTATAGTTATGAAATATGTCTCTGTGTCTCTCTTGGTGACCCACCCATACTGCTACAAATGCTGCACCAACATGGGGCAGGACATCACGCCAGCTAATCCAACGTGGAGACAAGGAAGAAGAGAAAAAGACCTCACAGAGTCTAGTAAAGTAAGCTCAGAAAAGCTGCCAGAAGAGAGAGATTAAGATATTAATTGAAGACTCCTGAAGGAAGAGAGAGAAAGGAAATAAGCCTCTATGAAAAGAAAAGGCTGTGACATTAATAAATAAATGAGGGAGAAGCTCCGAGGTGAGAGCCACAGAATAGAGGCCCTTAGAGTTAAAGAATTCAGCTGTGATCAGGAAAAAGCATGGTTCTTGCTGCTTTTCCTGATTATGGAGCTGCTAAAGCTCCCTCCTGCAGCTGGTGGTAGTATGCTGTTTCGCAAACTGAGTTTTCTGATAGCTGTGTTGTATGTGTGTGAAACTCAAGATGTTGTGTTTGAGGATTTGTGAAGAAGGGTGTATGTTTACCCATAGAGGTGGTGAAAAAAATTGCCAAACTGTCAGAATGCTTCAAATGGAGATTCTTTCCATTGGCCCAGGATCCTCTGCTGTTGTGGAAGCCAGGGCTTAGAGTCAAAAAGCCTCTTAAACTGAATAGTATTTTTGTTTTCCTCCAAACCTGACTACAAGCAGTAATGCCACACCATGAGGGAACTCTTCTGACAGACAAGGTTACAAGTTGTTTTTCCTGCAGACAAAATGACTAGTTGCTTTTTCTGTCAACCAGACTCTATCTAAAAATTTGGAAAGTGTTTCCTCAGGGTCAGCACACAGAAGCTGTTTATCCAGAACTGGTCAAGGTTGTATCTTGTGCTTACAGCTGAATTTGGTACTTTAAGAGTTACCCAGGTGTTACTGGTTTTGAAAGCACGAAGGAGACTTTAGAGAGGTGCTGAGGCTTGGAACTTGAGAGGCCAGGAGAGGCCATTGGTAAAAGTGCAATCTCAGTTGCAGTTGAAGGGGTCATGTAACAAAGTAGATGTTTGGCACCATGAAGAAAGTCTATGAGAGGCTATTAGTGAAGGTACAGATTCAGAGGCAATTGAGGCCCAGATTGAAGGGGTCATGCAAAGAAGTAGAGGCTTGGGTCCAGGAAGAGAACCCAGGAGAGGCTATGAGTGAAAGTGCAGCTCAGTTGCAGCAGGAACCCCAGCAGTTTTTGAGATGCCAGTACCATGGGATGACCAACAAGAACAGCAGCAACAGTGGAGTGAAACCAGCCAAAGCCTGGAGAACAAGATGTGTGTACTGCAGAGGGCACAGCTAAACCCTTTGGGGGAACCCAGAAGATTGTGAGTGAATTCCAGATAACTAGACATAGATAATGTTTTTCTGCTGTCCAATGACATTGTAAAAATCTTGATAGATGTTTGGTATCATTTGGTCATGTTCATTAGAAGTCTCATAATTGTTCCTTTTGTAAATGATTTTGCTGGTGTAGTGATAAACTATGTTGTAAAGGTAAAGCAATTTTTTTTAACACAGAAAAGGGGAATTGTAGAAGTTTACTTTTAGTTGTGTTTAAAATAATTGTTTTTGTACACTGTTGGAAAAAAAGGAAGCATAGGCTTTGGCATTTTGTATTGTCTGGAGGTGTTGGATTTATGTGGGGGAAATTGATTGCTAATGATCTCATATGGTATCAGTAGAACACCTGAAGCATTCTGAATCAATAAAAACACCTTAGCTTAGATGCTTTGGGTTCCACTATGGAGTCTGGCACTGCCCAGGTTTCCTCTGCTGAGGTCTGGCAGGGTTACAGTTGTGAAATATGCTTGTGAGCCCCAATAGCAATGTACTTCTACAAAGGCCCAACTTACAATATCAAAGCAGGTTCTCAACTCAGAGAGTCAGACAGTCTGAGGCAGTTTGAGGCTGAGATACAGAAGCAATTCAGCAGAAGGAGAATGAGTTTGGGAGAAAGAGTCAGCTAACAGAAAGAGTCAATTTAAAGCTAAGGAGAATCTGTCAGAGTTACAAGAGTTCAGTCAGAAACAGTCAGCTAGCTCAGAAGATCAGTTCTAACTAGTCAGCTTGGAGAAGAGTTTGAACCAGAACAGACAGTGAGTTGAATTGGAAGAGTCACTTGAATTCGGTACAGCTCTGAGTACAGAAGGAGCTAGTCTGAGTGGCTCAGTCAGCAGTAAGTTTCAAAGGCTTAAATGTTCTAGATTGTATGGAGCCTGAAGCCTTCCATTTCTAGTCTTAAGATTAGATTGTATTGAGGCCAAAATGCTCCAAGGCTTCAGGACTAGGACTGGGGGTTGAATTAGCCAAATAATAAACTGTCTTTTGCTCTGAATCAACATCTATATATTAAGTATTGCTGAAATGTAGTTTAGCATGGATAATACAGAGATATAATTTAAAGTGATAACCATATCTCAATTTATTAATTTTAAGCCTATGTGCTCTGGTTAAAAATAAAGTACATACTTATCCAAGTTCTATATTTATATAGTATGGCTTTATTAATAAGAATTGAATAAATTCTTTCAAAATTTGTCAAGCTTATTCCTCTCTACTATGATGTCACTTACGTTAGTAGACTAATACTTAAATTGCCATTGAAATTGCATTATAGACTTAAATATAGTATTATTATTTTGTATTTATTTTAATCAATGTTAGTATTATTTTTGGACATTTCTTATTTCTAGAAAAATTCTCCATTTCTCTTTCAGTCTTTTGGTTTACAATTGATTGCCTGTAAATCTACCTTAAGTTATTTTCTATAGAAAAATCACATGATCACCTCAAGAGACACAGAAAGATCTTTGGTAAATATCAACATCCCTTCATCATGAGAGCTATGAAAATAGGAATAGAAAGAATATATCTCAATAGAAAAGAGGGTTATGTAGGATAAACCGATAGTCTATGTTATAATAAATGAGGGGAAACTGAAAGCATTATCTCAGAAACCAGAATAGGGTGAAAACCCTGTCTTGCCTTTTTCAGTTTAACCCTTGAAGTTTTCACTAGAGTAATATGACAATAGAAATAAATAAAATGTATATAATTGAGAAATAGTTAAATTACCTACCTCTATTTGCAGATTTGATCTTTTTTATAATAAAGAATCCACTAGAAAACTCTTACATCTTATAAACACTTCCTGCAAAGAAGCACTATACAATATGAACTTATGAAACTCAGTACTTTGCTACAAACTAATAACAAACTGCCCTGGGGGTGGGAGAGAAAGAAAAGAAAAACTTTTCACAAAGTCTTTAAACAAAGGAACCAGGAAATAAGCTTATCCAAGGAGGTAAAAGGATCTTTACAATGAAAACTTAAATACATTCAATAAAATAGTTGAAGAAGACACTGAAGGATGGAATGACCTCCCATGCTGTTGGATTGGCAGAATTAATATTAGAAAAAAAATGGTGCTATTACTGAAAGGTATATATAGAATAAAGACAATTCCCTGAAATTTTCTATTATATTTTTCTAAGAAATAGAAAATATTCTAAAATTTATATGGAAGTACTAAAGACACCATATACTCGAAGAGATTCTAAACAGCAAAAGCAATAATAAAAATATAAAAATGCCTGTACTACTGGACAAGCTTGATTGTCTTAACCAAAAAGGGAACATTAAATAAACATCACAGCTCTTATTAAAAACATTGTGACTTTGCTGTCTTGTGAAGATTCTCTGCCATACCCTCGGAGGAGGAGGAGGAAGAGGAGGAGGAGAAAGAGAAAGAAAGAATCATCAGCAGTTTGTAACAATTTTGTATTGTTTGTCTGGAAACCTTCTGTAAATTTTATGATTTATTAAAATATTTTTGTTACTATAAAAAAGCCTCTTTTCAAACTATACTACAATGCCATAGTAATGAAAACAGCATGGTACTGCACATAATAATTATAAATACTCCTAATACCTAATAGAGTACTCATAAGTAAACTCATATAGCCCACTAATTCTGACAAAATGTCAAAAATAGTGTACTTGAAAAATGTATGCTGAACCAACTATGCTGGGGAAATGTTGTCTAAGTGTAGAAGAAGGAAACTAAACCCTTATCTCTCACCCTACACAAAGATCAAATCAAAATGGATTAAAGATCATAAAGTAAGATCATTGGAAACTGCTACAGGAAAACATAGGTAAAATATTTTTAAGCTATGTGCACAAGCCAAGGCTTGCTCCAGAGGAATTCAATAGCACAGGAAATAACTACAGGAATCTGCAAATCACATGAAATTAAAAAGCTTCTCAATAACAAAAGAAGCAATCATCAAAATGAGGATGCAAGGTACAGAAGAAGAGAAAAGTCTTTACCTAGCAAATATCCAACAAGGATTAATATCTAGAATTTATAGAGAATTTCAAAAATTAAACACCCAAACCCAAGCCATTCAATTAATATGTGGGTTAATGATTTGGATAATCTCTTCTCAGAAGAAAAACATGCAATCGTCTTGTAAATATTTTTCAGTGACCTATATTCTTAGCTACCAGTGAAATGTAAATTTAAGTTGCTTTAAATTTAAACAGACTGTCTGTTACCTCAGTCAGAATGGCTATCAAAAAATATGAAGGTTAAGTTAGGCATGGTGGTGCATGTTTTAATCCCAGCACTCAGGAGGGAGAGGTAGGCAGATGCTGAAAGCCTAAGACCACCTTGATCTATCAGTGAGTTTAATCCCAAGGAGGGAGAGAAAAGTAATGATTAATGAGATCATGTCTTAAACATAAAAAAGAAGATGAGAGAAAATGAAGAACAACACGAGAGAGGGCTGATTACATAACTTGAGACAGAACTCTTGCTTGATGCATATGAAGTCCTCGGTTTACTCTTCGATATCCAAAACCACCCACTTCCCAGATGGAAGGCAGCAAATGCTGGAGAGGATGAGGGGAAAGAAGAACCTTACGCTGCTGGTGGGAATATAAACTGGTATAGCCACTGTGGAGGATGGTGGTTTATCGAAAATTAAAAATACCACTATTGTATCTACCTGTGAGTAAAAATACCTGAAAGATTCTAAGTTAACATACCACAGACATACTTACATATTCACATCATTTTTGTACCATTCACAAAAGCCAAGATATATAACAAATATCAATTCTGTATGCAGATGAATAGATAAATAAATACATTTTTCTTATAATCACCTATTTCTAAAAGAATATTTTATTAACACATATATATATATGCTAAATAAAATTTGATTATTTTATCAAGTGAAAATTCTAGATGGAACCAATAATATCTATATACTCATTGCTTCCCTAGTTTGTTTTTTGTTCTTCTCAGCAAGCAACTTTTAAATCCAATTAGATGTTTCACTCACAATTAATTATGTACTTTTGATTTGAATCAGCTTTACATCTCAGATATCTTTTGTCATTCCAGAGATAGGCAGGCACAGCATTTGAAAAGAATTTAAAGGAATGTGTAGTTACAGAAGAATGTCAGCTAACTGATTCTATATAGGAATTTGTGTAGGACTTGACTTCTTGTAATTAATTGGATGCTGTTCATAGTTATGAGGAAGATGACTTAAAAGTTTCAACCATGTAAAAATGTGAAGATGGTAATATGATGTCACTAAAGACAAAAAATGGGAGCCTAAATGTTATTATCATTACAAGGTAGAAAAGAAAAAGGAAAAGGAGTTATACATTAAGCAGTAGGGGTGTATATGTGTGACTAACAAAAACTTAGTTTTTTCTGTGTTTTTCACTATTCCTTTAAAATATACAAGATAGCTGGGCAGTGGTGGCATACATCCTTAATCCCATCACTCGGGAGGCAGAGGCAGGTGAATCTCTAAGAATTCAAGGGCAGCCTGGTCTATGGAGTAAGTTCCAGGACAGCCAGAGTTACAACAGAGAAACCCTGTCTCAAAAAATATATATACATGATACAGACAGTGATTCTTTCTCAAGAAGAGTTTATGATTATTGTGCTCAATCTTGGTTAGTAGGGATTGCTACTTGCTCACAGACTCAATCACTCTGTAATGTATCCTTCCCATGTGCCCTTGAAAAACATACTGAGAAAAAAAATCAAGAAAACTATCACATTCAGAGTTGTCTAAAACCGTACGCTGAAATAAACTAAAGCAACAAAGTGAAAAAAATCTCTAAAATAAAATCTTTATAACACTGTAGCGAGAAATTAAAGTAGATACCAGAAGATGGAAAGATCATCCATACTCACAGGTTGGAAGAATTAGTGTTGTGGAAATGGCTTCATTATCAAAAGCATTCTAGAGGTTCAATAAAAGCTTAAACCAAATTCTAATGTCATTACAATAGGAAAGAAATCTGAAATTTTATATAGAAGTAAAGAAAACCTGAATAACCAAAGCAATTTCAAGTAGTGGGAAAATATTTATGGTATTACTCTATTCATTTCAAAAATATACTACAGTAACAAAGCCAGCATAATACTGGCACAAAAATAGATACATATACCAGCAGACAAGAACAGAGGGCCCATTTATAAGTCATTGTAACTACAGCCACCAAATATGTAACAAAGATGCCAAAGGATATATATTGGAGAAAAGACAATATTATCAATTCTGAAATGAATATACCTATATGGAAGAATTAAGCTGGGTCCCTAGATTTCACTATTAAAAAAAGCTGTAAGTGGACATAAAACCTTATGATCTGAAATTCAAAAATGGCTAGTGGAAAGTAGGAAAATTACTGTAACAATAGACATAGGCAAGAACATTCTAAATAAGACTCTAGTAGGTCAGGGAATTAGGCCAATAATGGACAAATGTAATTTGTGTAAGCAAAAAAAAAAAAACAAAAAAAAAAAAAAAAAAAAAAAAAACAAAAAAAAAACTTGTGCACAGCAAAGGAAATAGAGTGAAAAGACAGAATAGCAGTGTAGCCGTAGATTCAAGGCAAAAGGCAGTTTATTCTTTGCCTAGTTCAATCCTCTGTCCTAGTCCTGGAGCTCTGGATCGTTTCTGCCTCTGTACAATTTCATCATAAGCCCAGGTTTCAGTCTCAGCCTCTGCATTAGAATGATTAAGCCTTAGAGACTTACTGCTGACTGACTCACTCTGGCTAGTTCCTTCTGAACTCAGAGCTGTACTGAATTCAACTGACTCTACTGGTTCAACTCAACTCACTCACTGTTCTGGTTCCAAGCTAACTGTTTCAAAGTGACCTTCTGAGCTGGCTGACAGTTTCTGACTGAACTCTCCTGACTGTGAGATTCTGGTTATCTCTCTAACTGCCTTATATTGAACTGTTCTGCTTGGCTTCAAGCTGACTCACTCTTTCCATCTGATACTGATTTCTTCTGCACATACACTGCCTCTGTATATCTGCCTCAGACTCCTCAGTCTGCTTCTGTATCTCTGTGAGCTCTCACAGAGAGATTGTATATTGCTCCTACAGAAGACTCAAATGTGATTAGTAAACAGAAGTTGAATGGCTCAAAGCTACCTGGAACACCAGATCTAGGAGATCTGACACCATTTATGGACTCTGTGGATACCTGCATCCACGTAAACAGATATATACACAGACTTACAGACACACATACAAATAATTCAAATAAACATTATTTTTTAAAGTGAATAGGGAAAGTCTTTGCTTTTTACACCAGAAAGAGGATTAATGTCTAGAGTTCATGAAGAACTCAGGAAACTCAACCTCAAGAAATAAAAAAAAAAAACTTTCAATTAATAAATTAGCTAAAAAGCAAACAGTTCTTTATATATATATATATATATATATATATATATATATATATATATATATATATATATATATATGACATGAAAGTAGAAGTAGAAGTGAAGTTTTAGGGGGGCAAGGGAGAACTACAGAAGGGGAGAGATAAGGAGAAAGGCATGGGGAGTGGGGTTGTTGGAAATAAAAGAGCAATATGTAGTTGAATGAAAGCAGCCCATGTAGTTTAAACAGTACCAGGAATTCTGAATATACGCAATGAAAAAGTTAAGTACCCAGACCAAGATATAAATTGCATTAATCCCAGTTGGTTCTTATTTGAGGTAATGCTTTTCCTTCTCCTCTCCCTTTCAGAGACAGAAATCTGTCTTTGCAGAGGTTTCTTTGGTGTCTGTTGATTCCCTTACTTCCTTGAATATTAGCTACTGTTCAACTACCAGCTTCGCTAACAGAAGGGTGCTAGGAAGGAAAGGTAAGCCGGACGATAGTAAACGCTCACCGCTTCTCTGTTGATATTTTCATAAATTCTTTTTAAAAATTTCTATGAGTTTGTTCCTCAACAATTCCACACATGTATATAATACACTCTCACCACTATCTTTGTTCTCCTCTAACCCTCACCAACCTAAATGCACTGAGTTTAACAAGGGCCACCTTGCCAATCATGAGTGTGGAACTTTCCCCCTGCCCATACATAACCAACTAACTAATACAACTGAAGACAATGACTCTGCTCTGTCAACAACTATCAACTACAAACAGATGTCATGGGAGAACTCATGCAGCAGGGGCCCTTCACTCAGTCACAACTGAATACTGACGTGCTCAGTTATATGCAGTTTCTGTGGAGGCAAGTGCAGCTTCTGTGAAGTCATGAGTCCAGTGGTCACATTATTCCCAGACAGTAATGCTCCTGGCTCTCCTCCTCATTGTTCCAGTCCTACATTCTTTCTAACATATTTTCTATAACGTTCCCTGAGATTTCAAAAGGGATAAAATGAATATTTTATTTAGAGCTAAGCATTTAACAGTCATTCATCTTCATCAGTTTGACCAGTTATAAGTCTCTGTATTCATCCTTCGAGCTGCAAAACGGAATCTTTCCAACCAATGCTGAGGACAGCACCAGTCTATTGTATAAACATAAATATTTAGGAAGAAGTTTAACAACATGTTTAGCAAAACAAAAGCAGTAGTTGCTCCTCTAGAGCTTATGCTTTTAGTTATGAGTTCATGGCCACCATGAAGAGTTTAACTAATAAGAATTAATCAAAATGAAGTTGTTAAAGTAGTAGACAGGAGAAATAGTCATAAGCTCTTCATTGATGTTGATCATATGATAGTCTTAAGCTTTTATCTGCATTTAGGTAAGGTGTTTTCTTCTGCTTGGCTATACTTTCTCAGTGATCTTTATAGGTGGGTAATTCCATTCATCTGGTGGAGTTCCTCCTGTATGCTTTCAGCAACTATTACAGGACTCAGGCTGGCTCCTTTAAAAATATCCATGTTTTCTTTGCCACCTAGAGGAAATGAAATATTCCCTTAATTTAGTTTCTCCACCAAAAAGAGTTGTCAGTGGATTTATGGTTTGGTTTGCGGATTTATGGGTGAGAGCAATATGTTTCAAAGTTTAAGTAAGATTTATCGAGCTCTCTGAGTCATTTTCTTGAAGTATGATTACTGTATATTTGCAGTGCGAAACAATCTCCCCAATTCCCAGATTGCCTTAGGACAACCAGAGACTCATGGGATTTCTTTTTGAAGGGATTTTCTCAGAATTCCCCTCTTACTTAGAATGAGGGAGATCAGATCAGACTGTCATTATTCTCAACCTGAATGTTGGATTGGATCACTTACTATCAAGGAATCATGACAAC
The DNA here is from genome assembly GCA_026225945.1 of Cricetomys ansorgei. NCBI lineage: Eukaryota > Metazoa > Chordata > Mammalia > Rodentia > Nesomyidae > Cricetomys > Cricetomys ansorgei. The sequence goes on from JAMJFZ010001038.1 coordinate 8,606,389, forward strand.
ATAATATTTGAAAATCCTTCATGGGAGGTAGAATTGAACACTATGAACAGCCTGGGTACCTCCAAGGGGAAGTATCTAACATTGTGGTGTGTAGCAACTCATTTAATTTTAAAATGTGTATCTCTAGGGGAAATGTGAACAAATATAGACTAGGAATAGTTTGGCCAACATGTGATTCTTGAAACTCTATTTTTATGTCAAAATGTAATAAAACAACATCATATAGCCATAATAAGCAACAATATTTCAGAGTGGCAATAGAATACAACCACATAACAAGAGTTAAAGAAAGGGAAAAAAAAGAATCTGTCTAAAATAAGATTATGTATACCTGAATTTGTGCATTACAAAGTTTCAAAAGTATCATGAGATCAAATGAAATTAATCTCAATTTAAAATTTGAAGAAGACTAATTAGGAACAGGATTAGTAAGCACTTGGGAAGAAGAATTTTATTAGGGAAATCATGTAGAAATTAGATGACCTTGGGAGAAAACTGAACATTTTATTACTTAAGATCCTCACAGGAAAAAATTCACACAAAAATTAGTGTATCCAAAGGAAAATGTAATAAATGGGCGACTTGCAAAAATGAGAGCAGGCAGTAGCGAAAACACAAAGGATGGGATATTGGCCAAAGACTTAGAACCACAGGTTTTATCCTTCACAGGACTGAGGTCACAAGGAGAGAGTATTTCCTAGAAAGGGAAGGGAATTACTTCAGCCTTGGGGCATAGTCAGCTTGAAAGAGGGCAGCAACCCCAAAGTGGCTCTGGCATCTTCACCTCGCTTTCCTCTGGTCAAACTTATGAATGTAACCCTCACTGGCAAAACCCATGCAGATGCTAGACTGTGAGACGGTCCACTAATGCAATTTCTGTGGCACTGAACAGGTCACTTTAGGAGGCCACCGCAAATGTGATGGAAGGTGAAAATCAACACTAGATTATTGACTAGAGATGTCAGTAACGATTGAATAAAGGAAAGGCTGTAAGGTCAAATAACAGTTTTGAGATATACAAGGATTGTGCATGTTAGAGGGCAGATGAATGCCTTTGAGAAGGGAGGGTGGGAAATACAGCATCTGAAGCTTCCTATTAGGGTGGGATTCTGGGATGAAGACAGAACCCATGACTTGGGATAGACACACTAGGACAGGAAATGGAACTCCTGCTCTATTAGCAACAACAACAAAATTAAGATACCTGTTGTTGATTATGATTGGGAAATACTTTGTTAGAAGGCTCATCTGGGTGTACTTTTCTCTCTCCAATATTATAAGGGCAATATAAATGTATTTACTGTTAACATTAAGAAAAAAGGAATGAGACAAAGACAGATATGTCCTAAAGGCATAGAGAGGTCAAGTGCTGTTCACCTGCACAGTGTGGTGATTATCTTCAGTCTTTTAGTGACACCAGTGCAATATTGACACAAGCCAGACCCTATGCCTATGGAAGGAAGAGAAGAACTATAGTCTGATTTTGTGGAGATACAACAAAATATCTATGAGTAGGTGATTTATGAGTCCAGAATTATTTTTCATGGATCTGGATGATGGCAAGTCCAAGATTAAGCTGCAGGCATATGGTGTGGGCTTTCTTCTTAGTCTCACAGGTAGAAGCCCTGTCTATAATGGCATTAATCTAAAACATGTACATTAGGTCCCATCTCCAAATATTATTTGGGGAATGGTTTCTAATTTTTTCTATCTTCTCACCTTCTCCCTTTATTTTAAAGAAGTCATATCAGAGTCAAAATCTGAAAGCCGTGTCCACATTCTCCATCTTCCCTGACATTCAACAAATCATTTATAACTCTAACCTTGATCTTGTTTCTCGTAGTCCCAGAGGGCACAACAACCTTGATGTGATATGATTCTTGGTGGTTTTAATTTTCCTAACAGTTACTATATCCAATTGAAGAGAACAGTAAAATTATAAATCATTAATCATTTCAGTTTCTGACACTTTTCATTTTCTTTCCAAAATTCGATGATCTCTGTCAGGTGGAAAGAAAACTCCAATTTCCAAAATTCCAAGTGACATTCCAAATATCCAGAAATGAGCTCAACCTGGACTATAGGAGAATTCCTGTCTGTTAAATAAAAGCCAACATTCCTGAGAAAACTTATAAAACTGATTGTCATGTGCCAAAATGAGTGATTTCTCCTTTTTTTCTGGCAAAAGGGACAGATGGCTCTCCACTGACATATACTTTTAGTTGCATATCAAATTGCAAGTTTAGGCTCCCTCAGTATCACAAGAACTTATTATACATTTCAAACCCCCCATCCCAGTCTCCTGACCATTTCCTTCCCCCAGCTACTGTTCTCCTTATAACTCCTCTATTCTCACTATACTCTATCTCCAGATGCCTCCCTTCTCTCTCAGATAGCCTTGGCCATGTCCAGTCTGCTGGCTGTGTTCAATCTAATTCTTTTCCTTTCTTCTTTGAACTCTTCTAAATGTCTCTGGCTGTTTCTTTCTAATATCTACAATAAAAAAATCTTCTCTTCGACCATATAATGAAGCAGTCATGTCATTTTCTTATTACACCCCTCCGCATACATTATCCTGTTAAATGACAGGAGCTAGCTTATTAAAGAATTTGTTAATTCATGTTAGTAAAAAAATATATGTAAAACTTAATGAAAACCCACACTTTTGCCTGGTAGTAGCTCATGCATGTGATGTGAATAAGCATAACACTAGTGGTGTGAGTTGTAAAAACTTAAAGACATTAGTTGAAGTAATGAATTAATGTAAATTGTGGTCAATGATTTGACCTGGCCTTCATGGCTAGATAACATAGTGAGACAACACTGACTGTATATAGAAAATAGAGTAGAAATTACAGAAGGGGCAAATGGAAAAAGAAGATGTGTTTTAAATGTAATAAATAATTATTTACAGATATATAATATACAGTCACCATTAAATTTAAAGATGGAAATAGATGCTGTTACTCTACATATACTGGCATGCTTTGATTTTAAGAAAACAGAGTAAAATATTTAATCAGCTCTCTTTCTCTGTATATGAAACTACCAAGACTACTACTTGAGAAGTAAGAACATCCACAGATTTTTGTATGCATTATGATTGTTTAAACTTAATTACTGTATCATTCACACATGGCAATAGAAGCACCTTGTGGGTTTCTATATCCCTGCTCAGCAACTCTTTTGTCAGCCACATAAAAAGAATGTTAGCAAAAAATAAATTCTAATTCATTCTATGAGAGTCAATTATAGAATTCTGCTTACAATGGGAAATGTCATTACCAGTCAGGATAGAGAAAGATAATGAGACTATAACTTGGATTTATCTCTTACCAGTGTGTGAAAGGCAGGGATAATTGGGATTCTAAGCTTTGGAGTAGTTGTCTTTGAAAAAAAATAAAAATAACAAGATTCAAATAAATTATTATTTAGACTTCTTTCTTGGTTTATTACTGCATAGTAGCTTTAATAGGGAGAAAAGTAAATAATAATTAAAAACAAATGTTAATTGTTTTTTATTGTGAATTTTTCATTTCTCAGAGGAGAAATGCATATTTATCTCATCGTTTCATTTTTTGCCCTATAATTCCTATGAGCATAGCTGGAGTTGTTTTCTGAGATAGAGTATCTCATAGTCTAGGCTGGTGTTGAACTTCTAATGTAGCCAAAGGTGACTGTGAACTTCTGATTTTCTTGCTTCCATCTTTATTTATTAGTACTGAGATTACAGTTGTCCACTACCTTGTCCTGCTTCAATGCTGAAAATTATTTTTAAAATATTTAGCATAGTAATAGGTTTAAGCATGGGAAACAGGAGAGTGAAGTAAGGGAGAGAGAGAGAGAATATGACTGAATATTCCTTAAAGCTCTTGTTGTAGCAGATTTTTAAAATATCGATTTAAAAAAGATTATTTTTCAGTTTACACTGCTATTTTCAATATAAAATATCTCTGATCACAATAATTTATGGTTGTGAATTATCATTTTCAATGTATTAATTTTTAACATTGATTTTATTGAATATTAACTATTTTCTATAACTTTATTACATAATTATATATGGCATGTTTGTATTGTAGTCACAACTGAGACCAAGGGCTAGTAAAAAATGTAAAGTTGTTCAAAATAAATCATTTCATTGAGTATTCCAGCAGACCAGTAAAAACAAGCATGCTTATGTATTCAACCATCCTAAGTGAATAGCCTGTTATAAGAAATAGATGGAATTGCCAATGCTATATAATCATTAATGAAATGGAAAAAAAAGTAACAATTAGCCAGGTGAGGGTAGTATACACATTAAATCTTAGCACTCAGGAGGCAGGGCAAGAAAATCTCTGTGAGTTCAAGGCCACTCTGGTTACAAAGTGAGTTCCAAGAAACCAGGACTGTTACACAGAGAAACCCTGTTTCGCAAAATCCAAACCAATCAAATAAAAAAAGCAACAGTTAATTAAAATAAGCCCCTTATGTTATAGGAAACACTTTTTAAATAACTTCTATCTATGGTAATTTTGTGTGTTTTAAGAGAAAAAAGTAACATAGAAGAAGGAAAGAGAAAAATCATAAAAAATATTCATAAAAGGCCAAATATAGTTGTTTAATTAAGATCTATGAAAAAGTAATCTATATCATCGTGAACATTATTACAAACTAGTGATCTATGAAAATGAGGTCAATTCAAACCAAGCTAAAGCAAGCCAAGGACAAAGGGAAAAATGGACCAGGGATGGAATATTATGAAACTAATTTTAATGGGACAAGTGATTAATTGAATTGGTACATGTGAATTAAAATTTCATTCAGACATCTCTGTTAATTTTTTACCAAAATTTGAATTCATACATTCAACTACACAAAAAAAAAGATCTTTTCTTTTGAGCTTTCTGTGTACAAGCTATATCAATTCTGAGTAATAGAATGTTAGGGTTATTTGTATATTGTTATGTGTATATTTTAATATTTTCAGGATATGAATCTAATATGTAGAATATAACGTATTTTCAACAAATATTTCAAAATTAGTTAATAAATACTTGATTTGAATAATTCTCCATAAATATGTAACTTTGAAGGACAAAGTTAAGTTCCTAGTAATTATGGTCATTTTCTACTCTGAATCAGCTTTATTGACTCAAGTGTTCAGCCAAATCCCTCAATATTATGCCCATTTCAGTAGCTTGTATATAAACTAGAAAAAAATGATCTTGCAATGAAATATATGGAGAAAGTAGTAGTTATAGAAGTGGGGAATGACCTAAAGGAATAAACAATTTGTCAAGATAAGAACCGAAGGCATTTTCACAGGTAAGTTATTCTACGTTAACATGCTTTGTCTTTGATTAATTATATGAGAAGCAAAACTCAGTAAGTACTGTTGAAGCAGAGTTATAAACCTCATCCACATAGGATTAACAGGACATTGAATGTCTGGAATCAAGTGTGGTGGTTGCTAGAAAACAACCATTAACTACTGTTTTTGAGTGAATGCATGAACTCAAATGTGGGATTCAGTTAATATTTTATAAAGGAATGAGAATCTACAAATAAGCTCAACAGCAATTAATTTTAGCAACCTTTCCAAATATCTTTTCTATCACTCTTCAAACTTTATTCTTTGTATATGGTTATTATCTAAAAATAATTATTAACACTACAATTTGTTTTTAATTTACATGCAAAAAGGAGAGAGCTTAAAAATGAGTATGGCAGTGGGGAAAGGAACTCTCAGCACAGTGTACAGTAATGAGTACCTCCAAGACAGTAAGAGGATAACCTTCCCCCCAGTATTCTGCAATAAGACAGCTATGACACACCATAAGTCTGATAAAGGTCATGGAGACCTAACACTATTTGTTAGATGGCACTCTAATTCAATGAATTAATAAATCTATTAGAACTACAGGGCACTACATCTCTACTATCAGTATTTTGAATTTTTATGAGTCACAATCACTAGCTTTCAAAGAAGTAAAGTATCTCTTATGAAAAATATTATTTTTAGCCAGGCAATTGTGGTACATGCCTTTAATCTAAGCACTTGGGAGGCAGAAGTGGACAGATCTTTGTGAGTTCAAGGCCACCCTGGTGAACAGAGTGAGTTCCAAGACAGCCAGAGTTACAACAGAGAAACCATGCCTAAAGAAAACCAAGAAAATAAATATTATTTTTAAAAGATTAAATAACTAAACATCTCTTGCTACCAAATGAAACCTCCAGTGCCAGGAATGGGTTAAATTGATCAAAGGCAATCCATGGGAATCCCCAAACAACCCAGCTTACTCCCAGAGAATGTGTTTACTCTCCAAAGGCCATATTGCTGAAGAAAACATCTATATAACTTACAGAACACAAAGAGGTCAAGCTGGTACATAGCTAGAGCCTTCTCCCATACTGACTAGTGTTCATGGTACTAGAAGTTACTCTACATGCTACCAGAGGAGAAAGATAAACACTATACCAGCAACAAATTCTGTCCAAATTTTTTTTTTATCCACAAACAGCAAATGCTTTGCAGCAATAAAAAGTTATGGGGCCACATAAAAAAAATCACGTATGGAGGAGTCATTGCAGTGAAAGCCACAATATAGGCAGACAGGATTAAAGTACCTACAGATGAAGACTAAGGGATTTCAGCATCTGTGGAACAGAAAGCAAAAGCCTTTTTTACTTTCATTTCTGTTGTGATAAAACATTTTGGCAAAAAGCTATTTAGAGGAGAAAAAGACTTATTTCAGCACACAATTCCAGGTTACAGTCCATCACAGCAGAGAAGTCACAGTGCTAGAGTTTGAAGCTGTTGGTCAGATCAAATCCACAGTCAAGAGCAGAGAGAAAGGAACACACTCATACTTCCTTGCAGAGTTGCTTGTTTCATTTTGCTTGTTTTCTCCATTCATACACAATTCAGAACTCCCCTGCCTAGGGAATGGTGTTACGCACAGTGGGTTAGGTATTCCCATAGCAATTAACTTAATTAAGAACCTCCCCCGCAAGAGACATACTCACAAGGCTTACCCAATGTACACTATATCTCACTGAGAATGTCTTCCCCAGTGATTCCAGATTGTGTCAAGCTAACAGATAAAGCTAACCAACACAAAAGAGCAACAATAGTGTCCGTAAGATACTGGAGGGTGGAATACTAGAGACCTGCTTGGTGCCCAGGGAAAGCAGAATGTGATAGCTATAGAAGTGCTGTTGGACCTGGAAGTGCTTTTACGTGTCTCCTTTTGGAGGCAGGTCAAAAAGCTCTCTGCCAACTTTATAGACACTAACAAGATGAACCGAGTACATGAACCTGAGTCATCACTGACAGACAGATTTTATAGGGAAAAATAACTGGAGCAAAAAACTCTATGGAATTATTTTACTTGATTTTAGAAATTATTTTTCAAAAATACAGAAATACTTAATAAAATTTGAAAATGCACATAAATGCAAACCGGTTAGACATACATTTAATCATACCATTATATACTGGTCTTAATTAATGTACTATAGGATATTTCTGAAGAATAATAAGGGCTACAAAGAAATTCAAATTGTTATGGGTAAACATTGTCAGTATTATTCTAACACTGTGAGGTTGGTATAGAGAGATGAGTCCCTAATTATCCTCTCTGTCATTGGGCTCCTCCTAGCAGGGAGGATGGTACTTGCAAGCTTGAGCCAAAACTGGATCTGCTCCTCCTTGGGTCTGAAGCACTCAGCAGGGCACTAAAATTGATCACAGGTTTTATATTGAAACAATGAGCATTCCTACAGCATGATTTGTGGCTAAGAAATGCCATGTCCTTTAGTGAGAGCCAATTCTCTTTGGCAAAGAAGCTGAATTGAATACTAAGCCAGAAATGGAAAAAGATTCAACTGGAGGTTTCATTGTGCTAATAGTAAAATGAGCAAGTTCCCTCTGGTCAAAATTAAAATCACAATATGCTAAAAAATAATTTATCATTTCTTCAGTAGATTGAAACATATACCAATACGTTCATAAAATGTTTCTAAAAATTAAACATCCACAATGGCAGAATGTCTGTTAACCATACTCTGCTTTGAAAAAATAGGTAAAAGGGACCATGCATTTATTTCATCTTTCTTTTATTAATTGTATCACTGAGTAACTAAATAGAAGGGAAGATTTTTTATGGTTGTATTATAGCTAATGAATGAAGAGAGAATTACAATATCATTTCACAGCTCCTAATGAATTAATGGGCCTAGACGTGGATCATTAATTACAGCTAGAATTGCACAGAAAGACAGACCTTGACTTTATGGAAATGACAAGCCATTTTATGAAGCATCTTCTTTAAATACTGATCATGAATCTGACCTAATTTCCAAATCCAAATCTCAAATTAAAAAAAAAAAAACATGCTAAAAGCAAGGTTATGGAAGAAATTACTTAAAAATGATGTTTGATTTTCTTTTGTTATTTTAATTACTATTAAGTTGAAACAGCAATTTTAAGATACAGGATTAATTTTGTAAATACCTCCATCTTCCAGGAACTCTTTCAGTTCCTCAGAGCAAAATTCAAACAGGTTTTAAGAATCTTCAATGTTAAATATGAGCATGGTGCAGATCAGTTCAAGGTGATTCCTGGTGAGCCATATGCTGACAGGCTAGCTAATGACGTTCTCTCAGAAGGATTACCACTGAGCAAAACTGTCTTGCTGGAATATGAATGCAAAACAAAAAGATTAAATGTCTTGGTTTGAAGTTAATTTAATCACAGGGCTTTGATATCTTTCTCCCTTTCATTGCAGGAGTGTTACTGATCATTGAAATCAGAATGTGCTGTGTTCCATTTATTTCTTCCTGACATACCACATTATATACTTGTGAGTTTGGGTCCCTGAATATAGGTTTGAATTTTCTCAACCTAAAACACTCAGACTATATCTTTCAGAAACTTTCCATGTAACTTGAGAAATAAAACTCAGTTTTATGTGTTTTTCTGGAGAAGCAATGGCTATTGGTGACTAGACGTCAGCATGTCTCATAATGTCATCAGCCATTTTCAGTTCCCTTATATACCAACTACTAAAGTAGGTTCTGGGTATAAAATAACTTATTAAATTTACTTAAAGGCTGGAGACATAGTTCAGTGCTTAAGATCATTGGCTGCTCTTCCAGGTGACCAGGGTTCAATTTCCTGTTCCCACATAGCATCCTGCAAACATCTGTAACTCTAGATCTGGGAGATCTGAGGCCTTCTTCTGGCCTCTCAGACAGTTAGCAGGCATTCAGGTGGTGCACAGACACATGCAGGCAAAGCACTCATACACATTAAAAGAAACAAACTTGCTTAATCACTTCATCATACTCAATCAGTGCCGGGCTTGTTTACCACGTAACTTAAGCTCAAGAAGACAAGCACAAGGAACAAAAGCATTCCCCAAGGGTCTTCTGTGCAGCTTCCTTTTACTATTTCAGCTATTTATTTCATGGTTTTACAAGATCAAAAGAAATATAATAAAGCCCTGGTTAGTCTTTGTCAGTTTGACCCAAATTGGAGTAAATGATTAGAGAGAACCACATTCAAGTAATTGCTACAATCAAATTGGCCATGGGGCATGTATATGGAGCATTTTCTTGATTAATGATTGATGGCCCAACCCTCTGTAATTTTGCCACCCCAGAGCAAGGTGGTCCTGAATTGTATAGGAATGAAGCTGTGGATGTGTTGCTCCATTGTTCCTGCAATTGCTTCTGCTTGAGCGCTGACTTACCTCAGTGATGGACTATGATCTGGAAGTGTAGGCCAAATAAATCCTTTCATCAACTCAGTGTTTTATCACAGCAACAGAAAAGCAACCTAGTATACATACATAGTTTCAGTATTATATATTTAGGTACCCCAATTCAATAGTAGCCATATGACAAATATATATTTTTCTCTAAAATTTCTCTCAGTTATTTAAAAATCATGCAGTAAGCATGACTTGGGACCCCAGGGTGTTGTGACTCACAGACTTCAAATGGAAATCTAATGGCAGTATCTCTGCCATTATCCAAGTGCTGCATGTATACAGACAGCACTTCACAGTTAGTTTGAATACAGACAAGATAAGCCTACCACACTTCAAAGTTTTTGTAAAAATCATATCCAGGTGTAGTTTAGATCCCAACTATGGTCGTAACTAATACTTGCATTAGAATATGGCTAAGAATAGACACAAATATTATAACTACTTTAAGCTTACATGTTCAAATTTTCACACTGAAGGATTTTTCAGTTAGCGTCGAAATGTTCTTTCATTTTCACATGATTTAGCAAATGGAGACTGTGATACAGAAGCTCATCATTAACTGTGCATTGCTATTTTTATATCATATGCACTCAGGCATGTAGGTGACATGTGCTAATAAAAGGTGAAAGATTTATACTATCTGAAGAGAAACTAGGGTAATAGTTGACACATTTATTCAGCCTCAGCTCTTTCTTTGCAGTATGCAAGAAGATGAGAAGCACCATTTAGAGTTATGTAAAAGCAGCACGACGATGTGAAAAACCTGAGTATTCGTTTTCAGATATGAGAGAGTTAGAATGAAATTTAATCAGCCAACGAGTGTGGCCTCGGAAAGCTTCTGATAACTGAGTGCTATCGTCTGTAAAAATGGGGCATGTAATATTCAACTTGAATTTTCCTTTTACGATTTAAATACAGTAACCAAAATGCTTACTGTTTGGCATGATAGTGAGGTAAATGTTGAACAATGAAAGTACAAAAAAATGTTAAATAAGAAGTTGGCTGCCTAAAGTTTTATCTACATGATGTCAAAATTCTACAGTATTTCAGAATAAGGAAATTACTGCTTGGAATGCTATAGGATTGACTTTCTTTGAATAGCTTATGGTTATGACTATCAAAAAAATTTATAGTTACAAAAAGTGTATTTTATATACCTCTTAAACTTTGTATTTGTTTTATAATGTTAAAAATTCAGAATAATTTGTTGAATGTTTTGGAGTTTACTATATTCATTTTCATGTCGTATAATGTGAATAACAATCTTTAGAAGAGAAATAAGTTTGTTATTTATGTGTAGAATAAAATAAGAGTATAGAGACTAATCTTTTTCCAGAATGTGTTGAGTTACAGATGCTGGAGTGGTTGCCACTGACACTACAAGGAGACATAAATAATGACCTACATGTTTCACATTGTTGAGATCACTTACACTAAGAGAAGACAGACACTTCAAGTACAGGCAACACAGGCACACAAAGTAACTGTAACTTGTCACCTGAGCAAAGGGCAGTGTGGAGGAATGGAAGGGATGGTCACTGTTTGCCTGTAGGGTAAATGTCTGCATTTATGTTCTAAAGGAAGTTAAAGTCCAACCTCGAGGCCGGAACAAAGTAGACCTGGAAAAACCCTTGAGATTCCATGTTGGGGCTGGAGGTATATCTCTGTGGCAGAGTTTCCCTAGCCTTTGCTTTGAATCCTATTCCCAGCACTAAAAAAAAATCAAGGAGGAGGAAACTTAAGTTTACGAGTCTTTTAAAAATTCTTTTAAGAATTATTTTTCTTTTAAGAATCTTAAACTTTGAAGATCCTTAACCTAGTCCATTTTCATAGAGTAAATCCCAAATCAAATATACCAAATGTAAACAGAAAGAAGGCAAAGCAAAATCCAAAGGTATGGATAAACACAGACACACAGACACAGACACAGACACAGACACACACACACACACACACACACACACACACACACATACACACATTCAATTACTCAACTAATTAGTAGTCATGAAAATTCAAAATGGATTATAATGGATATTTTTTCTTTTTTTTTTCCTTAAAACGATTTATTTGATTTGTATAAGTGTTCTAACTGCATGTATACCTGTATACCAGAAGATGGTACATGATCCCATTATCGATGGTTGTGAGCCACCATGTTAGTGCTGGGAATTGAACCGAAGGCCTCTGGAAGAGCAGTCAGTGCTACTAACCTCTGAGCCATTGCTCCAGCCAGGATATTTTCTCTTAATATTTTTTTTTCATTTTAATTAAAATATAATTACATTACTTCCATCTTCCCTTTCTTCCTTTAACCCCTCCTGTGTCTTTTCTCTTCCTCCTCTCCCATAACCTCTTCTTATTCTCTTTCAAATTCATAGACTCTTTTTCTTTGATTATTCTTGTTGAATATATTTGTAAACACACACATATATACATACTACCTACTGAGTCCATTTAATAATGACTAGATGGGGAAGAATTAATGTCTGACAGTGTTGATTATTGGCAAGAATGTGAAGCAATGGGTCCTTTGTGCTCTCTTAGTGGGAACACACATTAGTAGACTTGCTTCTTGAAACAGCTTTGCACTAATTAGGAAGATGAACATGTTCATATCCAAGAATGAAATGCTTGCACTTCTAGAACAACTTGACAAGCGCAGTCACATGTGAGATTTTGATGCCAGGAAGAAGGCTTAACAGAAAAGCATTTTTTGTGCATGCCTGATGATCTGAATTCCATCCTTGGAAGCTAGGTTTCATATACTCAGATGTTAGGTAGCATGTATTTGCAATTCTAGCACTCCAAGGGAGAGAGAAGTGGGAAGACAAGACAATATGCTGGAATCTACTTGTAAGGCAGGTAGCCTAGAGTGTGAAGCATGGAAATACACACTGGGGAGTCTCTGCCTCAACACAGTAAACACAAGAACACACTCCTAGCAGTTACTTTGTGACCTCCATTGAAGGCCAGAGCACACGTGCTCATTTGTCTTTGTTGTATGAACAATAATAATAAATAATATAACAATAATCATAAATAAATATATGAATGTATTTTTAAAAAATTTAAAAGGAGATCATAAATTTTTTTATTTTCATTTCCAATGTAAGAGATTTAATAACATTTTAGGAAATAAATATGAATAAAAAATAAACCTTTTATACAGAAAGGGGGGGCAAAAATTTGCCTAAATGATGAAAGAATTAAATTGTAAACTAATATTCAATCAGATTTTCAGTTCCAAATGTCATAATTAACTTGTTATCAACTTGACACACCTGGAAGGAAGGAAGCAATTGAGGAATTGCCTTCATCAGTCAAGTCTTTGACATGTCTTTGGGAGCTTTTCTTGATTGGTAACTTATGTAGGAGGGTCCAGACCTCTGTGGGTGGTCCTGGGTTACATAAAACAGCTGGCAGACTATAAGCCAAAGAAAGCAAGCTAGAAAGAAGCGTTCTTTCATTTCCTGCTTCCAGTGTCCTGCCTTGAGTTCCTGCCTTGGCTTCAGTTGGTGATGAAATGTAAAGTGTAAGATGAAATATGACCCTTACTCCCTTCCAACGTTGCTTTTGCCCATGGTTTTATCACAGCAACAACAAACAAACTAGAATAAAATCCATGTTAATTATGTGGTAGAAAATAATATCACCCCAAAAACTACCAACCAAAACAAACAAAAATGAAACCTTCACTGGGTAATTAAAAAAAAAAAAATCACCCACCGGGTAGTGATGGCCCACACCTTTAGTTCCAGCACTCAGGGGGCAGAGGCAGATGGATCTCTGGAAGTTCAAGGCCACATTCCTCTACAGAGTAAGTTCTAGGACAGCCAGAGTTACAACAGGAAACACTGTCTGGAAAAACAAAACAACAACAAAAACAACAAATCATTCATCTTTAGTATTCCTTCTTGCCCTAGGCCCATCCTTCAAGGCATGAAAGGACTTGGATGTTCCTCTCAAAATAATTTGTTTTTGATGAAAGAGACTGATCTCCATGCTGTAGATTCCATCATTGATCATTGAACAAGGGTCTCTGTGCCACTCCTGGGCTTCCCATTTGCTCTGTAGGGCACTGAATATTCTGTGGTGCATCACTCTCAGGGTGATTAGCCACTGAAGTGCCAAGGGTCAGTCAGGATCATAGTAGCCAAGGAACTGGAGGTGCAGATCCTCTGGTTGCTGTTTTTGAGGCAGGATCTTACTCTGTAGCCAGCCCTGACCTGTGACTCACTATGTAGCTCAATCTGGCCTCAAACCCACAATCGTCCTACATCAGCCTCCCGTGTGTGGGGGATTACAGGCAGTGTCACCACATCTCAGTTTCTCAGATCACTTTATCAGAGGGCACAGAATGCAGAATAGTTGAATTACTGTCTTCTAGTAGTCTTCAGCTGCCCCTTCTGAGGAGACCTGTCATGGTATAGAACACATAGGAGGCTCATCTTTCACCTATGCAGTCATCATAGGCCACTCCGTACCGTCTTTCCTGTTCAGGGCTAATGTTTCTGAAGCAACTTGCGGTAGTTTCTCACTGGAAGTAGCTAAAGTTATTTTTTTAGCCAGAATACCTTTCTTCCTTAGCCTTTAATTGTACTCCATTTTGTTCCCTACCCTAACATTAAGCACTTCCTCAGGAAATGTCAAGGCAAGAATCATCTTCTCAGGCTATGCCTCTACTAAATACATCCAAGGTAATGGTAAGAAGTTTCTCTGGTGCATGTCCTTGCTTTCCAAACATTCTTGGTAAACATCTGTTGGGCACCTGCTTGAGTCTAATTTTCTTCTACCATTCATTGAAACACAGCCATACCTCTCCATCCAGTAGAAGCCTGCTGCATGTATTTCCTTAAGGTGAAGATTTCTCAATATGTTTGTATGGATGGAGAAAGCTGACTTACAGAGTTTGTTTAAGAATAGTCTCCTGCACCTATTAGACCAGGATCTAATGGCAGAAGTTTTAACTGTCTCTGTTTCTCTGTGTGTGGGGTGGGGGATGGGGAAGCAATTTCTATTAAGGCTGTGTTTTAGTTCATGCCAGAATGTTCTTTATTCAGAAATTTAAAACATGGGGTTGTAGGAAAAAATCATGACTTCAAGTATCTTTCCCCTCCAACGTCTTGATTTATGTTACAGAATTTATTACTCAAAAAATAGCCCTCCAAGAACAAACCAAAAATAAAACTGGCACAAACTAGTAATCCTTGAAAATTACTCACTTTTCACATATTTAAATATATTTCAGATAGTATCAGGGTCTCTCAGCATATGTGCCTTTAGTTGGGGTGTAAAGCACCTTCTAACAGATTCAGCACTTGGTGATGCTCATTCGTTTACATTGAATTGATGTGTTTCCCAAGACATGAGTTTTGCAAGAGAGAGTGAACAAATGTACAGAGAAGTTACTATGATTTTATTATGGACAGAGGAGTAAGAGAGATAAAACCATTCTATTAATTATACCAGAAATTGTCCAATCAGGCTCAACGACCATCAGTTCTCAACTTAACAAATATTTAATACCTTTAGAGTTATAGACCAATATATAATATATGTCAGACTCACACTATAACGGTTTAGATATGTTTGTATTTTGCTGTAACCTAAATTAGTGGAGTCATGCATTTATGTACTTTTATATTATTGTAGAGATGTCTCCATCCAAAAACCAGAAAGAGCCACATACTTGCTAGAGAAAATCATATGCTTAGCATGTTTCTTCTCTTGTTCCATTAGTAACATTGTAGATACTTTTAAATTTGAAGCCATTAAGTAGCATGCAAATTTATCTTATAATACATAATAAAAACAAAAAAATGAGATCATTCAAATTGATTTTAATTTTTCCTGCTTTATTCATAAACAATGTTATACAATGTGTTTTTATTTCAGAATAGTTTAAATATTGTTAATCATTATATTTTAAAATTTGATAATAACTATAGACTTCTGCTAAAAGCAAATAAGATGGATTTGGCTAGTAAGTTTGACAATAAAGGATATTTCTTCTAGCTAGTGTGTGTGTGTGTGTGTGTGTGTGTGTGTGTGTGTCTGAGATATTCCTGATTTTATATTGGCATTGTGGATCTGATCTTACGTCTTCCCATTTGCACAGCAAATGTTTTGTCCAATGAGCTATCCTTTAAGCTCTGAGCAATTAGATTTAATGACCAATATGTTGAGGAAACTAACTCCTCTATACCCACTAACATTTTTACATCTCCTTCATTCCTCCATTGTAATAAATAAACAATATTTTGATTTTACTAATCCTTCCTGGTGTGCACACTTAATGAAGTGCCAATACGTGAAAAACGCAAGAATGATTGTCTATTCTTAATCTGATTAAAATATCCTGTTGTAGAACAAGAAGACTGTAATTTTCAACCTGAATAAAGTTAAGGGGTACTTGATCAATATTTTAGCTGACCTTTAAAAATAACTTTTAAAGTGAGAGTTTATGGGTGACATTCATTATTCATTTTTAAATAAGTTAGAATCATTGAATGATACTATCAAAAGACAATTTTCATTCCTTAGTTATATAACCTTGTCCTAAGAAAAATCAGGTTACTAAAAAGCAAAGTAAGTGACTTGACATTAGAACAAAATACGGTGCAGAAAATAAATCTGAATGGGAAACACTCCTCTCACATGCAGTGAGCGGCAGACTGAGATTAAACAGACAACTTAAAAATGGTTTTTGGCCTAACTTATGAATCAATCAGAAAAGTAAGCATTAGTGAGCATTTGATGACTAGTGGAGGATAGGAAAGGCGTTTGAGGAACATATACTCAATATACTTAGATAGATAGGTTCATTCCTTTAAAATTATGTCACAACTGTCTCAGGACACCTGATTTCATAGGTTCTATGAGGTTTGAAAACTACAATTCTCTGGATCTCATCATCTCTTTATATAAATCACATAGTCCCAGATTTATATCCCTTTATCTGTTACACCTTTTTTCTGGAAAATTCTCAGTGGATATTAGAATCTCAGCCTTCTGCACTTGTGGAGCCCTTTATGGCTAGGCAGCTCTCAACCTTAAATGATTAATACAGCTCTACACAAAATGAAGTTTGAAGATATAATAATTTCCCCAAACATATAAGCCAGGTATACCACTCACTAAATTGTTAAAACTGCTAACACAGCATGCAGTTATGCTCTGCAGGAAAGAAAAACAGTCCAAATAAGGAAATGGAAGATTATGGATCTTCATGGCTTTGGTCTATGTAAAGTTGCCTTTTGAATTTCTGAACCTCTTTCAGAATTTCCATCTCCTATAAGTAGACTGAGCAATGAGGTTGCTAATTTCCTTAAATATTAAAGTTTATTTTTTATTTTTTCAGGCTACTGAACAGGAAAACAGGTATGAAACACATGGTGAGCTTGTTTCAGCATAAGGCAAAAGACGTAGAGAAAGAAATGCTTGTATATTTGTAAGGCATCAAGTCCTTGGAATCAGGGACCCTAATTGTAGTCACAAGTAAGGATTTGTACTAAGTTAGAAGGGTTATTAGACAGGAAGGAGATGAATTACTTGAATTGCAATTTGGTATACTTAGCTAAGGTTATATTGTTTCCAATTGTTGTTTTTAGATACATTCTAGAGGGCATAGGATTTCTGTTACAACCATCCATACGCATAGTAAAGATTCCAGATTTGAACATTTTCTCTTGACAGCCTAGTAGAATGCATGCAACTGGTTTGGTGAGTTCAGTATCACCCTGCTATGCATCTTACATTTAGACCTCACAATTATCAAATATCAAATATCAAAGCTTCCTTCCTCTGTGAAAATGAAGGGAATTATCCTAAAATTACCCTAAAAATTGTAAGAACTCAGTTCTTAATATGTTCTCTTCCCCAAGCTGATCATTAAATAAAATTCAGGAAATGCAAATTTTAATTTGGAAGAAACTTACGATGGTTCACACTCATAGAAAGCCTAGAAGACACTTATTTTCACACATGTCACTGATTGGTTTAAACCCTTTATTGTCTACCTATTTGAAATGAAAGCAATCTTATCCTCAATTCTAGTTGACATTCATGGTAAATCCCAAAGCCAAACAGATTTTGCAGTGTGGCTTAATATGGTGTTGCTTAGTGCAGGGGAGGGCAGTGCTTAATTTGAGTTAACGCCTTAACTAGAATTGGTGCAAAGCAATGATTTTGATTCACAAGTTATTGAGAAAGAAAGCAGAGGTATAAGAAATACGTGACAAGACGGCTTCTGATGAAGTCTAATGGGATACTGTAGGGAGAGGGCAGTGGTGGCAAATAAAACATCAGAAAATTAAACCGACCTGAGCCTCAGCAGAACGGTGGTACTGTGCTCACACTGTCCACGCCACTCTCATGGCAGGGGTTTATTAAGAAACAACACCTGCCACAGTAGACGGACACTCTAATTTTGGGACTGATCATTAGGTATCTTTACTTCCACCTCAATTACAAATCGTTTCCTGGTTTTAATTCTATGAAATTACAAACATTATAAATATATAATATTTTCAAATGCCTTTTACAGTAGTTTAAAATGATTTAAATTGTATCTATTGTTTCCACTATCTTTCTTTTAAAATATTCAAATTTGAAAAATGACACTGCTATGATCAATAATGCACTTAGTGATGAATTGCACTCAAGTGACTGTGTTAGTTTTACACTGTCATGAAAATTGGAGCCACTCCTGTAGCCCGATAAGTTACATGTAATCACGACAGGGTTATAGTGAGGTTTACAGAGCTAACTTAGTTTCAAAAGGCTGCTGATTTGCATTGGAGGTTCTTTCCAATTTAATTTAAGTTCCTCATCCAGGGAGCAGCTCGGATGATTTGTGGTTTCATAAAGCATTCTGAAAGGCCATTTCATTGGCCATAGGAAATAAACTTGGAATCAGATTTCCTCAACCCAGTCTATGATAGAATGCCACTTTCACAATGGGCAGTACAACTTTTATTGGAAATTGTTGTATTGCCATAAAGCCAAACTCTTTACTATATTTCTGGTCATGCTCAGTGAATAAATGTTTATGTCATGATTTAAGTATAGTTATACACAGTCATGATCACTATTGCTCACACATTAGTGTGATTTCCTTATTTTCAAAGACTGATCCTCTCAAAAACTGGCTACATTATGGAAAAAGAGTTGTTCATGTGTCTGATTGCTTCTGGTCAAAGATTGCAGTTTTGAAAGCTTAGTGTAGTAAGTCTTAATAACCATGGCAACAGCAAATTCTGGTGAGAAAAGGGGCATCATTTTACATGATTCTCCTCCTTTTTGCTTCAATTCCCTCTAACACATAACACACACCAGCACATTGCTGGTCTCTTCTCCTTATATGGTGAGTTGTCCTTAAAATTTCAATTTAAATGGACTTAGTAATTCCCATACATCATACAATTTGAACAGCTTTTATATTCATCAGCACTCCAACATTAATAAAAATAGACTTGTGTTAAATTTGCATATTAATGTAGGTTTAGTTACAAACAGCTTGAGTAGATTTATCTTAATGCCCCTGGCTTACTCTTTCATTTCATCTTCCTCCCTCATACACATATTTTTTAAAATAAAATATCCTTTTAAGAATAATGAAATATGCCATCAAGTATTAGTTTATATATAACATCTAGACTCAGATATAAGAGCCTGCCGTTCTTGAAATTGCAGTTATTAATAAGGATCCAGCCAAATAGCATTGCCCTGTGAATGGATTGATGAACAAGAAGTCACAGACTGTCATTAGTCCTGTGATTTTAAGAACAAATTGAAGTAAAACAAAATCAGACAGATCAACAATGCCTCACTGTAGAAGGTATGCCATTTATAAAAAGATATCTATATATTCATTTTATATATATATAGTATATATACATATATAATGTATATATTGCTATATATTATACATATGTTACATATATATTTTCAAAGACTTAATTCAGAAATATATAGTCACAGAGGTTGATGGCTTTTATTTAGCCACTGCATTAACAGAAACAAGATATCTCCTCTTCCCTGTTCTCAGTGTGCCCACTCTGAAGCAAACCCTTTTCAGGGAAGGGCCTCTTGCTTCACTACTACAATAATCTGCTCATATCCAATGTAATTTCCTGTTTGAACCTGCCACAGCTCTTCTTAAAGTGGGTCTGGATAACCTTGCTCCACTCTCCTTTATATCTATAGGAATGAATTCCAGTGCACTCATTGACACTGGTAGGGCTGATTTAAACTCTGACTTTAGTCCCTCTTCATAAAGGACTTCAGAGTCTCATTCTCACCCCTTTCCTGCTATAGTTCACATGCACCTCCATTTTCTTATTCACCGGTCTTTTTTTGTTAAACTTATTGTTGCCATGAGCCCAACCTCATCTTTCTCACCTTTTGTTCAGTATCCTGTAACTTCTGAACACTCTCACATTCAGTACAGTGTGCTTGGATTGGATAGTTGCTCTAACTCACACCCAGAGGGTTCTCCAAAATGTTTGATAATCTCCCCGGAAATCTCTCTCTCTCCTAGTCCCTCTCTATCTCCCCTCTGTGTGTGTGTGTCTCTGTGTGTGTGTGTCTGTGTGTGTGTGTGTCTGTGTGTGTGTCTGTGTGTGTGTGTGTGTGTGTAGCATCATCAGTGTCTAAGAAACTCTTGTTCAAAATTCAAGAACCATGGGAAAATGACTATTCCTGATTCTCCCACTTCTTTACCATTTACCTTTTATCTCAATATTAAACAAGCCCTACAAATTATTCAGCTGTAGGACATCTTCAGAAACTATCCTCTCCTGTCTAGTCTCACAGAGGACTAACTCTTGCTCTTATTTTTGACCTCTTCACAATACCCTGCTCTGCCTCTGGGGATATATAGCCTGTAGTCCTCCTGCAATCCCACACACTGGAGATTGGGACAAGGGATCTTCAGAGGAAGCAAGCTAGCTAGGCTAGCTTTAATCTTTAAGCTCTGGGTTCAATTGGAATAACTTGCCTCATTATATAAGATGGGAAAACAATTGACAAAGTAACCCAACATCAACCTCTGGCCACATTGCACACACAGACATGCAAGCACACACATATACACAGACATACACACATACACACAATACTTAATGTAACATTTTAAAATAGGCTCAAAGGAAAAGTGCAATTAAAAATCTTACTTTTACTTTGACTTAAGAATTAAATGACTCAACATCTGTAGAACACTTGCTCTCATTAGTATTTCCCTTTCAGTTACATAACCACAGCAAATACCTAAGCTATGCTCTAAGCATTGACATATACCACAGAATTTTCATAGTAAAAATTAGGTTTCCTTTGCTTCACAAAAATATTGACTATAGATTTACAGTTAACATTTGTTACACATGTTTCAATATTTCCATTTGTCCTCCAAGAATGAACATATCAATCATCTAGTATATATTAATGAGTGACTCTGTATATAGTTATAAGCTTGTTATTGAGGCTGGACGTTTTATACACAACAATGCTCACACTCCGCAGGAATAGTTCTGTAAGGTAGGAGAGTGCTATTTGTCCAACAGTTTGATGTTTATCTCGGCAAAGCACATAGTTTGGTTCCATCACGATTCTAAGGTTCACATAGACGTTGCCTGTTACTGAATAATGAAGTTACTAAGCAGATGCACATGAGTATGTATACTTAAATTCATGAAAGTTTGTTTGAAAGTTAACAGGGGAAGTAAAATAACTACTTTACACTCTGTTAATTTGAGATCACTAACACAAGCATATCAGGAAAATGCTTGTATTTTTAAATTGATGTGTGTAGAGCATATAAAGATAATATTTCTTCTTAACAAACTTGGGGGGAAAGTATTTTTAACTTCATAGCTATTCACCCACTGGAGACATTTCTGTATTTACTAACCACAGCATTTACTTTTGAGTGTGTATATGTTTGTGGTGTGTGTGTTCACAGGTGTTCGCAGGTGCACAGCCATTGTGTGTGTGTATGCGTGTTTGCTCAGGCCCACGAGGGCACATATGGAATCTAGAGGTTGATATTAGATGTCTTCCTCAGCTGCTCTCCACCTTATAAATTGAAACAGAGTATCTTACTTGAACTCAAAGCTCACTGATTCAGCTATTTAGGTACCAGGTCTATTCCCAGAATCTCTGCCGCTGACATTCTGCCATTGAAGGCAGGATGCCATTCCCACCCATTTATGTGGGATATTAGGAATCTGAACTCTAGTCCTCACATTTCCTGGCAAGCAATTTATCCACTGCTCCTTCTCTCCAGTCCTTGAAAGGACATTTATTATTTTCTTTAAGTTAGTTGATTCACATTCGTAACATTAAATGATGTTTCTACACTGATTATTTGAATGGCAAAGTCACATTGGGGACATCATTGAAGACAAAAATGCAGTATACTTGAAAATTCTTATTCTATATCAAGGGCTTTTAAGCTAACTATTAGATGGTTGCATTCTAAGCTTGGATGTGCAAGGGTCTTAGGAAGATGCTATGTCTTCTTCCTGAATGCTGTATGGCAATGTAGTGATTCCTTTTCTTTCCATTAAAATTTGATTACTTTGCAATGTGTTTTTTTAATTTATAAAAAAGCATATCTTAGAATTGTCCACTTTTTATTGATTATTCCCTAGGTTATAGGACATATTAAATAAAGACATGCCTTCCTATTGAATAACACAAGGCTCTGAACTGATTTCTCCTGCTTTTGAGGTAAATTCAGCAATGTTTGAATTTAGCATTTTCAGAACTGGTTTCAATTTCAAGGTGTCTTTCAATTTCCTTTCTTTTTCAGTGGCAATGGAACAAAGTGAAATTGTACTCCACAGGAGCTTTTAGTATATATATATTTTTTTTAAGTAGAGCAATATGAAGGACTTAGAATTAAATCACATACCCTTTTCAAGTAGTAAAAATTAATTGTGCTTTTTATTTAAAAAATTAAATGGTTTCATAAAAGTCAGAACAGATGAGTCGTTGAGAGTGTGGAAAACATTCTGATGTTACACACACACACACACACACAACAGACGTGTGCAGTAAGTTGGGTTTATTAAAGCTGGAAGCCAAGAGCTGTGAGTTTTTACATTATTATGTAGTACCAAGTGGAAAAGAATGAAGATGTTCCTTAATATGATGAGTAGCTGGTAAAATAGGTATATCACTGCACACCAAATAAAACAAAAGAGGCGACTGATTTTAGATTATACACCAAGGTGATAGAATGAGAATTGGTGGAGCCAAGGCAAAGCGATGAGAACTTTATCGGTGGGAACACTAAGCGGGTGGGGAATGAGCAGCAGAATTTCATAGACTAAACAGTGACAAAATCACTGGAAGATCTCAAACCTGTGCATACAATTATTCACCATTAAGAGTTAAAAGTTTCCTTTAAAAACCTCTGGAGCACATTTTCATGCATATCATTTGTCCTTTAATCCACTTTTCGTCTCTCATTTGAGTATAGTATTTAATCGAAGAGTCTTTCGTTAAGTGACAGTATGTTCGCAGGGTTCCTCCATTTGGCACTAGCATCCAGACTTAGTCACAGTCACTTCAAATGTTCTGAAACCCTTGGTGCTAATTGAGGAAAATAAATTTCAAAAGACAGACAAGGAGGAGCACCAAAGCTCTTGAAGATTTTGCAGCACTGTTTGTGGCCCTCACAGAAACCTATTAGGTGGGCTTTTTAAAGCTTCAGCATGGAAAGTAATTGGGACAGATGCTTGGAGAGTTATTCCAGCTAACTCTAAACCTTTTATTGTAGGAACTGTTCTTCTAGTCCTTCCTGAGGTCATTCCCTTCCCAACTTCCACGAGATTCCAGTATAAAACTGTTGTTTATATTCTGCTATAATACAGTATAATAATAAACAATGGTGATTTAGTTATATAAATCACTCCAGGGAAATTCATTTATACCTCTGGGAAAATTCTGTGTGCTGGTAATCAATGTTTTCGTATTTCATTCTGTAAAATGACACAGGCCTTGTTTCCATTTGCACTGATGGCAAAAAGGCTGGAAAAGGGTTTCTCGTCTCAGACGAACTACATCAGCACGGGTATTCATACATCTCAGTTTGGAAAGCTTTCTGAGCAAACATGTAAAAATATTTAGTATAAACTGCTATAAGCTTTAACTGCACATACAAGATTCATTTCTGTCTTCAGAGACCAAAATAATTGGTCATGTTCAAGTGTCGTGCAAACTGATTGCTATCAAATGAGTTAATATTAACAACCTATGGGAAATTTAGAAACAAACTTTAAACCTGAAATAATTGTGCTTAGATAAGTCCTTGGGGCTGAGTGAAGTCTCAGTGTGTGAAGAGATTGCTATAAAAGTCTGGGAATCTACATTTGGATCGCTAGCTCCCGGATAATGACTGTATGCTGCCATGTGCCTGTAATCCAAGCACTTGGAGGAGGGTAAACACCTGGACGCTGGTGTCTCCATGGCACAAAGCTCTAGCCATTGCTCTGAGCTCTCGGTTCGATAGAGAGCAACAGATGAGGACATCAGATGTCAACCTCTGGCTACCACGTGTGTATGAAAATGATACGCACATGCATACATATATCCAACACAATCACACACACACACGATAATTAAATACTTAAAATTTCTGTCATTAATTTTGAAGATAGCATAATAGAAAAGTAAGGGTCCACCTTAGGCATGATAGAAATTGCTTAGGAGCATTGTGAAACTTCAGGAATTGAGGTAGTAATAAGACTTACATTTTTTGCTTCCCCTGACAACAGTATTTTATAAGGACATTTTTATACATACTAGCACTCTTCCTTACTCTCACAAAGTTGCACTTCGTCTCCTGTCATCCATGGGAGATATTTCAGGGCCTCAGTGCTTGCCTGAAGCCACAGATGTCATTAAACTTTTTGATTAAGCAATTGTCACATCCTGTGTCGTCAGCCTGTGCATCTTGGAGTTGTCTGGATAGCTAGCCCGTATCACGAGGATAAACTCTGTCCAAAGCAGAGGAGAAGAAACTGGAGCAAGTGTCCATCGTGCTTCCCACATTGGCATGTAAATTAAATTATGACCTCTTTGTAGCTATTCTCAGGCTATGGCTCTATCAGTATAGAAATGGTGGAAAGAAAATCCACGGACGACTAGAGACTGATGTTGTCTTGCCTACTTGTAGATATAATGAAGCACTTACAGGAGCAAAACATGCTTAAAATAGATAAATTAGATGAATTTTAACACATCAATAAAAGACCTGATTTTCCACTTATAATATAGACTATCAAAATGATCCTCAATGCTCTATATAGAGATAGAGTTTTGGAATATAACTCCATTATTAAGAATCACTAAAATATCCCCCAAAGCCAGATACTTTATTTACATTATACTTACATATATGATACTTCCATAGTAGTTTAATGCTATAAATATAAGAGTATAGATTTTTTAAAGCTCTAGAAGCCTTACTTACTGTATTATACGTGAAACATTGATTATTCATAGTTGCTTCTTTGCAATTGTAAATTGAATAGGTAAACATGATATATATTAAAATAAAGTAAAAATGTTGAAAACAAATTTTTGTGTTCTCCCCACATGTAGTGAGTTTAAGTCCTTTATAAAATGCATTGAATGTGTCTACACTCGCCACTAATATTTCAAGCAGGAATACAGCTTCAAGTATTAAAAGAAATTTGGGTAACTCAGGCATGAAACAGTTTAAGGCCTATATATAAGTTTTCTCTATATACAGAAATTCTTAATAAAGCAAAATTTTTGGTCATTTTTAGCTTATACATATTTGGAGATTTTCATAGCAACCTTCATTTGAAAAGAAAAAAAACTCATGAAGCATAAAAAAAAAGTCTTTTACAAAATATCATTTAAGAAAGTTTTTTAATCAGGTAAAATGATTTCTTTTCCAGTGAATTCAGGTTTCAAATCAAATCATCACAACAAATTGTGCCCTGTCATTTACAATATGTATCTTATGTATTCAAGTTAAACTTGAATATGTATCCCTAAAAATACATTTGTGTGAAGAAAGTATTTTTGCATTTTTCTATAAATTATATTTATTTCAAATTGTAATATTTTGTTTCAATTCATTTTCATTATTACTGGTATATTTGACTGTAGTAACATGCATTTTAACATCTAGAAGTGATTCTGATGTTTTAAATGGGTATGATGTCATTGGCTTGTTATTCTGGTTGTAGGGAGGGCAAGGCAGGAGAATAGTGACTGAGATCAATTTAGGCTTCATAATGAATTTTTAGTCGCTCGGGTATATAATAAGAGCCCTTCTCAAAAAAAATAAATAAAAAGGAGAATAAGAATAAGAAGAAAAGAAAAATAAGAAGAAGAAGAGTAGGAGGAGGGGCAGTAGAAAGAAGAGAAAGAAAAGGAAAGGAAAAACACTAGAAAAAAGAAAGAAAACATAAATGTTGAATTACTGATGATGTCTTGACAGTAGCAGATAGTAAAAAAGAAAATACTTAAATCTGAACAAAAGCATTTGAACAAAGGATCTTGCAGGAAGAATAGGTCGAAGGTTTTGTGGCTGGGATGGTGTCTCAGTTTCACCACTGCAAAGGAAAGAACCCATACCTGATGCTGCCGAGGAACTAGAGGTCAGGAACTAGGGACTGGATAGACCAGGGATGATTTCTAATGATACTCTGCCCTACTCATAGATCAGTGCCTGGCACAAGCTTCCTCAGAGTGACTTTCTCAGGCTGCTGGTAGCATATACAGAGACCCAGGGCCAAACATCCTGCAGACCTTCAGGAACCCATGGAAGAGGGGAGGAGGGATTGCTGGGACAAGAGGTGTCAAGGACTCCAGGAGAACAAGCCCCATGGAGTTAACTGACCAGCACTCTTAGGGGTTCACAGAGCCTGGAGCGGCAGACGTAGAACCTGCAGGATGCCCTAAATAAATCTTATGGTTGTCTGGCTTGGTGTTCTTGTAAAACTCCTACAACTTCGAGTGGAGGCGAGGGTGGGTTGTGGTTGGAGGAGTTCTGACATTTCACTTGCACTTGGAACCCTTTCCCTCCTGCTGGGTTGCCTAATCCACCTTTGAGGTGGGGATTACTGCCCTGCATTTCTCCACCTTGTTAAACCCTGTTTGAGTGGTAACCTTGAGAGGACTGCTCTTTTTTGAGGAGAAGCAGGTGGTAGAGGAGTGGAGGCTGGAAGTGGGGGGCTTGAGGGTAGGTTTGCGGGAGAGAAGAGATGGAGGTAGCTAGAAGAATGAAGGGGGAGTCCGGATGTTTTATAGAAGAGAAGAAGAATGAACAAAAGCATTTGAACAAAAAGAGTAGATTTTGGTCATTCACCAATACATGCTTAGATCCATGCACTCTAAACTCATTCTGTGCATTTGCAACCACACTGAATGGATTGTGAAAGCTAGATTCAGTCTACTGCCTTCATACTTAATTAAAACCTTGAAAGACATACTATTTTATATAGTAGTATCTTGCAAGTAGGAAAATTCCTTTGTGTATTTGTTATTTATTAGAGAGGAATGAAACACCTATTGGTGATGAGTTTCCGATTTCATTATACATTCATAAAGAAGATAGTTAGACAAATTAGATACTATGATCTTCGTATAAAGAATTTATTTAACATGTGACTTCATAATATCTATGGTGTTGTCAATCAAAAACACATCCCAACTTCTGAGATGCTACTTTTGTTAGAATCCAAGAAAAATAATCAAAATAAATTGTAATCATCGAAATATTATTTCTTGAATTTTGTTTTATTCAGTAAACTAAGTTTTACTCTCAGGCACTTTTCTTTGTGTTTCTCATGGGTTGTTGCATATATTTTTCACACTCAAAAAACCCTGTTGTCTGAGATTACTGAGATTAGTGAGGAATGTGAAGCCCATAGTTTTATATATCTAATACATAATTAGAGTCAATGAATAACAGAATGAAAAATAATTTTTCATCAACAAAGAGTGTTTTGAATACTACTTTAGGCTACCAAAGGTAATAAGGTAGTTTTTCTTAATCAAGCTTTCTTCAGTAAAACTTAAAGTCCAAATACATGGAACTTGATTCATGCCAGATTCTTTTAAAGAAAAAAAAATTAAAATTGAAAAAAATCATATCATTCACTTTCCATATTAAAATCAGTTGATAGAAACAAACAAAATTCCTTTTCTTTGTTGAACAAAAAATAAAAAATAAAAAACTAACCATCCATTCAAAAGATGACTCTGTATTTTGCTTCCATTGTTGCTTTTGAGAAGGCAGCTGCCATTGAAAATTTCCACCTGAAGAATGCAATCAGAAGGATGTAATCAGGCTTGTGTTATCCTGAGTCATTAACAACATTCCTGGGTGGGGGTTTTATTTTGGTTTATTCTGCTTCAGCCTTTGTGAGCAGGGTTTATGAATTTGAGGGTCGTTGACATTCATTGGGTTGTTTTTTTTTTTTTTTTTTTTGAAAAAGTCACAGCTATTATCTCTTTGAATATTGCTTTTTATTATGTTCTGGAGGTATGATCAGATTCACCACTGAAAAGAATAAGATTTTCAGACTACCTCAATTCAGAAAAATCAATTTTTATTCTATTTCTAAAAGACTAAGTACACAGAGATACTGGAAGTAAAAAGCTCATACGCAGACATGCGCACACATACACACTATAATTTAATGACAAAAAATGTTAAATTAGAAAATCTTAGGATGAAACAAAATCTTAAAAACATATATTTTACATATAACATTAGTCATTTCATAATGTAATAACTGAGGTCCAATTCATCAGGAAAATGTAGTAATTATAAATTTTTAAAGCCTAAAAAAAATCAGTGGTTTATAATATTAAATTTTACAGATAGAAACTAATACTAAAATCATTGTTAAATTTATCAGTCAATTATCAGTGATATTAAAACATTTAAAAGTTATAGACTAAGGAACAAAACTTTGAAAGAATTCAAAACAATTAAGTGGAATAATTAACGACTTTTGCAAACATAATTACTAGATCTCTGGCTACTCAAACTAAAGATATATCCTCATCACATCAGAAGGATGACACTCATTTACTAATGATAAATTTCAAGTAACCTGGAAAAGACTATTGGAATGAAAATTATAGAAGAAAAGACTGAATGAAGAATGTTTTAAACACTGGACTAGAAAACTATAGAGAGCATGAAGAAAAAGAAAAGGAATTATCCAATCTCTAGTGGACATTTCAATTAAGACATTGGGCCAGAAACATTCATAAATAAACTGATTTAAAATCACATGGTAGTTAGTTTCAAAATAGTATAAAGATTCATTATTAGTAACATAAAACAAGAATATTAAATAAATGAAACAATAATTTCAAAAAAATACATAAACATTAAGCTAACTGATTTTTTTTAATTTTTAAATATTTCTTTATTTTTGTTATATGTGTCCTGGAACACACTCTGTAAACCAGGATGGACTTGAACTCCAAGAGATGTGCCTGCCTCTGCTTTCCGAGCGCTGGGATTAAAGGCATGCACTACTACCACCCATTTCACCAAGATTTTTTAAAAAGAAAGAAAACATTTTAATCAAATCAAAAAAATTAAGTAATTCTGAAACATCTCAAAATAAAATACCCAAGCTCAGAGAATTTAGAAACTTTTAAAATAACAAATACCAAAAACATTTTAAAACATGTAGAATTGGTAATACATGAATAAAAAAGCGACTTCCATCCTAGCATGTAGGATGATCATGAGTTTGCTGCTAGTCTGAGCTTAAGTTCCATACCACCGGTGCTAGAGCAAGACCCTGTTTCCAAAATCCAAAATCAATAAACAATCCACTCCCAAAGGATCATACATAATGTAATAAATAACAATTCATTTTACTATGGTAAATTTTAAATATTTCTATATCAAATGATATCATTATGAAGGAATGTCTGATATGCAGAGAAAAAAATACATGTGAATGTGTCTTCTGAAAACACCAAGCTGTGCCTTACTTCTAAAAGCCATTATAAAGATATATTATGGGAAACTAAAGTGAGAAACACTGAGGCTTTACAAAATATGTGAAAATTTTTCATAATTAAGTTATGAAAAACATTCAACCTCAGAATCAAGGAAATGCAAATAAGAACCCTGTACATTTCACATCTAAACAGTGAAATGTTATATGTCTGACAATCTTAACATTGGAGAGCATGGTCATTCTAAGAAAACAAGTTTAATGAACCAGGTCTAGAAGTGTTAATTACATGAAGACTAATCTCTAAAATAACTTCAAGGAGAAAAACTATTTGCAGACAATATGTATGGTGAAGATATATATATATATATATATATATATATATATATATATATATATATATATATATACACACACACACACAAAAGGTGAAAGATCTAGCATTGTAAATAATTTATTTTTTGGCCCTTTCACAAGTAACAACTATATAAAGTAAATGATACACACCAAATACGGGATGCTGAATTTTCTCTAGTGGAAAAGCATGACACGTGCCATTGGGAATGCCATGGTAATAATATGCATTATGATGTCAATGGTGTGTTCTAAATGAGTTATATTCTGTCTATATAATGTACTAAAATTCTGATAATTAAGAAACTCTTTAGGAGAATATTGGTTTGAGAGTGGAGAAGTATTTGTCAAGGAGAATTCCTGGAAAGAAGCTGTGTCTGCAGAGACTCATTGACTGACTAGAACTTCAATAATGTGCAGAGGTTGGGATATTTCAGGTCCAGATACTAATTATTTTATCTCAGGTAGCTTTAGCCCCTAAAAAGGTCATCTCCGTGTCTGAACTAATGACCTGTGACTAATAGATAGAAATCTATTGGAATCTATTAACAGACTACAAGCTTCCACAAACCTGTAAGCTAAAAATGTCATCGGATAGTATAAAAGACTATGGTAGTTATCCCCATCTTGCTATAACTACCTCTTGATGTACACACCAATGTATTTTAAAACTTGCATTGATTTAGGACTTTCTTTGTTTTGAAAACAATAAAACTTAATGAGTGTTTTCACAGTAGAACATAGAATTTAAGAATTAACCTACTTCTGTGTTCCTGGGCTGGGGTCACTAAAATTTGATTCTAGAATAAACTCTACCTTATTTCCTTTAAGGTGATAGTTATGGGTTTTATTGTTGTTGTTGTTTTGCCTATTTGTTTTTTTGCATTGGAATGTTCTCTGTAGATGATTATCCCTAGCAATGGACCAAAGGGATGGCTTTAGTCTACACTAGTTACAAATAGGGGAGTGAAAAATAAAGGCTAAACCCAAGCTGCTTTGATGCATTAGCTTGCTTTCTGACTTATAATAGCAATGACACATTCCATCTCCCTTAGGATTTATAACCAAGTCACTATTTTCCATTATAATTCAATTTATTCAGAATAACTTGTATATTTCCACTAGGAGTACAAAATGAATATTTTGATCTTTGCTTTATTTTTCTCTGTAGACATTTTGTAGATATGAAACCACCTCAGTGAAATAGTGATAATTATCATAATAATTATCATCATGGTTTAGGCTGAGAAGACAATCATATTCTAAGCCAATTAATTAATTAATCAGTTCTAAGCCAATTAGTTAATTAATCAGTATACATATGATTAACTGAGATAATAACACAAAGAAAGCACCATCTTAGGTATCACAAGTGCATCTAAATCTTTGCCCACAACCTTAAAAATTATTTTCTCTAAAGGTTTATGGTTCCATGTTTTTAGATTTAGAGGGCTTGCTTACTCTTAGCAAAATACCTTGCCATATTTTCCCTTTCTCATGCATACAACTACTGTAATTTGAGTAGGAAAAAGATCTCTTAACTCTAACTGGGTCCTTTGCTTTATGTTTAAGATTAGTCTCTCAGCAATCACCTTCTTCTGCAAATGAATCAAAGAAATATTAGTGTGAGGCCCATTACTGTCTGGCTTTTTTGGGTACAAATAAATTCAGGGTCTGCTTAGTCTTTAGAAAAAAATCAATTTGCATATTAAAACATTAGAATATTCTCAGCATAAAACTCACTTGTCAGAAGCCTTGTTTTAAAACACACTTTTAGGATCATTGATATCCTTAGTGGTAGTGCATGTACTTCAGATGGGTAAGGAACAGCTAAAAAACAAAGAAGGAATTCAACAGAAAACAAACAAATACATATTTGAAATAGTATTCAGAGCCTGGGGAGATGACTGAGTCAGTAAAGTGCCTTGTATACAAATATGAGGCTCTGAATTCAGATCCCTCACATCCACATAAAAGTTGGCCCACTTTAAAGGGCAAGGCATCTCTGGGACATCAGCACTTTGTGTGTGTTTATGTGATAAGGCATTGGCATGTGGCCAGGACAGGGAGACAGATGCATGTAGATCCATGTAGCTCATTGGCCAGTAAGTTGAGTCAATCAGTGAGTTTTAGCTAGAATGATAGACCCTGTCTCAAAAAATTAGGTGTGGCTGGAGAGATAAACAAAGATATTCAATATCAAACCATGGCCTCTGCATGTGCATACATATGTTTATATACTCACAAATAAATATACAGCCCATGTCCCCACATAAAATAGTAATAATAAATAAATAAGAACATCATAGTAATCATGAGTTGGTAGCCAGGACACAGATTAAAATGAAAAAAAAAATATATGTATGTATATGTGTGTGTGTATGTGTATATATATATATATACATATCTTATAAGATATATATCATATACATATCATATAAGATATGTATATATATATATATCTTATTTCTGTCACATTTACCAGTATATTAGGACAGATCATCTACCTGCCATACTTGGCCATGTGCCCTTTAATGAACTCCATACTGTCACATACTTGCATATATTCCTCTGGATCTGAGCCACTCTCTTCTTTTTCTTTCTCTGGGTGTAGACATCTACCACTAGCAAAAATTCAAAACCCTGGATACTATCCTTAACTATTCTTTGGGAGTAAATAAACTATTTTGTGATTTGTTAGATATTTACTTGCTAAATAGCTAAATGATGTATAATAATTCTCAACAAACACCTTAAAACCCACATCTAAAGCTGTTTCCTACATATTTTAGGATACAATTATCTTATGAGAGGATTGTCTCACTCCCTAGTTGTAAAATTGACTCATGTTTGAGAAGATGTTAATAAACAGAGATTGGTGATTATTAAGAGCACAGGTTAAAGAATAGTTACCATCTACTGAGGTCATTACAAAATGTGTCGCATTTGCAAAAGAAATAAGACTTGAGATGTCTTTGAATTTTTTCCTTTTTAATTAACACATGATAATTTTATGTATTCATGGGTATAGTGTGATATTTCAAATTATATATACCCTGTGCAATAATTAAGTCAGAAAAATTAACGTTTTCCAATCATTTATTTAGACTTTGAGCTCCTGTTTGCTAGTTCTATATAAAACTTAATATAGATTAATATGAACTATAGGGATCTTCCTCCTGTGGTGCAGAACACTAGAACTTTTTCCTCCTAACTCTATGGTAGTACCTATCATCCAATGACCCTCTGAATCCACAATCTCTACCCTTCCTATCCTCTACAAATCATTATTCTACTTTTTTAGTACTTTGAAATATTCTTTTGAAATGCGAACATTAAGCATTTTAGTCAAAATATTGAAGCTAAAAGATTAAGTTGAAGCAGAAATATAGAAAATGTAGCCTTAGATGTAGATGTAGATTCACCCAGATGTAGACATTGATTCAAGGCAGAGGACAGTTAATTCTTTTGTCTAAATAAGTCACTGGCTTTAGCCTGGAGCCCTGGAACCCTGGAGCCCTAGAGCATTTCATCCTTTTTACAATTTGGTCTTAAGCTTTGGACTAGATGACTTCACCGTTCATACAATCTAGAATTGTTTAACTGCTAGCCCTGACCTAGAAGCCTTCATTCTTAGCCCTCTGAGACCTATTCATGACCAGGCCACTCAGACTAGCTCCTTCTGAACTCTGACTCTTCTGGTTCAACTTACTCTCTGTTCTGGGCTTCTTCTGCCAAACTCTGTTGTGTCTCTGTCTCTCCCTGAGCTCTCACTGCTCCATCCAGTCGCTGTAAGTGACTGCTTCTACTGCCTGCTCTGTAACTCACTATAGTCTCAGCTTCTATAACTCCTTTGTAACTGACTCTGTAACTAACTCTGTAATTGCTCCTCAACTGACTCTTCTTACTAACTCCTCTGTCTGCTTCTCAACTGACTACTTCAACTTTTGTGTTGACTTACTGACTCTAACTCCTATGGAACTCTCCTTAACTGAGCTGAGAGCCAACCTTTTTCTCATGAAAGTCGGATATGTCCTTACTCTGGTAACTTTTCCTGTGATTAGTCACTTGTCTGCCATTCACTCTGACTCATCTCAGACATCACAGACTCCTTCTGAGTTCTGCTTCCTGTGTCTGCTTTTGCATTCCATTTTTTTCAGGGATTTAAAGGCATGACTACCACTGCTTTCTGAATACTGGGATTAAAGGTATGTCTACATTCCAACTAGATCACACAAAATTCTGAATGTAGACCCCTGGAATGTAGACCTTAGCTTTCGCTCAGGGTTCTTCCTTTATGTATTCCTGCTTTCTGTTTAAGACATAAATTGAGCTGTGAAAATAACTTTTATACAATTTAACTATTATAATAGGAACAATTATCAACTCCATAAACTTAACAGTCTGAATGTCCATTTAAAGGTCCATTTCAGCTGTCTATATGATGATATTCCAACAACTGATTGCAGCAACTATCAGCCTTGATCATCTGTCATGTTCTCTTTAGCAAATGTCCATATCTCTATCAAGGTTTTCCAGTCTGATGAACTATGGTCTCTCCTTCTTCAGCCAGCTTCCTGAGCTTCTTTCTGCTAGGAAGCTTCTTACTTGAATCAAATCTTTATCAGTTTTGATGGTACCCACAGTTTTTTGTCTCTTGTGGAAATAAAAGCAAATCCTCTTCCCCAACATAACACATTCTCTGATTTCAATTCTGATATTAAACATCCTTATAGCATACAGGATGATTTAATTCAACCTTTTTTTTCTACTCTCCAATGTCTTTCAGCAGTTGTTGTTCCTGCCTCATTGGCATTCAAAAAAATAATTGAAGTCAATAAAGCATTGTGCAGTCTCTCTGTAGGAGTTCTTATTCTTATTCCCTCTTTCTGTTTATAAGCATAGCTAACATTTCTCTCTTTTTTTAAAACTAGACACAGGACATGATATAGCTCAAAGGAATGTTCATAAGTAAGCAGATTTGTCACAACTCTATCCATACATAGGTAAGATGAAAGAAACAGTCAAGCCATATTTCATAAAATGTCAATATACAGTGTCAGTTTTAATTTGTCTCTGAAATGGAAGGAATATTAATCTGACCTGGCCATTGTAATAAATCTATTCCCCCATAGATTTATGGCTATATCTGCCATATATAGCTTTAATTTTCCTATTTGACATTCTGGTCCCACACATTTAATACATCTTATACTTTGTTTTACTTGGGATAATATTACAATCCCTACAAGCTGTGTGGATACTTTCTGAAGGGGCTAATTTGGATTCCAAGATACTTGTGAACAACGTACATTGCAAAGTAGTAAGGTTAGTTGTAGAAGAGGTAAATTTTGGTTGGATCACAATGGGCCTTAAATTAAGTTTAAATTTATCAAACAGACCATATTCTTTTGTCACATTTACAGTAGATGATCAAAGAATAAATGGGTGCATTTCATCAAAGATACATAAGAATGTCAACCTTGTATGTAACCTTGGAGCTGAAGAGATGATTTAGCAGTTAAGAATATTGGCTGCTCTAGCAGAGGTTCCTTATTCAATCCACAGTAACCTCAGGGTAGCTCAAAACGTCTATAACTCCAATTCCAGGGTATGTCCTCCTCTTGCCTCTGTGGACATCAGGCACACATGTGGATACATAGACTTATATGCAGACCCAACACCCATAAACAAAAGTAAAAGAATTAAAACAGTGTTTGTATATCTGATGATAAATGCAGATGTGGATGTGAAGGAAGGTTTAATAAGTGGATAAGTGTAAGCTGATTGATAAAACCACTATGAAAATCAGTGTGGAGGTTCCTCAAAAAGTTGGAAATAGATCTACCACATGATCCAGCTATACCCCTCTTAGGTTAATAATCAATTGACTCTATATTCTACTCTAGAGATACTTGCCCATCCATCTTCATTTCTGCTCTACCAAAAATATCCAGTAAATAGAAAAAATCTCTAGGTGTCCATCAACTGATGACAGGATGAAAAAATGCAGCATTTTTACACAATGGAATATGATTAAGAAAAATGAAATGATGAATCTATAAGGAGCTGAAAATAACAGTTCTGAGTAAGATAACCTAGACCAGAAAGACACATTTCACATATTTTATCCCATCTTGGATGCTAGCTTTGAATTTTCAGATATCTGTGTTTTTATCTGGAATACTCATAGAAGTAAGAAAAAAATTTTTTTCAAGGGAGGAAGAGAGAATGCACTGGTTTAAAGAGTACTAAGAGTATAATAGAATAGGAATCATTGAGCTGGGTCTAGGGAGCAGAGAAAAGAGTAGAGAAGGGAGTATAGGGATAGATAAATAACACTAAAGACAAAAATATATATGGAAACACACTAGTGTAGAAGCTTTCATATAAATATATATATAAATGTACATAATATATATAATATATTCACACATAAATATATATTACACACATATGTATATATGTAATATATATGTAAAATGGAATCATTATCTAACAGAGAAATAATATTTCATTAGACATCAGAGAGCAAAAAACAAAAATCTCAGTGTTAAGAATGGCTTATTTCTTTTGACTGTGTGTAGTGACATCCTATACACCCCAAACATTACAGGCTATAGCCTATGCTATTGACTACCTTCGACAATTTGAAGTTATGGCTCTGTTACTGAGGACATCACAGAGATGAGTCATAGAGCATAATGAAATGAATCTGGTTCGGTCCTTTTGCTTCATCTTTCTTTGATAGCTTCCAGAGTACAGGAAGGGGCTATGTAAGCTAACAAAAGACAAAAGGAACCATCAGTCATACCCAGCAAACCTATATATTATAACTATGACTAGCCTGACAAGACAGTCACTGATGCAATAGTGACACAAACATCACGGGAGTAAGCAATCACTTAGTGATTTTGTATCTTTTTTTTTGTGTGTGTCCTGATCCATAAAAGAACCTATAACTGGGATCATTATTGAACCAAGAACCTATGGCTGCATTAGATATAGGCCCCAGGGGCCTATATACTCCTATCATTCTGCTAAATGGACATAGGATTCAAGAGTCTCCTAATCATTTACTATTATGCCAACAGCTCAATGCATCTCTCAGTTATCATCTATGAAGCTTCTATTAGCAATAGATAGTGATCAATACAGAGATCCACAACAGGCCAAAATTCTGAGAATAAGAAACTACAGAATGATCAGCCTTAAGGGGATCATATATATGCACCTTACCTCCCAAGGCCCAGGGATCATTGTGCAAGAGTGATGGATAGAGTAAAAAAGCCTGAGGCAGTAGATAACTATAAAGAAAAATTTGGGCACATAAGGGAAGGTTCACATATAAACTCATGGCATTGTGATGACATGCACAAAACCCATGCAAGCCAAGCCATATCAAATCCTCTTTAATAAGGGAGTTGAGCACACAATGCTCCCCTAACCTTGAATCAAAAGGTAATTGTTAGCTGCCAGAGAGAGGTATAGGCAGTTTTCTCTAATAGTCTTTCCCTTGATAATTTCACCATGGGCCAGTGGAAGAACACACATCCAATAATATTTGGCAACATCAAATTTATTCTGAAGGATATTAAGAAATAAAACTATCACAAAATTGGGTGGGTAGAGAAGGGAAGAGTAGGAGGAATACTGGATATGATTAAAACATGTATGAATGTTGAAATTTTCAATGCACTAATAAAAATTACTTTTGAAGTACATATTAGTTTCTACCTTAGCTGCTTTGGATGAGGGAAGTCATGGTAAAAGGGGTGATGTTGGAAGGATTTGATAAGATATATCATGGGTTAGACAGAATCATGCAGTTAAAAGAAAAGGCTTTTGTGATTAATCTAAAAAAATCATATTCTTTTCATGACAACAAAATGTACTGCAAAATGCTTTTTCTGGTCTCAGTGACTTAGGATGATTCAAAATTTATATCTCACGTTAGAAAATTACAGACAAGTGAATATATGCCACCTAATGTGCATACTTATATTTTACATGTGATCTATTTATCGATACATCTGCCATTTTTTATGGACATACAGTAAAATGTTTTGTAAAATGGCATGCCATTATTTACTGTTAAGAGCTCCTAATTTTCTCAGACTAATTATGGAATTGGGCCAGAGGGACTCAGTCACAAGCTGAAAGCAAGGATTGTCATTTTTAATACTGCTGCATTTCCCCATTAATTTTATTGAAAATTACATAACTCTACTCTTTATTTTGGAATAACGTAGCAATATGTTAACAAGGGGGTATATGCTTACATTGAAACTATTGATGTAGAGTGTGAAGGAAGCTGGGTTTAGCTTCATCCACTAGTATTTGGTTGGATGTCCCAGTCATGGAAAGTCACATAAGACTGAAAACCATGAGACTATCCAGAACCTTTGTACATATAAAGATTCTTTCCAATAAAACCACATTTATCCAAAAATTAAATACAATTTATACAAATATAAATATATTAAATATAAAAGATGAAAAATATAATTTTACTACTGAAACCCAGTATTTTTTATTCACTTACAAGTAAGCCAAGTGATGCATGCCTTTCAGTGTTTTGTAATTTCTGGTTCATTGTTTTCAAAGAAATGTTAAGTCACATGCCAGTTCATGTGTGATGACATCACATCACAATGAATTCGTTGCAATCTGAAAATATCTTAAGTCAAAAAATGCACTTGATATCTCTTATCATCTTTATTGGATAGTTTTATGTCAACTTGATATAAGCTATCAGATAAGTTGTCTGAGAGGAGAGAACTTCAATTAAGAAAATGTCTTCATAAGATTGGCTTGTAGACATTCATTAAGGCATTTTTGCAATTAATGACTAATGATGGAGGGCCCAGACATTGTGGGTGTTGCCATTCCTTGACTTGTTGTCCTGTGTGCTATAAGAAAGAAGTCTGAGTAAGCCATGGGGAACAAGGTAGTACACAGCACCACTCCATCACCTCAGTATCAGCTTGTGCCTCTAGGTTCCTGCCCTGTTTGAGTTCCTGTCCTGACTACCTTTGATGATGAACAACTACATGGAATTGTAAGCCAAATAAACCCTTTCCTACCCAACTTGCTTTTTAGCCATGGTGTTTCATTGCAGCGATAGAAACTCTTACTAAAATATCAACTGAACTATTATAGCAGAACCTAGCTCACTGTAACTGTGCTCAGAACAGTGATATCAGAATACACTAAACTAAACTAAAATATCAAGCTCACACAGTCTAATTTGTAGTAAAAGGGTTAATACATCACTTTCACAATACTGCACAGAAACTTAAACGCAGAAGGATACTCTACTTTCACAAAATTGTAAGTTCAACATACTATAAAGTGAACCAAATTCAAGGGCTACATGAATTGGCATTTAAGTAGTGGTTCAACCTGATATTATACATGTGAAACTTTCATGGTATGCAGAGTTGAGCTTGTACTTCTTACATGAAGCATAATTGTTTTAGTTCACAAAAGCAAATTGGAATGGAAGTCACTAGGGATTATAAGGCCTGGGGTTGAGAGAGGATCATAAAAATATACAGCAGATTTTTCTTAAAAGAGATGTTAAATTAAACTATGTGTTTAAATTAACTAATATTACATGTTTAATATATGGTGTAAAACTAATATATAGGCTTATAAATACATATGCACATATATATGTGTGTATATATATGTTTATTTATATATATGCATAGAATCTTTTCAGCTCTTTCTCTATATAAAAATTTCACATCTTTGTTAAGTCTCACTATTCTGTTATTTTGATTGAGGTTATGAATCAGTTGTAGAAGCCACCAGAATTTTTTATATCTTATGAGTGCTTGTGAATAGCCATCAATTTTCCCTTGCAAATAAGTGTCCTAGATAGATTGAATTGGTTGATCTAGTTTAAACATATAAAGATCTTTTAATTTATATTTTTCTTTAGGTCCAAATTAGAAGCTTCTTTTCTTCTAGGGTTTCTGATTAGGAACTACTACTCTGAATGTGTTTTGAAACACTTTACTTCTTTTAAATTTAAGATAAAACATTAGCACTTAAATTAATTGAAAGGAATAATAAATACAAAAAATTTAAAACACAAAAATTTAGAGGATTTCAACTGAGACCATTTGAATACTTTGTGTCTGATCTGACTGATTTATAGGTATGTAAGTGAGATGATGTTCTGTTCAGAAACTGGTCAATGATATTATTTGAAGTAGCATGCAGGGTTGTTCTTTGTAAGGCTAATCTCTAATAGAAGTCTGAGAAAGACAACATCACAACAAGCTTTAGTCCTCTTATAATAATAACAATAATGATAATAAAATTTGTCTTTATAGTTTCTAAAATACTTTGCACAGAGTCTGTTTAGTTATATGCAATACAAGACAGGGTTATATGAAATGGGATATGAGAATATTGGACTGAAACTTATAAAAATTAATTATTTTCAGAATTCTTTAACTCTATAGTTAAATGTGAATGCTATATTTTGCTTCTTTTGTACTTTGTTTATGGCTATGTTACCCAGGCTGTCTTTAACTCTTGCTTCAGTTCTAAATAGCTTGAACTAGAAATGTGTCACCTCGTCCAGCTTTGTATTTGGCCTTTTCTAGATTTCGTAGGAATCTCAGAGTCAGTTTGCTATGCCATCACCTGATATAGTCCTGAAATACTGCCAATATAAACTGCTATGTTACCCAAATCAATATCATGGCTGAGTAGAGATAAAAATGAGAGCTTCTTAAGGCCAAACCCTTTTAAAACTAAAATTTTGTTAATGCCTATATTTACAATAGTATACATGTTTCACACAAGTGAAAACTACGCTTGCATGAGGTTTCAGAAATATTTTAGGTACAGTTCATCTTGGTTTTCAACCACCCTGGTCAAACCCAATTTATACAAGTGATTAGTTCAAAAGTAGATTTCCATAAGTATATTAATTTCAGACTGTCACGCATTCAAATATGGAGGTACTTATAAGGGCTTCTGGTTGGGATAGGCAAGGCAAAACAAGAACCCATGAGATGAAGATCAATTATACTTTGAGATACTTCAGTGTATCTATTCTACTGTGCTCTCTCTCTCTCTCTCTCTCTCTCTCTCTCTCTGTGTGTGTGTGTGTGTACATGCATGTGTGTATATGTACAATAGTTAAGAATTACTTTAAATCAGTAGCTATGTTATAAAGTGTTTTAAAGTTCATATTTTGTCAAAACCACAAAACTAACAAATTAGAAGTTAAGTTGTTCTTTATCCATGCCCTTACCTTCACATCTTTGACGTTCATCCTTGTTCCCTCCTTCCCTACAAATATGTCATCAATGTCCACGAGGATGTACCTGTCCAAGGATAATGTCAGCCGCTTCCCAGACAAGAAGGAGATGGCATCGATGAAGATGAGCTTGTGCAGCCAAAAGTTCAGGTTGTTGCCAAAAAGAACCCTCTGGATTCCATCGTGAAGTCCCAAATCCTGAATTATCGTCGCATAGAGTGGTTTGCTGGACAAGAAAGAGAGGGACTTCTCTGTCTGTAACTCGGTTAAAAGCACTGGCTGGTAGGTAGAATGGTTATATTGGAAAATTGTCCAGTCTTCCCCTGGAAGAGGTCCCTTTTCAACCTTGGGGCCTTTGGTAATATGCAGCAGAGGAGACTGGGGGTTCACAGAGCAGTCCTTTAGAGCTAGATTATTGAATAAGTTCAAAGGAAAACCTTTCAATTGTGTAGTAGGTAAGCTGTTCTCGTTGGCTTTATGAAAACCAATTATGCTAACACTGTATTCTATACAGTATTTTTCTAAAAGCTCCCGGTTCCATGAGTCCATGCTGACATACTTCAGAATATTTTCATAAATAATCAAAGTGTACTTCCCTTTGCCACTATCGGTAAGAGGTGGTATGTCTCCCTTGCCTGGAGCAATGACCATCTGATACTGAAAGCGACTGGACTCCAAGATTGCTATAATATCTTGACCGAGTTGAGAATACTGGCTCTCTACAAAGAGGAGGATGATGGGATCAGTTTTGGATGTGTCAATAGGCTTGATGGTTTTCAGCTCTATAGACCGGTAGGGGAGAATTTTGATGTCAGCGCACTCTGCTTCTGCAGTAGTTTCAATAAGTGTCATTTCCTGTTTGTAGCCAGAGTACAGGAAGTAGGCAGAAACGACGATGCTCACCAAGCAAAAAGTAGCTAAGAGAACAATCAGTGTTCGAAAGCTTCTCCGAAACCGAACAATAAGATTCATTTTAAAAATCAATGCTTTGGGAGCCTTTTCTGGCTTCTTTCCCTAATGTGCCATGGAGGACATATAGTAAGATGTTACAAATTTCCCTTCCCAAACATTCATGTAACCATGGCAAATCATGGGAGATTCTCAAGCGGGTCACAAATAAGTCAAGTCTGGGAGGCAGAAGACCAGGAAGGCAACAGCCGAGATGTTATGTCCAATAGCAAGAATTGCTGCAGTCCTTTAAGGATTATCTGAAAGAGAGGAGAATTGTGATAGCTAAGACCAAAAAGGAGTGTTGCTGTTTGTGTTTA
Organism: Cricetomys ansorgei; assembly: GCA_026225945.1. NCBI lineage: Eukaryota > Metazoa > Chordata > Mammalia > Rodentia > Nesomyidae > Cricetomys > Cricetomys ansorgei. Next base: position 8,649,032 of record JAMJFZ010001038.1, read on the forward strand.
TATGAGAACTGATGTCTAAGAGACCCATATTAAAGAATATTCTAGTCTTCTTAAAATGTCAATGTACTAATAGGGTCTGTTGATAACTCAGATCTTAACATTTAACACATAGTCCATTTATATTTTCATAACCTATAGATAACTTCATGGAAGTCTATTTGACTTTGCTCAGATATCCACATGTATGTAAGAACACATATTGAAATTAGTTTCAACTAGTTATCTTGAAAACAATGGGGAAAAAATAGGCACAAAGAACACTAAATGCATAATATGTTAATACTTTGGTAAATTATCTATTCTGACATAAAATAATGACCTTTTTTTGAATGCAAAAGGATGAGATATCAAATTTAAGTATTAGAACAGTTCCTCCTAATATGCAATTGGGAAAAGGAATGAAAAGAAAACATATGGTACTAGAATCTGTCAACCCAAAGAATAAGCAAAATTTAAATGTGACATTTATTTAACATCAATTTGTTCTCAGTTAGGATGATAGATACATATCATCACAATGGTACATGACTGTGTTCTCAGCCTGCTTAAGTTTTAACTGCAGGATGTATCCTTTACATTTAGTTTTTTAGGTTTTTTTTTTTTTCATTTCTCCATCTTTAAAGATAATGGCTAGTCAAAGTGAAAAATTATGGCCTCAAAAAGTGGTACACCAGTAATGTTTACTATGCCCTGCATGGAAACTAAGAGATGTTGCGATTATACTGTGCGAAATGCAAAGGATAAGCAGTCTGTTTTCTCCTCTTACCCAGTGCTCTGACTCTTCAAGTAGAAAAAAAAAAGGGAAATGTAGGAGGAAGCAAGGCCTCCCTAAGAACCAGCTGCCAGGATTTAAAACAGGGGCAGTGGTTGCACAGATGCGAAAGCTGATACCTAGGAACAGATGACATTTCACCAAGATCGTGTTCAAGAGACGAATGGGAGCGGGATGGGGGCAATGAGGGGTCATAGAGGGTATAAAGTGTGCCCTTTTTCCTGAACAAAGAGAGTTTGCTTGTCCACGCATCTCCCGGAGTCTGGTCTTTGATTCTGTGCAGGCTCATCCCCAGGGCAGCAGTGGGGCAGACAGGTCCAGAGATTCCAGGCAGTAGCTAGGAGTGCCCCTCCCCAGGGTGCACCTAAAAGCTACAGGGAAAGGCTGGACTTGTAGGTAGAGACATGAGCCAATGATAGAATATTTGGATATATGTATATATATGTGTGTATATATATATATATACACACATATATGTATATACTTATAAATGAGTCATATAAAATTAATAAAATTAATTTCAAGATAATAGGAAGGCTATTTTAAAAACTGATTGTAATGTAACTGATTGTAACGTAAAAATGTGTAGTATGTTTTCTTAAGGACTGCCAAATGATATGTTAAAATTTTAATTTGAGCTTCACCCAATCCTTCTTGTAGGATGAACCTGACAGCAGAGAGTCCTGTGGGAGTTCTTTTCTTCTGGCTCTCTTGTCTCTCATGACACAGAAAACCAGTGAAGTACAGTCTGAGGGTTAACCATATTTCTGAAAAGCCAGTATTTCCAAAATTAACACACCAAGGAAATCAAATAAGACTTCAGCTCAAATTTCCCAAATTGGACTTTTATATGTTTTAAGAAATTTATAAACATTTACAGAATGACCTACACTATTTCTCACAGCAACCAAAGACTTTCCCCAATGCCAGATGCCTGACTATGGCCCTACTCTGGTGAGTGACAATTTTTTGGAACTGCCTTTCTTGTCCCAGTCTGAGAGGTAGATAACAAAAATGTTTCTACGTTTTATTCTTTCAAATGTGGCACAAATCAACAGCAGTGGAATGAACAACTCTTTCATGAATAACTCCTTATTGTCCCATATGTTTGAACACAGGTTAAGAGATAAATAATTGCAAATTTCTAGTCCTGAAGTTAGTAAACAAAACAATTTCAGGAACTATTATAGTTAGTTTTTGTTGTTGTTGTTTGGTTTTTGTTTTTATGTGTGTTTGAAGGAGAGAAAGAGAGAGACTTAATGAGAACTAGATCTAGGGTCTGGGAATTAGTAATTATTACTTGAAGGTGGTCTGGTGAGGTGTGTAGATCAGAAAAGTTTACCTGATATTTGGAAATAAACAATAACAGTAATTGCTTCCATTCAACTACTTGCTACTCATTACGTGGTATTACTTGCTTCAGTTGTTCTATTATCCCCTCCTTATTGTTCTATTTTTAAGTGGGAAAATTTAAATTTAGAAGCATTTTTAAAAGCCTATGATTACAATATGAAATGTATCTGACTGGAGAGATCTATATCCCACCAGTTTCCTTATTGAGGACTTAAGATTAAGTTACAAACAGCAGTCAGCATAATTACATTTAAAGTCAAAGAGAATATGTTTCATTTCAACGTTAAAAGTTAAACTATTCTGAAGCTGGACAAGGCAACCCAAGAGGAGGAGAAGAATCCCAAGAGAAGGCAAAAGAGTCAAAGACACACCTTCTTCCACAGTTAGAAGTCCCACAAAAACAAGCTAACAGGCACAACATATACTCAAGAGGACCTCGTGCAGAAGACCCATGCAGTTCCCATGCTTGCTGCTTTAGTCTCTGTGGGCTCCTATGCTCTCTGCTTAGTTGAAATCTTTCTGCTCCCTCTTCTTTGGGGATCCTTGAAATCAGGTGGTGGGGAGCTTATATTTTGTCTTATTGTATTTTGTTTTGTTGTATTTGGTTTTTGCCTCTTGGAAGCCTGTCTTTTCTTATGGAAGAATGAATGGGGAGATAAGGGGGCAGTGGTGGGGGACATTGGGAGAAGTAGAGGGAAGGGAAACTTTTTGGGATGTATTGTATGAGAGAAGAATCTATTTTCAGAAAAAAAGTTAGAATACTCATACTAGAAATGTGACTAGAGGAAAAGCATAAATCACAGAGGTGAACTGGTTAACTCAGAACAAGTGGTAAGTTGGAATGTGTCAAAAATTGCAACATCTTTGCTAGTTGTGACTTTTGATAATACCTAGGGAAAACCAAACTTGAACAAGTATCATGTTGTTACATTTCATGAATTTGTATCTATTGTCAGAAATGTTTGTGGTAATTAGCTCACATTTTATATTAATGGACTCTATTTACTTATTAGAACTGTAGTGTATAAACATTTAACCATTTGTTCTAACACACTAGTATCTTTCTGAGTTTTCAAATTTGTAACTTTCCTTCCTTCCTTCCTTCCTTCCTTCCTTCCTTCCTTCCTTCCTTCCTTCCTTCCTTCCTTTCTGTTTGTTTTTTGTTTGTTTGTTTTTTGAGACAGGGTTTCTCTGTTGTAACTCTGGCTGTCCTGGAACTCACTCTGTAGACCAGATTGACCTCAAACTCACCAAGATGTGCCTGCCTCTGCCTCTGAGTGCTGGAATTAAAGGCATGTGCTATCATTGCCCCATTTGTAACCATTTTTCAAAAAGATGTTGCCTTTTGCATGCATGGAAATGAAATGGGACCATCAGAGAAATAATGATATACTTTAAATATCATAAAAGTAAGTACTGCATAAAAACAGCATTAGTTTTGTTAATATGTGTGTATGTTGTGTGCACATATGTGTTTGTGTGTTTGAGTGTGTGTGTATTAGGGGAGGGTTCCTGGGTTCTTGTTATAAGATTACCTCTCGTGTCATGGACATAGAAGGTACTTGAGAACCCAGGAACCTGGTTTTTAGAGAATTATAAGCATAAGTGGTGTTATAGCTCAAGATAAGGTTGTCTGTGATGATTCTTAGTATCTCAATATAACTGTAGACAAAACATCTGTATACATCATTATTGGTACCTGGAGTTCCCATCACCTTGTATGCTATAATGTATCCTAATGTTACATTCAGCAACCATATATTCATAAATTATAACTGTTTTCCAAAATGAAAGTCCAGAGCAATGAATAGCTGTTGCATTTAATCAAAATAAAAATGGTTTGCTATTTTGTGATTGTCCTGGAAAAAAAAAAAAAAAACTTTTCTATTCTAGTAAATAACCTGTTGATTATTGCCTAACTTTTATACACTTCTTATTTTCTCCCATTTTTACTGACATAATATAAATTTATTTTAGTGCCAAGAGTGTATATTTTTACCAGAAGAAACTCCTAAAAGAGCCATTCTCAAACATAATGATAACATTACTACCCCAATATTATACAGTACCATAATATTAGACTAGGTACGTAGCTCTGAGCTATCAGCTGTATTCACACTTCAAAGGATTGTGAAGGGAACTCAGTAAATAGAAGAGTAAATGTCAGGCAATTTCTTTTATCACTATTTCCTGGATACATAAAGTTTGTATGTATCATTTTCTTAGGTCTCATTTTTGAAGTGGAGAAACAACATGATTATTAAACTAGATTGAATTTTATGAAAATCAAGTAGCAAACATGTAATCATCTCATTCATTTGAAAAACATAAGGACACCAAAAATACTACCCTGCTTACATGAGCGTTTACTCTGCTTGCTAAATGAAGTTTAAGATACAGTAGCAGAAACACTGGCTATGAGCCCTCATCCCAACCCTCTAATAGTCAATACTGGAAACTTATTTTTAGACTAAAGATTTCATCATTGAGTTATATCCTTAACTACTAAATAAACAATCAAGTCTGCAGACTGCAGAGGCCAGAATTAAACAGGACTGATGATTCTAGAAGGCATGTGTCTAATTTTAAGGGTGTCTGCAATAGTGAGAGTTCTTGTGGGACCATCATATGAGTGTGGGCAGATCTGTGACATCTGTTAGTTTCCAGTGGAGATTGGAGTGATTCTGACAAAGGGCATTTAGAACCAAGCACAAACCAGCCACCAAAAAACTCGATTTAGGCTTGGCTTTGCTTCTAGATTTTCCCCTTCATATAAGAAGTAAAGGTATTCTTGCCATACCTATACAAATGGGACATTTATTAAGAACCAACTATTTGCCATACAAATGTGCAAATTCAACTACATCTCATATCATGATCAAAACAACCAAAACTCTATTGTTTTAATCTGCTCTTTATGCTCTCTCTTTGATAGTTATTTTTCTCTCTTAAAATCTGGGGATTTTTTTTCCCTTGTTTTCTGATACTGGGTAATTTTCAAGTCACCAATTTAAAGCTTATGCTCTAGGAGTTAATATTAAGAGTATGAGAATTAATCATGCGCAGTTCCTTGTTTAGATATAATCTTAGCACTTTTCTCTCGATAATGAAATTGTTTTTTCTTCTCTGTAAATTTTATCTCCCATAAATATGATATGTAAAACACTTTTTATAAACTCACACTGGTGCATTTTTTTTTTCAAGACAGGGTTTCTCTGTTAACTCTGGCTCTCCTAGAACTCACTCTGTAGACCAGGCTGGCCTTGAACTCATAGAGATATGCCTGCCTCTGTCTCCCTAGTGCTGGGATTAAAGGTTTGCACCACCATCACCCAGCTTGCCGGTTTTCTCTTAATGAAATTTGTGCATTTTCCATACTCTCAAAGCATTTTGAAAAAAATTTGAAAAATCACATTGTTAAAATAAAATGAAGATTTTTGTAAAAAAAGCCTATTGCACTACATGGTATGTAATTTGTTTTTATGGATTGAATATACAACAAACATCATTTTCATCTTGCGTTTTTACTTAATATCATGACATAACTAGTTATAATAAAAACAAAAAAAATTAAAACATTTTTTTCTTTCATCATCAGTGCTTTTGTGTCCATTTATATGACTTACAAAGAAGACAGAGAATGGAGGCTGAACTGGTTCAAATTCACATAGGAAAGTGGGTAGACATCTTCCATGAATATTTACAAATGTGGGGGTGCAAGAAATTTTCCATTTGCTTCCATGAGCTTGAGAACTGTACATGTCTTCTTTGACTTTAGATCCAAAGTTTTCAATCTTTCTCTACCACACACTTCAAAACTAGGGGTAATGTTTCACTGCTCACTGCAAATAGCAAGTACTCCTGTGTTCGTTGGTAATGACTTGATTTTTTCTTGGTCTCAGGGCTCCACACACAATCATTGCTCTTGGTGCTTTGGCCCTGACCTGGATTTATTTCGCTTTTCCTCTTTACTTGGAGTATTCCATTCCTCTTTAACTCAAGCTCTTTCTCCCTATACATTCTACTCCACTCACCTACATTTGTAATGGAACAAGACCCTTAACATTTTTCTTCACATTTGAACATAAGTTTTTTAAAAAAGTTTTGTTGTTGTCATAGTTCTTGTGAAATTCTTTTACCTTTTTCTTCCGGGTATGGAGATGTAAGCCATTTGTAATTTTGGAATGAGAGAAGTTACTTTTCCTTTTTCTAGGTGCACTATACTGTTACAGATTTTTAGAAATTCAGCTTCAGTGAAACCTAATGATCCTACAGAAGCTCATTGATTTAGTATGTCTCCATTGTGCTCTCACAGTACAGCCTACTGCGAAGTACAATTAGGTTGTCAAATTTCACAAAGATTGCCACAAAGGCAGGGAGTGCAGTTTCCTCAGAGGGATATCTTCAATACTCTTCAGGCTCTCTAGTATCTATTTCAGGCAAACACAAATGTGCGCGCGCGCACACACACACACACACACACGTACACATTTCATATCAATAACAACTTATTCACTTTGTACATTTATTCAGTTTTCTCTACGTAAAATTCCAATTCCTATGTCATCAATTCTTTTGTGTGTGTGTGTGTGTGTGTGTGACAGGGCTTTTCTTTTGTAAGTCTGGCTGTCCTGGAACTCACTCTGTAGACCAGGTTGACCTCAAGACCTCGAACTCACAGAGATTTGCCTGTCTCTGCCTCCTGGGTGCTGGGATTAAAGGTGTGTACCCCCCCTCTCCCCGTTCTTCATCAACTCTTATGGAAAGATGGAAGAACAGATCTGATCTTCAGTTTTATTATTTGAAAAAACAGAATCCTTAGGAATGCTTATATTTATATTTCCATTTGTGGATTCATCCTCTTTGGAGAGATTTAAGAGTATCATCGCCAACTCACTGATTATCTGTCTTTTATCTTGTATATTGCAGAGTTTTCTGCAAGAACTATATACATTTTTCTATAAGACCCCAATAAAACACAGGCAAACAACTTTCAAAAAATGATCTTGATGTCTTTTGTTCAGATGATACATTTTTATAACCATGTCAATAAATGGCTTTCTCTATGCCATTCATTGACTAACTTTCTTCTAAATCTCTAAGGAATATACTGTCCCTATATTTTACTTCGGAACACCCTTAAATATTTCTGTAACTGGTTTTTGGGATTTCCTAAGAAAATTGTGTGCATATTTCTATGGCCTATACCATAGATTAAGTTTGTCATTTCACACTCAGATATTTTACCTTCCTTCAATATAAGCCAATGCTAAATTATAAAAAAATAAACACCCAGTAAATTTAAAATAATATTAACTAAATGAAATTAGTGCTTCACTTTATAATATTTTTAAAGTTTCACTACAACTATGAGAAAGTCTATGTTTTGAAAATTTGAGCAACAAATCACACTAGATTATCTATAAGTTACTTGGGAGTAGAATATTTTGATGCATATGCTTGATGAGTCTAAATTTGTCAGATGTTGTGTTCGTATAGACATATTTGTAAATTATCACCAGTCCTTCGAATCTCTGACCAGGTTATGCTTTGTGAGTAGCAAACACATACATCCATTTTTCTGTGCTAATTTCCCTATTTTCCTCAATGTCATTATGGTAACAGGACATTGGTAATGCAGGGGAGCAATCTTACCTGGACTCTAGTGCTTCCACAGGGAGTCCCAGACAATGATTATGTGGGACATAATAGTGAGATCCAGGCTATGAGATTTGAGGTAGGCTGGAAAGCCAGGACAGCCCAGTTTATCAACTACACAGGATCTTGAAGGGGCTGACATGATTGCTTGTGTGACACAGGGAAGGGAGATCCATGTCATTAAGCTACCTCTGCTTGTGCTTCCATATGTCTCCTGGTGTCTAGAGAGGTGAGCATTGTGCAAATTATATTAATATTGGTGCATTTTCCTTCAGAATTTATTTTTTATTTGAATATTCCAACTGAAATCTATATTCTCACTTGATTTAAGTATAGCTCTAATCTTAGAAATTATTTTAAGTCTAACTCAGTCTATCATAAATAAAATTCAATGTACATTTTCTTTGCTGCTTTAACTGTAAACCATCCAGTTATGCTATTTTCTAGGGGTCTGTTTCCAATGCACTTCTTACTCTGTCCTTTGTTTTGTATGTTGAAGGATTTTAGGAAAGGAAGTTTACCTCTCAGTAGGCAGAGGCAGGTTTTGTGACACCTATAAAACTACCCCTGTCAGCAGAGTGGCTTGGGCTCCATAGAGTGCTCTTTAATTTTTAATAACTCAAGAATACTTAACGCTATTTTGGTAATAAAAACAATGTATTTATAAACATATAGGAGGTAACATGCCATAAGCAATTTAACTTTACTGAAGTTATAAATCACATAAGACAATGATGGAAATAAATGATGCCACTAAAATAGGCAAAATATTAAGATGAAATAATTTTTCTCAGTCCAGCTGATATATCATATAAATGTTCCAGAAAAGACAGTTACTTAATCCTGTTTTCACTTGTTTTAGCAGTGTTTGAGACCAATGGTCTGACTATTGACATTAAAATTTATTTGAAGGAAAAAATAAGACATTTATTTTTAAAATAAGTATCTATTGTTTAGAAATCTTGAAGTCTCCTAAATTTCTCAACACAAGAGGGCAATATTCTCTTGCTTGTATTGCAAAAATAGACCAATCACATCTGTTCTCCCTGGAAGAATTAAGAAGAAAGGAAAGTACTAACTAGGTAAGTCCACAGAGTGAAGGCAACGCCTATTGAGACAATTATACTGTCGACATTAAGAGAGATCAGGGAGTCTTAATGCTAAAACACTAATCACGTCATAATTTCATACCAATACTTATTGGTCAATTTTATTCCTCCCATTTGTAGTGATCAGCTGATTTTGTGGTTCTCTGCTTCAGAACTTGAAAAGAAAGTTTGCTTTCACAGATTTTCCTGTTTTTCCTTGTGCACAGTTCACCTGAACACATAGCTAACTTTTGTAACTTTTCAGACATAAATTATTATCTTACAGGAAAAAAGGTATAAGCAAATATGGGTGAAATAAGTTTTCTCAGAATTAGTTTTCCGATTAAAATTTGTCTATCACTTTATTTTATTGCATTAAAGGTATAACATAAAGTGCATTTTGTTGTATTCAAATTAAATTTTGTATTTCTCTGTTAAATGGGCATGCCATGAAGTAAATGAACAACAACAACAAAACAAAAAAAGACCAAAAAAAAAGGAGTGATTTAAAGTTCTAGGGCTACTTAAATAATCGACAATACATAAAATATTTAAAACATTTTTATTATTCATTTGTGAGTGTGTGTGTGTGTGTGTGTGTGTGTGTGCGTGTGTGCATGTGTGCATGTGTGCATGTGTGTGTACTTGCCCACGAGGATGCATGCACTATATAGTATTGTCTGCAAGTAAAGATCAAAAGATAGGTTTTGAAATTCAATTTTCTTTTCCACTGTGGGCTCTGAGGTGAGTGGAAGGGTCAAACACAGTTTGGTCCTCAGGAGTGGAGACAGGTGTCTTTAAATGGCATTTCATTTAGCTGCCTTCCGCTTTTGATAAGTTTTTAAACTATGCCTGAAACCTTAAATTATAGAATTAGCACAAAATTTTATGTTATGCATAAACAAAACTGTGTATACTATGATGTGGGATATCATACGACTCACTTGTCAGTTATGAGGCAAGAACCATATTTGAAGTAATTTGGAATTGTGGCTACATTTCTAGTCAGCATGGTATTATGATTTATTAGTAAACAGGCTGTCAGGGTCTAAACTCTGCTTCTCTAGGTATATTTTAGAGTAGCAACATGATGTGCTTCCATTATAATTTATTGATTATCTGAGATTTGTGGCAATACTTCTTCATCTGCAGCTGCCTTGCATATGATTCGAGAAATACCGGATCATTAATGGCCATGCAATGAATCCTCTTGAGTAAAATGTGCAAAAGTGTGGCAGACTTATTTTCTATTCATGCATTGATTTTTTTCTTCATTTACACTGCTCTCATAATACTCAATAAAATTGTAAACACAATTATAGTGTAAAAGTAAAAAAAAAAAAAAAAGATAACTAGGATAGGATAAAACTGTCCTAATAACACTATATTTTTGTAGGATGAAGTCCAAATTATTAATTGACTTCAAGTACTGATGAGTCAACTATGCATACTATGAGATGCATGCTATGAGATACTATGCATACTATATATATATATATATATATATATATATATATATATATATAGTATGGGGGTAGAAAAGATACACACATAGAAAGAGAGGCAGCAGAGAAAGAGAGTTATTGACCTTTCAAAATCTAAACTAAGAGGGAGGCTGGAAGTTGTCTTTGTGTTAGAATGCTTGCCTGCTATGCACGTGAACCTGCCCGGGCTCAATCTTGGACTGCAAACAAAAGAAATACAAAACAAGAAAAAAAAAGCTAATAGTAAAAAAAATGAAAGATAAGAACAGTTTTAAGAGAGCATGGTGACTCATGCCTATAATCATGGCACTTAGGAGGCTGATGTAGAAGGAGTCCAATTTTGAGACCATCTAGGTGCATTTAGTGTGAATCAAGCCAGCATAGACTACATAGTGAGACCCTGACTCAAAAAACAAAGCCACCAAACAACAGCACACAGTTCATTCATTCTTTCAACATACATGTGTGTGTGTGTGTGTGTGTGTGTGTGTGTATGCATGGTTGTATATATGCATATATATACGTGTGTGTGTGTGTGTGTATGTGTGAGAAAAGGAAGATTAGACAAAGTAGTATTATAAAAAGGATCATATAGATACTCCTGTTGATGTTACTAATTATACTAAAAGTAAATAAACTAAATTGTCTTTTGAAAACAAAAGATAGCAGAGTAAATAATAGGAGGACATACTGACTACAAGTGATATAAAGAATGTGTGATGGCTGGGACGTTGGCTTAGCAAGTAAAGTGCTTACCAAGCAAAAATGAGTCATTGAGTTTGTGTGCCTCAAACCCTAAACTTATCATCAAGCAAATGCCTTGTTTACAATCCTTCAAGCATAACCTTTTGGAATAGCTTCTGAAAATCTGATCTTTTAGAAAGCACCAATTTTCATGTAGTAATTGGGATACTGACAGTAGCTATGTGGATGATCCTTCTAACCCTACTTCTGTTTGGGGATCTATTTTTAATATGTTCTTATCTTTTTCCCTACTATTGCTACTGAGTCCTGTGGGCTGCTGAATATTTTTATTCAAAAATAAATAAATGTGTGTCTGTGGCTAGTTTATAATGTTAATGCCATGCATTGTACTACCAAGCCACAAGCAGTCCCCTATGTATTAGCTCACTCCACCTATCAACCCAACCTTAGCAGTTTTGCAAGTTCAGAGCGCCTGTGAGTCATTTGCACATTCACTTTTCACCTAAACTCACAGAATCACACTCTATCTGTCCTTATGTGATCAATCATTATTATTTTGTTCTACCTCAAAAACAATCAAAACCTTTCCCCTCTTGCTATTCATTCTTTTCTAAACAAGAACACTGTCTGAATCCCACTTTTCAGCAAATCAATGCTTGTGATTTTGAGGTTGGAAGAAACATCCCAGTCTGCTTACATTCATGATCCATGGCCTTATTTGGTCCTTTAATGCTAGAATTTATGCACATATATTTTGGTTTATTTAGTCAGCTTTGCCTTGTGGATTACTGTTTCATTTATTTTCTCCCCTCTCAAACTTCTACCACTTCTTACTTTGATGGCGCGCTCCTCTGATGATCACGTGACAGAAAATGTATCAGAGACATGCAAGTGCCCCACCTTATCTACTCCCTCAGATTAGACAGAGTGTCCTTCTTGCTCAAGGTACCTGATCAAGTTGTGCTCATTGAAGATGCTGCTAGAAGATACTGCACCACTCTACGGAGCTGCAGTACCATTTTTCTCTTCTACTAGGCTATTCACACCAGCAAACAAACATTCTGTTGTTTCTATCATACATCATCCAACCCATAATCCACTGCTCCATTCATTTTCATAGTACCGTAGAACCTTTTGCAGTGTTACATTCAGTTTCATTAGAACATGCTGCAGCCAGGTTTAACTTCACCATTTCTTTAAAGTTTCTCCATATGTGTGTCACCAAGAAAATCCATGTTGAGAATGTAGTTATCAATTGCTGCTGGATTTCGCAGACCAGCAGCACTGTACACTAATCATGCACGATGACAATTTGCTATTGCAGAAAGAAAACAAAAACAAACTTCAATGCTCGCTAGACAGGTACAAAAATTGTGATAGTTTCTACTCACGGACGGACAAAAAGATCAATAGAAGAGAATAGTGAGCTCCTAAACAAACTCTCTGTGGAAAACTATTCTTTGACAAGGGAACGAAAGCAAATCTATGGAACAAGGGTAGTCTTCTCAACAAATGGTACTAGAACAAATGAATGTGAACATTTGAACTGTTGTGTACAAAGACCATAAGCACTTCCCCCAAAGTAACTCAAATGGATCATAGATTGCTTTAAAATATATTGTACACTTGCCTGGAGGTAAATGTAAAAATCAAAACCATAATACTCCTAGAATACAAAATGGGAGAAAATCCATGTGCCCTTGGGTCTGACAGTGACTTTAGAGTGCATCAAGCTATGAAATAAGGAATTGACGAGCTATTTCATCAAAAAATTTTTGCTCCGTGAAAGTCACTGTCATGGATTAGAATGTAAGGTACTAGTAGAAGAATGTATTTAGAGCAGACATATGGGGTATATTTTTAAAATCCTCATATAAATAATTCTTAAAATCTCATAGTAAGGAAACAGCCCAACTTAAAGAGAAGAAACAACACTAAACAGAATGTTTATGGATGAAACATAAAAAGAACCCCAAGAATGAGAGATGCTACACATCCTATTAATCCTCAGATTATAAGTCATAAGAGCAATAGGGTCCCACTACTTACCATCTACTGTTTGAGAATAAATCCAAACCTCTGACTATACCAGACAGTGGGAAGATGTGTACAATGGTCACTCTCAATTGTTGCTTTTGAATGAAATACAATATGGCTACCAGAGTTTTAAAGTCTCTTATGAAGCTTACCATAGTCTTAATTTGTCCACCCAAACTGATGATATTTCCTGCTTCAAAATCAAATGAATTAAAACTTACACCTGCAAAATCCTGTTTATGAAGGTTTAATAGAAGCTTCAATGATAGTTGAGAAAAGGTGGAAACTACTGAGAGACATTTCCATAGGTAATGGGGTCAAACTTCAGTGTATCTTTACAGTGGTTTGCTACTCAGCAAGAAAATCATCTGTGAAGCCACGAAACATATGCAAGAGCATTACATATATGTTACTAAGCAAAAGAAATGAAATGATAATGCTACATGCTTTGTGATAATTCATATGGAAAAAAATTGAGAAATGTAAAAGTATTATGATAGTAGAAAGATTTAGTAGTTGTTGAAATGAGAGGGCATAAGGAGTATACAAAGGGGGTATGGGATGCTAAGAGTAATGAAACTAATCTATTTTATACTACCCTTATAGCATCCTTAAAATCCATACAAATCCCAGCATCATAAGTAAATACTAATGCAGATGATGAACTTTGAATGATGGTAATGGGTCACCCTTGGCTTATTATCAAAGCTAATATCGTTAGCTTTGGGGAAGCTAGTTTCTGAACAACTTTCTTAAGAATTTAAAACCACTATGAAAATTATTGTCTGTTAATGAAAAGAGCAAATTATTTCATATCTATATACAAGGTCTTAGTTAGATCTTTCTAAACAATATGAAATATTTCTAACTAATAAAACAGAAGGACACTTCTCAATTTGTTTTGGTTTTCTTTATTGTGTGTATAAGTGTACATATGTATATGCAAAACAAATACTGAAGTCACAGGAAAATTTGTGGTAATCAGACTAGGCAGCAAGCATAGTTACCCACTGATCCATCTCACCACTCCCAAAACAGCACTTTTAAATTACCTATTTGTTTTCAATCCCTCTGAACCCCAAGCTGCTCTGAAGATATCCCCACAACAACATGTTCTTAATTTCTATTTCCTCTTCTTTCCCTCTCACTTCCTTTTTCTGAGACTATAATACCGAACTGTTAATCTCCACTGAGATGATAAGAAGACTTTCATTTTAGGAAGAAACAAAATCAACCAGTGATTTGCACTGTTTGCTGGGAGGAGAAGGTTTTGAGTACCCTAACATAAATTATTTTTGTTTAGTTATTAAGAAACTGTGGAAGGGTCTACAAGATGGTTCTGTGGACAAGGCACTTTTTGCAACCCTGAAACTAGAGTCTGATGCCTGGAACTGACATGGTGGAAAGAGAGTCAACTCCCACAATTTGTCCTCTGACGACCACAGTCCACAGGCATGTGCCTGTATGCATCATGCACACTGGTGGTTGGACACACACACATACATACACACACATATACACATACACACACACACATACACACATGTACATACACACGCACATATATACACACACATACACACATACATACATACATACACACACATACACACACACATGTACATACACACGCACATATATACACACACATGTACATACACACGCACATACACACACATACATACACACGCACATATATACACACACATACATACATACACACACACACACATACACACACATACACACACACTCAGAGACACTGTAACAACACCCAAACAAAATAGAAGTGCCATTATTGTTGATTTTAATTGAACGTTTATATGGAAAATATGAATCATAAATCAACCCAAGACTTAAGCCTGCCTCAATAATTGATAATTTTTCCCCTGGATAATTCTTGTCCTCACTACTCAAAACAATTGGAAATCCATCCTATGACACATCCAAATAATAAGCAAATAGAGCACCACATGATGAGCGAAATCACAAGGAAAACACAATTATAGGAAAGTGGAGAAAATGTGCTGAGAAGGAAGTAGCAATATTTCTGCAAGACTAAGGAGACCTGCATAAAGAAATGACACTTGCTGATTATGTAAAAAGAAAACTAAAGGTCTGTGATGAAATTGTAAGACCCTTGGTTAGGAAACTCACAAAACCAAGTAACATCATGAAGAAGAAGAGTGGCTAGCAAGATGACAGTCACACATTATGGCACTGCACAGGATATTATTAGAGAAGAAATCAAAAAGATGGAGCCAATAAAAGCTACAGACATTTCTGCCCAACTGCCTGATACTATATATCAGGGAAACAAGGAATCATCGTCGACTTTGCATTTTCAAGATAGTGCTGGTAGACTTAGAAAAACCAACATAGTGAAATCAAGGTTAAAGAAAAGTAAGTTGAGGAGGCAGGAATAGTAAGCAGGCTGAGAGCAGCTGGCAAACTACAAGGAGAGATGGAAGGGAAGAATTAATAGGAATGCTGATTTTCCTGCCTTGATAAATTCATACTTACCAGCCAGTGAGATCCTTCAGCAAAGTGCCACAAGATTTCAGAGAGGGAAGAAATTCCCACATGGTGAAGCCTCAGAGCAGGACTTACAGAAGGTTGAAAATTGTTTTAATCAATGTGATTGAAAACACCATAATTAAATCTAACACTATGTGTGCTGTTAAATTTTTAAAAATGAAATAACATGAATGAAAAAAAAAGAATGAGTACACAAATGATACTTAAAATATTCAACAACAAATAGAATGAGATGATGGGCGTTAGATGAGAGAGAGAAAAGGGAGACTTGAAAGAGAAAGGAGACCCTTCATCCTGGACTAGAGATGGAGTGGCACCAGCAATCTCCTACTTAAATATCATAATGTCTTCATTTTCAATGCTGTTCTGTGGATACTGAAGTTCATCCAACTTTTAGCCAATGGCAATGAAATGATTGGACCAAACGAAGATTGCTTTGGTCAAGCTCAATACTCATTCTTTAGAAGCCATTGTTCCAAGGTATATTGATTTGCATCCTTGTTAATTGTCTCAGCACAACAGCAGGGGAGTAGTCACCCATGAAACATAAAGCACTAACTTTGTTCTTGTATTCTTACAGCTAAGAGTCTCTAAAAAGATAGAGACCAATGAAGCCGGAATATAGAAAGTTTGTGAGTTCTAAACGAAGAGGAGTGAATAAGGTTAATATATGGTATTTAATGCAGAAGTTTCACTTCAACAAACCATATTGGTCTTTATTTCAGTGCAAGTTATAAAAGTAACTGGATTTATTTTAATTGGCTTTTTGTTATATGACTTCAATGTGTTTCTAATGGTGTTACAATTGTATTTACAAGTTACTATAATAATATTTGAAATCTCCTACAAGCTTTATTTTAGTAATTTTCTTTCTGTAAGTTGTGTATTACTTTATCATTATTAATGAAGTTTGCCAGCATAAGAATTAACTAAAGACTGTTCTCTCTTAAAGTTAATTTCAACTATTACTTCTACACCAGTGACTTTCTATGTAAAGTCATCTAAAGTAATCAATACAAAATTCCCAGAGAAAATTTAGATCAATCCGGGCAATATAACTAAAGTCTACTCTGCACTTCAGAGGAAGATCTCATGAGTTCTCAATTCTTTTTTCATCATCATGTGGCACTATCAAGAAGGTGTTTATGTAACATTCAATATTACTGAGTGTGAGCAGATGGTAATTGAAAAATAAATGCTAAATGAACACTTTTTATTTTGTGTAGAGGAAAGTATAAATTCTAGTTAACAAAATAATTATGTAACAACTTAAAGAATGAGTATGGGGAGAATGTAATTCATGCCCAGAGGAGTCATGTGACAAAACCAATATTATCCTGATAATGCAAAACAGTGTCTTTTCCATTGCAGTTATTTAGTATCAATTCTCTAAAGATCAATAATAATATTTTTCACTGTCTGGCAATAAGCTTATTAAGAAGTTTAGTAAAATGGAAAATATTTTTGAGGTAATTATTTTTCTAACCATAGTAGTAGTCGCTTCTTTTGACTTACTTAATTTGCTCTGGACTGTATGGGTAATATTGTATTAAGAGAAGATATGCTCCAGTCGATTGCATTATTATTTTTACAATTTTTCATACAGGAGTATGCTATTTTATTTAATTTTAATTCTTTAGATACTACACAATGCAATGGAAGCTTGATCATCAATGGAAAATAATATGGAAGGTAGTATGTAAAAATTACCCTCCCACTCAGAACTAATAAAAGCTTCAAAATTCTCAATTTGGAAAGAAAAAAAACTGGTATAAACTGATGAGAATGGATTTGGAGTTATTTCAAGAATTCTGTTACTTGTCATACAATGTTCCTTGAGCTGTTCACATATTAGTAGTTGAAAACTGAAACTAGCATTGCTATTGAAGGTAATGGTGGACACACTGCACCAAAACCATCATTTAGCAAGTCTACTTAGCAAAACAAAATGGATGACTATGAAATGCAAATTATGATGTTCCTCTTCAGAACACGTTTGGCAACTAGGAGTTCAAGTAATTTATTTTAATCTATGGGAGAGTGAGATTTATAATAGGTATGTAGTAAGTTTAAAAATATAGTTATTGTCATTCTCCTTGCAGTCCAGGTCAATATTAGTAAACTGTAATATAAAACCATGAACTATACTGTCATGGGTAGTAAAGAGATGATAGTTAAGCAAGATGTCTTATGTTTTCATAGGGTGACTACAGCAATGTGAGCAGAAACTTTAGAACCAATCTTCTGTATTAACCCACAGAAGAGAAAGAAGACAGACCACCTAAAACACATTATATTCTGTTTCATTCTCTGGTTTCTTTTTCCAGAGATTTGTCTTCTTTGTTCCTTCAGTTTGCATGTACCCCTTCTACTCCACCATGCCAGGAAATCAAGGTTGACTATTAGGAATGGTTTTTTTAGTGGTTTTCACTCTGATCTATGCTCTGCATTCTGTATTCCTTATGTTTCATTGCTGGTTAATTTTCAAAGCTAAGATTAATTTATATTAAAATATTCATCAATGAAGTTTGACCCTTCTTAGGAGATTATCTATATTCAAACATAATGCAAACACAGTAGAGATGGTGCAATAAATTGATTAGATCTTTATTCCAAGTGGAGAATATTGGGAAGAGGTTGGAAAAAGTCGACCTCCATCACTCAGGGGTTAGTTTAAAGCAGAGCAAAATTTATACTACAGGTCAATGTCAGATTACTGATGCCTGTAATTAAAACTTAATTCCATTAATTGAAATGTCTGAACTTTCCAAATTTGTTAGTATTTTTAAAATTTATTTTCACATTTTGCCTTTATAGCAATTCTACAAAGTTAAGCATTATAACCTCATTCACAGGGCCTGAACTCCCAACACAGAAGTGTTTTTTAATCTTCCATAGATTTATTCATAAGGAAGGCTAGCAAGACTTAGAACCCATACTGGGTGATCCATACTTTATTGTTATGATGCCTTATGCTAGGTCTTGACATTTATTTTTAAAACTAATTTGCATGGCTTGGACTGGCTCAAAAGACCTATAAAACACCACGTTGAGATGCAAAAATGCCTTTATGCAGGCATATTCTCATCCCTTCATATTTCCAAAGACATTAGACACTATATTAATAACACGTCTTTGAAATTCTGCTAGGTTTAGTGCTGAAGTTACATGGAATGCTTACTCAGAAACTTTTTTATGTTAAAGTCATAACATGAAAATCAGTGAGAAAACTTGGATATCACCATGAATATGTTACTTCAGGCAGAAATTGCTTTGTTCTAAGTCTTTCTGATTGGTAGATCAACCTGTGTTGGTTGCTCTGATTGAGTGGCATCTCAATGTTTTCTAGAATGTATCACTTTTCTTGAAACTGTATAGAAACACCCTCTCCCACTATCTTTCATATTTTTGTTTGATAGTATCCTAGAATATAACACTAGTGCAGCCGACAATAATGCATCTCTACTAGTCCTTTATAGGACCTTCTCTTTAAATATCAATATGTGTCCCACTTCTGAGTAGTACATGGCATGATTTTCGTATGTTCCTCATGCTTTTCATTAATCAAAACCATGCTTCCTGTCTACTCTTCAAGCATTCTCACCACTGAAATCTTCAGTTAAAATGGAATGGAAGACTAACACAGGAATAGCACTTACACCATGAGATAATTGTCACTCGGTTAGAACTGTATGGGACAGAAGGGTGAGGCCTGGCTCAGTATGGAAGAAAAAATGCCAAAGAAGACTGTGCATAATATAAGGCACAAGGAACCCAAGACTGATAGATAGACCAAATGATGTCATATCTGTGCTAAGCAGGATTATTGATAATAGTTTCCTTGGTACTGACATTACGATTTCATGAATGCACTCTAAGGCAGGATTAGTGATAAAGTAAATAGACTTAACTGGTGAAAGTAGTATATATTTTCTCATATTTAGTAATTGTAAGTATCCTTTTGGATATTCTTTAGATCCACCACTCAGCTATCTGAGTGATATTTTTTGGAATTTTGGTCCATATTACTGCCAATTTGTGAAAATAAGACTGCAAATCAGCTCTTCTACTGCTTGGGTTTCAACAGTATCATTAACTTTTAGGATATACACATGGAAAAATTCTCTAAGATAATTTATGTTGATATTAGTTTTTATGTATTTAGAACAGAAAATGATAGAGGCAAAATTGAAAATTCTATTTTGTAAAACTGCATGGGCTTCCTATTCTCAAGGAAAGTAACACCAAGAGTGTGCCTTAGAATAAACTCTACCACCTAACTCCTCAGAAATGGGAAGGATAACCAATAGTCAGAGACAAATTCCAGTCTTTTATCTTGAATATTATAAGAAAGTGCTAGCACTAATCACATTTTTTTCCTATGAGGAAAAAAAAATCATCTTGTTGAATTTGACTTGCAACTTCGAAACAGAGTTTCTGAGGGACAGTTTCTCAGAGAGATATTCACTAACCAGACCTATCTATAATTTTCATGGATACCTTTGATACCCACTTTCATTTATTCATCATTAGAGGACACATAGCCTCTTCTAATCCCACCAAAGGACAATCATCATGAGAATGGGCTTTATTTTTCCTAGTACTTTAAATAACATCCGTCACATAGTAATGAAAGTAGAATTTATTATCATGATCATTATGAACATGAGAGAACAAAAGTTAGAGGCTTTTTTGCACTGTAGAAATGAGAACTGACAAGATAGGGAAACAGTAATTTAAGTGCATAAATTGAGTTCAGCATCAATTGGTCAATTTGTGCGTCATTTTTGTGGTTCTTAAGAAATGTCTTATTTAAGGAGAGCTTCTTTACAAACTGAGATACTAAGAACAATATACTTTAAATGAATTAATAAATATAATTTACAAATAGATATTTGTGTTTTACTTTACCTTTTAGGATGTGTAAACTCTTACTCAGAGTGATATGAAATTTAGGGAAAGATGGTTTGAGAAGCAGATTAAATGTAAATTCTGATTCTAATTATTCACTTGCACTTTAGAGTAATGAATAGAATTAGGACTTTTATGTGCATTTGTAGAAGCATATGCATCATTGCATCTGTTTCCTCTCCTTGTATTAATCTTTAGTGTTGCTATATTTATTTCTGAGGTTTAAATGATTTTTTAATGTAGGCGTGAAACACTATTCAGTGCATCAAGAACTCTTTAGAAAAGTCTGACGAAATATGACAAATTTTGTGGATCAGTGGTCTGTAGACAGTTGAATTTCTGATTCAGGAATGGAGTCAAGCCAAACTATCTAGATGTGTATACTATCTTTGCCTCCCATCTTCTTCTATTAGCATGACAGTTGGCCTTTGGGCTGTATGTGGATGTTACTGTGTTTAAACTAATACATAAAAAATTATTAATAAGGGGTGTTTAAACAATAATTGCAGTGATCATTTACTTTTATTATTTTATTTTAACTCTATAGTACATTTGGTGCAGGGAAAACATGCTGCTGTCAATGAAAGGGAGCACATGCACAGGGAACAAAGGACTCTATCAAGTATTTAGTAAAGTAAATTGCCTATCAGCATCACAGGAGAATAGCTGTCAGTTATCTTGAGAGTTACTTTGCCAAGGAAAATTTCCCATTTTATTGTATTTTACAACTTATTGCTTTCACCAACTTTCCCTGTGCATTTCTTCACTTATTCTGTGTTCACACCAGGTCTTATATTTGCTGCCATGCTAAACAGGACTGATTTGCTCAGCAGCTGTGTAAGAGATCACTAAACCAGTCATGGCAGAAGTGAATAGGGGAATAGGAAGGATACAGAAAGAAGGACAAATGTGATACAGAGAAGAAATAAAGGTGGGGATGACAGAACCAATGCTAATGAAGAAGAAAACAAAGAAAGACAAAGAGGAGCAAAGGAGAAAGCAGTGGGAGAGAAGAAATGACCAGAAGCAGTTTATACCTACATTTACTTTTGCTTGTGTATACTGAACCTGGCCTGTTGACTTCCAACTTCTATGTGATTATAGTAAAAAATTACTAAATAGTTTTAATGATGACTATAGGTAACTCAGAAGTAGACTGGTTGCTTACTGTGTACGTAAAAAAGGAGCTATGTTTGAGCCTCGGTACCATAAGAAAGAAAAAAGAAAAGAAAAAAGTTAAATATTGACAGTAAAATGTTTGGATTTGGGTAATTCTAACGTGAGACATTTATGCTTACTGTTACTTTGCTAAATGATGCTTTTACTTATTGAACTTTCATACATATCAAACAACTATTTTTATAAAGAGTAAGGTAAGGTTTTGTAGCAAAAAGTTCAATTCTACAATCTAATAATGTATTATCTATTTTGATTTCACAAATTATCCCAAGTACATCAAAGCGCGTTCTCAAGCATTTGGCCACAGGTCCTTGTAAATCATGTTTTCACAAGCACTTTCTTAGGTGCAAGAAATTAATAATGATTATTTACAATTCACAAAGTGTCATTTGAAAAATACTTACAAAATACTATATATTTATACTAACTCAGAAGGGCAACTGAAAACCAATATTGATCTTGTCACTGCATAATTTATTTTTACTAATATGTGTCACAGCTGAATTATCTTCATACTAAGGAATATGACAAATTATAATGAGACAAAGGACATTATATCATGTAGTATCTGCAGAAACTTTTATATGTAGGAATGTCAAGGAAGTTGCTATTTTCATCTCAAAAATGTTTTTTTTTTTTTAAATATCTGATACTTTGGTGAGCTTGATATTATTAGGCTATGTATTCTTGAAAATCTATCAACTCAAAATTGTTGCTTAAAGAAATTTTGCATCTAGACTGAAATGTGGTATCGTCCCTTAGAAACAGAGATAGAAAGATTGACAATAGACTGCTTGCACATAAGTTCTACATTATCATTTACTGCTCCAACTGCTGAAGCTTAAAGAAAATACATCAAAAGGAGAGCACACTTAACACTCTGCCTAACAGCATAGCTGGAAGTTTCCTAAGTGTTAAGGAACGGCTGTCTGATTGCAACATCGTGATGGCTGAAGGCAATAGCAGAGTGTCTGGCACCTGACCCATTTCTCTCACTTTGTGAACTTAAAATAAGTAACAGACAACATCTCCTTTTGTTAGTTATTTGGGGTTCATAATGAGTAAGAGTTTACCGTTTGTTGTTTGGCTACAACATTATGAAAGTATTCCGTATCTCTACTTTTACTGGACTTTTGCTAGGCTGGTTGCTTGAATAAAACCTTGAAGTTCTTTGCTTTGATATACATCCATATACAAGACTTCTGATCTCTCTGCTGTTCCAACCTAGTTCTTAGACTGGTCATCTCATAATTCCTTTACTTCCAAGTATATGTTTTGTAAGTTTTATGATATATATCATTTCATTCTAGCAACTTTTGATAAAGAAGAAACCTTTGTTACTTAAAATTTTACTCTAATCTGACAATATATTTGCTCCTGAAATATTCCAGTTTGTACAGGTTACTCTTAAAACATAATGCTTTATCAATGAATTTCAGCCTAGAAAAAAAAAATAGCCTCTAGGTGTGCAGTTCCTTAGGCTTGGCTGACAGCCAGGGCTGATAATCTATCTAGCTATACTTTATAAGTGTTCCCAGATGCTTTCCAAATCTGGAGGGGCAGCATCAGCCAGACTCCTAGCTTGAATACAGTATGTTAAATGCTTCTCTGTTCTCCCTGCGTAGTTGCTGCTAAATGAGACAGAGTATGGTAGGGTTTTACTTTCACAGGCTACTTTTCTACTCAAAGAGAAAGTGGGAGGAGATCACAGATAAATTAAACTTCCTGGCCAAAATTCGTGTATGGATTAGAAATAGTTATTTAGCATTAAAACACTAGTTCTGGTGTTGTGATTAATTAAGAATCTGAGCCATTTTTAAACATAATCACAGCATGCCTTCTTAGAGGTAGAACAAATAGTTATTGAGTAGATGTAAAAATGTAACAGTTTTTATGCCAGATACAATGTAAAAGACTTGTCTCCTCAGGTGAATGCATATACATATATTGTATATGAGCGTGTGTTTCTCCTGGTTTTCAAATATGAAAAGTCAAAACCATGATTTATATATTTATATTTAGATGGATTTTTTTCATTGAGTTGTTAAAAAGAAAATATAATAAAATTATCCAAAGCTCTCCTTTTATTTAAGAGTTATGCCCAGATTTTATCTGTATTTTCCCACCAAGAGTGACTTTGATGTGATAGTTTGGAAGCAGTACACACTACAATTTTCTCACAAGGTTTCCCCAAAATCTCCCCTTGCCCATGTGCGTATTATAGAATCATTAGCATCCTAAGGTTTGACAGAGATTTCTCTACTAAAAAGTAGCAAAAATCATGGTGCATTCAAACTTCTATTTCTGTACTGAGAGATTCATAAATGAAATGGCAAGGTTATTTTTCTAATTCATCATTTATGTTTTGGAATACTGGTTAGAGATTTAGATCCCTCTGGCCAGTTGATTTATATTCGACTTATACTTGCTCCATGGAAACAAATCAAACAAAGTATGTATCACTACCTAGGTTTCTGGAGATAGGTAGTTGTCACAATTCCAATCAAACAGATAAATAGTGTTTTTTATCTGAAAAAATAAAGTCTTAAAATCATATGGGGGAAAATCATCACCTCCTAGTTAGTGAAATTCAAGTTATTTTAATAACTTCTGTCTTCAGCAGTCTCCTCTTATACCAAGAAATACAGAATTTTAACTATGAAGTTGACAAGAATGTAGATCACTAAAGACTGAATTACAGAAATACATAATATCTTGGTACAGAATTAGCATTAAAACAACTATGAAGCCAAGTTAACAAAAGCTCCTGAGAATAAAACACTATGGAGGCAAGCAAAGGAGAGTTTGAAAGAGAGATGATGAACTAATGAAACTTTCTCAAAGCTAATTTGAGGATCAGAACACAGTCTAGCATAATAAACAGCACATCATTTCTAAACACTAATACAGAAACTGAAAGCTCTGTTGTTTATAAATTAAAACACGTTAAAAAGGAATAAGTATTAATAGTTTTTAAACTTTAATTTCTTCTGACATAAATATTGGAAACACTAATTCAAATCAACTTTAAACACCTTGCGTTTTTCAACTTGTTTTGTGCAAGGGGAGTTGGAGGTGTGTGGGGTATGTCACTGGGCTGTTAGTGTCTTCTTCACAATGTAGGATATGAATTTACTCTAAGATGTTTTCATTTCTATTAGGAGCCTGGGACAACATTTAATTTTTTATAAGCAGTGTGTGACTGTGTCATACAGTTTCAAATGTGTGTGCCAGCTGTTTCTCTCAAGGATGCCATCAAGACAGAGAACACCAATAAATCTCAGATCTCAAGGAGAAGAGTTCTCATCTCCAGCAATTTGCATGCCACATTCTCAGAAATACTTCCTAGAAACATTTATAACACCAGCCATAGTTACCATTGAAGGTTGAGTTTGTCAAATTGGTGATTTCAGTAGGACAAGACAACTCTGTTATCAAGAGAGGTGTTTTGGTGAAAATGTCAGGGTGAATGTCTAAAATTAATTTGCTATTCCTTTTTTACAGCAGGATAGTATGTTCTATTTACAGTGCAAATACAACTTCTACAAAGCATACTGACAGGTATGTGCATACATGCCAGAAATGGAGATTAAATTTGGCTCTAAAAGTATCTACTTCTATATAAATCTTTCAAAAATAAAACTTTAGTGCGTTTAACGTGTTTATGAAGCAAAGCAACGCATACCGAGTCATTGTCAATTTCAGCAAATTAGGGCAGTAACTTACCTAGAGAAGCATTTCAATTTTTTTTTCTTTTGCTAACTTGAATTATCCGGAGTTAGAAAATGAGACATCCAGAATTCAGGTTTACTTGGCTCCAGGTTAATTAGCGGAGCTTGCAGTTCATGCCATCTGCCTCAACAGGATTCCGAGAGCACTCCTCAGCTCCAGTGCTGGTGTCTGAACTCTTCCAGCAGTCTTTTTATTTATACACACATTGTCCTTTTCAAAACAAGCAGCCAGCTGGAATGATTCAGACCTCTGTTCAGCACACCGTTAAAATGCAGCTTCCTTCTCGGACACAAGCATTACACCAGGGAGCAGACTGGGTACAGCAAAAAGGCTATGAGAACTATTTAATCACCGGAATACCAGCTGCTCCTGTCTGCTTCTGCTACTGCTGCTGTGCCTCTTGCTTAGCTGGAGTCAGTCTTCCCCTCTCTCCCTCCCTCCTTCCCTCCCTCCTCCTTTCTCTCATATCTCCAGAAGTATGAAGGCAGCTCTGCCGGGTTATGATTGGCAGAAACAGCCAATTCCTCAGCTAATCATCCTCAAGACTTTCACGGACCTGAAGCTGTTGTGATGTCATCCAGTCAGTGGGATGTTACACACGAACACATTCCAGCAGAAGCTAATTCAGCCACGGGCTGCCGTGCTCTCACACCACACTGATTGATTAGATGATCCTTGAGGATTTGCCTAATCTTTCATTGTACAGTTGTAATATTCCCTAAGAAATCTCAGAATAAGGTTCCACTTTGCATCTGTGACGCCGTATGGACTACCATAGTGGGTTAATAAAAGTTCATGATAGGGCTTTCTTCTGTGAAATTGTACCAGCCAAGGACGCCAATTCCAAACTGAACAAAAGTCAGCAATGAGCAACAGAAAACTTGAAGAAATATCTAGGAGCTACCAAATCCTGAAATTTACCATAGGATAACTGTGTGTTATTATAAGAACAGACACACGAGGATAATCATGCACTGTTAATTAATTGAGGCAAAATATAAATTATTATGGGAAACTACTTTTCTATTTCTCAAACTGAAAAATTATTTCCAAAGATAGAAGAGGATGCTGTTCTTGGCTCACTACTAACCCTTGAAAACACATAAAGAGATGCTGAAGTACGTTTATGGATCTTGTATAGGGTCCTTTTACTTTTTACAACAGAATGCATACATAGAGGTAAAGTGTTTGCAGGGATGATACCTTTCAGACTATACGACTCTTCTTTGCTAAGCATCTTCTTTAGTCTAAATGATTTAATTTAGTAGAACAAGATACACTAATGAAGATTTGTTGCAAGGCAGAATAGAGCCGTATACTTTCTCTACTCCATCCTCAGTCATGTGTCTTTAGTTATAAGCAGTTTTGGCAGTTTCAATGAAAACCTATGACTATAGATTGTGAGGCAGGTGAGATTGGAAAAGCCATTAAAGATTAATGTTTATTGTATGGTCTGCTTCCTTTATTATTGGTTTTAATGTGTATGCAGGATTTGTCTGCAAGTTACAGTTACACAGCATGTTGTAGAGGAACACACCTACCAACATTGCAAGAGTATTTCAAAGGTATTTATAAACAGAAAGTGCAATCTAGGAAATCATAAATCATGCACTCATTATTTTTCAGGGAAATAGGAAAATGACTATTAAAGGAAAAGTCTATGTTTAAAAACCTTCAAGAAGTGTTCAGAAACTTCTCTTTACCATTTATACACGTTTGAGAGGTAAAGATGCATTTGAAGGTCAAGACAGAATTTTCATAGTGATGTCCAATAAAACAAGGTCAATAAGCAAGTTGTGGATGGTATAGAATAATTACAAAGGAAATAAGTTGATCAGGTAATTTTTTTCTCTAGCGTTAGTCTATATAATATACAAAACATGTAACAACTTCTCAAGCAAAATTATTAATATCGTTTGAGTAGTTTGACAATGGAAATGCTATAGTGTTAAAGCCAGTTCTAAACGTAAAACAACCTTTATTAAATATTATTAGGTAAATAGCCAAAGATAGAAAATTACAATTCTTTTGTTGTAAAAGAAAAATACCACTTAATTGACCTTTTTTTCTTTACTAAAAAATAAAGAAATATTAAGGATAGTGTAAAATTATTATTAAAAGTAAATATAAATACAATCCTTTTAAATAAGTAGAATTTTGAATGTACAGGTTATAAATAGATGCTCCTACCTTTACATACTTTTTGCATTGGTTTTTCAATGTTTCTCTGTACTGCTCATGAAAATGAACAATATTCATATAGTTCTTACAATTCTGACTGAACATCATTAATGTAACTGAAAACCTAACACAATAAA
The DNA here is from genome assembly GCA_026225945.1 of Cricetomys ansorgei. Taxonomy (NCBI): domain Eukaryota; kingdom Metazoa; phylum Chordata; class Mammalia; order Rodentia; family Nesomyidae; genus Cricetomys; species Cricetomys ansorgei. Next base: position 8,676,807 of record JAMJFZ010001038.1, read on the forward strand.
GTTTATGAATACTTGACCGTTTAAACTACTTTCTCACTCTCTGTCCTTTCCCCCAATGATTTATCAAAATTGTTTTCTTATTTATTTTTTATTATGAGTAACTTTTTTATTGATCCAAGTAACACAAAAGGGTTTGACATTATCTATTTAAAAAACCCAACAAATTGGATAGATTTTAAAGCATAACTGTGTCAAGTTCATAGTCACTAGTTTCAGGGGAGAATGTTTATAATAGGGATGAGTAATATAAGAACCTTTTTTAAGGAGAAAAAACATCCCTTTTTATTAGCAATTATTCAGATCAGAACTCAAGTGAGGTCTATGGAGACTATACTTCTTTGGAGTCAATACATTTTGGAAAATATTCGTACACAATTTCATTACTGTCATTCACAAGTGCCCCACTGTAGACTTCAGTGCTATCACACCTCCAGACCTTTGGTAAAAAGTTACTAAAAGAGAAAAATTAGTGGGAAGCCCAGGTTGGGAAATTCTTGCCAGTATCACCAAAGAGTATTATTTAGCAAGAAAAGCAGCATGTTAATGCCTCTAATGAGTCATTTGAGAATGTAAAGCTCTAAAGGTCATGGGGAAAGAAAAAGGTTCAGCATTCTAGTTCCAGTTTGGCCAACAACTGCCTAAAGCAAGAAGATTTTTTAATAAATAGCAACTCCTAGCCCAAGCATCATTGAATCACAAGAATATTTGTTGTGGAATAAAATGGTCCAAGTGTATCTCCTTTCTAATCTGCATTTCCCAAAATTTTATTAAGGTGTTATGGCTATTTTCTTTGGAGGTAGACATTACAAGTCAAGCAATTTTATATTTTGCAATTTAAAGTCCTAAATGTTCCAAGTAGAACATAGAAGCCAGAATTCCAACATTACAGTAATGAATTTGATAAAACCTTGTGTATCTAACAGGGCATTCTGTTTCATCTATTAGTAAGTTCCTTTTATTGTAGACATCCCAACATCATTTATTTCTGTTCCAGTGCTTTGGGAACAGGCTTCTCATTTATGAGTTACTCCAGCTAGTGCTTTGATCACCTTGGGAAATCTTCATTTCTACCAAGTCTTAGTAAATCAGTTTCTGTCCAGTTAGCTTGAATGTCTCACTCTAAACTACCATTACTCTGAAGGAATTCACTAGCTGTTCAGTCTTTCTCTTATTTGACCTCAGCATAGTGGGATATGTGTATGTGTCTCTATGTATGTGCATGTACATATGTGCATCTGTGTATATATGTGTTTAGTGTTTGTGTATGTATATATCTTGAATGTATGTGTGTGGTGTGTGTAAATATGCATATGTTGTGTGTGGGTCTGTACATCTTTGTATATATGTCTATGTTTACATTTGTGCATGTGTGGTATGTATGTTTGTATGTGCATACTGTCTGTAGGTACATGTATGTGTGTGTTGTCTGTATGTATATGTGGTGTGTGCATATGTATGCATGTGTGTAGTTTGTGAACATGTGAGCATATTTATGTTTGTGTATACATATTTGTTATATGTATGTGTGCATATGTTACAAACATACTCACATGTATACACATCGCATGCACATGCACATATATACATACATACATACAAACAAACATGTATACAATCTTTCTCGCATACAGACAACACACATAGACATATACTACGTACATACAAACAACACAAATGAACGTCTGTGTACATGTGCACATCTATATTTGTGTGTGTGTGTGTGTGTGTGTGTGTGTGTGTATGCATGTTAGTGTTTGCATGTATATGTGGATGTATGTGTATGGAATGTGTATAGTTGTGTATGAGCATGTGATGTATGCATATACCAGTCATGTGTGTGTGGCATATATATTTCTGTGAACATGCTAGTGTATTTTGTGGGTATATATAAGTGTGTGGGGGAATTGGTTTATATGTGTTGCATACACAAGGTAATGTATTGAAAAGTAATGAATAGTGTTTTTAAACTAATTAACAATGGCTTATATTTTCCTTTTGCTTGAGAGGTGCCACAAATAAAGAAAATTAATGGACAAATCAGGCCTAGTGCTGTACTACCATATTAGCAACCTACAGTTACAAGCTCAGCATTATATTGCTGCCCTATGTGTTAAACTGACACACACACACACATTCACCAATCATATTTTCTGTGCTCTGCGTACATAAATCATGTCTAACTCTTCACATTCTCAATGTATGGAGTAGTACAATCATATAGGGTAGGTACTCACACTTCTTAAACTAAATTTATGAATGACTGAGTGAATGGAATGTAACAACTGAAAACTGGGAACTGGAGACAATGGTGTGCTAAGATTTCCCACAGGAAAGTGTTTATGAATGAAATGTACCCTCCTTCTGTACTCTGAAAATACAAGTAACTCATTTCAGTAGCAAAATGGGAAGATGCAAGGGAAGTGTATTTCCTTAGAGAAGAGCATACAGATGAATTTTCCATCTTAGAACCCATGTCATTTCAGCCTACCTCATATTTATGAGTATATAACTCTGTCAGAAAAAGTCTGCATTTATTTTCATAATTTAATAAACTTTTATACACAGTTTTAACCGGAAAAAGACGCTGAAATGTGCAGATGCTCTTTTTTATATAAATGATTCATCTTCTAGATCATAGCAAGGATCTCTTTGTTTTAGGAACCTAATTGTGGTCTCTTTTTCTAAATAAAATATTTCAGTAAAATAATTATAAATTTGCTTGAAATAATTGCATTTTCTTGAGAGGTATTTTAACAAAATAAGGTAAGACAAATAATTGGATGTAATAAAAATAGATAAGATGTGTTCTGATGTTATAGTAACACTCATTGTGTAATAAAAACATACTGTGGGTGATTTTCAACTCAGCTGCTTATATCTGTTAGAAGATGGGAAGACACTGGCAATCAAATTAAAGGAAATAAGAGAGGGCACTGATGATCACAGAAGTAAAACAAACAATAAACATCATTCTGCTAAGATCTTCAGTATTTTAGCTCCCATAGAGGGCAATATTGTATAAAAGATGGTGCACTGAGAATCTGCCAATTCATCTCTGTTGATCTGACTTAAGGAAAACTGCTGTTGCTATAAATTTGATGCTGAGCGCCCTCAGACTCTGACTAATGTGCAAACGACACAACAGAAACACAGAGCAGACTCATGAAATGCAAAGAAAATTAATTTGCTATCCTACTTACTGGTAGATTATTTGAGTGAATAGCCTCCAGTTTTACCTATAATTGAACTCAGTCACCGAGTCTGACAGAAGGCTGCTTTCCAGTCTACAGCTGGCTTAAAAACTGACTTAAATCTGTTTGTGAACCATTTACTCTAGTAAAATATTAATAAGCAATGCCTTCTTTAACATTTAGAAAATAAAAGTAAAACTCAGGTAACAAATGAAATGGGTTATTGATAAAATGAAAGCTTGATCTAATTTAGTTCAAGCCTGGAACTTCAAATATAACCCTAATGTGGGGGTGAACAATGGAGAAGACCCTCAAATCACCATGAATTCACTTACTTTCATAACTCTCTTACAACTTAAAGCATTTGCTTCATAGAAGTATTTTCTGGCCAATGAATCTGTAGTATTTTCCATTTTTTAGAATATATGGAAGATAACGGATGGTCAAGGTACATTGTAAGATATTGTTCCGATGTGATATTTTGAATATCTGATCATTTATTGATTTCAGTGCACATGGTGATATGAACACATGGAGGTGTAAGACATGTAATGCTTTGTCTCTCTGCTAACCACTGCATCCAGTTTCTCTCCAGAGAAACAAGTTTGCTAAGCACTGCTTATTATGGACTGTCCTTTCCTACTTTACGAGGATAATATTGCATATGGAGTATTTCAACATTTATGTAAATAAATGACAATAAATACAAGTGTAAATCAGATTTTTCATAAGAAAATTAGACCTTTTATTTAGGTTATTGGTTTGTATATGAAGGCTAAATCAAACCATAATCAATTGCGTCGTTCAAATTAAATCATGATAATCTTAAAAAATAACCATTTTTATCAAATGTAGCTTGATAAAACTTCTCAGGTTTAAATAATTAATATCACCCAATATGTCAAAGTAAGTATGGTAGTCAAATAATTCTCTCGTGTGTAAAACTGAATATTTGAAACAACATGGTTTATGTTCCTAGTTTAGGCTGCTACATGCTTAGGGTGAGTTACTACTCAGGCATGAACCAGTATTATGTCTATACTTTCCATGCAAGCGATTACAACAATACAAAGAAAAGACTACTGGCTAAACCTAGTTTCCATGGTCACTGGTATCAGCTGTTTGCTATGTTTCAATATACCAACTTTAATAGTAACTTCAGTATTCAGCATGATAAGCACACTTGTAATCTCAGCATTAAACAGGCTGAGATAGGAGAACTGTTCAGAGGCTAGCCTTGCCTGAAACACACACACACACACAAACACACACACATACACTATTAAAACTATATTATCCTCAAATCACTTATAAAAATATTCTCAGACAGTATTTTGCTCATATCTTCTTTTGTAGCATTATATCTGCATCTCAGAATTGGCTGGTGTTGTTCTATTTCCACTATAACATCAAGACCTATGTTGTATATCTGGAATGAACAGCAACGATTTCCAAACCCTGCCCTTTGAACTTTCCATCACATCAAAAGTGTTTCTATGAATAAATCTCTTTGATTACTTCACATTCTTCTATAAGCTTAATGATTATTTAAAGCCATATGTTCAGTAATATACCTCTTAAAATATAGGTGAGGTAGGATCTAAGCATCCAGTACTAGGCCTGACAAAATATTACACATTTGGAAGCATTCATATTCTAAAACCTATCCCATAGATTTATTATACAGAAAAGATTTTCTATATCAGAAATTGACTAGATAATAGCAGGAAATATTTAAGTTAGACTTTAGAGACACTCAAAAGCACAGAGAATTAAAATTAAGTCACTAACATATGCTATGAAAATGTAGAAATACAGATTTTTTTAATTTTCTGTATGTAATATGTAATAAATTCTATGTAATATGTAATATAAATTCTATGTAATAAATTCTAAATTATACAATTTCCTTTTCTGGATTAAAATCAAAGGATATCTAGAGAGACTCAGCATCCAGACTACATATTGTCAATCTTTTGTTGATTTACATACACACACACACACACACACACACACACACACCTGAACATATCTGAACAGTGAAACATAATATATTTCTACTTGCTTTATTTTGATTGACAAAAATTACTGGTGTGAAGTAGTTGTACATTGTGGTGTGTTATCTCTTTTACCCTTCCAGTATTATTGTGTCACACGCAGGTTGAGGCATGTGGATCAACTCTGTTGCACTTACATGCCCAAGCTCTGGCATGTAGAGTAAACCTCTGGCAGATCTATTGGGTAAATGAGCCTAATGAATATCAGGAAAGACCAGCCAGACATATTGACCTAGCTGATCTGCTAACGTCAATCATCAGCTTTTCTGATGCTTTTCTCCAAGTGTGAAACCATTGCTAAGATATTATCAATGCAGTCTTCTTGGCACACTACTACATAATCAGCATTCAAGAGGCTCAATACAAGTTCTAGGTTAACCTGATGGTTTACACAGTAAGATAATTTTCAAGAAGCAAAATAGAACAAAAAGTTTCTATTCAACATACAACTCTTTTAATTGAAATGAGAAATAGAACGATTATGTTCCAAATCACTAGATTTGTTACACAAATTTTCTATCTATAGTAAAACTGATGAATCAAAACATAAAAATGTGAGGAGATTACCAGATTCCTCTGCCTCTATCCCCCCAGATTACAGGCCTGTCATCACAGAGACACGACATCCAATGGTTCTTACTACATTCGTTACTTTATCACAAAATAGCAACAGAACTTACGCCTTAGTTAGCAAGAATGTTGGTTCCTCAGCAACAATACAGATTTACAGCTACATTAAAAAAAGCATTTAGTGGTGATGAAGGAGTTGAGTGGTGTGAGTTTTCATAGTCCAGGAGTATGTAACCCAGGGATCTAAGATACTAAACATTCAAAGTCAAAAAGATTAACCAGTGTTGGTGTCTCCAAATTTGGTGTCTCTTGTTAAAGATTAATCACCTGGACTCCTATAGAAAGTAAGCAAAGCAAATTACAAGCTTTATTAAATGATATTATAGGAAACTGAAAATCAAGAGACAGTAAGAGAAACTCTGAGTAGAAATGGTTTCCAGTGAGGAAAACAAGCTATTGAATTTCCTTTATGAAGGGGTAATAGGACAATGGCAGAAACTGCATGAAGGTTGTCATCATCACAATAGAGACAGGTGAATTCTCTGGGCCTCATGGGCCAAACCACCAGAAAGCCCACCCACTCTAAGCATGTGTCCCTGGACACGATCACACACTGTTCATATGCTGCCCACACTTAGGGGTGACCAAAGTCTCCCTTTGACCATCTCTGACTCTGTCACATTGACTGTCTGTCAGCTGTGAGCTATTTTGCCAGAATTACTGTCTTCTGACCTTGAAGGTGTCTCAAGTGGTATTAATTCCCCTAAGCTCTTTTTGTTGTCACATTTGCAGAATCATCTTGCAGCTTTACTATGGCAGGGAGTTAAATCCATCTCAGCCACCAATATGTATCTGGGGCCTTTTGTAGTTACCTTATATTTAGCTCCTTGCTACAGGGTCATCTGGGTGATCTCCTAGGTGAAAGGTTCATAGCCACCGTAGAAGCAAGCATATAGGGAAAGATAATAGTGCCTTAGCTATTTTCCTCAAGGGCATTGCGGGGCGGGGGAGCATCAGGCCTGCAGTCATTGACCTACACCCCTGTCCTTCTTACCTCTGTATCTTGTTTATTTCATATACAACTGGAAATCTTATCCATCAGCCTCATTTTCTTAGTCTTTGATGTGTTAACTCTCAATCTTCCTTTTAACCCCAAACCTAATTTAGTTATTAAAATTTAACTAAATTATCCAAAAACTTTGAAGGAAGACTTTTTTGTCAGTCATAGAATGTTTCATTTTAAACTTGCTGCTCAAACTTCCAAAAAAAATATGTAGCAAATAAACAATTTAACATACAACATCTGCCATAATTCTACCTCTGAACTGCCTTTTCTATATGGTGTGAGGCATTAAATTTCAACTTCTTACATTCATGGTATTTTTTTTCCTTCTCTTGTATAATATGTCCTAAACACCTCCTCCTCTACCTCCATTCCACCAAGCTCTCCCTTTTCTCCTCTCCCCAACCTCTGCCCCTAACCCTGCCCACCTACTCCACCCCTACCTGTTCCCAGAAAAGACCAGCTTTACAACTCAAACAGGGCATAGCAAGTTAGAACATGGCCAGGCACTAATCCTTACATCAAGGGTGGACTAGGCAACCCAGCAGGAGGATAAAGGTCCCAAAGGCAGGTCAAAGATTTAGATATACTGAATTTCCTTTATAAAGGGTTTATAGGACAATTTCAGCCCGTAGAAGTTCTGCAAGAACACCAAGCCAGAAAAAACACAAGACATGTTTAGTGAACCTGCAGGGTCCCCCAAATTCATGGTATTCTTAACGGCCATGATTTTGACTAAGTTTCTGCTTACTTTATAAAACTTCTTAGCACCTTTTTGATTTAGTATTCTATGGTTGCCCACATTACCAGCACAATCAACATATTATGTTGTTGAGACATATACCAGGACTTAATAAATCAACTCCAAGTCTATATTAAATTGAACTTCAAATTAAAGCAAGCATTTTCTTTAATAGTATGCTTAGCTATTTTCTTTAAAGTGCTTTTCTCCCAAAATAATATTTTTTAAAGACACAATAATTTCATCTTTTGATTCTTAATAGAATTCAGGTTGTACTTTTTTTCCTTAAAATATATTTGTTATACTCTATGCAAAAATGTTAAGTTCTGCATAAGTATGTACTTTATTTTGACAAAGTTTATAAAACAGTGCCTAAAAATAACCTCAATATAGATAGTAAAGGAAGAAACATGTTAGACAAAAACTAATTTTTAACACAAGAAACTAAGTATGTTCTGACAGCTTCAGTAACATATCCCTTGAAAATACTCAGAATGTACTTGTTAGACATATTTGAACATAGGCGAATGAAACATAGTGTTGTCTACTGTTTCCTACACAAAGAAAGCACCCACAATAGGGCTAGACTGAGGCTGCTCAAAACAATGAAAAGAGCAATGTTGTATCACATTCTCAACATATTCTTGATTAGAAGAGTAAGATTTGTAAATTAGAACCGACTGAATTAATCACATGGGCTATTTACAATTATTTAAAGTTATTTAAAATTCTGAAAATATTCATATATTCAATATGATGTTATCCCAAGAAAATTCTAGAGTCCCTCAAGTAAATTATTTGTATTAGAAACCAAATGTTTGGCTTCTTAAAAAAAATCACAAATTGTTTGTTTCATGCAATTCTTAAGACATTATTGATTATACAATTGTACTAATTAAAATCAAGTTACAATATTAGGATCTATTTTGTTTCACTATTTACTTAACATAGCAACATGATAAATTCTCATTGGACACATGGCAAATTACTGAATGGGAGAAAGTTAGTTTTCTTTGTTAAAAGCATCCAAAAACAGCTCTTATGTAATGAAGTATGGTGGTGGGGGGGGTGCCAGAATAAATTTAGAGGCTAGAATTGGTGGGCTAAAAAAGGAAAGATACTTTAAAAATTACTACTTCCTTTTTTTTTTGACATTGCAGCTTAATTTCATCTTTCCCTCTTTCCTCTCTCTAAACATTCCCAGATACTCCTCCATGCTGTCTTTCAAATTCATGATCATTTCTTTCATTTAATTTTGTTTTATATATTTATGCATATATATCTAAATACATAAATGCAAACTTCTCAGTTTACTGTTTACTGTTACTTGCATGTATGTTTTCAGGCTGTCTATTTGATATTAGGGAAGCATTTGGAGTGCTTTATAGTGGGGAAGATATTTTAAGAGTGATAGCATTTAAGAAATGTTTAGAAATCTAACAAGTTTCCCATAAAACAGCAACTGCAAAGAAAGGAAATGTAAGTGTAACAAAGTACATTCATAGCTAAAGACATTCAATTTATTATGGCCTGCTTTAGTCTGATTAAAATGTGGACAAAATAATTTTTCATTCTTACAAGATCATTTTACTTTATTCTGACAAAATTATAAAGCCAACCAACAAACAGAAACCTAGTTGCATTTAAATTGACCTGATATAATTATTAGTTACTCTTTCCTCTTTCTGATGAAATTAAATTGAGACACATAAGAACTTTTGGGTAGGAAGTGCATAAACAAATGGCTAATGAACTTCAAAACACCCACCTTTGATTACTAAGATATTAGAATAGCTCCTTAAGGAACATAAATAGAATTGAGAAAAAAAATTAATGACATCACAAATTGTATCAGAAAGCCATGTCGGTGACAAAGGTTAGAGCAAATGCCACCTTCAAACCCCAAAAGGTCAGATGAAAGTGTTAATGGTTTGACCTTCTGTTGTGAGAATGCACTTGTATGTTTTTAAACAAAATCCAGTTTAAGTTGGGATAGATCCTAGAAAAATCCGATTGGAATTTGTATTAGTCAGGGTTGGCTAGAACAGTAGCTCTCAATCTGTGGGTTGTGACTTCTTTGGTGGCCCAATGATCCTTTCACAGGTGTCACCTAAGACCATCTGCATATAAGATATTTACATTACAATTCATAACAGTAGCATTGTTACAATCATGAGGTAGAAATGAAAATTTTATGGTTGGGGATCACTACAACACAAGGGACTGTATCAAAGACTTGCAGCATTAGGAAGGTTGAGCACCACTGCTCTACAGGAACAGAATCCCAAGTGAATATATATGTATATATATATACTGTTCAGTCTACAGGGATGGGTGCTTAAGCCATTTCAGTCTGACACTGAAGGCTTGGAGGAGTCCTGAAACAACCACAGGTGTTTAGTCTTTGCTTGAAGCCCAGAGCAGCTGGTTCTAGTATCTGCAAGGGAATCAGTAACACAAGCAACAGGTGAATGAACAACCAGGAAGAGTGAAGGCCAAGTGAGCTGAGAAGCAAAAGTTTTCTTTCTTCTATGTCCTTATTTGGCCAGCTTCCAGAAAGTGCTGCCCTTATTTAGGGCAGATCTTTCTACACCAATTAAGACAATTGCAATCCTCACATGCCCATAGGCCAACCTAATGTAGACAATTCCTATCTAACGTGTTCATCCCAGGTGGGATTGTAGGTTGTGTCAACTTGACAAAGTTGACCATTTCAGACTTTATACACTGTATAAATGCAGATGTTTGTAGCCTATAATTAGTTGAGTGGTATGAATAACAGTAACAGAAAAAGAAGTAAAGGAAGTAAAATGAGGTCCAAATTCAAACAATGCAATTCCTTTTTCTAAAGATTGAGGCACATGTTAAATAAATCTGATAATTTACAAGTAATTCTCCTTTATTAACTCAGTCCCCACAGAAACACCAGCCTCCTGAGGTACAAATAGAAATATTGAAATACAGAAGGGTTAAAGATCTCAATGTTTCAGAGAGATGGGATTAGAATAGGAATTTGGTTTGTCCAACCATGGGCCCATGATTTTCACTTAAGTCCACATCAGCACAAGGAGAAGACATTTTGCATCAAGTTTTTCAAAATGTCAAGATACCAGGCATTTTCATTCCATGCTTTATTTAAATTGCTATTAAGTTATTCAATCCTTATATTTCAGTATGTCTTATTTTGAAAACAAATTTGAAATAGTGTAGTAGAAAATAAAGCATTAAATATTTATTAAAATACCTTTAGAGACAATCAACTAAAAGGGAAGTAAAGGCGCTCCCAAATGATAGCTAATGAGTGGAGCAAGTCAATAGCAAATTAAATGGAACACTACAATCAAGCTTGAGAATTTATCTAGAGCCATGAGGGAACTGAAAGTGGAGTTTGTGCAACCTGGTCTGACACGGATAGTGGTAGTGAATTGCTGATGTTCAGGCTCTAGCTCTATGATTTAGCATATACCAGGTTTTCTCTATTATTCTCTTAATAGTGTCTCTCCCTGAATCTGGAGATTTAATAGCAGCCAACAAGCTTCTACAATCCTTCTGTCTCTGCCAACTGTGTTGCAGCTCAGGTGCATGCTGGGATATTTCTGATGTTTATTTTATTTGGGTTCTGAAAATTTGAGCTCTGGTTCCCAAGCTTAGGCAGAAAGTTCTCTTCACCACTGAGCCATCTACCCAAACCTGATAATAGTGTAAACTATTTCTGCAGTAAGTAGATTAAAAATTCCATATTCAATGAACACTGAAATATTTATGCTTTTCAAGGAATGTTAACCAGAATCATAAAGGTATGTGATACCATTTCTCATTAAGATAATTTCTGAAAATCTGTGAAATAATTCTAGCTCTGTTGGCATTGCTATAGTAAATTTAATTGCAACATGTCTGCAAGGAAGATTGATCACCCAGATCACCAGAAGGAGGTCTATACAGAGCACAAAATGAAGGCTTTCTCTGTCATCACATTGTCTTCTAAATTACCTCCCATTATTTCTTACTCTATGTCTTCTTCTGCATGTATGAACAAGGAAATGAGATGTTATTATTGGCCCTCTGCAAGAAAATATCATAAGATTAGTAACATCATTTGAAGGAAGTATGTTCAGAGATTTAGTATGCAAAATAACAAAGGTTAAATTCAATAATTTGGATTTATTTCCTTCTAATTGTTAGAATCAAAGCAAAATCACTTGACGTTAATATGACATTTGACATTATTGTGACTGTTATTGCGAAACTAATTATATCTCAAAATTGTTGATAAAATTAGTACATTTTGCAATTAAAAGTGAAAATTTTGATAGAACAGAGCATCATGGGAAAGCAGCATGTTAACTAAGTTAAAAGAATGAGTTTCAATATGCCTGAAATTTAGTTGTGGAATATGAATAATTCATGACTGATTCCAAACAATCATTACAAATATATTCCCAGTGCAGGAAGCACAAACACTAGTGTGATTTTCATAATTTATAAATACCTGTAGATGTAAATAACTGAATTAATTGAACGACTATATTTTTATAAAGAATCTAATAGCTAATATTGAATATATGTATATAAACATATATGTATTCATAAATTCTTTTGCTACCTATATTAACCAAGTTTAAAAACTTGAGTATGTAAGGAACTACCCTTTTGTGAGGCAATCTAAATTTCTGTAATGATATTTAACTTTTAAAGGAAGTAATCCTCTATATTTTGTTTAAATCATTTCCACATGTATCTATACCACTGGAATAGAATGTGCCAAGAATGTAAAAAAAAATGAAGCCTGGCGACGGTGGCTCATGTCTTTCATCCCAGCTCAAGGGAGGCAGAGGCGGGCAAATCTCTGTGCGTTCGAGGCCAGCCTGGTCTACAGAGTGAGTTCCAGGACAGCTAGAGGCACAACAGAGAAACCCTGTCACAAAAAAAGAAAATGTGTCAAGAATGTGATTCTAAAAATTCCCATGTTCAAGGCTTAGTGATATAATTATTAACTACAAAAAACAAAGCAAAAAAAAAAATCATTACAATTACACTTTGTAATGCAAGAGTGGTGCTGAATAAATGTTATATGGTGAATAGTTATATGTTATATAACTATGTATATGTTATATAGAATAGTTATATGTTATATAACTATGTATATGTTATATAGAATAGCTATATGTTATATAACTATGTATATGTTATATAGAATAGCTATATGTTATATAACTATGTATATGTTATATAGAATAGCTATATGTTATATAACTATGTATATGTTATATAGAATAGCTATATGTTATATAACTATGTATATGTTATATAGAATAGCTATATGTTATATAACTATGTATATGTTATATAGAATAGCTATATGTTATATAACTGAATAGTTTATATGTTCTTAAAGGATGTATAACACAAAATGTATAACATTTTATTATTTCATTGTGTTTTGAAATATCTTGAATTTCATGAGAGCTTGATAACTTCACATCTCACTGAAATCTGCATATTCTAAATTGAAATGGCATAAAATCATATCTTGTCATTTTCAAACACATAACATTTCAAATGATTAAAGTAATTTCTGCCTGAAACCCCTTATTTTTGTAAAAACTGAATAATATATTGTGAAAAGAGTCAAAATCTGCAGCTTGATATTTTAAACACTTTATTACAAACTAGCAGAATAGAAGGCTTCATCTCCAGAGGCCCTAGTCCCCTCAACAGGGCGTTTCCTGATGAAAACTCCTCCTAAGAAGAAGAGTTCAGTAAAGGTGTGAACAATTATAATGTATTAGTTGTAAAGTACAACTCTGAAAAGGATTGCATATAATTTTAAAATAAAAGAAAACACAGTAAAATTTATTCTTAATAAAACTTACTATACTATACTATATATAAAAAGGCCAATACAAAGAGATTGTTGAACTTTGCAAATAAAGCAAGGCCTAGTTGTGACCTTAACCCCTGCTGCCTGAGCATTTGATGGAGAGTATTACAAATTCAAGTCCATCTTGGGCTGCAGAGTAAGTTCAAGCCCAGCCTCAGCAGCCTAGATGTATTGAAATTAAGAAATAAACCATTAGGAATATAGCTCAGTAGTAGAATTTTAGCTCTTTTAATTTATAAAAGTAGTATGTTGACAGATGTATATCAAAATGTGGTATTTTCAAGATTTTAGTGTGTGCACATACTTGTTAATATTTTAGTATTATAGGCAGGAGCTGATACTTTTGACCAAGTCATAGGAGAGTTGTAGGCTTAATCTTAGTGAAAACTCAGTCTGTCACATTCTGACGTCAGAGCACACTTCCTGTGATTTTTCTAATAGCATTCCATTGCTTCAGTAGCCATTCAGTCTTGCTATTGGATACTAAAAACAGATTTTTTTTCCCACTGCTGTTAATCTACATTTATAGCGCAATCATTCTTATCTAATTCTTATCTAATCTAATCATTCTTATCTAATTGATAGATACCATGCAAGGTATTCTACATATAAATATAGAATTACGTTTAAATTGTGAGATGTAGAATCCTAATAAATTTGGAAGATTTCTATGTCTGATTTTACAACCAACTGGTTCTTGCATCTTAATATCTTTGGAAATATTTTATAAAATCATAAAATACTTTACATATGCAGTTACTATCTACAAAGCAGTAATTTCATTTAGTATTCTAGGAAATTTCTATTATTGGGTGATATGAAATTGGCAAATGACTTTATTATCTGATTAGAGATTTTCTATAATAGTCATTTAAATGAACATCAAAAAAGAGACTTGTCAATAGTCAATATTAATTGACTTTTCTTTCACCATATTCTTTCAACCCTTTTAAAAAGTGTTTACCCTGACTTTTTTTTTTTTAGTAATTCCAAATGAGTGTACATGACTCCTAGTACTAAAGCCTACCTAATTTCTACCTTTAAAGGCTTTAAATACAATAAACTTTGCCTTCTCCTCTGAGCCAAGACTGTGGTTCTGTGAAAGTAGTGCTCTCTTAGACCACATACACAATAAATCCATGTTTATCCTACCAATGGGTTATCTGGCTATGTGGGAGAGTTAGTGTTTGACATCACCATTGGTAAGCGACCTGCTTATAAGTATGCTTATTACAATGATGAAGAGCTCTGATCATAAATACATTTACTCTCATGCTCTTACTAAAATAATTTTGAGATATTGTTTACTGTTGCATCCATGATTTGTGTAGACATAAATACTTTTCATCATATGCTTGAATAATCAGAACAGATACAATATTTTACCCATTTTAAATATGGTATATCCTCTTCACATTTAGAGTCCATATTAGTGATTTTAAAAGTTTACATATTTGTCCACAACTCCAAGTAGGAGTATCGTTCCTCCCCTCCTGTTGTCCTACCACTCAACTCAAGTGGAAGATCCCTCCTGGAACAGAAGCCAAGCCAGTCTTCAAATTCCGGGGGAGACTCTCTGCAGTACTGAGAGCCCACACCATCCAAACCAATTCTAGTGGAAATCCCCAAACCGATCCTAAGCCGAACTGACCAAAATACCAGAGAAGAGACAGAACTCAAGGAACTAAACTCTCATCCAATAAAGAAAAAAATCAGGAATTGGCTAAACCTTTAATCATCCCAGGCCGAGATGCCTAATCACCAACATAAGTAGGTAATAAAAGACAACTGTGGCAGTGTGGCATCACCAGAGCACAGCCGACCTTCTACAAAAAGCCCTGAACATTCTGACACAGGTGAAGTCAAAGAAAAATACCCTACAACCAACCTTATGAAGATAATAGTGGTCCTTAAAGAGGGAAAACATAATTCCCTTAAAGAAATCAAAGAAAAGATAAACAAACAATTGGAGGAATTGGGTAAACTCATCAAAGAAACTCAGGAAAACATAAACAATTAGAAGAAATTAATAAATCCCTGAAAGAAAGCCAAGAAAAACACAAACAAATAATTAAAGGGAACAAATAAAACTATCCTAGACCTGTAAATGGAAAGAGATGCCATAAAGAAAACCCAAACTGAGGGCATCTTGAAATTGAAGAACCTAGAAAAGTGATCAGGAACTACAGCAACAAAATACAAGAGAAAATGTCAGGAGTTGAAGATACTACAGATGAAATAGATACCTCAGTAAAGGAAAATATTAAATCCATAAAATTCCTGACACAAAACATCCAGGAAATCTGGGCCACTATGAAAAGACCAAATCTAAGAATAATTGGAATAGAGGAAGGAGAAGATTCCCAGTCAAAGGCCCAGAAAATATCTTCAATAAAATCATTGAAGAAAAATTTCCAAAAATAAAGAACGAGATGCCTGTAAAGGTACAAAAAGCTTATAGAACACTAAATAGACTGGAACAGAAAAGAAAGTCTCCTCACCACATAATAACCAAAGCACTAAACATACTGAACAAAGAAAGAATACTAAAATCTGCAAGAGAAAACAACACGTAACAGAAAAGAAAGTCTCCTCACCACATAATAACCAAAACACTAAAGTACTGAACAAAGAAAGAATACTAAAATCTGCAAGAGAAAACAAGTAACATACAAAGGCAAACCTATTGGAATTATACCTGACTTCCCAGTGGAGACCTTAAAGCCAGAAGAACCAGGACAGAAGTACTACAGACTTATAGGGAACATAGATGCCAGCCCAGACTACTATACCCAGCAAAACTTTCAATAACCATAAACGGAGGAAACAAAATGTTTCATGGTTATCCAAATTCAAACAGCATCTACCTACAGTCATGCCCTACAGAAGACACTGGAAGGAAAACTCCAACCCAAGGAGGCTAATTACATTTAGGGAAATACAAGAAATAAATAATCTTTTATCATCATAATCAATAAAAGGGACACACGCGCGTGTGCACGCACACACGAATCAACAACTACAAAATGATAGAGCCTAACGATCATAGCAATTAGCAAATAATTAGCAATTAGCACTTAAGCTCAGATGTGGGGACTTTGGGGAAATGATGGTGGAAAGACACAGATCTTTAATTAGACTGACAAGATACAGCACAGTAACCAGAGTTGATAATGCACAGTATTGTTAAACATGGCTAGAATGGTTAAAAATTCTTCCTCTTGCTGCAGATGGGAACAGATACAGAGACCAGAGACTGACAGCTAGACAATATGCTCAGAGTCAGATACCTGGGAACACTCAACCTTAAGCAGGAAATTTCCATAAAGTCCCTCCCCTCAGGGCTCAGGGAACTCAGAAGAAGAAGAGAGAGAGTGTAAGAGCCAGAGGGGAATGAAGACACCAAGGAAAGAAGGACCTCTAAATCAAAAGGACCCATCTGCTTTTGAACTCACTGAGACTGAGGCTTCAAGCACAGAGCCTCACTGGTCTTTTGGGTATACATTATATCTTCCAGTTTAGTGATTTTCAGGGATTCCTGAGTGTGCAAACAGTGGGTCTCTGTGTTTGTAGCTGTTTCTTGTGCCTTTTTTTTTTGAAATTGTACTTTTCCTTCTGCATGTTTTGTGCTATGTGCTAGGTTTTGTTTTATCTTATTATATTTCATTTTATTTTATTATTAACCTTTAGAAGGCTGTTGGTTTTCTAAAGGGACAAAGAGGTCTCTTTATATATCCAGATGTTATATAGTAGTATGTCCACTTGAAGAATGAGCTGAGGATGAACTGAGAGGAATAGAGAAAGAGTAATCAGGATATATCATATAAGGAAAAAAATCTATTTTCAGTAAAAGGAAAAAGAAAAAGAAAATTTCTAGACTTACCACACTGCAAAAGTGTTGTAAAGCACTATAAACTTTAATTGACTCCACTTAGACATTCTACAGTGCTCAGACATTAAAAAAAAAACAAAACATGATGTATATGACAAACTTATGCAAACAATTGCTAAGTCCAATAGATTTAAATTTTGTAAACTTCCTGCTGCTGTGGGTTTCCACCTTGGGTCCTCTGAAAAAAAAAAACAACAAGCACGCTAACCATGAGGCATCTCTCCAGCCCCTCTATTAACTCTTAATAGATTTTTATTTTATATAAGCTCAGACAAAATCAAATTCATGATAACCCTAAGCTTATAAGTGTTCAACCTGTTTAGATGACATCCACATGTAGTTATTTCACAGGCATAGCAGGGACGGCCATAGCAGGAACAATTATAAGTGTTGAAATTTCAACCCTACTACTTTTTCAAATGATAAATAAATGCGATGACAAAATTATCAAAGTTTCAACAGAATGGTTTTTGCACTGAATGCTCTTTTCTTAGAGTGTCATACCTAGAGAAAGAGATCTCTACTAAGCTGTGTGCTCATAAATATTTAGGAAATCAATGCTCACATTCATATTATGATGCAAATGTGCAGTTTGAAAGAACAGAGAAGTGAATCAATCAACAAAAACTTCATATTGGACATTCCCATAATGAAGTACAAAGTATCACAGGCAATGGTAAACTAGTATTGTTAAGTGGGAGGGGCTGAAGAGTTGGAGACTGTTAAATATCTGATCACAAATTGGTTGGAAAAAATCAGTGTGCTTTTTGGTAAGAATTATGTTGGAATTATTCTATGAGTAAGAAATAACATTTATTACTATAAAAAATTAATGAAATTATAACAAGCTCTTCTTTGACAGAGAAGTTTGATAGTTGATAGTCATATCCACGTATGATAATAGGAGATTAAACTCAGTCATTTTGATGAACTATGTCATTTGCACAACCATAATGGATATGTGCCTACACTACAATATGTATATGTATATATATAAACTGCAAATTTAAAAATATATATTTATATACACATGTATATAAATTTAAATATATATATACATATATAATGTAAAAGAATGTATGCACATCTAGATTCTTACTAAAATCTTCAATATGTATATATATGTATAATATATACATATTCAATATATATATGTGTGTGTGTATATATATATATATATATATATATATATATATATAAATATATATAGTTTTATTTGTGACACGGTTTTCAATACTTTCCCCCATATCATGTAGCATCCATAATTTGAATAAAGAGAAGGGGAGTTCATTGTGGAAGTTTATTTTTAGTTGTGCTTAAAATAATCTTTTTTGTGCACTGTTGGAAAGAGAATGCATAGACCTTGGCATTTTGTATTGTCTGCAGGTGTTGGGTTGCTGTGGGTGATGTTTGATTGCTTATGATCTGCACCTGAGGAGTTCTGAATCAATAAAAACACCTGAGTTCAGATGCTCTGGGTTCCACTGTTGATCGAGTATGGTGCTAGCTAGGATGTGGTTCCCTCTGCTGAGATCTGGCAAGGTTTGCAGTTATGAAATATGCTTCTTGTCTTCCTGGCTGAGCACACATAGTAAATTAACTACTACAGGAGGTGGCAAGAAAAGTCTTCATATAAACATTTTCATTATGAGATGATCATAACATATATAACTGATGAATGATGAAAAATATTGAATAGTGGCTCTGCTCCACCTTCTAACTAATCTTTATACACTTAGTTTTTATTGAAGTATGTTTGTGTGGGTGTGCAGCATGTGTGCATTGACTTGCATGTGGACATCAAGAAACTTTTGGGAATTGACTCTCTTTCCATCAGGGGTTCTGGGGACTGCTGCAGATCGCTCGATGTCTGCCCACTGAACCATCTCTTTGGCCCCGAATCAATCTTTGACCCTCTAAGAAGAGAGCTTCCGGATGTCTGTGGAGTCAATGTGTTGGTATAAACAAAATATCTGTGTATTTTTCTAGTTTTTTCAATTTAATAGTAAAATACAGTTTTTAACTAAAAAGGCAAATATAATCAAGAATTTATTCCATTTCTCAATTATTATGCAAATTAGTCTTATTTTATATTTATGATACTTTTACTTTTTTTGTTCTTTCATTTAAAAATTGAACACATGCTACACAAAATGATAGCTATTAAGGATAGTAGATAAGTAGGATATTAGAGTTCAAAAGTTCAGAGGAAAGATGGAACCATTACTGATACATTAATATCTACATAAATAATATCAGATGTGCTGTAGAGACATACTACTTGTTCTCTAGACTTCTGTGAACGGAAACCCAGTATAACACCTGTATGATACTGAATGTATCCCATACAGTTTGCTGAACTTTCACATTTATCCTCTCACCATGGAATATATTCAGTGAATCAAGAGAAGGCATGTACAATGAATGAGAATCTTGAGAGTCTTTCTTGTAATGCCAGAAGAGGGTGTTACCTCTTTCTTTGAAAGTGTAGGTGTACAGAGAAAAGACTATTATTCAAACAAAAGCCTTACAGGAAGAGGGCAGAACCAGGGGAAGTTCACGTGAATCCGCAGACTTGAAGCAAATACATTGTGCCAACTGTGGTTTTTATGCTATTTCTGGACTTTGAATTATATGACCCAGTGACTTAACTCTTTCGGTTAAGTGATATTGAGTAAAGTTGTCTGGGACTTGTTACTTGAACTAAGAGGGGAAACTGGCAAACGCTCTCTGATCTTTTCATAAATTGTTAAAACCATCTTTGACTTTATACATTGTCCCTCCCCTTGAAAACTTGTAGCCCACACAAAGAGGTTGAACTTAATTGTATTAGCCTGTCTTAAGTCTTTCATGATAACTCCAGACAGCAGTAATTATTGCCTCTTGGCCTTCCACTACATTGTGACCGTGATCTAACAATGTCTTGCATTTTACTTAGCTGTTTCCCTGAAGAATTTCCTCAGTGATTTTGTGATTAGAAAAATGAATCTCAAATGTCATCCTCTTCTCATTACATTGGAAACTCATTAAACTTCCTTTTCTCATAGATTAGGATGGTATTTCCGATTTCTTATATCATCAAATAGTGACAATAAAATAAATCATAGGATTAAATAGAATCACATGGTAGGATATATGTGTTAAGGATTGAATGTGTTTCCCACAGAGGAAAAAAAATATGTTGAAACTTGAACTCCCATTACCTTATAACAGAATTTTATGGAGAAATGGAGTTACTGTAGATGTCAAAGGTGAAGATGAGTTCATACTGGAGAAGAGTGGGCTCATAATCTACTGTGACTAGTGTCATTACACAGAGATAATAGTGTGCCCACAGACACTCAGTGAGGGCAAGCACTCTGCAATAAGGAAGGCAGATGTGAAAGCTAGGCAGCTGCGAGCCCAGTAACAACAGAATTCTGAAAAGTACTAGAAGTCAGGAAGAAGAAAGGACTACAGATGACATTCCTTGTCAGTAAATTGATTTGCAGTTTTATTCTTCAGAATGTGGGATTAAGTTTTTGTTGTGTTTTTCCTAAGTATATTTTATTGATATTATTACTAATTAAAAAATATATGTGTGTGTGTGTGTATGAATATATATTATGCTATACAATATGGCAAATATGTCCTCTTGTATAGTCTGCATGAATTTTGTTCCTAACTTTCCTTTTTTATAGGTTATTTTGTTTTTCTTTATGTTTCTGTGACTGTTCTTATGTCTGTCCGTGTCTGTGTGTTTCTGAGCCATCTGTGTGCAGATATCCATGGAGACCAGAAGAGACTGTCCAGTCTCCTAAAGTTTTAGCTACAGCGTTTATGAGCTATCTGACATGGAAGTGGGAACCAAATTTGGGATATATAAGATGTGTCCACTGATACATCAAACCATGTAATTAGAAATGTGTTCAGTGTGTATATAATTCAAGAATTACATTCTGTGTCTTTTGTTATTGAAAATAGAAGCTCTTACTCAATGAGCCATCTCTCCAGCTCCCACTCCTACTTTTTCCTTAACTGATACAAGGACATATCTTACCTATCATACCCTGTAATAGATAATGGCAACCATAATACCTGTTTCTCCATGACACTAAACATTTTCTCTGGCCTTATATAAGCAAAATTGGATTCATTTAGTATTAATAAGGTTTCCTTTATAAAAGGGACAAAAATTACCAAATTAAAAAGAAAATTTAAAAATTTATGTTAATAGAATCAGTTTAAATATTATATCTTTCAATGTTCTCATGGATAAGTAGACTGAATTTTTTGGAAGCTCATTAATTAAGGAAGAATAACTCAATTGTATTAAGCCCTGGATTAAAATGCATTATACATTTAATCTTCGCATAGTGAAACTTGACTGGAAAATATTAAAGAGAATCTTTTCAAGAGAACATGAAGAGACATATTTTTTGAGGTTTTGACTAAAAAGGAAGCTTATATAGTCACATATCCTCCATCTCCAGCTTATTCAACAGCAGTATGAGATTTCTTACCTCCATAACATTAATAAACGATCTCTTATAATAAATAACTTGATATGTAGTAGTATATCCCTCTACCTCATATACATATCCTCTATAGCAGCTGTTCTTAACCTATGGGTGGTGACCCCTTTGGGTGTTGAACTCCCTTTTCACATGGGTCTTCTAAGGTGATCTGGATATAAGGTATTTACATTCCAATTCATAATGGTAGCAAAATTATAGTTATGAAATAGCAACAAAAGTAATTTTATGGTGGGGGGGTCACCACAACATGGGGAACTGTATTAAAGGGTCACTGAATTAGGAAGGTTGAGAATCAGTGCTCTATAGGTTCCACTTATCTGCAGAATCCAAAATACTTATATTAAATACATATTTTTAATGAAATTATTCTTTTGTCTCAACTTCTCCAAGTAGTAAATTTTGATCTGAAATGTCCAAGTGTATGAAACTGTTCACTGGTGGCCAGCAGGGCATATTTTCTCAATGTAAGAATACTTGAACTATGAATAGTCTGTGCATTTTGACATCTGAAAACACATGGTTTATATACTGTTGAGTCTCATACAACATCTATTGTTTGTAGTTATGTTTGATATATCAAATAGTATATATATGTATATATGTATATATATATATGTATATATATATGTATATATGTATGTGTATATATATGTCAAATAGAGGTGCATCCATGTTATAAAAATAATGCAATTGGAACATGTCCCTGGCATTAAAGAAATATCTAATTGTAACATGTAATCTTAATTATTGAACTTTGAATGTGGCATAATGTCATCTCTTCATACTGGATATGTGGACAACTGAAGTATTTACTTTTCTTATTGAAATTTTTAACACAAATATTTAAAGATATATTATAGAACTTAATAATTGTATTAAAGCTTACATACCTTTCACCCAGAGGCATAGGTTTAAGCTCTTAAACACACACATATGCACAAGCCAGAGATAGGGCATTATTTCCTTACTTACTTTTAAAGCTGATGTTTTTTATGACTGATTAGTTTAGCTCAATAGATTCAGATGTTAATGTAATCAAGTTCATGCTCACTACAAAGATAATTTATATTCCTTTGTTCCTCCTTTTTTATTCATTTCCTTCACCATTGTATCTACTTATGCATGCCTTTTCATTAGTATATTTCCAGGCATTAAAGAGGAATCTGGCAAAAGTATGACTGGATATGCATGAATTAATAAAAATACAATAGAATGCAATCATATCTTGCATCCAATACAGTTCATATAAGCCATGATGAAAACTGGGTCAAAAGTCATAAGGATTAATAGTTTTGAAATCTTGTAACAATTCTGGTAGAAAGAAACCACTATCACAAAGGACTGAGTACCAGTTTATCTATTGCAAATTTTATAGTGAACCCATCAGAAACCATGGTTTAAGATTATTTAAACTGTTTCTGTTCTATTGATAAAAAAGAGACACCATGCATAACTAACAGAACTCTTTTAAAAGGAATCATTTACCTGGGGGTTTGCTTATAGTTTTAAAGGGTTAATACAAGAGCATCATAATGGAAAGCAGCTAATCATGAGGCTACAGCAGTAGCTGAAAGCTTTGTATCCAGATCTGCAGACAGCAGTTAGAGAGAATGTAAGACTGGTCCTGGTCTAAGTTTTTGAAACCTCAAGCCCACCCCAAGTGGCACACCTACTGCAACAATGCCTCACCTCTGAGTCCTTCCTAAATAGTTGCACTAACTAGGGATTACACATTCAAGCATATGAGCCTGTGGAGGGCGTTCCTAGTCAAATCAAACCACCACATTCCATTCCCTGGCTCCCATAGGCTTATAATCATATCATAATGCAAAATGTATTCAGTCCAATTTTAAAAGTCTCTGTAGTCTATTCTAGTCTTAACACATTTTGAAATTCTGAAGTCCCTTCTGAAACCATCTTTTTACAGTAATGCCATGTAAAACTAAAACCAACAACAGCAAATAAATCACATACATCCAAAGTATAGTAGCACAAAAGATACATTACCATTCCAAAATGGAGGAAAGGGGCACAGTGAGGGAACACTGGACCAAAGCAAGACCCAAAC
This sequence comes from Cricetomys ansorgei, assembly GCA_026225945.1. Taxonomy (NCBI): domain Eukaryota; kingdom Metazoa; phylum Chordata; class Mammalia; order Rodentia; family Nesomyidae; genus Cricetomys; species Cricetomys ansorgei. The sequence goes on from JAMJFZ010001038.1 coordinate 8,700,788, forward strand.
CAAAGAGATCAAATTCCAAATTCTTCCTTAGATAGTTTTACCATTCTAGCTTTTCTGACTGCTACACACATCTCTCTTGAGCTGGTTCTAAACTCTGTTAGCAGATACCACACAGCTCTGGCATCTCCAGCATCTTGGGGTCTCCAACATAGTCTAGGCTTCACCTTTGCAACTTCATGCAAGGACCTCTGAGGACTCACACCTTGCAGGAGCACGCAAACAAATGCCTGGAAAGCCCTTCTTCAGAGGCTTTCCTTAATGTGGGAGAAGATTCTACAACCTTTTCCTGTATCTTTCTTGACACTAAATCTGGAACCACAGGCTAAAGATGTCAACTTCTCCTGTTTCCTGGGGCTAGTACCTAGTTGCCTCCAAGACTAACATTTGTATAAACTGTATAAACTCTGACTTGTTGATGGGTTTTAGGTATAAGGCATTCTTCAGGTTTATTTCTTCTACAGTTTTCAGGATTAACTTGGTGTGGTCTTGCCCTAAGCTTACCAATCATTTTATTTCATTTAGTATCAGGCTTTGCTTTAAACTTTCCATCTCTTTGAGTATAAGACCTGGCTCCAACCTTACATTCCCTGGTGCTCTTTTTCTCCTGAAATTGTACATTTTGTATTTCTTTTGGCCTTGCTTATTCCTTTTCTTTGTATATCTGCATATACATGATTATTAATAACACATGATACAATCAACACTAGGTTGTCTTTAAATCTATTCTGCCAAGAACTGTAATCCCAAACCCTTCAGTTTAGCCTCAAGGAAAATTTTTTTGAATTTAAAATTGTATTTGAATAAGGGCAGAAAACAGCCACATTCTTTGACAAAATATCACAAGAATGGTTTCTATGTCAGCTGCAAATATTATTCACCTCTGAAATTTCTTGAGCAGAGCTGCTATAATATATATTGTTCTAAGTATTACTATCTTACATGTTCCTAGTAGAATGGTTAAGCCTTATTTAAAGTATTTAACTGCTTTTCTAGACCAAAATCCCAAAGTTATTAGTATTTCTCCAAACAACAGCATGATCAGGCCTGTAACAGTGATACCCCACTCCTGGTACCAAAATCTGTCTTAATTACTTGTTCTATTGCTGTCAATAGACACCAAGGCAACATATATAAAGAAGCATTTATTTGGAAGCTTGCTTACAGTTTTGGAGAGTTAGTCTTATGATCATCATGGCAGGAAGCAGACAGACATAGCACTGGAGCATATCTGAGAGCTGTATGACCTGATCTTCAGGGATCAGGCAGAGAGAGAAAAAAGAGAGCAAGATTCACCCTGCTGTAGGCTTTTGAAACCATAAAGCCCACACTTAGTGATACACCTGCTCTAGCAAGGCACACTTCCTAAATAGTTCAATTAACCATTGACTAAACATTCAAACACATGAGCTTATGAGGACCATCCTTTAAGCCACAATGAGGAAAGCATGTAATAGGCAAATCGTCTTCCACAGGTGTTTATGTTGACATCAAATTAGACAGACCTAACCCTTTTAAAAATCTTGTTCAAAATCAAAATTTATTTTTTCTAGTGAGGCTTTCTGTATGTAATGGGTTCCTATAGAATTTGTTTATATTAGTTGGTCTATTTAGATTTTTCCTTACTAATTGCTTCTTACAGATTAAGTACTTCTGGCAGACTTAGAGGTAAAGGAACCAAGAAAATAATAGTGTATGCATATTGTGACAAAATATAAATCCAGACACAGTTTATAACTATCAATAGTATATTATTCAAAATTCAAATTTTAGTAAGCCTCATCTGCACCCTTAAGTGGAAAAATAATAGAGAAGTTATATACATGTATGTGGCCTTTATTTTCTGCTCATTTACATATTCACTTGTCAACTATACAGTTGAGTTTTCTAACAAATAGTATTTTCTTGTCGTTAAAACAAAAAAGGAACTACTCAGTTTCTAAGTTTAGTTACTTTCCAGAAACTGTGCAGTGCACTGATGAGATCTATGTGTGAAGTTTTGCAAACGCTTCATGTCTTACAAACCTGACAATGAATCTCAAGATGCTCTTTTCCCAGCTTCCCAGTTAAGTGTAGTCCTTAGGGAAATACCAGACCTTTGTTAAATAATTATAACTTGAATTTCAACCATGTATCATTTTTGTTCCAATAATTTATTTTATATAATAATGTTACTTCTTAGGCAAAATATATTTAATGTGAAAAGTCAAACCTTTGGACAATTCATTTATTTAAAGACTATGAAAATTAGCCTTTACCCATTAGAACTTGTTTTAAAAGAGAACATAGATATTTTGTTTCTATAGACTAGGAGGAGTAGTTTTCATTAGCAAGGATCATATTTTCATGACTGTGACTAAACTTCTGGATAATTGAATCACTACACTAACCAGCTGAGTTGTACAGTTGCTCTTGGAATTACCTCTAAAGAAGAGCTGGGAAACAGTAAATACAGGAACTCTCCCTCCAAGTCATTATGGATACACAAACTGCTCAGTCTGCATAATGTTGTTTGCACGTGTGTTTATAGGCAATTTGGTGTGGACAACCACTTGCGTGCTTTTTTCTGGAGAACACTTTTCCTCCTGCTTTCAGAATTTCTTAATTGTTTCTGTGTGTGTGCGTGTGCGTGTGTGTGTGTGTACGTCTGTCTGTCTGTCTGTGTGTCTGTGTGTCTGTGTAGAGTTGAAGCCTTCTGGGCTTTTCCCTGTCCTCTTTGGCATGCCTATAATTTTACTTCTGCATTTCATATTTGAACAAACATGTTTGTGGGACTTCATGGATGCCCTACTCTTATAATGAAATTATTACCAAAAAGGAAAAAACATACAATTCAAAATACTTAATTGCAGTGTTAGACTAATTTAATAATTTCAAGATTAAATGTCCAAATATTTGTATAATAAATATGTTGTAAAGGACAAAAATGTCTAACATACTTGAAGATGTGATTGAAAGAGGAAAATTCCTCATGGTACCTTATTGCTGGAGGGTTCCAGGAACAACAAAAAGTTGATTCTAGAAAAAATAATGCAAGAATAAAAGTTACACTTATACTTTCTGCAAATTTTTCTACAAATAGAGATTATAAGTTAGTTTTAAATGTTCTAAATCACATAAAAACTGACTTAGAACTGGACAACAAAAGTCCTTAAATCTGCGTTTATACCCATACATCTGAAGGTTGAAGGCCAAGCTCCAGTCATAGCAATTGGATCTAAAGTGTAATGACCAATGTAAAAGTTATGATACCAGAAAACACTAAGTCTGTCCAAATATGTTCTCCAAATAACTGACTTTCAATATTTGTAACTTTTGAATATTTGCAAATATTCAAATTATTCAAGCAAAACTTTGTTATTTGCAAATAATACAAATTACCAAAACAAAAGCCTCATAATATTGAATAATGCAACAAATATACTAGCAAAACAATTGCTGTTTAGTAGACATTTGTCTACATATCACTGTATTAGATAATATGACATACACATATTTTCTATTCAAAATCACCAAAGTAATATAGATAGCTCCACCACCATCACACTACATATTTCTGCCATTTTCTAAACTACATAAATAGGGAAGAGAATATTTTCAGTGTATAGACAGGAAATAAATGTGCTCTGTAGGGAAAAAAATCAATATTTTTTCTCAGTTTCTACTTTAAAACTATTTTTAAGTTAGCATACATTAAGTGCAAAAAATGAAATTTCATTTTATTATTTCTATGTTTGAATAAATCCACACCATGATCCTCTCTTCCTCCCTCTTTTTTATTCCATTCTTCTCTCTTTCTCTTCCCAAATAGCACCTTTTTTAATAGCTTTACAAATCTAGGCCATAAATATGAAAGAGAACATGGGATGTTTCTGTTTCTACATATGGCTTTTTTCATTTACTTGAGGAACTCTAGTTCCAAAGGAGGTGATTACATTTTTATTTATAGCCTAATTAATCTACACTAAATAGATACTTCACATTTCCTTTGTCCAACTATTGATGAGCACCTAGGCTGATTTCAGGACATAGGCTACTGTGAATGATTCTGTAATAAGCATGATTGTGTGGATTTTGATTCCTTTGGACCCGTTCACAGAAATAGTGTTTCTGGATCTGCAAATAGTTCTATTTTTTATACTGTTTTCTCCTGCATACTGAAGAATTTTGCTTTCAAATTTGTGCTCAATGTGCTCATGTTTGTATTCTTTAGAGTGTCCTTTATTGACCTTAGCTATAACACCTGTTTCTTCCTTATTCATTACATAGTTAGTTATTCTGTGTGTGTGCAGTGCTGTAAGCAACTGATCCAGAGTCTCTATCTGATCTATTTTCGTGCTTAACTATAATAATGTGCTAAGTGAATGCCAATGAATATTCAATTAATAAATTAATTAACAAGAATATTAAATGAGAACATTTGCAGAAAGAACTCTGGCAGAATTGTTAAGAACAGTAGATTTTAATTTTTGCTGCATTTCAAGGAATTTCAGACAAGATTCAATCTTCCTTTGCGACCTAGCAGAAAATCTTTTGTTGCTTCTGTGAGGATGGGTGACTAACTTTAAGACAGAGCTGAAGGAAAAGCATGGGGTCTAGCAGCTTATAAAACAGTTATTCGGTATTACAAAGAAAGTTTTCAAGTTGACAGTGTTGGATATGATACTTGGGAGTGAAGATAGTAATGTCTAAATGGACTTCTCTAGGATGCTGTCACTGAAAGTTTTCATTCTTTGTTTGTTTTATTTTCTAACACAGAATCTCTTTTTGTAGCCATGGATGTTCTGGAACTTGTTTTGTAGACCAAGTTATCTTTCAACTCACAGGGAGATCTGCCTGCCTCTGGCTCTCAAGTGCTGGGATTGAAGACATGCAGTACCATGCCCAGCCAGGATTAGCATTCTTCATGCTTCCTCTTTACAGAAATTTGTAATACCCCATACTGGCACGTTTTCTCTTTTAATAATTCTGGTGATATATATTTAAGAAAATATTAGTGATAGTTTTAGCTGATCTCAAATTATCAATTTCCTAAGTAAGTGTGAATTGGATTTTAGACATGTGGCTTAAAATTCAAAAGTAGAAAATGTCCTCTGGCTCTACAGTTCACTGATTCTGTTGTTACCACTCCTGTTAATCTGTAATACAACACTCTCCACATTTAGCATTCTGAGTTTGTTGTTGTAAAGAGTTCTATTTTAATCCTCTTCCTGCAAATCAGCCTATGCCCTAAAGGAGCTCAGAAGACATGGGTGCTGGAGCAATCACAGATCCAGGGAAATTTAAATCAGATTAGTAACTGTCACTATTTAATGTAACTATTTTAAAAAATATACAAATGGGATACTTTACTATTGCACGAATGTGTCTGTATCTGATTAGATGTGTGTGTGCAAGTTGTTGTGTGTGTATGCTCATGTCTCTCTGTGTGTTTGTGTGTGATTATGTGTGTGCATACCTCTGTGTATAATTGTGTGTCTGTGTGTATATGCTTGTGTGTCTGTCTGCCTGTGTGTGCTTGCCTGTGCATGCCTGTGCATGTGTGCATCGATGTGGGTATCTGTGTTCATGTGTCTCTGTGTGTGCCTGTTTGTCTATGTGTATATGTGTGTGTGTGCAAGTCTGTGTACCTGTTTGTGTATATGTTTGTATGCATGTCTATGTGTTTATATCTGTATGCGTGTATGTCTGTGTGTCCCTGTGTCTGTGTGTGTGCCTGTATATCAGTATGTCTTTACATGCACATGTTTGTAAGTCTGGTTGTTTATATACGATCATGTCTGTTTCTCTCTTTCCCTGTGTCTGTGTTTGTGTGTGTGCATGTCCATGTGTCTCTGTGTGTATGTGTCTGCGTGTCCATGTTTCTGTGTGTGCTTGTCTATGTGCCCATGTTTGCAAGTCTGTGTGTATGTGTTTGTATGTCCCTGTGTGTATATGTGTTGTGCATTTATGAAGGTAAAGTGTCTACCTTTCTGTGTCTGTGTGTATGTTTGTGCATGTATGAGCATATCTGTAACTCTGTGTGTATGTGTTTGTCTTTGTGTCCATGTGCTTTTATGTCCATATGTCTGTGTGTGCGTGTCTGTGTGACCTGTCTTTGTAAGTGTGTGTGTGTCTGTATGTGTGTGTATGTGTGTGTGTGTGTGTCCATTTATCTGGGTGTGGGTACATGTGGTACATGTGTCTTTGTGTATTTATCTATGTATGTGTCTATGTGTATGTATGTATATGTGCATATGTGTGTGTGCATGTATGAGCATTTCTCTTTATGTGTGCTTGTGGTTGCTTTATAGAAGCAATGGTTTTGGGATTTCATCACTACTGATAGTTCATCAGGTATAATTTTTAAATACATTCCATTTTAGCATTGTCTTGAGCATGGCATATTTGTGCCTTTTCATTTTGGTAGGGGATTTATGTCTGTGATTTCAATACTTTTCTTGAATTTTTTTGAGTAGGTTTTATACACATTTATAGTTGCTTCCCAATATCATGTCTCTTTCTCTTTTCTGTACTTTGTCTTTGGGAATTTATAATTGAAAGATCAAAAATTATCAGGTACTATTTTTCTGTTATTTGCTACTTAGCTTTGTTGCCTCCTAGAAATTGAAGGTGAGTGCCCATTACTGAAGACTGGGAACTCAGGACATAGGATTCAGAAAACCTGAGTTGGATCTGGCCTGATGGCTTCTCCCCAGAGTACTAGCCCTTGAAGTACTGGAACTTGCTCTGCAAACTGTCAATGGAAGAAAGTTATAGATAGTTATACCCAGCTGTGATGCTTGTGAACCACAGCAATGAACAATCAGGCAAGATACTCTTAAAGTTACACTTCTATACTAGCAGTAAACAACTGTGTAATTGACTTAAGGCCTGCTCAACTAAAGGAAAATCATTTATGGTATTGGAAATGCACACCATTACTCAGGTCTATTGAGGTGATTGATCTGAGAGGAGAATCTACTACTGCCATTTACAGAAAATAGTTTAATTCCTAAATGTATTTTAAATACTTATTCTTATATCCATCGGTAAGTGTAGCTCTCACTCACTCTTTAGAGAAAATAGAAATATAGAAAACACAAATGGTCAAAATGCAGAAAACAACTGACTCAGGGTATAAAGACCTGGTTGAGAAATCTCTAGCAAAAAAACCTACATCTAAGGCTCAGGGAATGTCTCAGGAGGGTAGGTAGGAAAATTGTAAGAGCCAGAGGACAAAGAAATTTCCTGCAAGAATATGTCTCCTAGGAATGACAAGGAAACTTCACCCATGATACTGCAATAATATGCCTTCCTAAACCATACCTGAATAATGATGGCAACAAGAGACCAGTTAACAGGGAAGGGGGAAATCTTATGTGTAACAATTATGTACAGTGGGTGCAAGATGTACGTGTAGATGTAATTGTTGATTTTTTTTTTATTCTTCTCATGGGTTCATGGCAGAAAACAGTTTATTCTTTGCTAATCCCCAGTCCTACAAAGTTTTAGCCTCCCTACAATGCAATCTGTAAACTTAAACCTAGAATGTTTCAGCTTCCTAAAATCTAATCTGTAAACCTAAACCTAGAATGTTTTAGCCTCCAAGACATACTATTGACTGGATTCATTCTGACTATCTTCTGAATTACCTCTTTTCACTCTCATCTGTATTGTGAACTCTGGACTGTAAACTGTAAACCATCTGCTTCTGACTCTTATTTTGGACTGGCTCTGCTCTTGGCTTTTCCTTCTATCTGTGAGCTGACTGAACTAACTCTCCTCCTGAACTCTTTTTGTCTCTTTCTCACTTCTGAACTGCACTGTCTGTTATCTAAAAGCCTCCTTTTACATCCTGAGAGTTAGATGTGTCCTCACTCTGACTCAATCTCAGACTTCACTCTGATTCAACCTCAGAGTTTGGGATTAAAGGCATCACTACCATTGCCTTCAGAGTATTTCATCCAGATCACACAGGCCTCTGGATGTGGAACCTTCCTAGCTATCACTAGGCCCTTCAATGGGATCCTTTGCTAGAACCACCATGCTGCTGGATTAAAAGATTAAACATTCCTTCACACTCATAGGGCTCCTCATCTTAAAAAAATAATGTTTCTAGTGAGTAAGGAATGCTAGAAATGGGAGAAATATTCTTTTTCAGGGCTGAGTCCCTTAACTCGTTACCTAATACAAAGTAGCTAGCCAAGAAAACATATACATAAAAGCAACACCGAACAGACTCTGCACGTTATATTTATATACTCAAGCATTTATTCAGTTATGTACCAGTAAAAGCTAAACTTAAAAGGGACCATGAAATCAACAGGAAACAATTGTAGGGACACAAAATGGATTAGAGGGAGGAGAAGGATGGGTGAAATGATGTAATTATATTTTAAATAACAATAAAAGGAAAGAAAAGAGAATACTTAGATCCTGTTCAGCATCTTGAAAAAAGAAAAAAGAAAGGGACTGAAAAGAGATATCAGGCTGCTTCTCTTGTAGGTACTGTGTTGGGGGATGGGGACTTGGGGATGGAACAGTGTAGTGTCTCACTAAAGAACAGAGCATTTGGCTTGTTTCTTTAACATGGCTTAAGCTGAATCTCCCTCCTAGGGTTTTTCCTTTGACCTGGTGATTGATTCATCCTCATTTCAATGTTAGGTCTCCACTCAGGTAAAAGATTTTTTTCTATTAATCAGACATCTTTTTTCTTGCTAGGCCTTTACTGCCACTCTAACAATCCCACCTCTGAAGACCCTAAAATCATTTAGAAACTAGGTTAAGGAGCAGAGCCCTCAAACACGTCTGATACCTCTGGCCTCTGGTGAAGACAAAACTGCCAAGAAGTTCAAGAATATTTCTATCTTAGCCAAGTAACAAAGTGTTTGCTTTTCTTTGGGTTTGTTTTTGTACCCCAAATTACCTGGCTAATTTCTAACTACTATGAACTTAATTCTTAATAAAGAAGAGCTTATTACCATGTAATCTTTCTCTGCACTTCCTGCATTTTAAAATAATTGGACACTGTAGAATGAAAAGTCCAAGCTCACTGAAAAGTCTGAGCTCACTTCCAGGTTTTGAAAAACCCACCAATCCCTGAGCTCAAAATCACACCAATTCTTGAGCTTGCCTAAGCTCAAGTCATTAAATTCCCCCAATTCTCATCTTGTAAAATTTTACCCTGGAAAATTCTCCTTCCAGACAACAGATAACAGAAGCCTGCCTTCTGTTTAGTTAGCTGCTGTAGACTTCCCTACTGTGTCTTTCCCCAATAAGTCTCTTTTGTTAGATTTGTTTTAGGTGTGACATTGTAGTATTCCTTGGCTCCAAGCTGCCAAGATACCTTTCCTCCCAGAGCCGTGACACTTCTACCAGGGAAACTTCTCCCCTCAGAGCTGTAACTATTCCATTAGGAACACCTTTCCCTCTTCAGGGCTAAAACACAAGCATCAATGTTGTTAAAATTTTATAGAAAAGATGAAGCAATTGAGAAAGATTCATTTAGAACATTATTTAAAATCTGCATTCACAGTATGTACTTGCATTTATAGAATTATTTCATTGCATATATTTTACATTGTAAAAGACAATGAGGTTGAAAGGACCGTTGTATGACACTGTTCCTAGGGAGACAGGAACAAAAGTCTACTAGCCCTAGATAGGAAAACAAGACAGACTAAAGTAAGGATATCGCCAAAATCCAACTCAGTGTACCAAGGAGTGTGGTGCTACTAGTTACAGATATAGGTAAGTGGTTACTTAGAGAAACAGAAATGACTCAAGACTGGTGTATTACCCAAACCCAACCTGAGCATGTGTGATGACTCATGAAAAATTTTGAAAAACTTGAACTTAATGCACAACTTGCAGGAAGCTCAACAGGTTGGAGAATGTCTTTTTCAGAAGGTAGGATGGTCTAAGTCTTTCAGGTAGCTTGGGTATTCTCTGGCTCTTCCAGGGATCTTATCATCTCTGTTTCTTCCCAGGTGCCTCAGTTGTTCTGATCCTTTTCTAGGATCTGCTTATTTGAGATGCTTCTATGTGCTCAGTTTTAGCAACTCTGAAAAGGTTGTTTATTTCCTGAGCTTACCAGAGCTTTTCTGCAGGATGAAGAGTTCAACTACCTTTAAAACAACCAGTTTGTTCAACTCATTCTTAACATACTACACTGTGTCTTGATGAGCCCCTTCCCATACAACCTAGATAGAGATTTATCTCAAAGGAAATTTGCTATACAACAAGGATGAATACTCCCTTTTTTGCCTAATCTCAGAAAATGAATTTAAATATGCCATTTTACTCTTGATTTGATAGAAAATTCTGAGTCCATCTGGTGTCTTTTATGTTATACCATCAGGGCAAAACATACCATTTCCATCTCACATTCACACCTATAGATGCATGTGTACATATGTTCATAACATAGAACTGAGTTACTTCTGTTTCCTTTGCAGTTACTTTCAAAGATTGATGGGAAAAATGCTTGGATAACTTGGTCTTCTGGGTCTTTGGTTGCTCAATATTATTAGTTACAATCTGTGGGAAGGTAAATGGGTGTTAAAATTGTTCAGCTCTTTTGATTTGAATAAAATAGCTTCTGAGTCTGGTAACCTAAATATTCTTTCAGTAAAATAAATATAGTTAAGATGAGAGAGAATTTTTGTTGCATTTGAAAAAGGTGGCAGAGAGAATTTGCACATACTTTTCTCATTCACTCAAGTCATTCATGCAAAAGCAGACTGCTCATAGATACTCCTAGTGTTGTGAATGTTGTACTCTGAAATTGTTTCTTGAGAATTCATTTACTCTAGACACTTGTTGCATATTGTGGAGGTAAGGTTATTGGTTTTTTCATAGCTGCTTGGCACCACCATGTTATGACATTTACATCATGTTTAACTTGCAGAGCTTCCTTTCCTTATCTATAAACTGACTTTGTGGGATTATCAGAATAATTATACTGGACAAATTATGAGAAATCAAGTCCATGGGTACAAATTTGCCACTATAAAATAAAATGCTCTTCTTTCAGGAAACATTCTACAAGATGTAAAAAACTAATATACACTGTGCCATTCAGCAGTTTTTACTGGAATGACATGCAAATAATTTCATAAGTAGGTGCTTTATTTGAGAGTAATACCTTTATAAATAGACTGATGATTTCCACAAAAGTAGAGGAGAATGGGAGCCAGTTCAGCTATTATCTCAAAATAGACCATTTTCCTTGAGCTACAGTTTCATCAGAGTTTTATATAAAGTTTGATTTGATAAGTGCCCTGAGAATCTATTCCTTTCTTGACACAGTCACAGATTGTTAAGCTCAAAGGAATGATGTGTAGTTTGATGATGCTATGAATTTTAGCATGAGAAGGTTATTGACCATTGAAATGTTGCTAGCAAATTTTGATTTAGTATTTGGGGAGCTAATTTTATATTAATAGATAATACTATGGTCACATGATGCTTCCAAAAGTTCAGGGTGACTACCACCCTTGACAGAGTTCCATCTCCTGAAATTAAACCTACTCCCTACATTCAAAACATGGACCTAATATTGCATTTCATTGCATATTTGCTATACTGTTTTCTTACTAAATAATAAGTAATAAACCAAAATGGATACCATAATTTATGAAGAATTAACTGGCCCCAGGTTTTAAGAATTTTACAAAAAAAAAGTCATAAGCAAAAAGAAGAAAAATGAAAGAAAGATAGAAAAGAAAAAACAATATTTTCTCAGCAAAATAAATATTAAAATGCAATGAGTTTGTGGTCATAAATAGGTGATGATGCTCATTTGTTAATTGCACAGTGTTTACCTTTGAGTGGGGATCATAAAAGATGTGAGACCATCAGTAAATGGAAATGAACTAATACTTCAAAGGAGAACATTCATGTTACATAGCCTTTTAAATTTTCCCAATGTTTCAGTTAATAAAGAAACAGAACAATTAGTTCTGAAGAATTAGAAGAAAATTATTACTGCCATTGAAGGAGATCATAAAATTCAGGGTCTCAATTGGTGTTAAAATTATAAGTGAACATCAATATTACAAAAATAACCATTATTTTTGTTGCTTAAGTTTATCCCACAGAAGGTAGCAAATGGCAACATCAATTAGTCACTAGTCCTGAAGAGAAAAAGCGGGCATCCACCTATGCAATTTACTTGTGCACCGACAGAATAAATTATACCTAATTTTGCAACATAATACCCTTAAAATGTTTAAGAGAATTTCTGTGTTTTCATTTGGGACAAGTAATCTGAGTCACAATTTGCATTTCCACTTACAGTAGAAGTGTAAAAGATTCCTGAGGAATATAACATGGAAGTCCTGAGCAGATACAACTCTGCTGGCTTATTGTATATGCTATTCAATTATACAGAAGGAAGAAAAGGAAGAGTAGAGGAACAGAATCATAAAACAACCTGCTGTATAATTTTTTAAATATGAAAATTTTATATATACTGTATTTGTATATACTGTATTATATATATATATAAAATACAGATATATATATATGCAAATACAGTATATATACAGTATATATATATATATATATATATATATATATATATATATATATCATTCTTATCCCTATCCTGTCCTTAGCCAACTCCTGCCATGCCTCTTCAAATCCTTTAAATCTCTACCAAATTATTGATATTTTCTTCCATAATTACACACACACACACACACACACACACATACAGTGAGAGAGAGAGAGAGGAAGAGAGGAAGAGAGAAAGAGAGAAAGAGAAGAGTGAGAGGGAGGGAGAGAGACAGAGACATACAGACATATATGTAAACCTGTTGAGTCCATTTAGCATTGCTTCTATGCCTATGTGCTTAGGGGTGATTTCTTTGGATGGAACAACTTGTCAAGGTGCTCCTCCCTGGAAAATGCAGATTCTCTCTCTCTCTCTCAGCAGCTAGTACTTGCCTGTAGCTCTTCATCTAGGGATGGGGCCTTGTGAGATTTCTTCCATCTTCTTTGGCATGTCCACTGGTGCAGTCATTATGCAAGTCTTGTTTAAATCTTATTATTTCATAGGTGTAATTTTCATGTGACATATAAAAGACATTATCTTGCAACAGACATGCTGATTGATCTTTAACAATCGCGGTCTTCTGCTATGCCTGTGATCCTTAATGTAAGGATTGGGTTGTAGCCACATTATTTAAGGTTTGGGCACACCACACTCTGTTGTTCTCTGAAATTTGGTCAGTTTTGTCTTTCTATAATGCGTCCTGTCTGCTTAAAAAAATTTCTTTGATGAGAGGTGAGATCTATACTTAACTGTGGATTTAAGGTTGAGTATTTATAATATAGTTCAGGATCATAGTGGTTTGGGAAAGTGGTCATAGTAAATTCTCTTCTAGGGTCTATGATCCTCACCATCCACAGGTGGGTAGGATAGATTTATAATGCCAAGCATAAAGACCCCCTTACTAAAGGCTTTACTTTGGCAGCTGTTGGTTAACCCCTAAGATATAAGTGGCACTGTTGTACCATTGAGAATATCTTGTCAGGAGTGTCATCCTTGCGGTTCATAGGCTTTACAGCTTGATAGATAGTTTTGTTTACTTTTCTATTGATATAATAAAAGACTGACCAAAAGCAACTTGAAGGGGAATGAATTTATTTGTCTTACACATCCCAATCAGAGTCAATCACCGAGGGAAGCCAAGGCAGGAACTCAAGCAAGAATACAGAAACTGAAGTATAGTCCAGAGAAGAACATTGCTTACTATTTTTCTACCCATGGCTTACTCAGCTTCCTTCCTTTCCTTTACCATCTGAGACCACCTGTCCAGGGGTGGCCCAACCTACACTTTTCCGGGTCCTCTAACACCAATCATCAGTCAAGAAAATGATCCACAGACTTGTATGCAGGAAATCTGGTGGAAGCAATCCCTCAGTGAAGGCTCCTTCTCCCCAGATGACTCTATCTTTTCTTTAGTTGCTATTCTCCCTTGGTAGCTTGCAAAACACCCTTGGATACCTTGAGAGCTAGTCCTCAGGGAAGAGATTTTCATGTTGATTACAGTGTAATTCCTCCAAAACCTGTGATGTCAACTGGAGGTCTTACTATCAAATTCTGGGTGGAAAGCAAAAACAACAGCAGTAACATACATGGTTTATGATTTTTTTTGTTTGGGGGGAACGTTTCCTTCATATCCACGAAGAAGAACTCAGATAAACACTAAGAAACTAGAAACAGGAAGTGCAATCCCTGAGCTAGATACTATCTATGCCTTGTATATTAGTCTTTCATTTGTTATTTGTTATTCTCTGCTTTGAAGATGACATTGTAAGATAATCATAAACTGTACGACAGGAACTGGAGGTGCAGGCTCTACAGACAAGCAGTGAGCTTGAGAGCTGCTTACGTACCAGGAAGTGTAGACACTTGTTAGATTGCCCCCTTTCTGACAGGCACTACAGTTATATACACTTCCTATAGGGAAATTTTAAAATTGTAAATAATCAAGAGTCATGGAAAACTAATAAAATTTATACAATGATTTATTCTTATAAATGTTTCTTATGGGGTTAAAATGAGCATACGAACCTCAGATTCTAATGAACTAAAAAATTGTCATGCAGAGCAAGTTATTTTGTATTAATTTTTAGAGTTTTTTATTTTGTATTATGCCTATGGGTGTTTTGCCTGCATATATGTCTGTGCTTGTGGAGGTCAGGGTTTCAGGTCTCCTGAAACTGGAGTTATGGATGGTTGTGAGCTGCCATATTGGTACTGGGAATCCAACCTGCAAGAACAAGTACTCTTTATCACTGAGCTATTTCTCAGGCCCATAATCAAGTTTTTGATGCATCATAGCAAGTACTTTGGTTCTAAACAACCTAAAAGACATGGATTTATGCTAGCAGAAAGAATTCGTTGCCAGTTTAAGTTTGTAGGAATGGATGTACTACTGAAAGCCATAAGAAACTAACAATCCAAGCTCTGACACATTTCGCGATGAAACAATGTTCACATGTACATGGATTCTTCTTTTCTATAAACTAGGATAGTCAACACTTTTTCAGTTTTCATTATTGCAGTGCTTAAAAACTAAATGAAAACCAAGCTCTAATATTAAAACTGTTCAGTATGTGCTAGTGTTCTCCATACAACTGATTAAGGCTTACAACAAGGTGAGAAAACATAAACAATCCTACATTTGGCTCAATTTTATGAAGGCTGATGAGTTGTATTAATGTAAAAATACTTATAAATGTACATATAAGGTAGTCTCTGTCTTGTTTTTTCCTCATTAGCTGTATTGTGATATATTGTGCCTAACCCTCCACTTCATGCATTTGCTACCTGTACAACCTTTCAGTGAAGCTAAAGGCATCATGTAAATGAGTATACTAAGAAATCACAGAGGCAGAGGAAATGCCAAGGGACCAAGACAGTCAGAATGGAGTGATATGTGTTCCCAGGAAAAAGAAAACATGGCTGATCTGGACCTTCAGTGCAAATAGAAAGTCTGAAGAAATGAGAGCATTTTAAGAGTTGCATGGCAAAGAAGGCATGGGAATGTTACCTCTATTTGTGTGCTGAGACTAATGCTACCCACTTACTCCCAGATACACAGAAGACAATGCCTTGTCAATACAATGACACCCAAGAAGCAACTTCAAGTTTTTCACTGTAAAGGAGGTGGAGAGGAAGGGCATGGTGGAAGCTTTCTGGGGACAATAACTAATTGATTTTACTGTTATCTGACATAAGGCATCTCTTCAACATCTTTCAGGAAAGAAGTAGAAAGGTATCATTATATCCCTGTCAGAAATAGCTACAGTAAAATGTGTGTTGTAATCAGACTGATGCATGTGTTTTGGTTTGACTGAATGGCATAA
This sequence comes from Cricetomys ansorgei, assembly GCA_026225945.1. Classification (NCBI taxonomy): domain Eukaryota; kingdom Metazoa; phylum Chordata; class Mammalia; order Rodentia; family Nesomyidae; genus Cricetomys; species Cricetomys ansorgei. Next base: position 8,716,649 of record JAMJFZ010001038.1, read on the forward strand.
CAATGGGACATAGAAATTGCACTCATTTCTAGTTAGATAGTATCACATGTCTTTAAGATTTCAGGCATGTTGTCTAAAACAAGTTGAAGAATTGCTCTCAGTTTGAATTGATAAATAAGTTATCTTCAAATCACTGATAACATGTTTTATCATTAGGAAATTTAATATTCAAAAATGTTTCCTTCATTTAAGATAAACACACACACACACACACACACACACACACAATGATTGCATTTTTTTTCTAATTTCCTACTCTTTCTTGTTCCTCATTTTGAGTATAGAAAAACATGTTAATGTCCCTGCATATGCTGTACACTGGTACAGTATCCAATAAACATGAAAAATATTTGACAATTCATTTTCTTTTTTGAGACAGGGTTTCACAGTATATTTCTGCCTAGTCTGGAACTCATATCAGTCTGGCCTCAAACTCACACTAGTCCACCTAACTCCTCTGCCTCTCAAGTGTTAGGATAAAAGATGTGTGCCACCGTATGTAAGTCACTATTCATTTTAAAGAAAAATCTTTATAACAAATATAGCACCCTGTCCCGTGTGTACATATTGTTCACAAAAAACAGAAATTAGATCTGTGCCCAAGATTTTAAATAGACATTTTATTACTGTTTCATTTTATATGATTCCAAGTAAAACTTTAGTACAAATTGTGACTATATGCAAATTAACTGTAGTAAGAGAAATTTGTAGTAACTAAAATACTTGACATATACTAATTATTATCATTTTAAAAGAGCATTGAGTCTAAATTATTTTAGTGTTTTTACTCTATATCATAATGGTAAAATATAGTTGTTTAATTTCAGCACAATTATATGACTTAAGCTAAGTTCATTATAGACTTTGGAAATATTCGGAAATGAAAAAAATTCCAAGAGGGACATTATTCAATCTAAAATTAAGTGTTTAGTTTCTAACCTAATTGTTGATCACTTCTCAAAGAAATATTTTATGCATACTTTTATTTATAATGTATAATGTCAATTATTATCAAAATACTCTTAACACACTATGTACATATATATACAAACATTATATATAAACACACATATGCATGCATACTTATAACATTAAGTATGTGACTGACCTTCATTCACATTCAACAATATCTAGTGAAACATCTCTTATAGACTCCAAAAGTTGACACAGTCGATGTCCTCACATAGATTGATGGGAAAGGTAAATATTAACTAAAACAACATGTATGATAAAAATTGAGGGGAAGAAGCAAGAAATCCAAAATTACAAGGATTGAATCTAAAAAGAAATTTATTTAATGCAATAAGTTTTAATAAAGTTGAAGCTAGAAAACGTTAATATTGAAACATTTGCCAATAGAAATAATGGTATATACAAAAAGGGCACAAAATCTAGTCTGATCAACTGGGAAAGTCCTAAAATGGTCTCTAGAAACAACACGGAGGAACCAAAGAGATGGGCTTTGAGCCAGTAAAGAATACAAGGCAAAGGTGGGGAGATGCTGAGCCTATCTGGGCTTTCCATTCTTTCTGGAATCCTTTGACTTTGAGACTAATGGAACACGTGTATGGAATTTTGAAGGGGAATTCACATTTTTAGGTGCAGCAGGGAGTAAGTCGGGGAATAAACATTAACATTCGATTTATGAATCAGTGGTTTCTTATTCCAGTGGCATAGTAAGAAGAAAGAAATACAATTAAAGGATGTTTGGATGGGAAAATGAAGACTGTTGGACAGAAGGCTAAGGGAAACAAAGACTTTGTAGTGGATACTAGTAAGCACCTACAGATACTTATTGAAACTGATCATGTTAGAAGAGAATAAAGTGGTTATGACATTGGGGATTTTAGAAACATTTGGTTTGAAGCACTGTAATTTTGAAGGCTCTTACGTATGATTAATTAACTGACAAAAAAGAATGTATCCATTAAGCACATCAAAACATTTGAAGTACAAGCATACATACATACATACTCAGATAACTAAAATTAGTTAATGAATATGGATATATATATATGTATATGTATTATATATTACATATATATAGCCTCAAAAGGTGTTATTTTGTGAAAAGATCACTTAAAAATCAGTCCCTATTAATTTTCAAGTATATAATATAATACAATATAAGCCTGTAGGTCTATGAATCCAGTAGTTGGGATAAAATAGGTTGAAAATATTTCAAATATGTATTTGAAGCATTGCTTAATACGTGTGGCTGCAAAATATTTTGAAATATCTTTTTCACAGTATCCCATTAACTCTTGTATAGTTATACCCAGATATCTGGCATGCTTTTCCATACACTTTTTGAGTCAGTCTATCCATACTTACATAGAACAGGCCAAATAGCACTTAATGTTACAATCAGTGTACTGGGTTTGATTAACAAACAGCACATATGCATATTATTTATATGTATAATATATATATTATATGTAACTAAAATATAAACTTAACTACATTGCAAATAGTTAAGTATGGCTCAATTTCTTGGGAATGTATCTCTTAATTCTTTGTTAAAGTTGAGATATGTATACAATGTAAACACTTTTTAATGACAAGCTATTACTTAGTTGGAAACATCATACTTAATATAATACTTTTTTATATTTCTTCCTGAAAATATGAATTACTGTGCCAATGATATCATGTTATTTTTTACTTTGTTTCATAATTCCTAGGCAAATATTCAATATATCTGAGCAGAAAAATCGTTTAAATTAAGTAAAATATATGCAGCAACACCAGCATGCAACATCAGTAACAAAGGTCTTATTCTGGGAGCTTTATCTCTTCCAGCAAAATATTGTTTAAATACATTTATCTGTGGTTTGTTAAGATGTCAAGATAAGTCTATGTCTATTGGCATACAGAGGAAGTTTCTCCTGTATTCTCTAAACCATAGGGTTATTAATCACCCCAAACTTTGGTTGAGATGAACGTGTGGTTTAGTGATGCAGTTATGACCCTAGATATCTGAGATCTATTTTCAGGAGTCTACCTGATTTGGGCTTGGTGACTTAGGAAGTAATTTAGCTTCACAGAGGCAGATTTTTATGTATTCCTATCTCTGTTTAGAACATGTTAGTGATCAAAGTCAGTGTTATTTCAATCAGTAGCTACTGAAGAGAATATCCAGAGATTCAAAGGGCACCTCAGAGCTTGTGAGCAACACTGGTTGATTTTAGATGTATTACCTACTCGGAACACAGAGACTAGTCACATTTTAGGTAGGCAAACCATACAATGCTTTCCATTGTTGTGTTACTTCTGTGCTTTCAGCTCTTTCCAGATTAGTCGATTTATAGTATACGTAATTGCCAAGAATTTTTTGACTTGTTGGCTAATAGGACATTATAAAATGTTGTGTATATATATATATTATATTTCTGTTCCCACAAAAGCTCCATAATCAGGGTATTCATAAATTAAGGTAGCCAATGTGCAAGTTAAAATAAAATGATTAAAATGTTTCTGCCAAGAATGGCCAAGATCAATAAAATAAATGACAGCTCTTTCAAATGAGGGTATGGAGTAAGGGAATCACTCAACCATTGCCAGTGGGAATACAAACTTGTGCAGTCACTATGGAAATCAGTGTGATGGTTCCTCAGGAATGTAGAAAGCCATCTACCTCAAGATCCAGAAATATCACTCTTGGGCGTATACCCAAAGAATGTTTAGTCTTATTACAAAGACACTTGCTCAGCCATGTTCAGTGTTGGTCTATTTATGATAGACAAAAGTTGAAAACAGCTTAGATGTCTGCCAGTGGATGAATGGATAAAGAAAATGTGGTACATTTAAATGGAGCATTGCCAGTTGTGAAAAAAAAAAAAAGAAATCATGAAATTCTCAGGTAAATAAATGCATGGAACTAGAAAAATCATCTGAGGTGAGGTAATTCAGACCTAAAAAGACAAATGTGGTATGTATTCACTTATATGTGGTGTTAGCTGTTAAGTCATTGATAAGCAACCTACAATGCGTATAACCACAAAGGTTAAGGAAAGAGCAAAGAACTAGATGAGAGGGTTGAATTTCTTTAGGAAGGGAAAAAAGAATAGATAGTTATGGATGAAAATGGGGGAGTGGGGAGAAAGAGGGAGCCAAGGGAGGCAATATGGGGAGGGACAGACAAAATTAAGGTCCATTTGAGGGCTCATATAGAAATGTACTACAATAGAAGCTTCATAAATATGCACAGATATGAAGGCAATCTAAATCAACCTGGTAAATAATAGAGGTAACAGAGCCCAAACTGGGACATTCTTGTCACCAAATGAAACTTCCAGTAAGAGGTATGGGTTACAGCTAAACAAGGTGTTGGCCAAAGGGATCCCTTGGGAATGCTCCAACCCAGGCTATTGCCATGGCTATTGGTGGCTCTCCACAAACTGACAGTAAGGCCCTATAGTTGAAGACAACACTTAGAAAACTCATTGAACTTAGAAAAAATGACCTGTTTCTTATCTAGAGACTTCACCCCTATTGACTAGTGTTCATGGTGCTAGAAGTTACTCTATATGCTACCAAATGAGAAAGGTAAACATCAACCCAGCTACAAACCCTTTGATCTAAGAGGGTGGCCAGCCTGAAAGATACACTGGTACAACAGTGGCACAATATTTGAAAGAATAAAGTACTAATATCTGATTTTATTAAGGCCCATTTCCTGAGATACAACCCATACCTGATGTAATACTGTTTGGAGAGGGGTGAGCAAGAACCGGAGACTAGTTAGGTCATGGAGCTAGGATAAAAAACAAATACTACTGTTCTGCTAAAGAAATGTAGCAAAAATGACTCCTAATGACATTCTGCTATATTTGTAAATCCATGCCTTCCTCAGCCATCATTAGAGAAGATTCCTCCTGTAGCAAAATTCAGAGTCCACAGCCCGAAAATATTCAGACTTACTGGCCTTGGCACTCAACTCTAAATGGGAAGGCTCCATCAAATCCCTCCTCTTGGTGTTCAGGGAACTCTATGGAAGAGGAAACAGAAAGAGTAAGAGGATGGAAGACAAAAAGGAAACAAGACCTTCTACACACAGCATGACCAATGCATCTATAAACTCACAGAGACTGTGGCAGCCTGCACAGGGTCTGCATGAGCCTGCAACATTTGGGGGTCTTAGAGTTGAGAAGAGAAGTGAACACACAATTAACCCAGAAGCTATGCCAAAGGATAACCACTTAAAAATGAAAAAATAAAAGTTTTCCCTAAGGGAGCCTCACTGGGGAAACAAACCACTGTTCAGGGTAGTCCCTGAGCCCTGCAGTTGATGGCCCACACAAAATAAAATCACAAGAATATTGGGAAGTTCCTTGTCTTATAATATTGGGTAAGGACATTATTTTTCAGATTTGTGTTAGTTTGTTTTTCTTATTCTAACCTAGCAGGTCCTCTGCATATATATTAAGGCTTCCAGTTTTATGTTTTTATGGGATTCCTGTGTGTGCAAACCAGTGTATCTCTCTGTGTATGTTTCTTGAGCTTTTTTTGACTCTTTTTCTTCTGTCTGTCTTGTCTAATTCTGATTTGTTTGCTTCTGTTTTATTTTTATTTTTTTCCTTTAGATGCCTGTTTCTAACAGGAGACAGAAAGGTGTTGATCCAAATGTGAGGGGAACTGGGAGATGTAGGTGAGGGAACCATAATAAAAATATATGGCATAAGAAAATCTATTCTAAATAAAAAAATGTTTCTGCCAAAATATATAAATCAAGGTGTACTCATTTAGCAGTTTAAGAGATTGGCAGCTCCCAAATTCTTTTCATTCCTTTTGTCTTCTGTGTAGAGTCTGTGTGTATCCTGCTGAGTGAGTGTCCTCTAATAAATGACTACATAATGTCTAGGGAGCTCTGTGCTCTGTGTGGAGTTCTAAGAGCCATGCTATAAAATTGTTGTTACAAGGTGGTAAATTTATTGCTGTTTCAATACTCATTTCTCCTTCTAATGAAAAGGTTATACCTCCTGATCCCTGTCAGGTCTATTGTGTCTATGAAGGAAAGCAGAGTTGTCCCAGTGACATTGGGCTTAACTTGATCAATGATACATGAACACACATGTCAGAGTTTCTTTGAAGACCCTTCAAAAATGATGCAATTGTTCTGCCTTCATCTTTCATAAGAATAGACTGTCCTGGCTAATACCTGCCCTCTTTAGCCAGGATTCTGAAGAAAAATTTCACTGAATGATAATGACATCTAGCCACTAACACTGCTGGGACAGGAAGTAAGTGGTTGGTGTATAAGCTACTGAAATTCAGACTGGTTACCATGACAAAGAAAAAAGATATATACAATACTCATTGAAAGGGAGGCATGATTAATTTCACATATCATCAAAGTCTGATTTCAAAGTTACTCCCTACATTATTTTAAGCTTCCTGTGGAAGGCCACATTCCTTGTTGCAATCTAAAATTTGGAAGAGCAATAGAGAGAGTTTTAGTTTTTCCATAATGAAAATGCTAATAATTTGTAAATTTCTCATGCAATAGAGAATATCTTATTTCTTTTTCTCTCCTGAAGGAGAATTTCATTGACTATGATTTACATTGGATATTGCTTTAATTTTGGTTCTCCTCAACACTTGTGTTAATTCATTCTGGCCTTTGTGACATCATAGGAATTTTTCAATTGAGTTCCCTATGATCAATAGGACATTTTGATCTCACATCTTTCAAGATTTTCTTTTTCTTCATCTTTAGTTTTTGATGCTGTCATTGTAATAAGTTTAATTAATTCTTGCTTTAGTCATGTTTTTTTGGTCAAATTGATGATGTCAGTGTTTATTCAAATGTTTTTTCAGACTCAATTTCCTCTTCATTTTCAAGGGTTGCAATTAAAGTAAGTTGCTTCTTTTAATTGGCCCGTATAACCCTAAATATGGTTATTTTAAGTACTTCTGTTTGGATTTGGAAAATTATGATTTGCCCTAGAATTCACTGATTGTGTCTTCTATAATCCATTGTTGCTGTATTGTTGAACCCACCCAGGATATTTTGAATCTTCACAAAGTGTACTATATGGTTTTAATTCTATATTTAATTTTGTTTTATTTCAAATATTTACTTTCAAATTTTAAGGATTCCATTTCTTTCAAGGTACTTTTAATGGCCTCTTTGGGCATCATTCTACCAAATGAGTTAACATATTTAGATATTTCTAGCATAGGATTACTTTCCAAATTGGTATTAACTTTTTTCATCTTAGCTGCAATTTTTCTGTTTCTTGGCATAATAGAGAAATTTTCTTATCTTGAATAATGTATTTTGGTAAGAGTACTGTGTCCTGTTAGACTATTTTATTAGAAAGCAGCCATTCACTTGGTTCAGCTAACATGGTCCTAAGCTACACTTTTAAGGAGTTCTTCTAAGGACAACCCAATATCCAGTGCAATTGTGGTGCTAATTTGGTTGTTTGTAGTTGAGTCACCTACTAGTCCCTATGGCTGAGGCCTATAATCACAATTGAGCTTCTTTAGGCTAGATAATCTGGTGTCTCTAAACTATCTCATCTTTTCACTTGGGGAGACTTTCTGAGCCAAGCAATTCCCAGTGGAGATATTACCTTCTATTACTTCCAACTACATTTAGACTCTTGCAGAAGAAATGTATTATATTCCCTGTGGAGGATCAGAGTACTTCATGACCCAGAAGGAATGGGCTATGACTGAATTTCCTTTGGCAACTCTCAGCTTCTTCTTTTCATTGCCCACTCTTTCAAACTTAGTTGATGATGTCAGTAGGACTTCCATTCAGTTAGTAAATAGGATGTTTCTGTCTGAGTAGCCTTTTGCTGCTTGTCTAAAGGCAAAATGATAATGCCTGGAGTATCTTATCCAATGTGGGTGCAGGTAGGATAGATGCCTTATTGTTATGTTGTTATGCCCACCTGGAACCACCAGGCAGTTTACTTTCCTCTTTTTACCCTTTAAATGTCTACATTGTGTGCTTCTTGCATTGTCTGTCAGGTTTGTAGTTGTACTAAGTAGTGAAAACCAACGGGGAGTTAATTTGTACCATTATAAGCAAGAAAAAGTCCTTTCAAATATAATTTAAATTTTTTTCTTAATTGAGCACAAATAACTTTATTCAATTTGACTCTTGTATTAGTCATATTTCCTTACCATCATCATCATAAAGGGCTTTATTTGGGTTGTTCTACCAACCCATTGTTAAGAACTAGTTACTATCCAATAGGAAATGCCTTATCTATTTTAGCAGAGCTCATCAACTGACCCAAGGCTATGCTACTGAAAGAATTACCCTTCTTTTTATTTTTCATTTTTTTAATCCCACCAAGCCCCAGGATTATGGGTTCTAAAAGAACTCATATTCCAACAGGGCTGCAATGAAGACCCAGCTCCTGGTACATGGACTCCTGGGATGAATCACATTCAAAGTAGTGTGGCTGAAATAGATTGTATAACAAACTGGCCAAACAAAAAGTGTATTGGGGGCAAATGAAGTTCAAAATAGTCATCATCAACCTAAGATTGTTTTTAAAGCTATCAGCTACTTTATTAAAAGCTTAGGAAAAGATACAGTTTGCTACTGATGACTGTAGGGATCTATAATAAGCCTGCCTCTCTCTATGGCTTCTAATTGGCCTTCCCCTCTCTATGCCATCCCTTGGCTTGAATACCTATGTCTTTATTTCATGTCACACAAGGACACAATGCTTATTCGATCAAGGACCATCTAAACGATTTATTTGGAGTATATTGTATATCCACATTAGGTCAAATTCTGAGGGATTCAGGTTTGCAGCTTTGATACGTGAGCATGAAAGAACACAGTTCAATCCCTAGCACAAGCTTGGTGAGTGTTCATTTTGTTGTCTAAAGTGTTTTCTAAAGATACGGTATCCCTTCCTTTCTGCCCATGTGACACTTGTGTTTCATCATTGTAATTTTACATTAGACATAAATTATAAACCTGTTCATACACTTCCAATTGCATTAATGCCCACTACTCTGGCTATAGTCATTATAACAACTATCTTAGTAAAACCTTCATCTGTTTTCCCGCATCTACCTTAGCTGTTGTAGAGTGTTTTCAACACTGTAGCCAGAATGGTGTGAGAAGTCAAGCTGTGAAGCTGCCCACTGGCTTGCATTATGGTTACTTACTAGCTTTCATGCCTCCAAGAAATGGAAGGGACTCATGAAAGCTAGTAATTAAAGCATTTTTGCTTCCTCTTTCTTAATGCATGATGCTACTCACCCTTGTGCCTGAGTGTCCTTCGCACTTTGGAGGCACAGGCTTAGTCTGTAGCTTTTGAATTTGCTTTTTATTGCCTAGGTAACTTTCCTGAGGTTTCTAAAATTCCACCTCACTCACTCCCCTCATTCCTGTTCAAGAGCTCTCCAAGAGCTCTCTCCTCGCACACTATCTCAAATTACATCGTATGACATGATATGATTTCATTTTCTTCTTCCTTCTTTTTTTATATTAGTAGTGAAGGCCATCTAATATAACTATTGCACTGTTTCATCTCTCACCTCTATGACTTGTCTGTTGGACTTAAGACTGCCCAGGGTTTTTGATTTTACTATTGCTTTTCTACTGATAATTCTCTAACATATTAAAATATGGCTTTCAAATAATGTTGACTGAATATTTACTGAATGAATCATATGTGAAACCTATCATCAGTGATTTTGTCATAAAAATTGGGTAAACCATGAAAATATGAAAGACACAATTGAAATATTTTACTTACACAGATTGTAACAGGTATTTATCCGTCTTTTATAACTAAACATTTAATTAGGTAGTATAAAATGTATACATTACTTAATATTAGAATTCTCCTGAAACTTCAGATCTTTTAATAAATTTACCTTTATGTAAATTTCTTGTTCTTTCACTCATTCTATACTTTGCTTCCTCCCAAAGAATGGAAATGGATACTTCCAAAGGTGTCTTGGTAACCTCTAATGAAGATTATTCATGGAGACCAGGTTCTCACAGATGAGTTGAAGACAAGGAAGTGTTTTGTTTCTGATGTTGCTATTGGGTCACTTTTTTACAAAGTGAAACATTCTAAAAATATTAGCTTTCTAGTTATGTATTCAGATTGATTTACAAATTCAACATCTCATATTGCTTGCTATGATTTCAAAATAGTGTGTGGTTTCATCGATTACCATGGCTTTCTCTGCATTGACATTTGGCATACCAGATGTCAGGATGAGTAAGCAACAAAGACAACCAGGACATATGAGATGATATAATAGGCAAGCACCTTTAATGCACTAGGATAACAGTGTGATTTACTGAGATTAGCTTTTATAAACCTTTACCAAATATCAATCTTGATTTCATACTTGTAAAATCTATTACCTTTCTCTTGCTTAATTTTCTCCTATACCAGAGAATAACAAGTCTGTCTTTCTTCAACTAGAGGCTAATCATTGTGAGATTATTTCCTATGTTGTTCATGGTTATAGTCTGGCAAAGCCAGTCCCTTTGTCTGAAAAAGTGATTGACATATAACGTTCCCTGATAAATGCACTGAACAAATGAATGGACTTGCTATTCCATATAAAATCTATAGGTTGGGTGAAGTAATTAAAAGTAAACTCTGAAAGATGAAAGAGTTGAGTTAAAATATAATGAACTCATGTTATATTCCTTGGTAAAGAAAATAATAATATAATATGAAATTTATGACTAATAGTTTTAACTGTTCACAGTGGTAGAGAAAAGAACAAATGATCAATTTTGCTGTCAACATAAAATATTCTCTTGATTATTTCAGGAACAAATTCATTGGAGAAGTTCAGTTATACCAAGTAGTTTCTTCAGAAATGAATTAAAGTTCAACCATAAAGAGAATGCATACTTAATTTTTTTTCTTGTTATCGTAAAGGGTTGAATATGAAGAACATGACTATATCATAATAAATATGTGTCAATATGTGACATCTGAGTTTTATGAATTATTTCTTATAAACGCTCTGTTACTTGATCACATGTTCTCTTTTAGGAATAGTTATTCAATACAGACTCAAAGATAAGGATTGAAGATAACAGATGACTCAAGAATAGGTAGGTATACAATCCAAAGCAATGAAAAGGCTAATCTCAAGAAAAGATGTGTGTGCTTCTCTACGGAGAACAGAAATATCATACAGCTTGTGAGCATGGAAAGAATAATGGGAGACAGTATCAAGGAAGTAGAAATTATCTTTTACCCTGAATGCAGCATTAAATGATGGACAGATACATTGAAGACAGTCTATGGATAAGAAAACAGATTTTGGATATGAGAAAAAAGATTGTCACTGGGACAAGAAGACTCTTAAAGAAGACTATCCTAATGCTCTTTCACTGCTGGCATGACATAAAACTTGTAAGAATGACTTATCATTTTTGAATTATTGTGGGTTCCTGAATAAAATCATTCAAAAGCTTGATCTTTGAAATACTGAGGGTTGTGAACATATCATAAAAAGTCAGATTTACTCAAAAATAATGCAGTGATTATGAGACTCTTAGTCTTTATGAGAACAAAATGAATGAGAAAATTAACCAAAGTCTTGAAGGATACATTATTAAATCCAGTGAAAAAACATTAACATAAAAATGAAAATTAATTCTTTAGGTACTAATGTTTCTGAGCTTGTTCATGGAAACATGTAAGAGACAAATTATATATAGGAAAGTAGGAGGTTAGGAAGTCTTATATTGTTTTTATTGGGGGGGAGAATTGGGGGTAGATTCTCACTATGTAGCTCTGGCTGTTCTGAAACTCATTATGTAGACTAGGCTGATCTCAAACTCACAGAGATCTACCTGCTTCTGTCTCCCAAGTGCTGGAATTATATGCATGCACCATCATTCCCAGATGAGGTGAGGAAATTTGAAGTTTTAAGTAAGTTTCAGCTAGCACATAGAGTTTCCAAATGTGAGGTTGGTAGAAATGTCATGATGGGTTCATTGTTGATCATGGTGAGAAATGCATGAGCCTTGTTTGTGTAAGTCCTTGGTGAATGCAATCTATTATTATAAGAGATAATGACAATACCAAAGAGAGGTAAGGCATTGCTGAAATGCTTAAAATATATAAAAAGACAGAATGTACAATGAGAGTGTAAAACTAGTTTTTGGAAGCAATATGAATAAGTTGAAAGAGTGCTGTACAGACTTTCCAGCTAGAACTAATAGAAGTGAATTCATCTGTTGTAGATACAGAGTCATGGTACTGTATAGGAAAAGTGAAGCTTCTATGGATATATGAAGAAAGAAATAGCTTAGTCCTACAGGGTCTTTGAGGATTGATGAGGGTTTTCAATAATGAAATTGATGATCTGGCAGCCACAATTAAAGGCAATGAGTAGGCACTGAAGTCTAAAAATGACAGATTAGAAACATGTACTAGTATTTTGAATACTACATGGACATATGTGAAACTACAGTTGGAGCAAGATATTCTAGGTTCAGTGAGTTGTATCTCATTTTGATAAAGGGAGGGTAACATTTTAATGACAAAATATGGAAGAAATCTCTTCCTCTACAATTCCCTCATCCAAATTAAAATTGGTTATATTCTTATTAACTACCATCCATTACTTAGCACTATACATTCATAATCTAGTTTTCACTTTGTACAAACCAATAGAAAATGTGTCATTTTTAATGTTTTTTAAAAATGTTTTATTTGTGTCACACAGTCTCAGAATCAGGACAGAAAGAAGATAACAACTCAGATTAGATTTATCCCCATTATAGAGCTATTAATGGTTGCATTCTTACAAAGCTAAGCTGAACCATGTCCTATATTTCTAGACTAGTTTATACATATTGGGCTTTGATCAAGGTTTTCACTGGTGTGCTTGTAAAAAAGCAGCTTGTCTTCCTGTGGTATGAAAACAATGGAAAAGAAAAAAAAATACAAACATGTCCTGTGGCATATTCCTGGGCACAAGTGACTATGACACCTCTAAACAGTGCAGCTGAGCATGGAAAAGCAGCAAAACCAGGTTTGAATTAGAATCTAATGATGATGTTGATGATGAGATGAAGGATGACAGGTTTTAAAGAGAAGCATCCTAAGTTAAACCTGTCCCAGAGAGTTTTCTATTCTCCACTCTGGCTACTGAAATAGAAAAATAACTGCCTCTCTGCTTCTATACACATTTGTACTGTTTGGGAAGATTGAGGGGAAATATTCTAGAAATAGACTTCAAGAGACAATTTTGGCAGTTAGGTAATTTTACTCAGAAGTTACAAAACGGCAAAATAACTTGAATTTAAAAAAAAAAAAAAAACTGAATGATTTGAGAAAGCATGAGCTTAAAGAAGAAAATAAATGGCAATAGACATTTGAAGAAGAAAAAAAAAAAGATCAGCTCATTAATCACAGCAGAACTGTAAATTAAAGCAAAGCTGATTATTAAATCACTCCATGTAGAATTACTATTATCAGACCCGGGAAGATGGCTTGGTAGTTAAACTTTTCAAACAAAAACAAGAGGATCAAAGTTCAGATGCTCAGAACCCACGAAAATATGAGGAGTGCGTGGCGCCATATTTGTAATTTCACCCTGATAAGGCTAACACAAGGGGATCCTGGAACAAGCCATATCTGTGAACTCTGGGTTTGACTGAAAGACCCAACCTTAAACAAATAAGGTGGCAGAGCTCTTGAGGAATATTCCTAGCATCAATTTTGGGTGCTCACAAACATGTACACATACATACACACACACACACACACACACACACACACACACACACACACAAGCACACATGCCTGTGCACCTACACACACATGCACCTACACACATGGGATATTCATGCAAATATATATGCACACCATACGCATATACATAAAGAACAAAAAACCAAGAATTGTTATGAAAGCCAAGAGAAAACAAATGTTTTGGGGATATGAAGAAAAGAAAACTTTGGTATACCGTTCATCGAAATATAAATTGTTACATCCATAATGAAAAGCATGTCTGATGCTTGAAACACACAGAGGTGCCCTTTGACCCAGAAATCTCAGTATTGGACATATAGTCAGAGGAAATGAAGTCAGTATGTCAAAGGGGCACCTGTTCCTCCAATCCCATACAGTACTAAAGCAATGGTTAAGAAATGTTGTTAACAGAGTAAGTATGTAGTGACAAATGAATAAAAATGTAGTACATTGTAGATGGAAATATTTTATCTCAAGCAAGTTCACTAAGGAACAGAGGATAATCACAAGGTTCAAAGACTGAGCCACCCTGCTGAGGGTCTAGTGGCTATCATGGAATGACCCAGAGCAAGTGGCCTCCAGGTAATTTATTGATCTAAAACTCCTACTGACACACAGGCCTTATTTAAATTGATGAATAAAACCCCTCACCCTACAGATTCTGCCAGCCAACTTGGTGCCCAAATTTTTGAAGTCAAGGGTGAGGAATCCAAGGTAGTCCCTGGGTTCCAGGTGAAGAAGGCTGCCAAGGTGATAACTTTTCATTTATAATATCATAAACAAATGTCTTTAACACGAAGATTTCAGAGGGCTAGGCATTTGAACACCCATTGTTCTAATCTGGGAAATGGGAACAGATATAAGAAGCAAGTTTTACAAAGAGAAGCAGGCTACAAAAGCCTTAGAGAGCACCCTTCTCCCAGTAGCTGCTAAAACAGAGTCTTAAAGTTACAAGAGCACATGCTGCACAGAGCATATAACTTTACAATATCTGGAAATAGGTTCAAATATTCCACCATAAGACATCTACATAACAGAACAACATTATTCAGTCATCACAAAAAAAGAAAAAACGTTATTATTTTAACACTTATGGAACTTTAAATCATTATATTAAGTAAAATAAGCCAGACACAGAAAGACACATATTGCATGATCTCATTCAAACAATATATGCAAAATAATACAGATATTAGTAGAGATCATGCTGTCATTTACCAGGGTCTAGGAACAATTAGTGCTAAGGGGATATGACACAATGTAGGTCAAAGGATGTAGAGTCACAGAGAGAAGAGAGGTGTTCTTTCTATAGTTCTACTGTACAATGTAAAGACTAAAGTTATGACAGTTATTGCATTCTTGGAAACCTTAAATAGAATGGATGTTATGTGCTATCAATTCTAATACATGGTCACATCATGACACTGTTTTACTAGATAAAAACTTGTATTATTTTCCCATTTAAAATGAACAAAACAAAGATAATGTTAGGGAATGTTAGAAGCAAGTCATATTAATGTTGTGTTTGCTGAAAGGATTTGCTTGTCATCTCTTTATCTGCCATTCATGTTTACAGTTCACAGTAGAGTTTATTTTTTTCCATTAAGCAATTTAATTTTGATAACCATGTTGTTTTTAGGGAGGCAATGGTTTTATCTCTTCCTTTCTGTTTCTCTCTATCTCTGCCTATCTCTTCTTTTTCTTTCATATAATTTATAACAATTCTATTAATGAAATAATTTTATAATGACTCTAGTCTGTGGTTTGTGAAAACACTATCAGAATAAAATTATATTAGAGAGTCTCTCCATTATTGTTATTCAAACTATTTTCCTATTTCTAAATTGAAAGCTATGAAAGAATACACATTATATTTTGCTGACTAGTATACTAAAATCTTAATTTTACTTTTGAGACTATGATGTAAATCTTAATGAGGTCAGTTTATGTCTACCAAGTAGTGACTCAACAAGTTTAGCACATCATAATCTAATGCAAAACTATGATATTTCATTTATGACTCAGTTTCTTTCTTGATGAATTCCATGTTCTGTTTTCTATGAACTTGTAAATTTTTTTGAAATACAAAAAGAATACATAATAGACAATCACATGTTAAGGAATTACTGATTATTCATAATATATTTCTAGAATTAAGAATTTTCTAAAAATTAGAAGTCAATATAGTATCTGATAAATTCTTGATAATGCACTTACATTCCCATAGAGGTATTTGGCCCTGTCTAACAACTACTAATAGTTTATTTGGTATTCTAAGAGGAATTCACATGGGGAAAGTGCTAGACACAAAACAGTACAATTACTCTAGAAGATAAATGCCTCATGGATTCGCCTATAATGTATGATTCAGAATTAATAGAACAGATCAATAAAGCCTTCCAATAAGCATATTTCCATTTGGTTTAATGAATCATAAAGAAATTTATTAAGTACTTTAAGCTGAGTGAAGCAAGCAATGAAATTGTCATTCATTTTAGGCAACCTAATCATCTATGTGAGTTGTTCTCAGTATTGCTTTTTGTGCTGCTTAGTTTTTGTCAACTTGACACAAACCTAGACACAGTTGGAAAAAAGGAATCTCAATGAGGAATATGTTTATCAGATTGTCTAAAGATTATGTCTTTGATGCATTTTCTTTGTTGCTAACCAATGGAGGATGGTTTATCTCACTACGAATGGTGACCTCCTGGGAAGGTGGCCCTGGGCTTAATATGCTGCTGTTGTGTACGTTTGGAAGATAATGGTGTGAGCACTGTATTTAATAGTTTCTGTTCAGTGGGGCTGAAGAATAGACCATGATTACCAAGAGGGCAACACCGCTAAAATGAAGCCTTTGATTTACTAGGACAATTGGCACTTGTCATCCAGGGCTGAGAAGTCAGATGCAATTAAAAAGAGGCCAACATCACTGAGGAAAACCTTCTGAGTAGTATTTTCCTGGGATCAGAATCTGTGCTTCAGTGTGGTTAGGTCCAAGCCTGTACATCAAGTCTGCAGCAGGACTTAGCAAATGATGTGTAAGAATGTCCCACATATTACTGGTTTTGGAGGTAGAAAGTGGTCGTGGAAAGAAGCTGAGGCTTGGTGCAATGTGACAGGGTTGGACTTTCTCTGACAAAAAGTCAGCAGAGGCCATTGGTGAAGGTGCAGCTTCAGTTACAGTGGAAACTCTAGGCTTGAAATGGGTCATAGAGAGAAGCTGAGGCTTTTCACTATGTGGTAGTATAGGAGTCCCTGAAGAGACTAGGAGAAGCCTGTCTTTAGTTCGCTTTCTGAGAACAACTCACATAGATGATTAGGTTGCCTAAAATGAATGACAATTTCATTGCTTGCTTCACTCAGCTTAAAGTACTTAATAAATTTCTTTATGATTCATTAAACCAAATGGAAATATGCTTATTGGAAGGCTTTATTGATCTGTTCTATTAATTCTGAATCATACATTATAGGTATGTTTTGCAGGTGGTAGAACTGGAGAAGTGGGATTGTCAAAGCCCTTTGGAGCCCAGAAGATCTTGAGTTCTCATACAGGTCAGACAGTAAACTGTAGAATTTTAGTTACTCTGCTGGACTTGAATTTTTTCTTTGACAAAATTTGAACTGTGTTCTGGTTCTTCTCTCTTAGAATGAGAAAGTGTATAAAGTAATTTTGATTTTACAGGAGCCAGCCATTTAAGAAATTTTAGGCTTTTTAAAAACTTAGAATTTCAAATCATCGAGGATTTTTTAGAAGCTTGTGAGACTTTTGAAGTTGTACTGTATTTTAACCAAGATCCTGAGGACAAAGGAAAGTTATGCTGTGAGTGCTGTGCTTGAGTGTCAACATTGTCAAGCAGTAGAATTTCTTTGATTTTGTCAACTTGACACAATCCAGGGCATAGCTGAGAAGAGGAAATCTCACCTGAGAATTTTCATGGATCAAATTGGCCTATGGTATCTCTATGGCTCTGTTTTCTTGGTTGCTAATTGACAATAAAGAGTCTATCCCACTGTGAGTGGTATGACCA
Source organism: Cricetomys ansorgei (assembly GCA_026225945.1). NCBI lineage: Eukaryota > Metazoa > Chordata > Mammalia > Rodentia > Nesomyidae > Cricetomys > Cricetomys ansorgei. The sequence goes on from JAMJFZ010001038.1 coordinate 8,734,401, forward strand.
CATAGTCATTGGTCCTAGGACAAGAACTTGGTAAGTAAGCCAGGGAAGCAAGCCAGTGTGCATGGTCATGGTCACTGTCTCAACCACTACCTTGGTGTCCTTTAATGATGGACTATAAACCAAATAAAGATTGTAAAACAAATAAAGCCTTACTCACTGAACTAGGTAGATTCTTGACACAAACTTGTCATTATCTTATAGGAGTAAATCTCGATTGATAAAATGCCTCCATTGTAGCAGTACACTACAATCTTTTATCCTCAGTTTAGGGAAGGAGAAAGGAAAGATAGAAATCTTCACCACTTTTGCAAGCGGCCTTCATCCAAAAAGATAGAAATCCTCACAGCCTCTTTTTAGATTGTTCTAATCTTGAAGAAGACTAGCTGACAGTGAGTCAGACTAGAGTCTCAGCGCAAGGTCTATAAACTCAATTCCCCAACCTTTGTTCTTTTAGGAATTATCATACTAACTAACGACAGCAACCCAATGAATGAACCACCAACCAATGCCCACCCCAACTCTCGAGGCTTCAGACTTTTTAATACCCTAAGCCAAAAGTTCCTATATAAACCTAAGCCAAAAGTTCCTATATAACCATGTAGCAGCCAATCCCCAAAACAAACCACAGGGGCCAGAATGACTACATCTAACCAAATTATAGCCACCTGCATCAAGCATTCCAAATCCAACTCATAAACAACTATACCACAGCTGGGGTGGGAACACAAACCTAATCCAAATGTCATTTTGCATTTTTAAAGAAATCAAAAACTTTTTCCAAGTGTTACTCTATACTCCATAAGATTTTGATATAGGCAAGGCCGTAGAGTATTTTCTTAATTAGTGACATTGTAGGTAAGGTCATCTCTGAACTGGTGGTCTTGGGTTCTATAATAAAGCAGGTTGAGCAAGCCATGGAGAACAAGTCAATAAGCAGGTTCCTTTTATGGCCTCTGCATCAGTTCCTGCCTCCCGGTTCCAGCCTAGTTTGAGTTCCCATCCTGATTTCTTTAGATGATGAACACCAAGGAGGAGTCTAAGCCAAATACATCTTTCCTCTCCAACTTGCTTTTGGGGGCTGATGTTTCATTACAGAAATAAAAACCCTAAATACGACACTCTCCAAATTGTTTTTGGTCACGATGTTTAAAAGAACTGAAAAACAGGAAACCAAACTTAGATACTCCTGAAATACAATCATTTTGAGACCAGATTGCCAGAGAAAATACAAGATATCCATTTAAATTAAATATCAAATAAATATTGGAAATTAATTGGTTTAAATATATCTAGACTTTTGTATAGCTTCTACTTATATTAAATATTATATAAACTAACTGGACATGCTTTTTTATTTCATAGATTGTAAGCTATAGAGAATTCTAATTTCTGAATCCCAAATCATATCTAGTTCCCTATTCCTGGATACATATATGTTTACTTCCCTAACCTGGATTATATATACCTTGTCTCTGGTGCTGTAATCTGCCTGGTGATACTAGTAAGGCAGTCATTGTAAAGATGTTATCCTGCCAACATAGATAACAAAATGTTTACTTAGAAAACTACTATAATTATGTCAAAGATTATATTCTGTTGCTTAGAGTATGGTTGTGTAATGTAGATTGAGTAATGTAGTCGTGTGTTTATATAAAATAATAAGTTGAAAGTGGAGTGATTCTGAATCTTACAGAGACCCTTCTGTGCTGTTTATCTCTTCCAATAAAGGCCTGCATTGTCTTGAACTGTAGGTCCTCTTGTCTGTCTTTCTTTATAAAACCTTTTATTTGGTGGTCCCATAAAAGGTGTTTTGCCGTGGGCTCTCCAGTGAGGGTTCCTGCCTCCTTTGTCTCTGCTGTGTCTCTGTGCTCTAACTGGGTGTTCTTACTGAATGGAGTATTAGTTTGGGGGTGCCCCTTCCTTCTGGCCTCTTTAGTGGTTAGAAGAACCCCTTTGTTACATCCACAGACCAGCACTCTTCTAATTTTTTACAATGTCTCTTGAAAATTCTTCCTGTAACAAGGCCTACTGGCAGTACCCCTTGACAACAGCTAGCTCTGGCCCAAAGGAGGCACCTATGAATTTGATAAGAAAGATCTTAAATTTAGTGACTGCTTTAGTGGAATGGATAAGGGCTGAGGTTTCCTGCACTCAGGGCTTTATCTTTCTCAGCTTCTGTCCTGCTCTTTGCTTATCCTGCCGCTCTGCCTTTTAGGTTCTCCATCTGCATAAAAACACCAGCTGCCAGCTTCCTGGATTTGCCCTACTCAAATTCTTCCTCTAACCACAAAATGGCCTTCTCTGCCTAAGTTCTACTTCTCCAGAAAAACCTGTTCCAACTGGCTACAGAGTAACTGCTGCTTTGCTCCATTTATCTAATCAAACTCACTGCTCTAATCAGAGAAACAGACTCAGGTTCTCACCTCCCTTCCCTGCACCCCTTCCCTGCACCCCCCTCCCCCAGCTCTGACTCCTTCCACTTGGACATACATTGCTTTTTATTTAACATGCACCTCATCTCCTCTCTGAGACCTCTTCTGCCAATTCTTCCAATTTCTCTCTGGTTCCCACTCCTTTTTTCCACTGGTGGGCCTAACACTTGAGCAGCCATTCTCCACTCCACCTGGGTGACTGACCAGGACTTGCCTCCAGGTACATCCAGTGAGAAGCCAACCAAGCTCCACCTGCAGTACTGACTTTAAAGAACAAAATATACGTCTAATCAAGGTTAACGTCAAAGTATTTGATTTCTACGCAAGCTTTACCTAAGTATTACACAGTATTTAACAATAGCAGATTGGTGTTTCTGACTTCTGGGTGTTAAAGGAGATCATAGTATAACAATGCATATGTAAGTAATGTTAACTTACTACATTATGCTATGTCGGTAGTTTGGATTCAATTTTCTTTTAATAAGAAAAAATATTTATTTTTTTAAATTGTTACCATGAATCATGGTAAAATAAATGGGAACTATTAAGTAGAACAAAATGTTAAAGAATGCAAGAATGAAGCTATTTTCAATAAAGAATTTCTGTGGGATAATACTTTGTCCTAACATGGCTAGAAAATTTACAGAATGTAAAAGAAAATTGGAAAGCTTAAGCAAGTCATGAAAGTTATGAATAAGTCATATGAGAGATGTAGATGATGAGAATTAGTTTTGATATGATATATATGATATTAAAAATTCAAAGGCAAAAGTTCAATCAAGCCTTCATTTAAATTAATAGAATTACCTTAAGTTGTTGATCTGCTCTTGGTAACACAATTACTGAATTAAAAAAAAAAAGACAACAAATATATATCTAATAAAGGTTTGTTTAGAAGTGTTTGATTTCTAGTCAAATTTTAAATAAATATTACACAGTAGTTGAAAATATGAGACAGGGGCAACTCTCCTTCTAAGGTTCAGTAACTATCTATACTCATCACCTATGCTGATACAACAGAGGGATGGAAAGGACTAAATTTCCCATTGCCCTCCAAAGTAGATTAGTCCCCAGGGGTTGATGGGCCACAGCTCTTGTGAGTCACCTGTTCTTTTCTGGGGCCTATGGAGACTCCATCAGTTGGACACTAATCGATGTCTAGTCTACAAAATGGAAGGTCAATAAAGAGAAAAAAAATTTTCTTCATGCTCCCAATTGAAACCATGATCAATAAAGGCCTTTTTGACTTATCCTCCCATAGATAGAATGATGTGTAAAAAAGAAGGCTACAGGAGCCGAAGGCTTCATTCAATCCCAAGAGAACCTAGGATCAGACCTTGGCCTTGATAGTAAAAGGAAAGAGACTAATTTAATATGGTAGCAAATGCTCAGCTGAAAATTACAACCAAAGTTAAGATAATTGATGATAAGATAAAACCAACAATGATTGGGTCAGTCTCTGTGGGCTACTAATATGTCAAGTGGAGAAATCATATGCACCTCAGCTATAATAAAATTGAAGAACTTTCATCCTTTTCCTAAACATAAAAATACTGCTGTTTGTTTTTCTGGTAATTCTGCTTATGTCTCTGTTGCTTTTCAAGATCTGAAATTCAGAGTAAGACCACACACAACACTACTGTCTCATTGGGGAACAGCTCTAACACTAGGTCTCAGGATAATCATAGTAAAAATGACTTCAACCTACTAAAATCACAGTAATGATGCTATTAATTACTTGTGGTCCTTGTGTAGTCAATTGTTGTCTTAATTTTATCCACTCTCATTTGTAGTTAATCTATACTCAACTGGTCCTACAACAATCTGATGCCATCTATCTTGAGTCTCCTTGATGACCTTTCAACGCCTGCAATTCAGTAAGAATAGAGACATTACATCTCTCTATCCTGCCCTCAAGAACAGATATAGGCAGTTAGACTGACTCAACATCTACCTTCTAAATGATTTTAGTATCTCAATCCATGACAGGAGAATGAACTAGACAGGTATTTGCAGTCTTGGATTCCATTGAGGAAGGACTTATTTGTTACAGCACCATCTTCTTCCAAAATTTCTAATACCAGACTGCCTAAAGTCCCCACCACCACCATCGTGAAGATGGGGACCTTGTCTATCAGGAACAAGTTGACAGTAACTAAGTCCCCATTTTCACTTATCTAATAAAAGCAAAAGTTCGTACTGTTAAACAGTACCACATTATTTTGGAAAGTTCTGGCAATTTCAGACATCTAGACCTAGAGTAATTTATTGTTCTAAATTCCTACAATTACTTCCTAGCAGAACCCCTGATAATGGCTGGGCATAAGAACTGTACATCTAATCACCTGAGATTCTGTTACTCACTATTCATCGTTGTTGTCACTCACAGTAATGACCTATCTTCAGCTCCGAAGAAAACTCTTCAAACTCCTTAACCATTCCAACTCTTTTGCCACGTAACTACTCCAGCTTATAAGTGGACAGAGAGTTCTGATTGTTATAAACAACTCTTCTACAAATCTTTCCCTTCAATAAAGGCAAAAAGTCTTAAAAAATTAAAATGAAAAATATGAAGAAAAGATCATGATGTAGTTCACAAAATCCCAAGAATTACAGGGTAATTTTCTACCAGATGTTATCTCAAGAAAGAATGCACAGGGCCTCCAATTGGAAGAGCAACTTAACTCTATTAAAAAGTAATCTAAGTTAAGTTAAGGCACTATAGTTTTAGTTTTATACCTTTGTAGTTTTCAGTTTCAGATCATGAGATTATGTGGTTTTGTGTCAATTTCTCACATTAGTTAAACTCACTGTAATAAAACATTTTCAGGTAATTCTAAAATTGCTGTGAAGTATTCTAAAATGTGCAGTGAGACAAATGTGGAAAAATGAAGTCTCTGGAAAACTAAGTTGACTTTGAAAAATGACACATTAACAAAAAAAAAAAATGGAATCACAGAATGGCTAGAGTAAAAGTTTGGTCCTAATGTAAGAGAAAGTGCTTAACAAAAGATTTATGCAACATGAAATGGATACTCTTTAGAAATTATATTATTATTTGTTTCTTCATATATTTGTGTCTGTTTCTACACATATATGTGCAAGAACCTGAAGAGGCTAAAAGAAGATGTTGAACTCCTGGAACTGAGTAGCAGGTGGTGTTCAGTCACCTCACAGGTGTTCTAGGATCCAGACTATGGTCCTCTTCCAGAGAAGCAAGTGCTATTAGCCAGTGAGCCACATCACCAGCCCACGAAATCTATATTTAAAAATAACTCTGTTTTAGATCTTTTAAAACATAAGCAATTCAAAGAAGTACAGAAGAGAGAGTCCATTTATTCATAGCCAGCTTCAAAGATGAAAACTTATTTACTCATTGTTTTTCCAGTATTTTTCACTATTAGAAAAATCTTCAGTATGCTCTATGATCACATTTTGTTTGTTACATAATGGACATGCAATTGTCAGATCTAACAAAATTAATAATCCAATTATAGTATCTAGTGCATTGTCCAAAATCTAATTTTCCTGACTGTGTCAAGGGTTCTGTGTGCAGATGGCTTGTCCAAAGCAGAACACAAAGTCTACATGTTATGTTTAATTGTTATGATTCTTAGCTGTCATCTAGTTCTTTTATAGTCTGGCCTTCTTTATTCATGTCATTGATAGGGTAAGGAAACCAAACCCATTTTCCTTAGTTATACTCTGCCCTTGATTGACTGCCTCCCTGAAGTTGTATTAACTTGATCCTCTTTGGTTTGCATTTCTTCTTAGATCTAGAGGCTTGATTAGACTCAGATTCAGTTGCTTAGATAAAAAGTCTCTGAAGTGGGTCTTCTGATTTTCTCAGTTTTTAAGCATATAATGTCTGGTTATCAGACTAACGTTTTTAACACATCCCCAAACTTCTTATCTTAGTTGCTATATCTCTCTGGAGAGATTTGAATTTATTTCCTGGACATGATCTGGATATACATCAACAAATAACTAAGTAAAATATTAGTAATTCAGGATTACGAACTTTTAGGTAAGTTGTACTTGATAGACTTTCTCTTGCTTCAACACAAAGCAATTGTTTGTATAGGAAAATGTTAGTTACAGTGGTATTTGAGTTAGAAATATCCCCTATAGGCTCATGTCTTGAGTACTTGTTTCCCAGGTGGTAAAACTGCTGGGGGAGATTATAGAACCTTCAGGATGTGTATCCTTACTGGAGGAAATCCTTTGCTACAGGTGGGCTTTGAGAGTGTGTACCCTTCCCTTGCATCTGGTTTGCCCTTTCTGTTTCATTTCACAGCTGACATATGATCTCTCAGCATCCTGCTGCAATATGGACTCTCATCAAAACAAACTTTGATTCTTAAATAAAAAGAGAAAAAGAAATAAGGAAAGCCATTGTTCAAGATAAAGAGTTCAGAAACTGGGATGAGTGAAATGTCTCAGCCTGAGAAGGTGCTTATCTTCAAACCTGACAACATGAGTTCAATCTTTGGGATCCATAATATTAAAGGAGAAAACTCTTTTTTTTTGTTCTCTATTTCTCCTTATTTTTCTCCATCTTGTTCCCATCATTTTGTCTTATATTCTGGAGTCATGGTTAATATTTATTATTGGTCATCATCTTGATTTAGTTTAGAATTACCATGGGAATAAACCTCTGCACCTGTTTGTGGTAGCCTTTCTAGGTTGGGTTAGTTGAGAAAGTCCCACAGTGTAACTCCTTGTTGCACCATTCCTTGAACGAAGATTCTAGACTGCAGAAAAAGGAGAAGTGGGCAGCAGCATTCATCTTTCAGCTTCCTGTTCAAGGATGTAATCTGATCACTTATCAAGCTCCTTTGGCCATATCTTCCTTCCTTCACCATGATGGCTGTACCCCCAAATGTGAGACAAATCAAACTCTTCCTAGGCTGCTTTGTCAAGTGCTTTGTTACTGTGCTGAGAAAAGTATCTAATATATCTGTCATATCAGTTTTGTTTGGATTATTTTTTGGATGTTCATCAATGGCAGAATATTCCCCTAAGACATCAGGTCATTATTATAAGTAACTGTAATTAAAGCAATCGAGACATTTTTAATCAAAGACAATCAACCACATTTGATCAGATCTAATTAGACACAAGAATAAGAGAAATAATTACTAATATTATTCTCTAAGTTAGGATACCAATAGGGCCAAAAATGTCCAAGAAAGAAACATTAATTTCCAGGTCCCTAAACAGTATAAATACCCTTTTTGCTGAATGACTTTACTCCAGCAATGAGAAAGTGTTGTAACCTATTTCCCCAGAAGACTGAAGGTAAATGAATGAACACACTGATGAGAAGATCTCATTCTCACTCCTTTGAATTCCATTTGCTTACATATTTGGATTTTCATGGGTATCAGATGAGATCCAGGGCTTGTCACTTATTGTTTCCTATCTTTTAAATTTGTGGTCTAGGTTTTAAATTGCTCCATGAGTTTGATATTAATATTCTTTTCCTTCTTTCACATTTCTCTTGACTAAGGTTGTATTTTACCATTCAATAACCACGTACTAAAAATTATCTACATCCTTATTCTTATGTACATTTATAGTAAAGAAGACTCAGAAAATCATAGGAGTAAAGACATTGAGCCATGGAGCATATGCTCCACGCAGAGAACTTATAAGATCAGAGTGAGCAGCATGCCAAGCACTTCACAGGTGAGGTAGAATGTGAGAAGCCAGTGACGCTGGACAGAGGCACAGTGATCTCAGTGGACTCAACTCCCACTCTCCCTGGAGTGCTTTTGGAAAATAATTATGCCACGGTGTGCTTCTTTCACTTCCACCATGTCACATTGTCTTGCAGTCAAACTGTTAATTAAAACAGTTCTCAGGAGCAGGGAGCTGTCTAATTTAGGGTAGGCTATTGATTTGAAAAGGCTTCTTCAGTAACGTGTCAAAGCCAACTTCAGAGTGATTCTCCTGTACCTGCTCCATCTCAGAACTGTGAGGAGAGAAGATCATCTACAGATTCTAAAGACATTAAGCTGAGCTTAAAAATGAAGGTCTATGAAAAAGATTTTCTAGAGAGTGTCAATTTCATATGTATATATGTATATAAAATATATACATGTATGAAATATATATGTATTCCATAATGAGGAAAATTATGATGCATGCAATTTATTTTACATTAAGATTTTAATTTTTCTTAATTTCAAGAAATATAAAAATGTAAAGTATCAATTAGCCAATATCAAAGAAGCTATGTTACTTACCAAAGTTAAATTATCTTGAAATAATAATAAATTATCTTGAAATAATAAATATTATTTTGGAATGTTTATAACTAAAATTTTTACAAAAATAAATGTTACTTTCTGGGCTCATGTTTTAGTGGGAGGAGGCAGAGAATGAACAATATATGAACAAAACAGTTTTAAATAAAAAGTGTTACACAGAAAAATAAAATAGGGGAAACACAGTTGCTATTTAAGTATTGTAGATTAAAGGGCTGGCTTTATGAGCCCAAATGCACTTTGATGTAATAACTGAAGGGGGAAACTGTACGCTCACATTGATCTCTGGACAGGAGAATTTGAGGTTGACGAGAAAGGGTCCAGAGGCACACCTGGTGTGACCCCAACACGGCAGGAGATTGGGCTAGTCACAAATGTCAGTGAGCATATAATAAAGCCAGGTCTACAGGGGTGATGTTGTTGAGAGATTGACCTTGTCTTCCATGATAAGCTGCTCTGGTCTTTGACATTTACTTTGAGTGAAATGGAGATCCACCAGAGGATTTTATGATTTATGAGCTAGGTTTTAACAGGATTACCGTACTGCTGTGTGGGAGAGCAAGTTGAACTATGGCCAGGACAGAGCCAGGGAGACAAGATTTACAGTTACTAGGAGAGAGAGAGGACAGTATGGTCAGAGTGCTAGAGGTAGGAAAAATCGGGAGGATCTTGACTATATTTTTAAAAAGCCACTAGCACATTTTCTCGATGTTAGAAATGAGATTGAAAGGAAGGAAGAAAGAAAAGAGCAACCAAGTATCTAACACACATCTGAAAATATAGGCTTGTTTTCAAGTAACAGCAAGATCATGGGAATGGGCTGTTTCCGTGTGAGTGTATGGGAGATAATTAGTGATTTAAAAATCTACATTCAAGAATTTTAATTTTAAAATGAATGTAAGCTATCAAAGCAAAACGAAATATAAAAAGGCCACATGAGTATGAATTCAAAGTTCAGGAAGTAATTCTGTGGTACAGACAAATATGTAGACATCTTCAGGATAAAATGCTATTTAAATGTATAAGACTAGTGGTATAAGTACACTAAAGGAAGGAAGGAAGGAAGGAAGGAAGGAAGGAAGGAAGGAAGGAAGGAAGGAAGGAAGGAAGGAAGGAAGGAAATGAAAAGGTTAAAGAATTAATTGACAGGACAGCCTGATACTGCAGATAAAGCTGAACTATTGAACAGAATGGGACAGAGCAGGAGGCTAAAGGAAGAAGACAACCAGAACCACGAATCTGAAGACAAGCAGACATGTTTCAAAATAAATATGTGTGAAATGTTGCTAACAGATTAATAATTGAAGTAAAAATAACCCAAATGACCACTAATCTCAGCATTTTGCTCGAGTGTGTGAGAATTCTTGAATCTTGGCAAGAGCACTGTTCCTCAGAATTAAATTACTATCTGCAAGCTATTATTTGTTTGAGCTATATTATTTTACTGACAAGGAACCCAATTTTAGTAACCAAGGCATTTAAAATAAATCATTACTTCAAAATAGACAAGTAACTTAGACATAACTAGTTATATAATAGAAACCCAGATATCTACTATTGACTAAATTTCTCTCAGGTATTTTTCAGAAAAAAAGCTCTATCAACATATGAATGTATCAGTGGTATTTATCTATACCATTATACATGTTTTGTGTTTATTTGCAAATGATTTTTGAACTATTAAGATATTATCTTCAAGGTTTTCTGATTGATATAAATATGTAAAATAATAATAACGTAAATACTGGGACTAGTGCCCACATCTCCTTAGCTCGGCAGGGTGATTATGGGTGATCACATTTCAGAGACAACTATTATCAGGCTTTCATAGACCTTTGTTCAGGCATGTCTGACCAAAATATAACTGCATCCATTTACACTCCACATGCAGCCTTTGGTTATCAGAATTGTGTTACCGCAAACCAATATATAAAATATAATATATAAAAAGGACATCTTCAAAAGCTTATACGTTATCATTCAAATAGAAGGGGTGGTCAGGCACTCCATCACCTATTATTCTATAGAAGCCAAACTGAAGGAAGGAAAACTTTCAAAATAAGTAGGTTTTTGATGGCAGAGGAAGTATGTTTTAGTTGTATTTTTTTCTGAAATTTAAATAATATTTAATGTTTCGATTGTTATTATTAAATTTGCTTACACATCACTCTGTCTCTATATACATTGCAATGTAACTATGAAGCATCTTCTCCAGCCTTACTTGACAACATAAATAGCCTTTGATATGCTTTCAAGGAGTAATAAAATGATGTGTTTAATTCATTACCTGTGTTTAGTTGAAGTCAAATGGGTTAATGTATTTCCCCAAAATATCAGAAGACATGTTGTTACATGTTAATTGTGGATGAACGTAGGTCATTGAAAGAAGAAAACATTTTTAGTGTTTGTGTATGTGTGTATGTGCATGTATATGTGCATGTGTGTTTAGTGTGTATGGGCTTACACATGTGTGTATGCATTGTGTAGTGTGTAGGTGTGTGTCTATGTGTGTGTAGAGCATATGTGTGTTTTTGTGTCTCTGTGTGTTATGATGCAAGTACCATAGTATCCATGTAAAGAGGTCAGAGGATGGTGGTGAAAGTCAGTTCTCTCTTTTATCTGGAAATCTGACTCAGGTTGGGATCTTAGGCTTGGTGGCAATTGGCTTTACTTTGCTGAGTCTGCCCAAAACTCTTCTCTTCAATCCATCTGTCTTAATGTTTCTACTGCAATGGCCAAAAGCAACTTGGGGATAAAGGAGATTTTTTTTTTTGTTTGTTTGTTTTTTTTTTGTTTTAATCTTAAACTTCCTTCACTAGGAGAAATCAAGACAGGAACTTAACGTACGGAGCTGGGATCGGGAACTGATACAGAGGCCAAGGAGTTGTGCAGTTTACTGGCTTGCTCTTTGTAGCTTAATCATTTGACTTTCTTACAGAACCTAGACCACCAGCCCATGGGTGTCACCATAGACAGAGCCCTCCAACATCAATAACTAAGAAATCATACTATAGATTTGCGTATAAGGCAATTTTATGGAGGCATTTCTCAAATAGAAACAAGCCTTTGAAAATATGTGGAGTGTTTTCATCTGTACCAGTTGGGGAGCATTTACTATTAATGTGATAATGAAACTTCTACCTCCTGAGTACAGGGAAAACATGTCTGCTGCTCAAAATATAGGATTAGCTTTCTCAGTTCTCTAGGACACTTCCTGACACATATCCTACACCATGTGCTAAAGTCTGCTTCGGTCTAAATTGCATTTGGTCCCTTGTGAAACCAAGGACCAAATACAACTAGCACAAAGGCATTGAGGCTAGTTCTGAACATAACAGGACTTTATGCATGCTAGACAGATGTTCTTCCGCCAGGCTAAACACATAGACTATTAAGTTTATTATTGTTTATTAAAACAATGATGAGGATAGAAGGTAATATTCTTTCCTTTGCCTTTACTCAAGATTATCAAATAGTCTAAATGTGGTTTGGAAATGGTGACGGTCTGTTAGATTTCTAGGCGATGACATCTCAAGAGTTGGTGTTCCTAGAGAGCTGCGTACCAGTTGGAGATGAAAGTGGGGTAGGGCTCTTGTATATACGTAGGTCCGTGGACTAAAATGTCTTTTAAAATTACTTAAACACTTTGGCCTTCCAGCTAATATTTATTTCAGCAGTGAAAACGCTGGGTATCTTTTTAAGGGTATGTTTTGATTACCAATATATACGCCATTAATAAATTTCGATATTCTTGGCTGTATTTCGTTTATGTGATAACTGGTAAACTATGACAAATTCATGATCTTATTGTTAGTTGAAACTACTTGAATTTTTCTTATTAAGAAAAAAAAAGTATTTCTAATTTCCAATGATATCATGATACCAAGAAGAATCACGTTAATTGTACATAGTTGCATCAAAATTCTAAATAGATGTTTTTAACCACCTTAAATAGTGTCTTATTTTAGAATAAGTCTGAATAACATGCTTCCACCCAATACTATATTTTGAAAAGCTTTAGGAAGTTGCTACTTAATTTTCTTCCATATATTTTTAAAACAATAATGTAATTCAACAAAGATCTATTATAAGACACTTAAACTATTTGTTATTCAAGCTTTGTAGCCACTAAAATTTGTTTGAATTATAGCCTCAAAATTTAACCAAGGTTCCCCACCCTAACTATCCACAGCTGAAATCATCCTTAATAATTTTCTCTGACTTGATACATAAACAGCAATATATTGACTTTACACTCCATCTGGATGTAGCTAATAAATTTGGGTTACTCAGCTTTAAAATTGTTTTACAGAGAGAAAACTCATTTAACTCATCAATTATGTGGCTGTAGTCACTGTCTTTGGCTTTCTGGAGTATAAATAACTTATTATATTAAAGCAACTCTGCTGTTGTTCTATAAATGTTAAGAAAGTATTATATAGACAAGATTATAAAATTGGACAACTAATACACACACAATTAATGTCATGATTGCTTCATAATTTTAATAATTTTATTAAAATATGTTCATAAAAATCTATGAATAGTCCCTGTGGCTTATGTTTAAATGATGTATAGCAGTATTTCTACTCTTAAAGAATGGACACATTTAAATCAGATGACATTCCTGAAAAAAAGCAAATCTCATTTGAGTTTTCTAGCTTAAAATCTTCAGACATGAGTATAGAACCTGGAGAAAACACAGGAACCAGAAGAGTCAGAAGTCACCGTGGGAGGTGGAAGAAGTAAGCATCAGAGGACATCACAGGAAATACTTGATGTGAAGAAAAAAGTGCAGAACCTGGGAAGGGAGCTGTTAATTGGGAGGGAGAGGGAGGGAAGGCAATACAGAAAAAAAAGAGAGGGAGGAAGCAAAAAATGGCACTAAGATTTAGATAAAGCCTAAAAAAAAAACCAGATTATTTCATATTTAACCAAAATTGTACAATATATGCCACACATGGTATATATTTTACCAATCAAATTTTTTTATGTGGAATTGTAGGGTAAAATTTCATAGAAAATATAACATAAATTCTATTACCTTTTGCACATTTCCTTCTTCTTTTGCATCTGAAGAAGACATTTTTGTTCATTTCCCTCTAAGTTTCAGTCATGAGTAGGGTTTAAAAAGTAGCATTTTCCTAAAATCCATAGAAAGATGAACTAAGCAGTATATATAATGAGCTGAATTTACAAAGTGGATAAAAAACTCATAATATGTGATTTCAAACTACCAAAACAAAGTTAATAACAAATGCATACTTTTGCTTGAACTGGTTGTAAACTTAAATAATTATTCATTTTTATGTTATTGTAGTAATTATGACTATGATAAATTACTGATTTTAGCCTTGTACATGTATAAGTAAAATCACCTTTTGAATTTAGAGGAAGTCAGATTAAACATGTTTTCTGAAATATAAAGAAAAGTATTGGATGAAAAGATAGTTCTACAGTTAATAGCACTGGCTATGCTTCCAGAAAACCCAGACTGGATTGCCAGCACCATTATGGTATCTCAAAACCATCTATAAACTGATTCCAGGGGAACTGATAATTCTCTTCTGGACTCAGTTGTCACCAGGCACACACGTGGCTTACATTATTCATATATTCAGGCAAAGCATCCATACAAATATAATTATTATTATGAGTATGCATGTTCCTGTATATATAAAGAATTGGTAATATATTTCTAAACATATAAAATCTATTATGACTATATATATATATATATATATATATTTCTAAATAAATATATAAGTGTGTCTCTATATATACATATATACACTTATATATGCACACACATGCATATATATATATGTACATACATATATATACATATATATATATATGTTACAACAGATAATGAATAAAAGAGGCAAAAATTAGAAAAAGAGTAAGGAGGGGTATATGAGGGAGGAAAAGGAAGGGAGAAATACTGTAATTATATCATTATATAAAAATATAAAGGTATTCTTTTAAGTCAAAGGGAAATTTTCCATGGCTTCTAAAGCTTGTGGTCTCTTTTGGTAATTGAGGTGAAAGTACCTTCTGCGAAATGAGACATAGACATCTGCCTGTGGTGTGTTGGCTTTCCCTAAATATACAGCAAAGCTCAGCACATCTCCACTGAAATGCCGAATTAAATATTAACAGAGTAGACCTAGACTTATACAAATGGTGGCTGGAGTTAATAGCTAGAAGAACTTTTGGATGTCCATTATTCTGTTTTGCATATTTTTTTTCAGTTATACATTGATGATGAAGAAACAAAAAAGATTTTCTGTAGAAATTGTCAAGGCTTTATTTTTCCAGGATTTTCTGACTCACTATTTAACATATTGTACATGAAGTAAATTTTATTTATTTTGGAGAAATATACCACCAGAGATATTTCATGTCTAAATGAGCAAAATAAAATTCATATCTTTCTATAGTTCTCATTTTTCAACCCTCATATAGTTCATTCAGATCACTCAAGAAAAAAATGGCTGCTACTTGTTTAACTGAGTTTTTCTGACAACTGTAGAGAGACACCAGGTCACTGAACTCACCCTTTTCCTTTTTTACCTAGAATACCATGTAAAAGAAAGTTGTGATATAAAGGAAGATTAACATTAGGAAAATAAATAAATATTCCAGCAGTCTCATGGAAGATTAAGGCTTTAATCTTTAGCATGTGCTCTGCTGAAGGTTTTTGCCTCTTTTGCACTATCTTCATTACAGTTTTTTAAATTGATGCATGAAATATTCTGCTATCTTATTTATTTTCTCTTCTTCCATCTTTTCTCGGCTTCCTCCTGTTTTCGTTCCATTTTATCTCTTTTCTTTTATCCCCTCTCTCTGTCTTACTGATTTCTCTTTCTCTCTTTGTCCCTTTATCCCACTTTTAAATTCTCTTCCTTGTCTGCGGACCACTACCTACCCTTCCTCCTTTCATCTTTTCTTTCTTCCTTTAATTGTCACCTGAACAGCACATTGTGCATACATTTAGACAGCTGTATTTAGCTCACGTTTAAGTACATTTAAATATTTCACAATGTTCACATATATGGAAATGTCACACAAAACCACTGATATATACATTTGATATTTTAACAAACCAATCAAAAATAAATCATTTGCAACAATGAGAAATTAATTTAAAATATTTTTGTTTATATTTGTATGTATGTGTGTGTGAGGTATGTGTGTGTGTGTGAGTGTGTGTGTGTGTGTGTGTGTGTGTGTGTGTGTATGTATACATTTGTATATAAGAGTGTGGCAGAATGTCTTCAATGGCTTGTGCATGGAGGTCAGAAGAAAATAGTGGGTACCAAACTTTCATTCTGTCCTGAGAGAGGGTATCTTGTTCATGCTGCCTACTCAAAGCCATCTGGCCTACGAGATTCCAGGAACTCTCCTGTGTCCAGCTTTAGTCTCGTGTCAGCAAGACTAAGACTGAAGATGTAGACTTGAAGTGCTGCTCCCAGGTGTATGTGGCTTTCAGAATGCAAACTCAAGTTCTCATACTTCTATGATGAACACTCTACCCCATTAGCCAAAGAGATTTGTTTTTTAAATCGATATCATACCAATTGATTTGTTTTCAAAAGTACTAGGCAACCTAAAGGCCTTAAGGGGAAAATAAAGAGATGAAATGGTAGTTACAGAAAATAACTTAGAAAATAGTGTGAGTTATTTGTACTTTTCTTATTTTCCTTCTTTTTAAAAATATTTTTTCTTAAAAAAAAAAAGAAGAAGAAGAAGAAAAGAAAATGTGTTTCTTGGGTCATGGAGTGAAGACTAGGACACAGTCAGGAGTACCAGTGAGTAGGGAACAGAAGCTATATCTACCTCTAGCTTAGTTCATAATGAAGTGGACATGTGTGTTAAGTGGAACAGTAAGAAAACATATAAAGGTAAGCATAGCTTGGCTGGTAGACCAGATAATATTACTCACCATAGCTTCATGTTAAGCTTCAAAGTCTGAGGAACATCCATGTGGAAATAGATGAGATACCGGCTTAGGTCCCAATAGTTCTACAAAATGCTCTGAACTGGACTCATCCAACTCTCAGCGCTTTACTGAATGACTAGGTGATCAAGAAGAAAAGTTTAGTGCATGGACCTGGAGGCTGGATATCAAACAAGAGACTGTGAAGAGTGACAGTGCTGCAGGGTTCATGTTATTTTGGAGCAGAACCTGGAGATAAATCTTGGTTAGTGTCAGCCATGTTGTACAAGTCCATGATAGCTTGTTCGAGGAATTCATTCACAGATAAACACAAGTTATGTCAAGTGATGAACGAAAAAAGCTTGAATTGGCTGAAGGGCAAATGTGAACATGAGAATCATAAACAACTCTGTTTATGATGATAAATTATCAAGCTGGAGATGCTGGAAATTGGAAAGAAGATAGAAAGATAATGGTCAAAGAAGAACCAAAAGCCTTTTATTTTTCTCATTGGTGTAAAATCAGTAAAGTTCTACACTAAGAATATGTCTAGTTTTAACAATACAGATCTGCTTACACTAAAGGCAGTGGGCAAGGGTCTATAGTATGAGTCACCTTATGGACATCCTCCAACAGAAGAACTTCCCTCATCTCTAGTTACAATAAGAAAACTTAAACAAACAAGAATTCAGTTGCCCATGAAAATGCAAGTATTTTCCAGACTCAACTCATAATAACTGAATTAAAGTTGTTTGGTGTTAATTACAACTATTCATATAGACCTATTGCAAAAGTCGCTATTTCTTATTTTAGATATTCCCAAGAGTGTAGGTACAAGGAGCTATGTTGATGAAACTAATTACATGGTAAAATCATTTTAAAAATTATGCAGAAAATGGAGCTTCATTAATATGAATCAATAATGCAATTTAGCTGCTAAAAAGGCTAATGCAATCTCAGTTTCATTAATTGAACCAGAGCATCAAATCACAGGAAATAATAGTTTGGCTGTACTTGAGTTTATTAAAAAATTATTTTAAAATACATGCATTTCTAGGATTTACACTTTGGCAAAGACATCCACACATACTAGAATGCAATAGAAAAAAAAGATAACTAAAAATCACACAAGAAGCAAATGTCTTTGCTTTCCCCTGGAGATTATCTGTCTGAATAAACTGTGTCTGGCTTTGTAAGTACTGTTCTCACAGATGCTCCAATTTTAACTGTATTACATTTAGGTTATTTATGATATGGATACTTTACCTTTTTTGTATCTAATATTTCTCACTCAATTTCGAGACAGAATTTTCCCAACATTTATTTATCTACACAGAAACATGGACTCTTTTATGTTAAAGTGTTGACATCTTCCTTCTTCATACAGAGACTACTTTTCATGAAAACAAATTTTTTTTTCTACCCAGATTATTCACATATTTGAGCTAAGCACTTTACTCTATGAATAGAATAAGTCATAGAGTGAAAATATTTTAACAGACAGAGGCCATTTAGAAAGAAATCTTACAAAAAAAATATAGTACCTTGATAGAAATATTCTATTACTTCAGAATAGAGGTTAAGAAGTAACAGTTTGGATTTCAAAGAGGATGCATTTTAGTGTGATCAGTAACCACCATACACCAGAGGTCATTCAATAGGAAGTTACCCTATGCAGAGGGAAACATACAATTCCGCTAGAATTGTAAATATATATGCATATATATGCAATATATACATACATAATTTTGGAAATGGATTATCTGGTTTTTAAGAAACTTTCAAACTCTTAGACTGTATTGTGATGTAATCCACAATTTGTTACACTTCAAGAAATCATTAAAATATCCTAGCAGAAAAGTATGTCTCGCTTATAACTCAACTCATTCTACAAGTGCTATTGTGTGTCAAGATATAAAAATTAGTAACGTTCATGTGACAGATGAGTAAATAGTGAAACCAAGCCAGTTAATATAGAACTATTTTCACTTTTAGCAATATATCTTTAGCAGATTAGGATATTATCCTTAGTACTATGCTGTCATAATCACTTTTAGTTGTCAACTTGACATACCTGGGAAGAGAACACTTAAGGAATTGTATCCATTAGAATGATCTGCATGGATGGATATGGAATGCTTTCTCAATTGCTGATAAATAGAGAAGGGCCCGGCATATTATAGTCAGAGCCAACCCTAGTCAGGTGGACCTAGGGTATAGAAGAAAGGTTGCTGAACATGAGCCTGGGAGCTAGGCTGTAAGCATTTCTCCTTAGACTCTGCTCTAGTTCCTGTCTTGAACTACTGTCCTGGTTTCCCTCAATAAGGACAGTAACCTTGAAGTCAAATAAGCCCTTTCCTTCCCCAAGTTGTTTTTGGTCATGTTTTATCAAAGAGCAAAGTAGGACATACAATGAGATTTTACTTTTTAAGTTTATAATATATAGTTGTGCTATTCTGGAATACAACTAATATTTAAATCCATTTATACTTCTTGTGACTATTTCATGTAAAGTATTTACAGATATTATATATCCCTATTAAATATAAACAACATGAGGTGGTTATTTTGTACAAAATATTCTCATATAGAACTCAAAGTGTACATATTTATTTATGTATTTTTGTTATTTCGGTCTTTTGGAGGAGCATCTAATGTCACTGTGCCTAACCTTGAGCTCACCTGTAGCCCAGGCTAGTCTGGACCTCACTGCCCTCTGCCTCAGTCTCTCATGGAATATATCTGTGCCACCATGAATAGACAAATTTAAATTTATTAGAAATAATTTTCATGCTGTAAGAAACATTACTTACAGTTATTTTAAGCACACAAAAGAGAATGTGATCTGGCTTTATAATGGCCCATTATTTGTCTCTTATTCACTTTAGCCTAAAACAACCTCTGACCCCAAAGATAATCATGTTCTGCCAAAAACTAAACTCAATTTTCATCCACAATTGTACCAACTCTTGCCATTGGTTTTCAATAGTCTATATTGGGTTGGATGTACTGTCTCTGATAGAAAATTGAAGGCTGGGCTAGTCCTCCTCTGTTTCTAAACTAGCACCATGTATTACATGATGCTGAGCCCATCACTTAGGAAAAAGGAACAAAGAAAATACTATTGGTAGAGGGTATCTGGACAGTAAACTGCAGCTCACTGACTCTCATGATCCTCCTGCATTTGGGGAATTGGTGAATAATTATGGTAACTTACTCATGGCTTCACAGACATAATTAGGAAGTCCTGTTTTCCATCTTCCTAAGCTTAATTCATTTAAAATTTTTCCCTCATCTCACTGCTTTCCCAATTAAAAAAAATCCTTCCTTGTTCCTTTACACATTGGCTCATTGTCAATACTGATTTGAGTTTTCATCATAGTTTTATTAATGCATGGAGAGCATAGCCCACACTGAAAGTAAAATTGTAAGGAAATTTTATATGATATATCTAACACCTTTCTGAGGACCAATATTTCACAGGGCTTCATTCAAAAAGGGTGACTGATTACTCAAATCATTATCTTAAAATGTCAGGTAAGATATTTCTCAGATTCTTCTTATTAGTATATAGGATTCAACGCTCATATTATTCTGCAAGTATTTGCTTGAGAAACACCTTTCATTTGAATAGTTCTACTATAAAGTATTTTGGTATATAGCCCAAACTGTATTTTGCAGAAAGACAGATGATCAGAAAGGTATGTAGATATATCAATAGATGATAGAAAGATAAATAATAGACAGATCATTAAAGTAGATAGATATACTCAGAATCTCATATTTGATGTAGTTGTATCTATATAATACTAATGGCTAGTATATTTTAACTTATTTCTACATTTTAACTTTATGTTTATTTGTATGAGTGTGTTCCTCCCTGTTTGAATGTGCATCACTTAAGTGCCTGGTGCATGATGAGTCACGGAATGGGTGTTAGATCTCTTGGAACTGAAGTTACAGATAGTTGTGAGCCACCATGTTGGTACTTGGAACAGAACCTCAGTCCTCTGCATGAGGAACAAGTGCTTCTTACTGCTGAGCCATCTCTCCAACACCCAGTGGCTTGTATCTTGTTTTCACACAAAAATGATCAGGTTATAGGGAAAATGTTTCAATTACTGAAAGATGTAATTTATATTTGACATAGATGCCTTTCCTGGCATCTTTCCTGAAGCACAGAATATTTATCTCCAGGTATTATTGTTTACAAATAATAATGAGAAATATTGTTTTTGAAACAATAATAACAAAATTCCTCAACAAATCTCCAGAGACAAACACACACATACAAGAACCAACTCTGTGAGTCCTCTTCTATCCTCAGCCTTGCTAAGCATGACCTTCTTTCAGTCCTGTTTGAACTCTTTTTTTTTTCCCTTGCTTTTCACTCTTTGCCTCCTTATCATGACTTATCAAGATATCATGGGTATCTAGTCTTTTTTTCACACCCGGTACTCTTTGAGAATCAACTGGATTTCAATTATGAAAAATATCACTTTGTCACTAGATGTCAGATATTATAGGTTATCAGAAACCAATGTTTTGTAGGACATGCTTTCTTAAAAATATAGTAAGAATGTAGTTAGAGAGTATACTGGGTTAGTAAGGTGGCCATTGTAGATTCTCCTTCAAGATCTATTACTTCACTAACCCTAGGTAGTTGGCTAAGTTTCCATTACCAGGCATTATTTCCTTTTGTTGAGTGGGTCTTAATCTTAAATCTGGCTAGAGAAGGCAGATTATATGTATACATTAAAGTTATCATGTCTAACTGATCATGGGTATCAGTGATGGGTAGGACTATTGGTTGCGACCCTCCCTCAGAAACCTTCACAGTACTTTCTGGTACTAAGAAAATTAGTTTCAAGAGGAAGAATTTAGGTACAAGCCAGCCCAGTTCCTCTGGGCCCTGCATCTGAAGTGCATTGTGTCTCCACCAATAGAGACTTACCTTCCACTTCTACTAGGGAACCACATGTAATAGCCGTAGCCTATAATGATTTTGGAGTTCCTTGGACAATCCTGACCAACAACTCAAAAGAGGCCTTCTCATGCTTAATGTTGGGGATTTGTTAGATGATCTTTGGCTCTTGGGTGGACACAGTCAGCCCCAATGGAAAAAAAATTCATTTAAACTATAAATGTATATTTGTACACTGATGCACATATATGATAGATATTTTAGATTGATATTTAATAGTGTAACTTTTATGACTTTTTCAGACAACCTTATTCTCCTTACTCTTATTTTATGTTCCTCCCTCCTTCTGTTTTTCCTCATTCTGTATCCTCTTTATTCATTCTTAGAAGCTCCTTGAGGCCTCAACACTAGAAAAAGAATTACAGGCAACAAAAAAAACAAAAATGCTGAAAGCAAGAGAAATATCTCTCCAAAAGAAGTGCACCACTTGCTAATATAATACCAAGTGGCCACACCTGAAAAAAATATGCGATATATGTACTGAGTGGGTTGAATTTGTACATTCAATAATAAAGAAAAACAGGTAAGGGGACTTGAAACTTGAAAGAGAACAAGGGGCAAGTATACATGGGATGGTTTGGAAAGAGGCTTTCAAATGTGATTTCTGTGCTCTGTCAGGATTTCCTTCTTGTACAATGGACTATTTTTTAATCTGCTGCCATACTGTATTTTGATACAATGTGATTTTGTTTTCATTTTGGTTTTATATATTTATTTATTTTTCATAGAGATGTTTCCATTTGCCTGCTCTTAAACGTTATTAGTATACCCAGCGATAGTGTCAGCAGCACTAGGCTATGCTGTTGAGTTTAACTGCCAAATTAAAACAACTTAGAAACAACTTGGAAAATGTTTTAATCATTTTTACTAGCTGTTTCCAAAGAATGGTATTTATATCTTTCTCACTACTATTCATATTTCCTTTAAGTTATTTCATGACATCTACTTTGGGTTGTTTCCTTTGGGTTTTTTTCCCACCCGTATTTTCAATCACTAGCTATTTTTTTTCCTAATTTCATTTATTAATTTGCTTTACCATTTTGTGAGCATATACCTATAAAAAGCAATACAAAGAAAGGAAAAATCCTTTGAACCTATGGTTTCATAAGTGCCAGTCCCTTGTTGTGAAGACAACACTGAAACACCAAGCAGTTCACATCATAGAAGCCAGGAGTCAGAGTCAAAAGAATTAGTAAAAAAAACAAACAAACAGGAAAAAAAAAAAAAAAAAAAACAGGGCAAGACATGCTCACAAATGACAATCCACAAATGATGTAATTCCTCCAATTAGGCCACTTTTCCTGTTCATCATATCATGTTCATCTAATGATTAATTCATTAAGTCAGAGTTCTTAGGATCTAATCACTTAACAAAACTCTATCAGCTAAGAAAGAAATCTCCAATATATAAGCCTGTAGGGGACACTCTCAAACCATTTCCTTTCTATCCCTCTATACAGAGAGAGAAAGAGAGAGAGAGAGAGAGATACACAGAGACAGAGAAAGGGATACACACAGACAGGTATCAGAAGACAAAAGTTCTACACACCTATGCCAGGTTCAGTACGCCAAAGGAATTGTAGGTTTATTCAGTGAGTAGAAATAATATGAAGTACAATTTGATTAGGGACCCATACCTGACAGTGAAAAATGCTCTTAACTCCTTACTATCAAAGACCTAAATAAAGCTCATACCATTTTTGACAAGTGTTGACATTGATAAATCTCACTCATAATTTTAAAGTCATTGAGATTCATGGTGTCTACTTCCTCCTCTTCATTAAAAGATGACAATCAAAATTATGTTTGATTTAATGGCTTTGAAAGGAACATGGAGTTAGATATGACAACAGGGAGCATAAGTTAGAAAAGCTAGAATCCCCAAGTTCCCTGGTCTTGTCTGAGATAAACTGTCCAGCAAAGAGAGGCAGTGAATGATTGAGTGTACTTGGGTGTGGAAAGAACTAGCTTCAAAATTCAAATCACATTGCATTTTTGTATTCTTGAAATTCCATTAAATAGCATGATCAGGCATACATACTTCTCTGACTTAAGAATGGGACATAAGTCAGGATGGTGGGATTTAGGTAGAAAGAAACACTGATAAAACTTAACAAGCATTTACAAAACATGTTTCTGAGATTCTGTGATGTTTGTATGCATCATAACTGTTGAGATTTCTGTACTTTTCATTGCAATTGGTATTTTGGGGGTTTTGTGATAATTCAACATTGGAAAGCTGACTCCTCTAGGTCTTGTTTTTTTCTTGCTTATTTTTGACAACTTTAGAGAATATGTTCAGAACATGAAGAATTTATATCATGTTAAATTGGTATTTGTGAAAATGTTTCCATACTTTTATCATTTCCCTATTAAATGAAAATATAGCTTATATAATTGCAATACAGAGTTATGCAAAGAGACAGTTCAGAGAAGAGACACTTTTCATAAGAATTCTATTTCCAAAAAATGTGCTTGAATAAAATACGTTAATATTTTCTTGATATTTGAAATAATTTAGTATGTTTTGAATTATTAATGTGTGTGTTTGTGTGTGTGTGTGTGTGTGTGTGTGTGTGTGGAGGTTAGAGGACAACCTTCAGTAATTGGTTATCTCTTCTATCTTAATGAGATCAAACTCAGGCAATCAAGCTTCCATCAGTTTGGTGACAAGCAACTCTACTCACTGAATCATCTCCTTTGCACCCACCCTAATTATTTTAATGAAAAGAATCATTATAAACTCTTCCTGATGCACTGAAGTGGAGAGAGAATGAAATCAATAGGCCCGCTGAACTCAGACTACATTTCAAATTTAGTGAGATTCTTTTTCTCTTTTTTTTTCCAGGACATTCCAACTACACTTGTGAAACTTGTATGTGGAGTGTGTAAAAGACCTGCCCTGTCCCCTAGTTTATAAAAGTAGAAAGAGTTTTGAAATTGGAGTGTAAACTTCTATTCAATATACTTCATTAAACAGACATTAGGTCTTGATTTACTAATGGCTTCCATTATACTCTGAATTTTTTTTAATTTATATTAATTTTTAAACTGATTATATAAAATGGCATTGAATTGTTGGCTTTTCAAAGAGGAATTACAAAAAATCACTGCCAAGACCACACCTGATAATATCCTGTGTCTGAAAGGTATTTCTAACTACAAATGTAGAATTTCTCTGAATATTGCAGCTTCTCAGAGCAATGGATAAATGGTCACTTCTCGGTTGCTGGGAGACATAGTAAACACACAGAGGTTTGGGTGAAATTCAGAGAAGGAAGGCTAAAAAAAGCAACTCCTATTCTGAAAGTTTAAGTAAACAGGGTTGTAGAAAATCATAGTTAATGAAGAAAGTATAAGTGAACACCTAGGCAAAAATAGCCTGTAATGACATGAGAATCATGTTAGAAAAGTCTAATTCAAGAGAGGATCTAGAAAACACAGACGAAGAAAAGCACAGTCTCAAAAAACTATCAGTTATGGTCAAGAAAGGAGACTCTTGCTCTTTACCCGTTTATTATTAGTGCCTTCTCTTCTTTTAACTCTGGAGCAGGTTGTGTTGACCAAGTGAGAGAGGAAGGAAATAAAAAATCCATGCAGAGCATAGAAAATAGAAACTACCTGCTCAGCTTTTATTTCAGTTAGAACAGACAAGATGTGATTTGGAGGGAAGTCGTCAAACGAGTGAAAATGCAGAAAATCAGAAGAGTTAAAGAGTATGTTAAAAACTTCTTCTAAGGGAAGAAAAAAAACACCAAAAGAGCAGGAGAATGTGAGGGTCAAGGGGATACATGTATCAACACACTGTGTCTTATAATTTACAGTTTAAGAACTATTTCTATGAAGACTCTAGAAATTAAAAATCATTAACAAACTTCTTTTGACCAGTATTTGGACAGAATTTCTAAATGGTCAATCCTCTAACATGCTCTTTCTTATCTACTGCATAAGGAAACACTATTTTATTCTAAAGAATCAAATTTGCTTAAACTGAGAAATCTTCCCAGGGTAGATTTGGGGTGATGAGACATTGAATTGTCAACCAGACTTAAAAGTACTTTGATTCAAATGTAAAGGCGATCATCATTTGGTGTTTGCATCAGTATCTGACATTCCCTAAGTTTAGCTACTACATGTAAGACCATTAGTGATGTAATATAATGTATATTGATGTATATTATGTATGTGTACATTTATTTATGACATCATGTTTATGTGTGTGAATGTATGTTGTATTAAAAAATAAAAATTCCCACAGCAACTTCCAGGTCCACGAGGTGGCTCAGCTGCCCTCTGGCCAGCAGCAGCATTGGGCTCCTGGGCAGCATGGTCCTACAGTGGACCCATGGATTTTAGATCAGAGATCTGTGAGTCAACAGAACATACCATTCTTGGGATCCAAGGGCAGAGGGCTTAACTCATTTAATGGGGGAAGGGCTTACATATTTAGAGTCAGAGGAATGGTTCCTCCATATTCCAGGAGCATCAGTGGAAGGTCATTGGTTAGGACAGGTAGTCCCACTTGCATATTGGAGTGCTTAGGCATTTTCTGGGGACCAGAGGGATAGACCTTATAAGGAAGGGATTAGTTGCAACTCCAGGTAAACAACTTGCTCCCTTGGGGGAGGGTGTCCAGTTGTGACTTGTGGTCTGTCAGCTACTGCAGAGGAGAGGGTCCAGATTCCTGCCAGCTACTCAAACTGAAAGCTTAGGGTCTTAAGCACCCTGGACAGACTTAGCTGTTTGACAATCCCAGAACAGCCCTACACATATACATATGACTTGAACTTTCCATAATCTAAGCTATAGGAAACAATACAGAATGATAAATTAAAAAAAAATCAAGCCTCTTGGGCTTGATTCTAGTCAGTCTATTTAATATAGCTAATTTAACACAGTGACTCCTTTCTTCTCCTCTGAAAATAATGTGAAATTTTGCTGCTGGAAAAAGAGAAAAGTCCGATGTGGGCTGAGCAGAAAAAAGGGAAATATTAGGGAACACTTTCTGGAATTCAGAGCAGGTTCTCACAGGAGAAAAGATAAGGAACAGTTCACTGTTTACATTCACCACTGGCTCCCTGACTTGCTCCTGGACAGAGGATGTGCACAAGGCAACAAGAGTGTAAAACTCCATTCCAAGGGTTACAAAAGGAAATGAATGACAGCATTGGAGGAGAGATGCTACTTCTATATTTAGAAATACTTACACGGCATCAAGATTTATCAGTATCCTACAGTGGAAGCCTCTGGAAATGTTGCTAAGACTGGATTTTTGCAAAAATACAGTAAATATGATATTTTTAGTTAATAAAATGAGTAATGTTCACCTTGACTGCCTACTCTCCACCTGACTGGTTTTCATTTCCGTTTGTATAATTTTAGATACAAGAAACTTAAAAGTTGGAGCTTTTTGTTATTAAAATTTGTGATTTTTGTATTTGAAGTAAATATGTATGTAAAGAAAGTGCAAAAATACACCAACTAATCAAACATTGTCTTTAATGGAAACTGTCAGATGGCAAGGAGAGTACACATAAGAGAAAATGAATGTATGCCTAAGCCCAGGCTCCAGGATTCACACCTGTATTTCCATACAATGGATAGCGTGCTGAACAGACACTGGCAGCCATGAAACTCACTCAGGCTTGCCTATTATTAGCCGAGGATGGCAGGTGTGTGACAGGTTCAGCCTGATCACAAAGATTACATTTAAATATAAAGGCACATTTCAATTCTTCTGAAAGATGCAGTGTGGCATCTGGAGAGCTGAGCTTGAACTACATGGTGAAGAAGATGCTGAGAAGAAGGAGACTCCTGGCAATTAATCACACATGTCAAAAACAGTCAGAAGAATAGGTTGCATTGGACAAAATGAAGGATTCTGTGTGGCCCTGAAGGACAGAGCTTCCAAGTTCTTCTGTTAAATTTGACTCTGGCTCCAAGAGACAGTAAAACAGTGACATAGCAATGGCAGGAGTATAAATTAATTCATGGCCTCTAAAATAACACTGTTGATTTTACTTGAACATTTAAAAACCATTAAAAAGAGTAATAGACATTTTTTTCTACATGATGATAAAGTGTATACTTTTGCTCCCATTGGTGTTCTATTTTATTGTTTCCAATTTTTCCATCTCTATAGTGGCAGAGGTCTATCATGGTTTCTACTCTGTCTCCTTCTTTGGCTTTTGCTTCTGTGTCCATCATCCTTTATTCCCTGCTGTCTCCATTTCTAACATGAGATGTTTGTAATATTACCAATTTTATTATGATTTAAGATGTCTCCAACACTCTCCCATTTCTAGCTGCCAGTTCCTACTCATCTAGTAAGTCTTTTTCGTAACTGCAAGTTTTGTGTGCTACAATGATAAGCTAGTGAAATAAAGAAAAGACTACTTCTTGGAGTAGCCAACCCATCTCTCAATTGAATTCCAGGCCTGCTCCACCATAAGAAAATGTCTGGTGCAAATGTAAGCAAAATGTATGGCTAGGATAATCAAAGTCCCTAAGGGAGAAAGTATTTGTTGGGAGGACAGCATGAAAGTCCTTGTGCCTACAGATCTCCAGAGAAACAAAGATTGTTAACCATGCAGGATTGTCTTCCCAACAGGAGATATGGAAACTAATCCTTCCATCCAGAAAGGTGGGATTTGGAAGTGATTAATAGCTTGGTGATCTGTGTGTGGGGGCAGAGCATAGCAAGCTCCTACAACCAAGACTGAAGATGGCTACTAAATGACTCTTACAGCCAGGGGCTCCCCAAGCTCCCACAACCAGGAGAGTAGATACCTAATAGTATAAATGGCCTTTACATTTTCTGTATAGATAACTCCCATAGCCGGGACCAGAGGTGGCTAATAGGCCAAATGACTTCTACACTATCTGTATGACCAAGACCAGGCTAGATCATTCCCTAGGTTCATAGGCTAGTACAGGTAGTCTGTCTCTAGAATTCATCTTCCCAGAAGAAATGACATGTACCCTGAGTAGCGTTTCAATATAATTATTTTTCCTTGTGCACTGGGAAATTTATTACACCAGGAATTTTTTTCAAAACTATATTATGATTAAATTTGTTGGCAATAAACAGCATGAGATCAGACTCCCTAAATATGATACAGGTTGATGAAGTCAATCTGAGCAGAGTTTTCATTCTCGCTACTTAGTGGTTCACATTCTTGCCTGGATACCTGTAAAGTCTCCCTTAACTATTGATACTGTTTTTCTGAAAGATCATTTTGGCAAACTTCCTTCTAAATACCCATTCTTTTATTCATTAATTTTGCTGATTTCAGCGTTGGTGGGCAAAGCTTCTTTTTGCATAATGTAGTGGTTAATGCCTAGAGTCAAAACTGCTAAAGATTCTGAGAATAACTGACCATGAGAGCGGATGGATACCCTCAATTCTGCATCAGTCTTCACCCTCAACTCTCAGGGAACATCATGGAAAAAGTGTAGAAATAATATAAGAGCCTGAGGGTGACACTGAGTGTTATGGAATCTTCCCTATAGACATAGCATGTCATAGGGCTGTCAAGCCCTCTGGCAACCTACACAATGCCTCACCAATATTAAGAGTGTTAAAGGTTTAAGCAGGGAAAGTGGAGGTGATTTCCTACTCCTGTATGAGGAACGAGTAGTTGATAACTGCTGAAGAGTGACGGGCCAATTCTCTTTGGGGACAGGAGGGTATTGGTAGACTGTCCATGCCTGACAAAATGACCCACACTTATTCATATATGGACAGCACTAATTGGGCTTAGTAGTTTTATTTTGTTTTGGGATTTTTTTTTGTAAAGATATGAAGTTTTGATGCAGATGTTAAGGGAAGTTACAGGGAGGGAGTGGGATGATGACGACTAAGATATATTTTGAATTAAAGAAAACCTCAAAAATGAAAAAAAATCAAAGAGATACACATTTTGAATTGAAGCCTCCTTAGAGGAAGTATTTTGTTGGGGGATGGACTTTGAGAGTTTATAGCCTCATCTCTTTCCAGTGCATTTGTTCTCTACTTGCTGGATGATGAAGATCTGAGCAGCCAGCTTCCTGTACCTGCCTCTACTCCATACGTGCAGTCCCTGTGATTATGAACTCTACCACACTGGAACTTCAACCCCTAGCAAACTTAAGGAGTTCCTTAAGTATCTTCTGACTAATACTTACCCCTCTAATATCTTACATTCAAGATATACAAATCTATAGTAATTTAGAAAATATGTTTTGACAGAGGTATAAAATATGAACAATAGAACATGATATGAAAACTGGCAATACACAAATATATAGTGACTTCATAAACAAACGTTTCCTTGAAATGTAACAGGGGAAATAATCTTTAATATTGATTGAGGGTAAAATGAACATAAGAGGAAGAAAAACAATCAATCATGCCTTGTACTTTACAATATATTCAGAAGTTAATTACACATTGAGATATATATTAACATAATTACAAATCTTCTGGAATAAAACATAGTTTAGAGTCATCATGACTTTGAAGTAGACATTTTTTAACAGACTGAAAAGTAAAAACCATTAAAAATGTAGGTCACATTAACATGTTTTTATCAAAAACAAGGTTGTGAGAGTTAAGAGGGCTTTCATAGACTATCTGGAATGCATTCATTTGATGTGATTGTTGTACTAAAGTATGTAAGAAGCTGACAAATTGAAAAGTTACAAAAAACATACTGAATAATACCAGGTCGAGATCAGAGAAGAGGATATCCCAAATGTCATCAATTCTTAACTATACTAACCTAAGAAAACATAATATCAAAGTATGAATTCATCTGCATACAATCTTTAGGAGGTTAAATCCAAAAGAAAGATTCTCATGGGTTAGTAAAAATGGCTTTGTGAAATCATAAGATAGTAAATACAGCTTGTAAGATTCGTTGGTGGAACATATTACTGCAGAGCATATATTTCTTTAGTGACCTAGATGTTTCACTCCTGGGTACAAACCCAACAGATAAGTACATGCATATTAAAAATTGCATACGTGTTCATGGATGTATTATGCATAAGAAACCAGTAACAAGAAATAAACATACAAAAAAAAAGATTTCTCACTAAAAGGATAGATGATAGTATTCCTAAAAAGCACTTAATCAATGAAGAATCAGAACTAAATAACATTTGTGGGCTTTTTATTGCAGATACAAGAGTACAAACTTTAGCACATTTTAGACCTTTTAAAAAAATACACAAAATGAATTACAGAATGAATTACAGAATTAAAATGGAAAGCGTTATGAAAAGTAGGTTAAATTTTATCTGATACGCCTTCAGAAGGAATAAAATGGAACACAAGATGTGGCTCATTTGTAAAGCACTTGCCTTGTATGCTGAAGCCCTGGGCTTACTCCTCAGCAACACATAAAACTGCATAGTGGTGATCAGGAGCAGTAGGGTCAGATGTTCAAGGTCATCTTGGACTACATAGTACATTTGAGCCTCTCGAAACAAAGTTGAAAATAAAAAAATGAAATAAAAATGAAAATCTGTTCATATGTATGTGTGTATATGCAGCATTCCATAAAAATTAGTTTTAAATGGTTAAAATAAAATTAGGTAGATTAAACACGTAGATAGGAAATACGAATCCATTGGTTTTACAGCCAATTGTTAATGAATGTGAACACATGAATAAAGAACATTATCACATTTAAGATTTGGTAATTTTTGTTTTATTTCACATTAATATTAATTATAACAGAGTGGGCAAGCATACATATTTGTAAGCACACATATATACTCACTAATTTGCATATCATTAAATATCTGGATATATTAAGTGACATATTAGGCATAATATAAGTGAATGGTACAAAGTACTCTTATGTTGAGCAAGTAAGTATTTGAAATGGAATTTTCTATAGATTTGAAAATATTTGATTGTCAATAAAAGAAGCTAGTTCCTGAAGAATAATAAAGGAAAGTAGAAAAAGATGCATAAAAGATAAAGCGGCAGGTTGTGGGATTTGATTTATTCTGACTCCGTGATGTTGTATCATGGCCATTGGAAGTTAAAGGAAAACTTTGCCTAATGGAAGAAGCACTTTGAGTCATAACAAACTTGTATATTAAAGCACTTCAGCTGAGGACTTTTCCACCACAGGAGGTTGGACAATTGACTCAAACTACATATAGATCTTTAAATAATCTTTGTACATAGTTTAGAAATAGGTTTAATTTTTTTTATGTACCAATAAACAGGGCTAAGCAGGCAGAGGATAATCTAATTTATGGCTTATAGTCACTTCAACTGTGGGATAGAGACTACAATGTAAAAGAAAGACATATAAATTAAAAAGCTTTTATCTAATTTAAGGTGACAAACTATGAAAGCCCAACCAATGTTTATAGCAAAAGAGATACACAGAAATACTTTCATGTAGACTGGATATAATTTGCTGATGGACTAATTTTGAAGATGTGGTTTTCAGCAAGGTGACATGTAAAGTAATTAAGAATTATTTCCAGGTTCTGACTTTGTGATTTGATTGCGTATTTCTTAAATGTACGTAAAGAAAATGTAGTGGCAAATGACTTTGTAAAAGTAGAGTCCAATTTAAATGTGATTAATAATTAAAGTTGTTATATATAGATAAGTCAAGTTTACTGTTGCATAAATCAATTGAGACCTTGAAGTCTGGATATGAGATATACCTCTGGGAATTGTCAGATATAGGTACTATATAAAAGTTCGAGAGAATATGAACTGACACAGAAGCTGTAAAGAGAAAACGTTACCTTCCAGCCCCAAGAGTCAAACTTCCTGATGTTCAGTACCTAGGAAAGATCCAGAAGAGAAGCACTGGAAGAAGCACAAGGAAAATTATGTTTTGTTATAAACATAAGGGATGGGGTTTCCCCAAGTTGAAGTATAGAAAAGCTGGAAATTTTGCTGAATGGAAATTTAAAATAAGAATTAATCAAGTTCATTGTATTTGATTAAGGTCTTTAACAAATATATTTTCAAGAGGTGTCTTTGGGGCAAAGCAACATGCAAAGTATTTCATTTCCATAATGTTCCACATATGGTAAGTTTAAGATTGGAGGTCTGGAGGGACTGTGATGAAAGCAACTTAAAGGTGGATTAAGAGTTAAAGATTAGTTCAGTGCATTGCTGTGTGACACATAACTGTAGTACAGTCAGTGAAAAAAGAGTTTACGAGTCTGAAGGAGAATAGAGAGGTTCTGGAGGGAGTAAAGGGAAGGAAGAAATGTTGTAATTAAATTACAATTTCAAAAAATAAATGAATAAAATATTATATGCCACAGAAATGCGCTGTGATTAAAAAGAAAATTAAAAAAAATAAACACTTGTGGGGCTGAGGGGATGACAAAGGGGTCAGAAGCACATACTATTCTTGCAGAAGACCCATGCTCCTTCCTCAGCACCCACATCATCAGACACTTCACAACATCCTGCAACTCCAGCTCTGGGAGACCCAATGTACTTAGTGCTGCAGGCATGTACACACACACACACACACACACACACACACACACACACACTTAAAATAATGCAATTAAAACTTTTTTTTCTAAAGGACCATGAGAGATAAATAAGCATCAAGGAGGGGAAAGTGAACTTTCCTTTTAAGGAATCTAAGAATCTAAGAGTCTAATTGTTCCCTAGCTAGGGGTGTTACTTCATACCCAACTCCTCTCTGTGCTGGAACATGGTCAGCTTGGGTTTGTACAGGTTGTATGCATGCTGTCAAAATCGTAGTGAGTACATATATTCAGTTCCCCTGATGTTTTTTGAGAAAATCAATAAGGTTGACAATTATTATGCAAATTAAGTAAGAGGCTGGATGGAGGGGGAGAGAAAGAGAGATAATCCATTGTAAAGGGAGCCATAACAACAGACACAGAAGAAATCCAAAGAATCATAAGGATTTACCTTAAAAACCTTTATTAAACACAATTGGTAATTTCAAAACAAATTTTTTGATACATACCTCTTACTAAAGTTAAATTAAAAGCAGATAAGCAATTTAAACAGTCCTAAATCTTTTAGTGAATTCTACCCAACTTTCAAAAAGAAAGTTAATGACAATATTCCTCAAATTATTCCACAAAATAAAAACAGAAGGAAGATTGCCCAATGAGGCCACAGTTACCTTGATACCTAAACCACATAAGGACAAAACATACAAAGAGAATTACAGACCAAAAAATAATAATCCCACTCAAGTCAGGAATCAAGAACAAGACAAGGTGTTCATTCTCTCCATACCTATTCATATATGTAAAGTGTTTAGCAAGAGAAACATGACAACTGAAGGAGTTCCAGGAGACACAAGTTGGAAAGCAAGAATTCAAAGTATCCATATGATATTATGTATAAGTAAACCTAAAACCATCACCTGGAAAATTCTACAGCTGATAAAATGTTTTCAGCAAAATAGGCAGGACACAAAATTAACTTATAAAAATCAGTTTCCCTCCTATATGTAAATGACAAATGATTTGAGAAAGAAATCAGAGAAGCAACACTTGGCAAAATAGCTTCAAAATATAAAATATGTTGTGGTAATACTACCCAGAGAGTGAAAAATATTGATAAAAATTTCAGACAGTTAAGAAAGAAGTTGAAGATATCAGAAGATGGAAAGATCTCACATGCTTATTGGATCAATAGGACTAATACAGTAAAATGGCCATCCTACCAAAAGCAATCAACAGATTCAATCCAAACCCTATCACAATTCCAACACAATTCTTGAAAGACTTTGAAAGGATAATTTTCAGCTTCATATGGAAACACACACACACACACACACACACACTCCTAAACCCAAAAAAGTGTAGTTTAAACAATCCTTAATAATTAAAGAGCTTCCAGAGTTATTTCAAGTTGTACTATAAAACTGTAGTAATAAAAACAGCATTTTTAGGACACAAACTAAGACATTGTTCAGTGAAATTGAATTGAAGACACAGACATAAATCCACACGCCTATGGATTCCTGCTTTTGGATAAAGAAGACAAAAATACACACTGCAAATAACAAAGCATTTTCAACAAATTGTGCTGGTAAAACTGGATGGGTGAATGTAGAGAACTCCAGAGAGATCCGTACTCTATCACCGTGCACAATACTCAAATCCAATGGATCAAAGACCTCAACATAAAACCAGATACACTGAACCTAATAGAAGAGAAAGTAGGGAATAGCCCTGAACTTATTGACACAGGAAGTGACTTTCAGAACAGCACAGGCACCAAAATCAACAATGAATACCTGCTATTATTTGAATGTCATCAAACTGAACATTTTTTTTTTTGTTCAGAAAAGGATACCATGGTTCAGATAAATTGGCAGCCTACAGAATGAGAAAAAGATTTTTACTAACTATACATTTGGTAGAGGGCTGACATCCCAAACATTTAAAGAACTAAAAAATCCTGGATATTAAGAAAAAATTAACCCAATTAAAAAATGGTATATAATGTTAAGCAGAAAATTCCAAAACCAAAGGAAATTAAAATTTCAGTATCCTTAGTTATCAGTGAAATGCAAATCAAACGTACTTTGTGAATTCATCTTATACCTGTCAGAATGTTAACATCCATCCATAAATAAGGGAAACGCCCATCCCTTGCTGGTGGGAGTGAAAACTTAAACAGACTCTATGGAAATTAGTATGAGAGTTCCTCAGAGAAAATGGGAAATGATCTACCTCAAGATCCAAGTATTCTACTTTTGGGTATATACTCAAAGGATCCTTTACCCTACCACAGAGACACTGGTTCAGCCGTGTTCATTGCTGCCACACTCATAGATCAATAACTCTCTCAGCTATCATCATAAATGTTTCCTCCTGCAGCAGATGAGAACAAATACAGGGATGCCTTCAGCCAAACAAAATGCACAAAGTGAGAGACCTCGGAACACTCAACACTAAACGAGATGTCCCCACCAAATATTTCCCCAAAGGCTCAGGGAACCCATTGTAAGTGGAGGGAGAAAGAGTGTATGAGCCAGAGGGGATGGAAGAAACCAATGAAATAAGGCCTTTTAAATACAACAGGACAAATGCGTGTATGAACTCACAGAGACTGAGGCAATGCTCTTAGGCTGCAAGGGTCTGTATCAGATAGATGGGATTCCACAGCTGAAAGGGGAAGTGGACACATGCCTCCATTCCTGACCCAGAAGCTATCTCCAATTGATAACCACTTGCAAATGAAAACTTACTTTTCTCCAAGAGAGTCTCACGAGGGAAACCAACTGCTCTTAAGGGCAGACTTCATGTCCAGCACTAGATGCGAACGATAAACGAACCCAAGGGCATGTTTGGAGGTTCTTGGTCTCATAATGTTCTGTCATGGCTTTTTTTTCTCTTTAAAAAATTTTTTATCATTTTAATTTTTCTATTTTTTTTTTAACATACAGGTCCTTTGCATGTATGTTATGGCTTCTGGTTTTGTGTTTCTGTGGGATTCCTGAGTGTGGAAACAAGTGTGTCTCTGTATCTTTATCTGTTTCTTCTGTGTTTACTTGGGCTTACTTCCTTCTCTGTGTTTGATTTTTACTACTCCAATGTGTTAGCATTGTATTATCTTACTATTTTATTTTGGTATTATACCTTAGAAACCTGTTTGCTCTCTAAGGAGAGACAGAAATGAGGTGTGTCCAGATAGGATAGAGTTATGGAGGAACTGGGCAGAGCAGAACCAGTGTAAGCCTCAATTGGGATATAATATGTGAAAAAAAAACAACTATTTTCAATAAAAAAATAAGAAAACTTATGAAAAGTAGAAAAAAGATGGCAGACTAGTGAGAAAACAAAAACTATTCAATTATATAATAATGTGGTAATTGGATCTATCATAACAAAATATTAATTTTATTGTTTTAGCAAAATGGAACAAAGAAAATAGTGTTTTCTTCGTATTGAAAGAATTGGTTCATGCTTCAGATCCCACTTTTGTGAGGCTGGGGCAGTGTGGTGTTTTGTAACCAACCATATTTTGATTCTAGTTACAGGTACAGAATGTAGAAGATTCTTATTTGTTTTTATAGACAATTATAAATAAAAAAGAGATAGATTAATAGAAATAACAAAAATCTTGTTTGAATTCACTACTACTCACTGGAGTTGCTGTATTTATGAGCACATGTTCTCACAAAAATGTACCTCCTTAATGTCCTTGCTTTAGCAAGTTGGGTTGTTTTGGTTCATCTAATGTACCCAGAAAAGACGAATTTTTGGCAGAGGCCAATGGTCAGAACTCTAGCAATTTCCCTCACTGTAGTGACTGTGTAAAAGAAGACTGACATGGAACTCTTATAGATTTAGAGATAAATGTAATCTTTAATGTGTAAAACACCATGAAAACTAAACATTGTAGTTATCACAGCATAACCTGAAGCCCCAGGAATAAAATCAGTACAGGAGACTGCTGAGGAGGAGTTAAACCTCAGCATAAGAGAACACAGTCAAAATGTGAACAACTTTGCATTCCTGAGGCTTCAAAAGAAAGTGAATGTATGTAAGGAGACATAGAAAATGCTATGTCACAGTGTGGCCAAGGCATATGCCTCTTTCTAGTAGAACCTGGCTTAAAAGTTTACTATTCAACAGTCTTTTATTAAGACCTTGAAAAAATTTTATTTTCTGATTATCTTTCCACTCTAAATATTCTGATCCTGGGATCAGAACTTCTGTTGAGTCTGGTATTTGAGACAATAACTTAGAAAATTTATGATGGCAAATTTTTGACATGCATATTATTTGGGGGAATTTTTCAACATCTTTTAATTGTTTCTTTTTGATTGTGTGGTCTTATGAAATTTACAGTGACTGAAAAATAAATAAATAAAAACTTTTAAGCTCCAACTGATTCTCTATAGTTTAAGAAAAAGCAGCACACCAATGGATTGGATTTTTTTGTGTCTACCTACAGTTTTTTTTTTTTGTTTGTTTGTTTTCATTTTACTTTAGGTATATAATTTATTCCCCCAAATTTTATAGTGCTAAGATTGTTAGTGAATTCAGGCATTGCTTTTATTCTGCTGGTTCTGTGTCAGTACACACTGACTGTAATATTAAAACTCAAAATGATACTTTTTGTTCTCAGGCTCAAGTTGCAGAAAGAAAATGTTAAATATAGCCTTATTATATAAAATCAAATAAGAAAATAAAGTTGTGAGCTTCAGGTTATGACTTTGTCCTTTCGTTGGCTTCCTTGTGGGAATTTATTGAAGCCTTTTAACTTCATAAAAAAAATAGCCTTTTGCCAGTTAAAGATAGTATGGGAGAGGAGAGCCTCTTCTATGTTTAAATTCCATTAGAGCATTGTGGGTTTTCACTTCCTAAATGGACCTTTTAACTTCCGAAGGAAATTCTTTGAGGTCTACAGCTTATTTGTTCTCAGCAAAAATATGATACAGATGAGTAATAAAAATCTTTTAAAAAATTCTACTTATTCATTTTCTTATGAATGTGTAATTCGGATATATTTTTAAAATTAAAAAGATTGTATGATATAAAAGTTTTAAGTTAATAGTGAAAAGAAACCCAGCTACATAGAACATTTAATCAATAGTATTTTTTCAACTGGTAGGAAGTACTAAATAAAAAATAACTGCAATACAATAAAATATTATAGTCCATTTTAAGCATGATGATATAATTATTTACAAGCATTATTCACACATATGATTAAATAATCAATTTCATTGTTTTATGTGTATTTCTGATGTAGTGCATGTCTATAGGTGTGTGCATGCCAATGTACAAATTTGAAGGTCAGAGTACAACCTTCTGTAGTAGGTTCTTGTAGTAGTATGCTGTTGTGGTGGCTCACTAAAGAAGACAGGAGGCATTTTCATTGGTGCAAACCCTTCCAGACCTCAGCAGAGGGAACCACCATTCTGGCCAACAGCATATTGGGCAGTGGAACCATGAACCTCCTAGCCCAGGTGTTTTTATTGCTCCAGAATTCCTTAGTTGTTCTCCTGATAACACATGCAGATAATTAGCAATCAAGCATTTCCCCACCCCATAAATCCAACACCTGAAAACAATATAAAATGCCAAGACCTAGGGAGCCCTTCACCCAACAGTATATAAAACAATTATGTTATACATAACTAAAAATAAACTTCTACAATAATTCCCCTTTTCTGTATAAGCCAATCCAAAATTAATTGCTTTATCTCTACAACAAAAGTTAACACTGCACCAGCAAATCAATTTACAAGAGGAACAATCGTGAGAACAGGACCAAATAAAGCCAAACATCTATCAAGCTTTTCAAAATATCTTTGACAGCAGAAAAATTTTATCAATGTACAATTATCTGGAATTCACTCACAGTTCTCTGGACTCCTCCAAAATGCTTGGGTCACGTCTCTGGATCTGCCATCTGCAGCACACACAGCTGTCCTCACGGCTCTGATTGGTTCCCCTCTGCTGCAGCAACTGTTCTTGATGGTTGTCCCCATGGTACTGGCATCTTCAGAACGCTGGGGTCTCTTGCTGCAACTGGGCTCACTTTTGCCACTTTCCTGGGCTCTCTTCATGGTGCCAAGCGTCAGCTTCTTTACAGGACCCCTTCATTTAGGGACTTTAACTGCTACTGAGGCTGAACTTTTACCAATGGCCTCTCCTGATCCCCCACAGTGCCAAGCTTCAGTTGCTTTCCAATGACCCCTTTATGCTTTCAAATCCAGCTCCACCTGGATGACTCTCATAGTACCAAGTTTAGCTACCAGCATGAGCTACAACCTCAGCCAGTTCTGGAAGACAGCTTCTGTGTGCTGACCCTGAAGAAACACTTTCCAGATTTTAAGATAGAGTCTGGTTTGCAGGAAAAAAAACAACTGGTAACCTTGTCTGAAGGAATGGTTCCCTCATGGGGTAGAGTTCCCATCACCATAGCAGATGTATCTTGTCAGGACCACCTCACCTCACCAGTATCTAGACAGATTTGTCTCCATGTTGGATTAGATGGCATGAAGTCGGGCCCCACATTGGTACACCGTTTGTAGTAGCATGTTGCTGTGGTGACTCACCAAGGATGACGAGGAAGCATGTTCATAGGTCAAATCCCTGTCAGACCTCAGCAAAGAGAACCACTAGCATTGCAAGTGCCACAGCGGACAGTTGAAACCTGAGCTTCACAGCTCAGGTGTTTTTATTGATCCAGAATTCCTTAGTTGTTCTACTGATAGCACGTGCAGATCATTAGCATTCAAACATCTCTCACATAAATCCACCACCTGTAACCAACACAAAACGCCAAGACCTAGGGAGCACCTCCCACAACAGTGCATAAAACAACTATTTTATACATACATGACTAAGAATAATCTTCTACAACAGATTCTTTCTTTCTGTCCTGAGTTCCAGGGATCAAACTCAGGTCATCAGCTTGTGCAACAAGGACATTCAGCTACTGAGCCTTCCCACTGGCCCTTGCTCCTAGATTTTGATAAAGAATGTTTTACATACTAGATCTTTATACAAAGCTAACTGCTTAGCTTACACAGGCTTATTAATAAGTATACACTAAACTCATGATCACATGTGATAAATGCATAAAAATAACTTAGATCTGTTCATGAGTGTTTCACAGATAGGGCACATGGAAACTGTGCATCCATGTTTCCTAAAGACTGCAACATCCTGATGACAAAGGAACACTGGAGTCCTATTGACTGACCTTTACCACCTACCTCCTCTATGAAAACTCACGAAAAATAGCACTCACTGCA
This sequence comes from Cricetomys ansorgei, assembly GCA_026225945.1. Classification (NCBI taxonomy): domain Eukaryota; kingdom Metazoa; phylum Chordata; class Mammalia; order Rodentia; family Nesomyidae; genus Cricetomys; species Cricetomys ansorgei. The sequence goes on from JAMJFZ010001038.1 coordinate 8,774,780, forward strand.
CACAAAGCCCCACAAGATCAAAACAAATTGGAGAGAGTGGAAACAGATGATTCTTCCCTTTGCTGATTTATAACAAAATGCCTGCAGGGGGCATAGCTGACAAGAAAGAGAATAGTTTTGCAGCTCTGGACCACCTAAATTATTGAAGAAGCGAAAAGTAAAACTGATAGTTGAAAACAGGAGATTGTGTGAGTTGTGTTTACCTGTTGCCTCCCGGCTTGTTTCTTTACAACCAGTTCAACCTCTGACCCAGAAATGTTGTCTTCTGGAAAAACTCAGTACTTGAACTACAAGTAGGAAAGAAGATAGGTTCGGACTTAGGAGTATATTAAATAGAATCAAGTGGAAAGTGGAGCCCATTTCCCTTTCTTCTTCGTTTCTGAGAATCCAGGCAGCCATTTAGTGTGTATTGAGGAAGCAGGAAATGATAGGACTCAGGTAATAAAGACTGACTACAGCTCGACACTCAGTAGAAGTCTCTATCAAATTCTTTGTCTGGAGCTCCCACCAGAGGCAATGGTCTCATGTAAACATACTGGGCCAAGGGAATCATGCTGTACTTTTGAGGTAAATCACCCATAAGAGGCAAGATAAGAAAATTTTAAAAATAGGGGACTGAGAAAAGGAAGCCAAAGTTAATGTATAACATTGTTATTAATGTTAATGTATAAAAAGTTGAATCAAGACATATCATCACATGAGGATAAAAGAAGATATACTTCTTTCTTTAAATGAATGATCTGGTTAGAGAGTAATAAGTGAGAAGGAAAATAGGGCTTTGTGGTATAAAATTATTTAGGGAGTTGAATAAATAAGTTAATTAACAATAATAGTATGCTATTATTACTAAAAAGTTAATTACATTTTCTTTGTGAGCTCTAATCTAGAAAGTAAATTCACTGTATCTTCCTTGACACAATTTATAAATGAATATCAGTCATTTCTTTTTCAATTTAGTGTGCCAAGATTTTCCTATCATAATCTTACTTGAAACTTTTGATACTTCTAAACACTGAAGTTAATTAAACTCATGGCTCTTTTATTATAGAGAACTTATCACTGTTGTTTTGTTGTTTGTCTGTTTGTTTGTTTTTTTCATTTGCATACCTGTACAAATGAGCCAAACTGCCACATCATGGTTTAGGAGTGCAGGCTGCTGCCGAATAGAGATGACAAAAAACAAAAACATTAAGTTGATGGGATTCTTTCTGTGCCCATCTATATCCAGGAATTTATATAGGAAGGGGCAAAATATTTTCAAGTTTCTGAAATTTTTAATTGCTAGTATGGCAGAAAGAGATGATGAGATGGTTATGTGACATTCAGTTTAGTATTAGGAGATTTGAACAAATATACAGAATTCTCTAGAGAATCTATATATATATGCTCAGGCATCATGACTGGGTTATATAATTTCCTTCATGTGTAGCTTCATTGATAAAATTTAATTCCGAATGCATTTTTATGAGAAGATACTTCATATTAAGTTACTCAAGTCAGTAAGTCAGTTGATATCTTGACTATTCCCATTAAAAGGTCACTCACAACTCCAGACCTAAGAATATTGACTTATGTTTCTATTATTTTAGTTTTTTTACTTTTAGACTATTGTGACCGTATTTTAGGCAGTAAATGACTCACAGATTACAATCCTGTACGTAAGTGCACTGTACCTTATGTTTTACGTACACTATACATCACTGCTGTAACTCTATTTTGAGACTGTCTTGAAAAATTAATGAAAATGGAAACTTGAGGAAATGATATTGGGTTGCATGTTATTTTCATTCATTTGTCTTGGATAATACTTTGACTAGCTATATGCAATTCTATGGTGACAGGTACTTAAAATAAATTCTTTCTCCTGGATGTAATATAACTTTTAATTGTAATGCCTTTCATACAATGTCTCTAATCAGAACCATATCTCAGGTTTATACAAATGTGCTCTAAACATGCAGCTTTAACCTCAACTGATTTCAAGGACTGTATCATTATCCCATTTTCCAGGATGAGGTGATTTCTAATTAGTACACCGCTGATGTTTAATTTCATATAATAAGCCTGGCCTAATAGAACAGTGCTGTGTATTTCCCAGTGCAACGTCATTTGAATAGAATGACAGAGAAACATTCGACTTAGTGTTAAAGGTGAATTTCTCATAGCAAAAGATGTGTTTTATAGTTTAACATAGGCTTGCCAACAATTTTTTGCCTATAGAAACAAACAAGCAACAGGACAAACAAAACCTGAAAGACTTCTTTGTCTTCTCAAGTGTATTAAGAGATAAAATGTATTAAGAGATAAAATAGACCGAAATGAAAATTACAACCATTTTTATAGTGGTTTGGCTCTGTATAGGTCTTTGAAAATGTATTCAAAATGTCCAAATTCATTGTTCCATATATTAAAGTTAGGTGAATGTACTCATGTACTATGTATGAAATATCCAACATTTCCATAATTTCCATTTTTAATAGTACTGAAGCTATTTAAATCACACAAATGAGCATGCCAAAGGTGTCAGAAGAACAGCTTTTACAAAAATATAGTCTCACGTTTCTCTATTGAAAATGGGTAGTAAGGAAATAAGACTTGTCAACAGGTAGCAAAAGGTTAACAAGTCCCTTCCCTCCTTTGAGTTGTGTATTTTTAAAATAGAGTCGTGCTATTTCTGTTGAAGGAGGCGGGTAGTTTAAATAGATGTACATTCTTTTCAGGCATGGCTTGATATTCCCTTGCTGTTCACTCTTTTGAGTGCAGAAAGTGGTTTTTGCTAGCTCCATTTTACTGCTCAAGGAAAGTTGAAAAATCGATAGCTGCAGGTTGATGAAACCTAAATCCATTTGATTCCTTTCCAGGGCCATTATGCAGACAGTCAAGTGTGATGTATTTAGTTCATGCTGCACTTATTACTCTCAAGCACAGATCCTCATCAGGGAAAAATTAGACCAGATGAGAAGTAATCAAGAAATTCTAGAGAGGTTACACAGATCTTCCCTCTAGCTGCTTCTCCCTCCAACCTGCCCTGTATTTTGGCTTTCTCAGTTTTCTGCAAGAGAAAGAAGTTAACATCTATGCCACAATGCTCCAGAATGTTCTGAAAAATTGTTATGTTGTTGTTTCCTAATAACAGTTACACCAATAAAGAATACTCCAAACTGAGAAGTATTTCCACTACTAGAGATTTTAAGCCACCATTTTGGCAGTGCTGAACTATAGTAACAAGGAGAAATAATGGCTGGTTACGATGATTTGGATATTTTGCCTTTGTCCCCAAAGGACTGCTTAAATAAAAGGATGATCATATAAAGTGGTTATACACTGTAAAAGGTAAGAAGGTAAATTTGGTGGTGTATTGCTTTGGATAAAGCTGTTCTTTTTCTGTTAACTATTGACTAGTTAATCTTAGACATACCATTTTTCTAATCATATATTGTTGTATCTTATCATTATTTTTTTCATTTATTTGAAAAGTTATAGTTGCTTTAACCTCAAAGTTTTAGTGATAGGAAAAATTATTCAACATTTTAAGATTGGCAAATGAAATGTTCACTCTGGGTTACCTGCCAATATCAGTCTCTTATAGATCCAATGTTTGAGTTATAGAAATCTTTTTATATTATACCTATGTTTATTACATCTCAATGAACTGGTTCAGATAATTTAACTGACAATACTTCCCATGTTACATTCTGTAATACAGGTGTAACAATAGTCCCATGTTTCTCCTACACAATCTCTTGTGTTAGTGTCCCAATCACTCAACAACAGCAAATTCAAGTGCTTCTTCTGAAAATAAAATCTCTGCTCTATAGGGACCTGGATTGGGATCCTAAGTGCCCAGAAGTGGTTTTGGAAGTTTGTATTCTCATCTCTGAGTTCTCCTATGTCTGTTTTATAGAAATGGATGCTGAATATATCTACTAGAATACGTGCATTAGAATTTAAGGTGAGTAGCTGCTCACAGAGATGTGCTGAGACTTAAGAATTAGCAGCTGTTAAAAATATGTGTTATTGTTTCCCTAAGATGATAGAAGAGCTATGCTGAGAGGAAAAGCCATATGGTAGACACTGAAAATGAACAATATCTATCACATAGGGGAATGAAATAAAGCAATGTAGTGTCCTGTGGAGAAATTAACATAACGTCGCATAATTTAAGGTAACAAATAGATGACAGCCATTGTTTGTGCTAAATTCTTCATGACAGTTGTACAGAACGAATTGTCGCAAAGCTGGCATGAACATCACATTGTTTAATATCTTTGCCACAGTGAGATTTACTGTTCTAAATGAGGCTACTGCTTTGCCCATGGATAACAAGCAAGGTAGCCTTAGAAACATAGCATGCTTCCATTGATAAGACCGTATTATATTATTATTATATGATATATAATATTATTATATATTATATTATATTATATTATATTATATTATATTATATTATATTATATTATATTATATTCTGTACTCTCTACCAGGTAAAAAATATGAAAGTATTTGTCTGTATGGAAAGAAGAGCCAAACATCCTAAGGCTAGGTTATCTTTTTCTTTTTCTATTAAAAAAATGATATTGAATACATTTCTCACCTAAACATTCTATAGAACATTACAGCTGCTCTGTTTCAATTACAATATGGAAATTGGATTTACTGAGTGGGAAATAGTACTCATTTAAGACACAATGCTAATACAAATATATGATTGTCTATGGAAGACAAACAGTACAAAGATTCTGAGTTATGCTACACTGAAACAACCATCCTCTGGCTTGTTTAGCTAGTGTGATTGGTGCACATGAATGACGGGTGGAGTAGTGAGTCATAAGGGTAACAGTGTCACTCATGATCTCTTGGTATTCGCATGATGATAATAGCGAAGCAGCAGTTGTGGGGATCAAAACTTAAGAAGGACCAGAAAATTAAAAAAAAAAAAGAAAAAGCTTACATATTTGTAAGGGGAACCAGTGTATCATGGAAGAAATTTTGGAATGCTGAATTATTGACCTCAGTTGAGAAAAATCTTTAAAAAAATGTATTGGTAGAAAAGAAAATGATGGCTATAGTAGTGTAAACCATAGTCTGTTTCAGTTGGTGTACACACACACACACACACACACACACACACATACACACACACTATAACATGCAAATGGAAGTCAACCGTCACTTTGAAAATCCAGTGATAAAAATGACTGAGACGATGCGAATGTTAGTATCAGATGTCTCCAGCGCAGCCCCTACCTAAAGTTCCATGGACAGATCTGTATAAGCATTGTGAAAACTTGGTGTCAGCAATAATTTGTCTGCTCAAGACTTCTTCAGTGCAGCAGATGTACACAGGGGTTACCTCAACTATGACTAGAAAGTTCAAAACCAAAGAGCAGCTAGTGTCCGTGAGAAACCTTTGTGAGTAAAGTGATAGGGGCCGATGAATCATTCTCAGATGGATAATTCTATGAGGTATTTTGGAAGTATCTGTGATCCCATTATTGAAATGAAATCTTAACTGGTCACAGCAATGTCTATTATGGAATACTTAGGGATTTCATTCTTTTCCTCATTCTCTGTGTTTAACCCATACCACTGAGAGCTCCTTCTGAATGCATCTCAAGTCTGTGTAAGGCACTCTTTGTTTCACTCTCTTCCAGCAAGTGTCCCAGATGCTTGACATTAATTTTGCATAGCCTTGCTATTCATTTTAGTGAAACAACTGCCCTACAAGATGAATCGAAAATTGAAAATAAGTCTCTCCGTTTTGAAAGTCAGCATAGTTCACAAGTTTTCACATTCCTGTCTTCTGTAGTCCAAGTCCCAGGAGTCAGACTTTTATATCCACCAATGATTATCCATCATTCCTATATATTTTAAGACTTCTTTCTTTCCTTTTTTCCCTCAAAAGCTAGCTTCACCCAATCCATTTCTGTTTTCAGCAAAACATTTCCTATGTCTGAATGTGAGAAAATGTATCCATTTTATGACATAAATGAATCAATGAAAAACAGAGGGAGGAATGTTGTGTATAAATGCTGTTTAGGCACTATGAAGAAATGGATAAAGATATCTGGGTGGTTGCTGTTTACATATTTAATGATATTAAATTTAGTGGAATTAAACACATAAGAGGATTGTTGAACTCTTGAGCAAACTGACATTAGTCACTTCTTACTTTATATTGTTACTTGAAGCACTTATTATATTGTGGATCTCTGTGGCATGTATTTATTAAAGTCTTTTATTGCATTTTGTAAAGACAGAAATACAATTTATAACAATTTACTATCCATTCTTCTTGGGAATTAGATTGAACATGAAGCAGTGTTCCCGAGTTTTTATATTATATTCTGGTAAATAAGATGTATACCCAAACAGCTCACATGTTAGAATGTCTAATGCTTCCAGATAATTCACTATGAAATATAAAAAGTTTAGCAACTCCTGTCAGCTTCACCAAGCCTAGAGGTATTATTCCTGAATACATATAAAAACAAATAAGCACTCTATTGTGTGGGGAGCAGAGAAAGCCCTTGAGTGAATGTGTGAAGAGCCGATGAATTCCACAGTGAATGTGGATTTCTGAAATGGGTACAACCATGTCAAGGACCCAATACATCAGACCCTTTAGGACGGCAAAGTTTCCCCCTCCGGGTATTGTTCAGAGGAATGGCCAAGCCTTTTTTCTCATCTGAGTTTGAAAGTTGAAAGCGTGTGCAAGTGTTTACAAATGATTGCCAGTGTGTGCAAACACCAGCAACTGCAGCGTTTTCCTGGATGTATGCAGCCAGAGACTACTGGCCTATAGAGACCTCCTCTTGAGAATAGCTAGCTGCTGCACTCTGTGATGTACATAATAAATGCATTGAGATTCCAGATTACTGCTTAGTTGATGCTACTCCATCAAAGGGGGCACCACCCACTTGACCCCATCTTTTTTGTATGTGTACCTGTCATTTCTTCAGTGTCTGTCCTTCGTTTCTTTGCTATCCCAGTCAGGTTTCCAAGAACAAGCCATGCATGATATGGTACTCTTGCATTTAGAGAGAGGGGGGAAACATGGTGATTCCAAAAAAGAAAAGACAAAAACCTTCCCATGATTCCTTATGAAGCCATTTACTTTATCTATTCCATGCTAAGGAATTATTCACGAGGAGGCTCTTTATAGTGAGCGTTCTTTTCTTCCTTTCTTTTATTTCTCAGTTAGGGATAAATACTGAAACTTACAGAGGTTACCTAATTTGCTTTCAGGTCCACAGTGGTAGAAACGTAATTCAAATCTGTCTGTCTTTGCTTTAAATTTTCATATTTCTCAGGCTTCCTTTTTTTTTGGAGGGGTATAATGTACATGGTTTTGCACAAAATTCTTTAAAGTTTAATATGTAATGATTTACTTATGAATTAATAGCTGGTATTTTCTTATCTGTCAGGCTATTCATTTTGTTATATTATAGAAAACGAAGTAAGCTGCAATTCTTCTATACTGTATTTTATATTAGACTGTTGCTTGATAAAAGGATGAAATCACTTAGTGTATAGTGGGGCACATGAAAATGTGTATGTTGTGAGTTAAATTGTATATGAAAGGTTTATAACCATTAAAGTGGAACTATGAATACATTTATTTAATATTTTCATGCATATTAAAAATCCATACTTTTCAGATACTAATATCTACTTGCCTCAAGATAAGTACTCAAGTTAGATAAAATATTCAAATAATGATGTGGTTTTTAACCCTGAAATGCCCAAGAATTTTAAGCAATGTAGACTACACATAATGATAAAAAAATTAGAGAAATTATTTGAAGGAAATAAAATGTTCAACCAATGTAAAAATATATGACTATATTATTCAAAGAAAAGAATTTTAGAATCAGAGTTGGATAAATGTCACTTTACCTGGTAGCTTTTCTGGTTCCAAATCATGAATTTATTAAGGAACTATGTTGGATATTTTAAGTATGGAAATTGCTTACAGGTCTTCAGGAAGGCCCTTTGGTTTTAGCCCCTCTCCACTGCAGTTAAAATCAGTGTTAAGAGACAGATTTTGAAAATGTTTCTTCCTTCTCTCCTTTCATTTTTATTCAGTATCTTTCTCTGTAGCCCTGACTGTACTCCAACTTGAAATCTTCCTCCCTCAGCTTTTTGAACACAGATTATTATGTGACATCTGGAAAGAGCTGGAATATTCTGAGGCCATTTCATCTTTTGCTAAATAATATCAAGCAATTTGACAGCTATTCCCATAATACCAGGAAGAATCTTAAAAACTTGAACATTGAATTCTTTGTATTATTACCTCAAATTCCTATAAGAACTATCTGATCCTTTATTAAGTGTGAAAATTGTTATATCCTATAATATGGGGTATAGAACATAAATTTGGATTTCCACTATCATTCTCTATTCTGTCTTGTGATTTGTAATAACAACCAAGATACCTTCTTGAAAAGTTTGTCATTATGGTTTCTTTTCCAGTTTTTCATGCACTGAATTAAATGATTTTTATTTACTAGTTAGATGTAAATTACATACAATGGGAATTAATACTGCTGTAATACAGTTACTTAGACTTTAACTCATTTCATTTCTTACAGGAAGACAACTGCTTTTTGTCTGATAATAAATCATTATTTAGCAATTATATGTATGAACTTAAGCAAATAATTTTAATTTACTAAATAATTGTTTCTCTTTGTAATTTTGACTGGGTTAAAATCTTGAGCATATTAAATCATTTGTCACATTTTTATAAGGCGAGGCTTTTTTAAAGTGTATTTAGCAGATAAAATGTTCACTAGGTAAACTAATATAAATTTTATATGTATATAACTATATACACATATATTTATTATGCATATGTATATGTCATACTGAGATATTTTAGGGAGGTTGTTTTACTGTCAGCTGAGTGATCTTAGTATTTTTTGTTTCCTGGATAATAAAATAAATCACTTATTAAAGCTGCTAATGGAAAAATCTTCTCCATATATTTTCTGACCACTCTTAAAAGTATAAACCTACGTGGATTCACTAATAGACCCATATTGACTGCTCCAGTTGTGATTTCACGGCATGCACATCCAGGGCAGTGGCTAACCCTCACTCACTGAGCTTTCTTATAGTTAGGAATTAGCTTCAAATTTTTGAATAACATTAATGATCTGTTCATTCTTTATTCTGGTTTAAAATAGGCACAAATAAATCCAAATTTGAAATGTATAATCTTATCTCTTGTCCATGTTCATCTGTTAAAAACATTTCGTTGTTGTTGTTTGTTTTGTTTTGTTTTTTGAAGCAGGTTCTCTGTTGTAACCTGGCTGTCCTGAAACTCACTCTGTAGACCAAGCTGGCCTCCAACTCACAAGATCCACCTGCCTCTACTTCCTGAGTGCTGGAATTAAAGGCATATGCCACCACCACCTGGCAATTCATCTCCCCCCCCCCCCATTTTGGTTTTTTTTTTTTTTTTTTTGGTGAACGTCTCTGACCTTCATTGCTCATGCAAAACCTCTCATGTGTTTCACGTGGCTAAAGCTAAACATACATTCCCATTTGTCCTGTGAAACCTCTGGCTTGAGTCACATCCTTGCTTTTGTATCCTCATCTGACCTGAGCATTTTGGCTTCCCTGGTTTCCCCACAGACTCACTCTGATCTTTTCTAATCTATACAATAATACAATCAGAATGCTCACATGACTTTATCTTCCCTCTATAGAGTCCTCCAGACTATTTGAATACAATGTCATTTGATTTTTCTGAAATGTCTTTATTATTCAGATTTTCATCAAGTTACACTATCTTTCAATGAGGTTTTAATTACAATTCTCAGTCCCTAAATGGTTGTTTTTATGTATCAACATGATAGAGGCATGTAGCTGACTTTGTGAATCCAATAGTACTCCTGAGGAAATTATCTGGAAAGACAGTTTTCAGATGAGGTTGTCATTTGAATTAGTAGAACTCGAGGAAAACAGATTGGCTTCCATGATGTGAGTTGAGCCCCATCTAATCAGATGAAGACAAAGGTGAGGTATGCTGACTGGATGGGATGGGATTCTTCCATACCTGTCTCAGACTCCGTCTTAAACTTCAAGTCTTCCCCAAGGTCTCCATTGGTCAGCCTATAGTACCCTTAACTGCATGAAGCCATTTGATTAAATAAATCTCCCTCTTCTAGAATTGGAGCCCTTTCTATTCTGATGTATTACCCAATTCAATCATCTTTAGTTCCTTGCTCTTTTAGTCAGGTCAGCAACATGCATTGTCTGCCTTTTAAATTCTTCCAGAATCTTCCAGAATCATTTATTTTAATAAAATCAATAGACTGGCAAACTATTACCAATTATTTTTATGTTTGTTATACATATTACAGGTGAAATTCTTAAAACACAATCATCTTAATTGAATGCAGATTCAATCACTAATAATTCTTTTTAAAATGTATTTTTAACTGCAATAGTTACATCACTTCCCGGTCCTTTTCGTCCTTTTCCTCCCCCCTGCTTCTTCCAAGCATACTCCCTCTAAGCTTTCCATACCTCCCACTCTCAAGTTCATAGCTTCCTTTGCTTTGATTATTATTGTTACGTATATATGCATATGTGGATTTCTTCATTGGCTCACCTCTCTGGACAGTAGCTAAGCTGTGGCCAGTGGCACAGCTCCAGGGAAGAAGAGGCAGGGTCTGAATGGGTCTGAGCATGTCTTTGGGGGAAGTGCTGAGAGCAACAGGAAACAGACTTCCTGGGAGACTATTGTCAGTGAAATATCTCTGTTTCTTGAAGCAAGGATGGTTACATTTATAGGAAGAAGGCATGGGAGGGTCCTTGCTACACAGCCATTTGTGAAGGCAGGGATATTGGAGTAGCCCTATTTACATGTGGAGTTAGTGTCTAAGGGTCAAAGTCCTGCAAGGGCACCTTCTGCATAAGGTGTGGTCCCACAAGAAAAAGAGGAAGATACGGTTTCTGAAAATGGGCTCAGCTCTAGGCTTCCAGCTACAACATTCAGATAAGCATTAACAAAACCACATTCTTTTGCCAGTAACCTTCTGTGAAGCAGACAGTATTTAGAATTTAGCTGGGTTTTGCCAAGGCTATGAAAGTGAGTAGCAGCCAAGCTCCTGCTGCTCTCAGGGTGAGAAAATCTGGGGTTCAAAGCACGCTTTGACCCACTCTTAGCTCTAGAACAGCCCCTCATGTCTATGTATGCACAAATATATAAATACAACTTACTGAGTCTGTTTGCTTTTAATTTGTTTGTATATGGTTTCAGGACTGACCATGCTGCTTTGGTGCTGTGTAGCAAATTTTTCCTGGGAAGACACACTACACACATCTACTTATCTCATACAGTTATCCCATTACAGACCGAAATATGGACACTACCAAAGTCCAACTTGGTGAACCAATGAGTTTTAATGAGGTTATTAATGGGAATACGGATGAGGGAGTAGTTACAGTAACAGAAATTACTCAAAGACAGTTACATCACCTAAGAGCCATTCCAGCATGGGTGACAGCTCCTGAAAGCTGGCAGCCTGGTTCACACTGTATATAGCTTGGTGGTAGCTCAACAGGCTGGAGAGTCATTTTCAGGTGGCTCAGTTGGTCTGAGTCTCCTCCAGGCATCCGGGCAGGTCATTGTTCTGTCTAAGCAGTTACTCTGGTCTCTGAATCTTTCTAGCTGCTTGGCTTGCCTCTGTTTCTTCTAGGAAGCTTGGATTGGCTGAGAAGGTTTTGGATTTGTTTTTGTTTTGTTTTGTTTTTCTGCTTAGCTTGTCTGAAAGTGATTCTCAGCTGTCTTTACTGTTTATGTATTCTTGGGGAGATAGGAGAATATCAAATCTGGTTTGTTTCAGGACTTCCTAAAACTCTTTAGAGTGTTTACTTCCTGTCTCAATGAGATTGCTTGCAGGGAAGGTATAATGTTTCAATATTTAGGATACATAGCAATTGGACAACCAATAAGTGGGCATGTCACTGGGAGGCTAATTCTCCCTCTCCCAACATTCCTTAGTTCTTGGAAATTCTTTGTCTAGGGGTAAGACACCACAAAACTACTTTCTATGTTAGCTACATAGTACATTGCTATTACCATTGTTCCTATCTGTTTATGTATCTAGCCCTAAGACATAATGCTTCACAGCAGATTTCCTGGTATTCTGGCTCTTACAATATGTCTTCTCCCTGTTTCACAATGTTTCCTGATCCAGAGATGCAGGAGCTATGATGTAGATGTTTTCAGTTGTGGTTATCTATGGTGGTCTCCATTTGCTATAAAGAGAACAGTATTTTATGTAAATTTTTTTCAATGTGATCTCAAATCTAAAATAACACATATTAAATTATGAAAACATTCTACTCTACTCTAACAATAGCATAAATATGGAAAGTAGGCTAACAAAGCACTTTTTTTGAAGTATAGTAAATTACATATACACAGCCATAATCATTATCTATTACTAGTATGTTTTACAAATACTGTTCATCTCATTGAGGCTGAGATCATGTAATGATGAATTAGCTCTTAAAACTGGTGGTCATGAGGGTCAAGGCCTGTATACCCCTATGTGTGAGTATACAGATACATATTTAGAATGTAGTTTGGAACTTTGTTGTTTTAAGACAGTGGTGGCTATAGGTTTTCCTACAAGAGTGATGCCTAAAATAGCTCTGGCTATGTCACAGTAGGCTCGGTTTTCATTACTAGGCATGATTTCACTCTTGTTGTGTGGGCCTTTTGTCCAGTTAGAGAGTTGTTTGTTTCCATCAGGAACAAATAACTGTTTGATCCTAGCACCAACTGATATATCTATAACACAACTACTGCACCTAAAGTTCAGATGTCATAGTGGAAGAGGGAGCTGAAAGATTGTAAGAACCAGAGGATTATGAAGTTTTCTGTGAGACTATGTAGCCTAGAAATGCCAGAAAAGATACATTCATGAAGTCCCATCGGCATGGCTGCCTAAAGAATATCTGAATAGGTACAGTATCAATAGACATGCTAACACAATAGGGTGAAATTATATGGGGCCTCAATCCTAGATAGAAAATTATAGGCAACAAAAGAATGGTACGAGAAGGAGAAATATTCTTCCCCAAAGAAGAGCTCTTCAGTTGTTTATTCAAAACCCAGTGGTCAGCCCTGAAATCAACCACATACAAGCAATGTTATATGTACTGAATAGATTGCATTTATATTTTTAGGTAACATCAAGTAAATAAATACGGGTCAAGAATTTTAGAGAAGCAAAATGGAAAGCAAAATGGAAAAGGTGGAAGGGAGAAAAGAAAAGGTGGAAAACAATGCAATAACCCAGCCCTTGTGACTAGTCCATATTACATGTAAATCTTATTTACATTAGAAATGTAAAAATCAATTACACTGATGGAAATATGAAAACATCACTTTGACACATATTTTCTTGTCAAGTATTGTAGAGGAATATTTCAGCATGGCTACTCTAGGGTGGAAAAAATATTGGTACATTCTTCAGTCCCAATATTTAGATAGCAGTAGTAGCACATGTCTTTAATCGGCAAGAAAGGCAGAGACAGAAAGCAGAGCTCAGAAGGAGTCAGTGTCAGGTGGGAAGTAAAATTTGAGATGAGTCAGAAGAAGGGCAGGCAAAGTGACAAATTAGCTCGAGTTGGCAGAGTGAGTCAGAGTGGGACATGCCCAACTCTCAGGATAGAAAAGCAGGCTCTCAGCTTACAGACAGAGGATAAGGCAGAGAATCACAGAGGCTGATTGAGGCAGTACTGGACAGTGAGAGCTCATAGAGACACAGATTCAGTCTTAGGAGTCTGAGGAAGAGACACAGAGGCAGTTTGCTAGAAGATATCAGTATCAGACAGTAATAGTGAGTCAGTTTGAAGCAGAACAGAGGAGAGCAGTTCAGTCTGAGGCAGTCAGAGAATCAGCCAGAATCTGCCATAGCCAGAGGAGTTCCATCAAAAACAATAAGCTGGCTCAGAAGATCAATTTAAATGAGTCAGCTTGAAAAAGAATTTGAGACAGAACAGCAAGTGAGTTGAACAAGAAGAGTCTGAGTTCAGGAGCTAGGTAGAGTGGCTCTGTCAGCAGTAAGTCTTGGAGGTTTAAATATTTTAGATTGTACAGATGCTGAAGCGTTCCATTTCCATGCTTAAGACTAGATTGTACAGAAGTCAAAGATTCTCCAGGAACAGGATTAGACAATGAATTAACCAAAGAATATACCAACTGTATTTTGCCCTGAATCTACTTCTACAAAGTAAAATCAGCTCTTTATATCAGCATACTTAAATTCAACAGTTCATAGACTTAAATCTATGCATTTATATAATACTGCAGAATTTCCAAATGAAACGCTCTTATATTTGAATAGATTCATGGAAATATCTGCCAGTGGTCAGAAATGTTCACCCTAACCTGAGAACAGTTTTAATGAAATGGCTTTTTCCAGAAGGAAACTTCCTCAGGAGAACTAGTTGCATATTACTAACAAAATTCATGACCAAGCCCTAGCACCTTGCTTGCCCTAAACCCCAGGAACAAGGGATTAAATCACATCATTCTATATGAGCTGCACTCTCTCAACTCTTAGTCATTCACAAATAATGTAAATCCCTAAAAATGTAAATCCTGAGAGATCAAGTATAAAAGACTAATCCCTGAATTCTTGTTTAAGGGGAAATAAATTTTCTCACTGTTCCACACACATAGTATCTAATATATGTGTAATACTAAGTTAAATATTGTATGCAAATTGGGCATTAACGTTTCATGGTCAGTTAGTATAAGTATTCCTTTGAGAAGGTGACAATAATGATGGATGATATTATAGAGGGAAAATTATAAAAGAATAATATATTCTAGGTACATGATATGAAAGCTGATTACTTATATTTGTGTATGGTCTTTGTGTCTTGAGAATATGTAGACAGAAACACAAGGACACTCATAAGAATAACATCATTACAGCTAAGAAGTACAAATATAACTCTGATGCTTGACTCAATTTCCATCATTACTCACTTAACATAAAATTCCTTAAGCACTATGCATTGTACAGAAAAATGCATTTATCTTGTTGTAAATATATAATAAAAGTGCATAACTTGTAAGTAAATGGCTAGTATACAGTAGCTACTCAGAAATGAGAGTAATATGATCAATAGCATGTAGACTTTTTTTTTTCTTTAGTACCTTTTATTTTTTGAGACAGTGTCTTACTGTGTGGAC
Source organism: Cricetomys ansorgei (assembly GCA_026225945.1). Taxonomy (NCBI): domain Eukaryota; kingdom Metazoa; phylum Chordata; class Mammalia; order Rodentia; family Nesomyidae; genus Cricetomys; species Cricetomys ansorgei. The sequence continues at coordinate 8,790,015 of JAMJFZ010001038.1, forward strand.
CAAGGTGGCCTCATACTCATAGAGACCCGCCTGCATTTGTCTCTAGTGTATGGAGATAAAAGGCTTGCACTACCATATCTATATTACTAAATTCACTGTATTGATTTTTATTGATTAAAAATTCCTAATATTTTGAGTGTCATTTAAGAATTATTATGCTGCCTGGCAGTGGTAGCACGCACCTTTAATCCCTCCACTTGGAGACAGACGCAGGAAGATCTCTGTGAGTTCAAGGCCAGCCTGCTCTACAGAGTGAGTTCCAGAACAGCCAGAGTTACAACAGAGAAATACTGTTCTTAAAAAATATTATACTAATGCCAATTTCAATGAAAATAATTTTTAAATGTCTTGAAATAATTCTTTTACATTATATTAATTTAGCTAATTATTGGCATGACATTCATTTCTTCTGTACCATGTTATTAATTGATATAGAAGAATAGAGTTAAAAGTAAACTTAAAAGTCATTTAATAGAGGAAGGAGAGATTCTGGTGTGTATTAGAAATTTTATCCAAGGAAGTAGAGAATTTATGACTGAAATCAGGCCTTCTGACACTCATATCTGTTTTTCTTTTGTTATGCTACTCTGCAGTTCTCACAATCCTACCATTACACTGATTTAAAAATAAGTTGTTTTTACTAATGAAGACTACTACTGTGATTGGAAATTAAATTTTTCAGTCTAATATTTATATGAATATTCCTTTCTGAGGTTTCTGCTTCTAAGCAGTACTTACACTGCTGAACAAATGGCTAGACAGTTTTCAGATCTCAATAAGAACAATATTACTAAATCTTTAATCATGCCCAGAGGCAATGCATCAAAGGAATCAACTACTGTATGATGAAGACTGCAATTAAATACTTTGTAATCTAGTAATGCATTCCATTAGACTTCTCTAAGAACATTCAAGGCATTCAAGTATTAGCATAAAACTCACTGCTCCTACTTTATATTTATTTCACGTACTAAGTACAATGAATAGAAAGGCACAGTCCCTGCCACCAGATACCTCTCATTCATCCATGGAACACACTGAATAATAATAAATGTGAACAAAAGGAACTATTTGTACCAAAATTCTGCTGCCACAGATTAATGACAGGTACATATTAGTCATTTAATAGAGAGAAATGAAGAAAGAAAAAACAAATGAGGCTTTCTGTCTGGCTTCTGAAAGCAAGACCAGAAATCTTTGGAAATATAAAAGCTACTATAGTGTCTAAATGAGTGAAATATTTGCTATTTCACAAATTAAACATGGGAAGACCAAGGATAGGGATCATGACTTTCAACTTTGCAGAGCTGAGAAATTTGCTGATGATAAGATAGAAGAATTCATTATCAGCCAAATAAATATTCTAAATGCAATCCTCAATCTCACTCAATTCTGTAAAGTAATTTCTCCCTGTAGAGATGTGCACCTTTGTGAATGTACATGTGTTTTATGGTAGGAATGACTATTTACCTGAAATGTCAATTTATATGAAGATTATGTCTGTCTATCCTTGGTAGACTGTGTGGGCAAATGAGAATGAACACTTTTTCTGCTATTGTAAAACTTGACTATCTCAGGTTCAATAAGGCTTCTGATACATGAATTTTCAACTGAAATAACTCTGTCCAATCATTGTCCTAGGAAAAAGGATTTAGCTTGTTTTAATTGAAGTAGGGAACAAAAAAGATGACACTGAACTCGTGTACATTTCTTGTTATACAGTACACACGACTAACTTCTAGAAGAGAAGAAACTGAGCCCATCTGAGACACTGAAGGTAGAATGTTCTACCGGGCTGCCAGACTTTCTACTCTACACTAATAATGATGTATTTGCTCTTTCTGAAGTGCGTGTAGTCTGCAGTGTAGCTGAATTTCTTTATCCCTATCACATAAAATAGAAGAAAAAAAGGGAACAACAGCGGTGTATTCTGTAATTTTAAATAATTATTACTAGGTAGTGTGATTTTGCTCCATTTAATAGGTAAGGACAAGAGAGCTTAAATTATATATGTATTGCAAATATATATATATATATATATATATATATATATCAAATATATATGCAATTAGCGAGTCTAATTGTTCAATCAACACCTTTGTGATAATTATAAAATAAACATGCAAATGGGTATATAACAAGTAGCTTTAAGAACTACTATGTTGTTCAAATATTTCTTAACATTTTCACTTTGAAAGGAGAATAATAAATAATAAAATTTGAAATAATAAAGTAAACACTGTTACTCACAAAAAATTTCTCCATAATAGGTGATAACCAATTGCTGTTTTAAGCCACTGAGACTTGTGTCATGTTGCAGCACCATAACTTAAACTCAGCCTACCAATATATTATCTGCTTTGTCCATAGCTATGCAATACTAAAAATGCTACCACTTTCTAAAACAGTGAACAGATATTTTTGCTATAAAATAATGATAAACTGTAGAGGAGTAGCCCTGTGTGTAAGGTAAGGTCTACATTCCAGGAACTACGTTCAGAGGCTTATGAACATGGAATGTAGAAACACCTTTATTCACAATATTCAGAAGGCAACGTTGGTCAAACCCTTCAATCCCTAGAAAAAACAGTGGAAGCAGACATGGGAAGTAGAATTCAGACGGACTGAGTGTCACACAGAAAATGATGTCTGAGCTGAGTCAGAGGTAATGGCAGAAAAAGTGACTAATCAGAGGAATAGTTAGCAGAGCAAGGACATGCCCAACTCTCAGGGAAAGGTGGGCTCTCAGCTCAGTTAAGGAGTTACATAGGAAAATAGCCAGAGACATAGAAGCAGACAGAAGTCAGTAAGAGAGTCCGTTAAATAGCATTTACAGAGTCACAGAGTCAGTTACAGAGGAGTTAGAGAAGCTAAGGCTAGAGTAAGTTAGTTATAGAGCAGACAGAGGCAGGATAGAGCAGTGAGAGTTCAGGGAGAGACACGGAGTCACAGCAGAGCTCTGCAGAAGAAGCCCAGAACAGAGAATGAGTTGAACCAGGAGAGTCAAGAGTTCAGAAGGAGGAATCAGAGTAGCTCAGTCAGCAGTGGGTCTCAGAAGGTTAAGGCTGAACCCTTTCAGTTCAAGGCTTAAGACTAGATTGTAAAAAGGGCTCTAAATACTCTAGGGCTCCAGGCTAGAACTAGTGATTTAATTAGACCAAAGAATAAACTGTCCTCTGCTCTGAACCAATGTCTACATCTGGGTGAATCAACATCTATATCCAAATCTACTTCTACAACAAATGTTTGATAAAATAGATATATTTAATTTGAATTAAATGTATATATGTATTAAAACATCACATGGCACTATATTTATTGAACAACATATGTCTTTATATACTAATTAAAGCTAATTTAGAATCTGGAGAGCTGGCTCAGCAGTTAAGAGAACTTGTTGCTCTTGCAGAGGACCCAGGTTTCCCAGCACCCATATGTTGGCTGAAAACTATCTGCAATTCCAGTTGCAACGAAAGAGAAGCCTACTCCTGCTATGGTGCACAGACACTCATGCAGGGAAAAAAAAATACACTCATCACATAAAATATAAATATTTAGAATATTAAAAAATAAAGATAACTTGAACACAGATGGATTCCTTTCATTCCTCCCTCTTTCTGGGAACCCAGCACTGCCATCTGTGGTTCTGTGCATGCCTGTGTGCCACATTGTTAGTGCTTTCCTCTGGTTCTCCCTGGCCCTCTATCCTGGACTTGTTAGGAACCTCAAAGAGAGACTGTTCATTTTACTGAGTGCCTGCTGGTGAGGTCAGAAACTGGTCTTTCTCTTAGCTGAGTTAGAACTAACTCTGCTACTCCATTAAAGAATCAGTACTGAGGGGCCCCAACAATGATCTTCAAATCTCACCCAAATTATTCAGATCCTGTCAAACTGGATTAGCATAAAATAAGAATCAAAATGCCCACTTAGCAATGGGGAGCCAGACATCCATACCAAAAGACTACCTAACCAGTCACCTAACCCATGTGTCCAGAGGCATCACTGAAAAAACAAACAGCATGAAAAAAAAAAAAAAAGACAATGTGTCTTCTCCAAAAGTTAATAATCCCATAGTAATGGTTCTCAATGAGATCACATTGAATGACACTCAAGACAATGAATTCAAACGAATAATTATAAATACATCCAAGAATTAAAGAGGAAATGAAGTTAGTATATAATAATAGAATTCAACAGAGAATGCTAAAGAATGCATAAATGAGGGATAATGTGTTTTTCTAGTGTTGTTTTTGTTGTATTTGAAGACAGAAAAGAATTAACAGAACATTAATGATTTGAAACAATGGAGCAAAATTTGAGACAGGGAGTATTTAGGAAGGGAGGAGGTGGGGAAGTGAGGGAGATGAGGGACAGTGAAGAGTGTGTTGAAAGAAGAGTGTATTGAAAAAGATGCATGCACATTCACGACTTTGCAAGCCATGGGTTGTTTTTAACAGAATTTAAAGTATGAAGTTATAAATTTTTATTCCATGGAGTAAGCCTGCCATCCAGAAATATTTGGTAATGCCCATAACACATATAAATTTAAAAGGAATAAGTTAAAAAATAAAATATATTAATAAATAAAAATGAGAATTAATAGGGAGATACCCTGCATGTTCAGATAAAGTCAGGATTACTAAAGAGAAAACCTTAGTGTTAGTGTAGAATATATTATTATTTGTTGATAAAGTACAGCCCAGAAGCTTCCAAATCAATACTGGATGGTACCAGTATTGTATTCGAGGTTCCCCACTAGAACTAGATAAGGTTTTATTGCTGAAGATTGCACTCACCTTGTTTACAACTTATAGAAAAATAAAATTAGGGTAGAGCTGGCTAGTTTTTATAATGCTGCAAGGTGCTATACAGGCTTCTAGGCGAAAGGGTCTTGCACAACTATAAATGCTACTGTCCTGGTTAAAATTAACTGCCTGTCAGGTCCCAAAGAAACTAAGGACAAACAGCTAACTGTGCTACCTGATAGCATACCAAAGCACAGGCTGACCTCTAGGCTCTCTTAGTACCCTTGGCTCTTCTCAGATCTTCTCACCCTTCCCTCTACCCTAAACCTCTTCAGCCCATGGGCTTTGCTTCCCTTCCCCCAACTTCTGATTCCTGTATAACCCTGCCATTTCAGCCATGTACATTTTTGGCGTTTTGTCCTCTTGTTCCTGTCTCTTGGTCTTCTGTTTTCCTCTCTTCTCTTCCTCTCTCACCCTTCTCTCCCCACTCATGGCCTGGTTCAGTCTGTGGGTCATGTTTTGTCTGCTACTTTATTTCCTTGCTCTGGAATCTTCCAGAGGCATCTGGATGTAGTTTCCATCGTGTATACAGTAAAATCCTTCTCAGCAACCACACCTTTGAATTGTCATGTCCTTGTTCATTCACTGCCGACTTGCCACTGTCTAGCATCATCTGAAAAGGGAGTTTTAATCTAGTTCAGTGGTTGATATGTGAACATGATTGCCAGGGCTCTAGGCAAGACCGAGTGATTTAATTAGCTAAAGAATGAAAAGCCTCTGCCCTGAGTCTACATCTACTATTTTAGATTTTATTATTTATATTTCTTACGTTTATATAAATATATTTGTATTTATTTATATTATATATTAATTATATTGTAATGATTTGATATCATAATAGTAATAAATTTAAAGATTTTTTGTTATAATTTATTGATAAGTATATTTACAAAGTATAAACCAAAGAAAAATAAATTCTTTTCTCCAGTAAGCTGCTTTTGACCTCAATCACAGGATCACGATGAAAAGAAGAATACCTGTCAATGACAATATTGACCTGCAAGGCAAGATGAGCCCCCCTGGTAAAATCGTGGCAAGACAATTGTGGGGATAAGGTAGGGGAACCACTTTTTAAAATTGAATTTGAGCCTTATTCCACCAGAGGAGGTGTAAACCAGATATAAACCTGGTACTGTAAACTCAGTCAAGCCATGCCTGAGGCATCTTATATCCTAGGATTGAATTTGCTATTGTCTCTAGCTAAAATTTCATAGTGCCAAAAAAAATGCTATTTCAGTCTTTAATCAGAGAAGATTCTCTTTGCAGTGAATGCCTGTGAATGCAGAGATACATGGCTAGTGCTCAACCTTAGAACAGACATTTGTACCATCTCCTTTAAAGCTCTGGAACATTGCAGAAGAGGAAGTATAAAGAATATTAGAGACAAGAGTGAGAAGATCTGTTTTATGCTGTCTTCTGGGCTTGGCACAGCCAGTGTTGTCATGGCCTCCCAGCAGATGAGGCTGCCTTCAATGGGTCAACATAAGATGTAGTCAATCAAGAGTTAATTATGAGTGGAGCAGGGACTATTCTTCTTTGTTGAACTGTTGTGTATTGGTGAATTCTAGGAGTGAGGGAATAAATGTCTTCAGGCTCGATGGATACTTATGGTCACAGGTGGTTAATCAAGTTGGTATGTCTCAACAAATAAATTACATGAATGTTGAAATGAAACTTGTAGAGAAGGCTGGATGTAAATACCTTGTTTCAGAATAGAACAGAAGGATCAGGTTTATAGTCATAGGATGTAGCCTATACGTGAATGAAATTGTCAAAGGACAAATTGAATAAAAGTTATAAAAATCCACAGGCTGGAGAGATGGCTTAGTGGTTGAAACAAGTGGCTGCTCTTCCAGAGGACCCAGGTACAATTCCCAGAACCCACATCACAGGACAGCTCAAAACTGTGTATAACTCCAGGCCCAAGGAATATGATGCACTCTTCTGGCCTCTTCAAGACCCAGGTACATATGTGGTGTGCAGATACACATACAGGCAAATCATTTCTACACATAAAATAACATAATTTTAAAATTTGTTAAATTATAACTAAATATTTTGAATGAAGAAAATCAAACCTTCGTTAGAAAAGGGAGGATATAGCACTTAGATAGATAGCTGCATTTGTCACTTCTACCTCACCGTAGCTAAAAAAATGTATATTCCAATAGATGGTAACATCTCATTTAGCATTTTTACTTTCCAGTTTATGTATTTCTTTTACTCATTCTGTTTGATGTTTGTTGAGCTTCTTCTATCTGCTAATTTACATCTTTCATAAATTATGGAAAATTTCATTCTTTATCTATGAAATAATGCTTCTCTCTCTACTCTATTCATCTAACATGATGAATCACTTTTTTGTTAGAACTTCTAATTCTCTGTATCTGTTTACTTTTAGATATTATGTTCATTGGTCTCTCTGAAGGCTATGTTTTATTAAATTATTTAAAATTTCATTTAATTGAGTCATTCTTTTTTCAGCAGTATCCACTTTCTTGTTTAATCCATATTCTGAGTGTTTTATGCAAGAATAATTTACTTAAAAACTTTATTGCCTTACTTTTCATGCCTGTCTATTGATCACCCATCTTTGGAGTCTCAGTTTTATGTTTTCAAAGCTTACATTTGCAGGGAAACATCTATACAAAGTTCAGATAAATTCATGACTGAAACACTAACTAAGCCTGTTCTTTTATGGGGTAAACTCATTAATGTAATTGATGAGTATGAGCTGATTTTTGTGTTATTTCTGGACTAACGAAGCATATATGTTGAAGAGGCTAAATTACACTAAGAAATAACACTTTTGTTTCTATGATGTGGAGCTCAATGAGGACATCTGATAAACCACTTGCATCCCTATCAGTAGTAATGCCCAAGATAGGCATGCTACTTGATAGAGACTCACTACTGACCATTCTTGCTAAACCACTTTTCAATGGACCCTATGATTTGTCTTCTTTCCTGAAGCCTAAATCTGTAATGGGCATTTTGTGTGCAGCTGTAGCAATAGGACCCTAAGACCCCAAGAGTATGTTGCTACAAATGTCATATTATACATTTTCTTTCAAGGATCCAGTATTATTGAAATTTTTAAAATTGTTTATTTGTATGATTTTGAAACTGTCTTACATTTTTAACTAGTGTATATTTATATGTAAATTTTCATAAAGTTAAACAATTAATTCACTAAATGAGATAGTACATGCGGAAAAATATAAACTTTGAATTGCCGATTCTTTATCTCAAGCTATACCCTATTTTTCAATCCAAATTCGGAATCTTTGATGTTTGAGAAAGGTTTTCCTTTGTTGAATATACAAAATTGTATACAATTTTTATTATTTGTTTTAGTGATTTAAGTTAGTACATTCCTAGTTAATGTTTTTGAGAATAAACATATAAAAAATAATATTGTATATATTATGAAGCTTCTAATATAACATGTTAATAATAAAATGATTAAAATAGGCAAAAAACACTAAACACCCAGTTGCCATTTTATATTACCATGATAGTATTAAGATACACTGAAATGCACAGTTTCAGAATACAGATAATTCCCATAAAATGTGTGAAGATTTAGTTATTTCATTTATGTATTTTATAATTGTAAGTTGTGCTTGGCTATAAGGACTTCTAAGGTTATATAGTAAAATGTGTAGTTCTCTGAGTTTAAATACATCTTATTATTCATGTACTAAAATAGGATACTAGCCTTTGTCTCTGGGATTTGGGATTATTATATGCAATATCAGACATTAATATAGTGTTCCAAATCATACTTAAAATTTATGATATACTTAATTTTAATAAAATATTAGGAGAAATGCCATGTTAAATTAGATCTGCAAGCTATGTGTGGTGCAAACAGTTTTAATCCCAGCACACATTACTGGGGAAGCAAAGGCAAGTAGCTCTCTATGAGTTTGAGGTTAGCCTGACATCCATAGCAAGTTCCAGACCAGCCATGGGTACATGCTGAGACCTTGTCTCAATAAATCAAAAACCAAGCAGAACAGAAAATCTCTATCTTCACACTAAAGTGATTGTGTAGTTTAGATTCTCTATCATATAGATACTTTCAAAAACATTAAATAGGAATAATAATCAACTTATTTCATTAAAAAAATAGTATTAATCATAATCAGGTTTGTATATTTCCTCACTCAGTTTATGCTGACATTTTGGGAATGAAGAATGGAATCTCAAAATGATGGAGTGATGGTTAAAGTTTAAAATCTCTACCAAGGTTATATCAGCCTAGAAGGGAAAAATCACTTTCTCCTGTGTGAGCATTTCTGATACTGGTAGGGATACTGTCTTGCCTAATAAAAATGAAGCCCCAGGTCTCAATTCTGTCATCTAACTCCCTTATTCACCAGGCAATAAACACCTTTGTTGAGTTTTGCAGAAAGTGTGAAGTTTGACAGTTGTTCTATCTATGATGTTTGACTAAAGTGTGGTGATAATTATCTAAGGGTCTTTGTCTGGTTAGCTCACCCTTTTTTAATAGTGTTCTAGAGACAGAAGTCTTTTCTGGAATCCTTTTTTAATGTAAAGTTTCCAGAACAAGAACAAAGTATGGATACATGAAGACGTAGCACCATATCATTTCTAAAGTCAAAGGAACTTGGAAATAAAATATTTAAAATCTCTTTCTTGAAGATTTGTGGCTGGGTTGGTGTCCCAGTCCAACCTCTGGAAATCTTGCCTGATTACAGAGAAGCTTTACCAGGGGTCCTCGCTAGGTTCATCCTAGTAGATTCTAGAGAGATTCCACTGGACTAAGGTCTCTCCTGTAGATCATCCCCTATAGAGGAAGAGCCCTGTGTGAAAGTTAAGGTCTACATTCCAGAGGCCTTTGTGGTCTGGATGGAATGTAGATACACCTTTAATCCAGTAATCAGAAAGCAATGGTGGTCCACCCTTTTAATCTTTTCCTTTAATCTTTAATCCTTTCCTTTAATCCTTTAATCTTTTCCTCCTAAGTCTAGATGGTGAATCCCCCACAAATACATATATTTTTAAAGTATTTGGCTTAGTGAATAATATAAATTTAAAATTTAAAATTAAAATGTTTTCAATTTTACCATTTCTTTTCTTTTTTTTTTGGAGTTAGCAATGTGACTAAATTATCTTTTAAATAAAGAATATGTAATACTATTTGTAAATGAGGATGGTTCACAAAAATAAAAGAACAAGTAGATGTTTCTGAAATCCTACTGTTATTTTTTTCAGAACACTCTTTTTAAATATTAATTTTGTGTAGCTAGTTTACAAAGTAATGAGTTTTGTGGTGATTTTTTTTCATATATATACCTATATATTATTCTTTGTTTTTTGTAAAGATTATATGTTACTTAATTATACAAAAACATGATTCATAAAATATTCTGCCTATCAGGAAATACTCCAGGTATTTTACAATGAACAATATAGAGCACACAAAATACACAACTGCACAAACAACCAAAATTAGTAATAAAATCAAACTTAAAACTATACACTTTGTTCTTATCAGCTCTCCTAATCCTTCTCTCATCTTCTTGCTTACTTCCATCCTTTCCCATAATAGTTTCTTTTTTATCATATATATGTAGATCTCTCTCTCTCTCTCTCTCTCTATATATATACATACATATGTATATACATATATATGGCAGAATATATATATACACATATACATGTAAATATGCATATACATGTATATATGTATGAATATTTCTTTTAAAATGTATTTTTAAATATTTGTTTTATCATTTTTCACTATATGTTTATACGTGTAGTGGGGGGCACAGGGATACATGCATATGAGTTCAGGTTCAAAGTGTTCCTCTGGAGTTACAGGTGGTTGTGTGCCTCTGACATTGCCTCTGCCTTTTGCTGGCAGCCAAACCTGAATCCGCTGGAAGAATATTCAGTGCTCTTAAGCATTGAGCCATCTCTCCAGGCCCCAGTTACTTTCTAATACACACTGTCTTTCCTTCTGTCGCAGACATTACATGACCTTCTCTTGCCCTTTCTTTCTTCCTTCCTCCCATTAGATCTTTCTCCCAACTCATCGTTGCTTTGTATTTTCATATAATGCACATTTATCTGTATACTTTCATGTGTACATAAATAAACCTAGGCATATATTCATATAATATATTCCATATATCGTTTTAAGCTTCCATTTTATTTTTTTTATCTGATTTTGTAATTCTATCCAATTTTAGTTGACATAATTATCTCTAATTCTATACATTTTCCTAGTTTGTAATCATTTCATTCTTTCTTTAAATTCCAGTGAAATATGTATGTTACATTTTCTTTATCCATTCATCTGCTTGCCTCACCTGTTAAATGAGCATATCTTGATTGGAAGATCTGTATCATATTTCATAAAGTTCATTGTTAGGTAATACCATTGATGCCTTCTGTCTCCCATCATCCTGTAAAATACCTTCAAACAATTTTTGATAGTGTTCATTTGTTTTCTATTTTTGATATTATAAGTATATATGTCATAGAATATTTTTCTCTGATTATTCCTATTCAAGATTTTAAATGCATCTTGTGTTTGAATGTCCATGTCTTTCTGTAGATCTGGGGAATTTTCAATAATAATTTCATTGACTAAATTCTCTATACCCTGAGATTTCTCAGTAATTTCTGCTTTGTGTCGTTCTATCAGGGATTAACAAGACTAGGGGTGTGTTTGACTTGGCCTACTTCTTTTGGGTTATTGCCCATTTTTTTAACCTTTACAAATATTCTATCACTGCTTTTATGAATTCACAAAGTTTGTCTCTCACTTGAGAGGCTTTATTTTTGTTTTGTCTCTTGTCCTTGACTGTGTCACATAGAGGCAGCATCTTGTCCAGTGTCTTATCCAGAAGTCTCCTGTTACTCTCTATAAGGCAAATTTATCATAATACATTGATGTATTATGTATGTATCATACATATATGTATGTATACAAATGTATCATAATACATTGCCTTCAAAGAAATTCATGTGAAAGATAGCTAAGCTTCTCTTAGAACAGAAAGTGCAATATTATGAAATAATAAATAAAAGGATAGGCATCTTACTCTTCTGTGAGTATATTAACAGAGTATATTCGGGACCTTAAAATTTCAGATATTTGCTTCAGGTGTTGTTTTTCAAATAATATAATAGTTATATTCCATCACTTAAGAAAAATATATATTAAATATACTCCCCCATCAGCTTAAAGGAATGAAAAAACAACTTTCTAGTCAACTGACCATGCTTTTTCTGTCTTGTTCTTCTATTATTCTGTAGGGAGACATTGTCTGGGATCTGAGGATGATTCTGATGTTTCACTTTAAGAGGTGTAAGATAACTCTTCTCAGGGCATCTGAAAAATGGTCCATGTCTTCTGCCCGAAACTTGAAGATGCTGAATTTATGATGCCTGGGAGAAGACTCACACTGAATAAATTTATGATTGTTGGTGCTGGTCCCATTTGAGGATTTATGATAACCTACCACCTTCCAACAGCAGAGAAACTGAAATGCTATGTTTAATTCAAATTCCATACTTGAAATTCTGATTTATTAGAACATTCATTGTATATTGTTTGCTATAAAATACAAATGTATTTTTAATGAAGACTACATTTGAAATGTTATATTTTTAATTGAAGTGGGGGGTCCAATGAGAAGCACATTTATAAACACTTTTAATAAAATCACTGCTAAAATTAATCCTAAGTGAATTTCAGTGTTGCAGGGGAAGTTTGTCATGACTCCATTATCAACAATATTATTACATGTAGCTGAAATTCACCATGTGCTTATTATGTTCAATAATGTAATACCATACAATGGTTATACTAACTATCCTAATTAGATTACTACATTCTCCCATTTCTTATATGCTGGAAGTTGCAATTATTTTATTATATAGAAGAATAAAGTGAGAATTTCCTAAGCTAACTTCCTCAGCCAAACTCAGATACTGGTTTAGACAAAGGAATATGGTATTCATTTGTACATTTTCAGTAGAGCACTTGCCTTCTGTTAAAAGTGGGTGACAATTAAAAATTCATATATATGATCTTTCAATTTGATTGGAAAATTTAGTTATCATTCAAGATCCTTTACTGATCTCATAATAAAAGATTTGTCTGCTTCCACACAACAACTAATCACAGTATCTTTGGTAATTTTAATCCTAATTAGATAAAAGTCTAATTTTTGAATCTATTTGTGGGGTATTCCCCATCTAGCCTTAGGAGGAAAAGAAGATGTTATATTGGTTATATAATATCTCAAACTTTGATATTTATTATTGAAGTATTTTGAACCTACTAAATGTCACTATGCTAGAAGCAAAAAAGAAAAAAAATGTGTGCTCAAAGAATTGGAACAAATAAATTTGTTTTTCTTTTTAAAAAATATTTATAATTTTGTATTTTACATGTATGATTGATTTGACTACATGCGTGCGTGTGCACCATGTGTATAGCTGTTGCAATGAAGGTCAGAAGATGGCATTCAATTCCATTGGGCAGGAGTTAATATTGGTTGTGAGCTGCTCTGTGGGTGCTGGGAGCTGAACCTGGGTCCTCTGCCAGAGCAACAAATGTTCTTACATGCTGTGCTATCTCTCTAGCTCCTAATGGGTTTTGCTTTGTTTGTTTATTTTTAGAAAATATTTCTAATGTAGTTTATCATTTTCTAAATATACCACAGCTTTATAAAATTTGTTAAGACTTCATGTGTGCGTCCACAGAAAACTTTCTTTTTATTATTTTGTTTTAGTGTGTGCATACTGCACATGTGTGTACAAGTTAAAGTGTGTGTATCTATGTGTGCATTTGGTTCTGTGAACATGTATGTGTGCATCTGTGTGTGTGTGCTTATTAAGGGAAGAACTCAATGTCAGGTATATTCTCCCATCACATTTGATCTTAGCTTTTGAGACAGGTTACCTAGCTGAACCTGGAGCTCACAAATGGAATAGACAACCTGGCCAGAAAGCCACAAGGGTCCTCCTAACACTGCTTTTCCACAGTGTTGAGATTATAGGCAGGCATTCAGTGTTTGGCATTTTAAATGAGTGCTTTGCAGTTCTTATACTCATGCTGCAAACACTCTATAGAGGCATAGCCATTTGCCTCCACTCCTTGTAGAATATGTTCCTTATTGACGCTAATAAACATACTTTCTCACACAAGACAAATATTATTTCTGACATTGATTAAATTAAAAGCAATCATAGTATTTGGAGGGTTATTTTAAATTGTTTTCCTGCTTCTTCTGAAAGAAAAATGAAAATGGAAATCTAGAATAAGACTTAACCTCAAGTACCCATATGTATATAGTCACACTATTACCTAAATAGATGTCTTTTTACAGACACAAATTCTGATTTAATGTGGCTTAAAATATTTCATTAAAAATACTCAGAAGTGTTCATTCATTTCATATAATCACAAATCTTTAAACATGGAAAACATTCTCAGAGTTCACATGCACATTCAAGAATTCTGAACACTCATTCTGGAAGAAAAAAAAATCTCATAAACTTCTATCACGTAGCTTAGGCATTGCCCGTGCTATTGGAGTTACTACTTGGTAGTAATACGACCAAGTACCATAATGTGGGGTACTTGGTCATAGTACCCCACATTTTCAGGAAACTGGAAATGTAGAAATGCTGTGTACTTTGAGCTACGTATAGTGGTACATTCCTTTAATACCAACACTGGGGAGGCAGAGGCAAGCAGATCTCTTCGATTTGATTTTGATGGCAGCCTCATCTACATATTGAGTTCCAGAATAGCCTGAGCTGGGTAGTGAGACCCTGTATCAACATCAATAGAAACAACAACAAAAATGAAAGAAGAAAGAAAGAAAGAAGGAAAGAAAGAAAGAAAGAAAGAAAGAAAGAAAGAAAGAAAGAAAGAAAGAAAGAAAGAAAGAAAGAAAGAAAGAAAGGAAGGAAGGAAGGAAGGAAGGAAGGAAGGAAGGAAGGAAGGAAGGAAGGAAGGAAGGAAGGAAGGAGGGAGGAAGGGAGGAAGAAAGGAAAGAAGAAGAGAAATGCAGACTTATACTTTGACAGAGCTCTCAAGATTTTCCACATCTACCACCACTTGGGAATTGTCTTAGAAGATTTTAGATAATTTTTCAAGTGCAAATAACTAACTCAACTTCACCTTAGTTTATTATTTTTATACAAAGTTGTTGAGATTAACCTATTATCCGTTTATCAGCTGATTTACATTTACAGTGTTTAATTTGCTCTTTTGTTAATGGTAGACTAATAGGAAAATGCGGCTTCATTTACTCCAGACATAATTATTAATACCAACCCTCATTTAATATATCATACACCATAAAATAGTATATCCATATATCTATATGCATATATTTTCACACATATATATATATATATGTATATGTATATATATATAAAATAGAATAAATATAAATTCAAAAGGATGCATCTGAGTTCAAGAGGATTTAGGATTGTGTGTGTGTGTGTGTATATATATATATATATATATATATATATATATATATATATATATATATCCTCCTCATAGCAGTTGTTGCTGGAGATGCAGGAATAAAGTTTGAGAGGAAAGCTTGAGAATTTAGTTGCTGGGTGAAACCCCCCAAAAAAAATATTAGAAGAAGGAAATGAATCAGGAGCAATAATCACTGGGTCAGGGCTAGATGCATGAACCTGATGAACATGTAGATGGAAAGGAGACAGAGTAGCCTACATCAACAGTAGGTACCCTCTGAGCCAAAGTTTGAGGAACCATCTGAGCATCCTCAATTCTTGGTGCACATGGCAGGTTATCAGATGGTAAGTTTTTGCAAAGCCATGCCATCACAGAGTTAAATGTCTATCATGCAATCTTAAGCCTGATTTTCTTGAAAGGATTTTTAACCAACTCATGTGCTCTCAAAATCTCAATTCAACCAGGTAAATACATGGCATGGCTTCCTTTGTCTTCCAAGAAACAAATCATCTACCAGGCTGAGTTGGATGGGTAGTGTCTGACATAAGTTGCAGTTTCTATGTCTACCCTGGGACTGGAGTCATCCTTTGTTCTCAATAACATGTTGAAAAGTGATTGTAAAATGGAATCTCCCAGGGCAATGCACACTTTAAAAAAATTACTATTTTATAATATGGAGTAAACAGAATAGAACTTAATATGATTTCAACAGATGAAGGGTAATAGTGTCAGTGCTAAATTCCCTTACAGAAACGATCTTCCCAGTCTGCATAATATGTAAATAAAATTATTCAGCATGTTCCTTTTCGTGCTTACTGCCTTTCATCTGACAAGTTTTGAAATGTAGTGATGTTAAATCTTGCAGTGGCTTATGTTTTCCTATTATTTTCCAATGTATTGTGACATGGGTTAAAATTTTTTTTTAGCCAATCTAGCATTGGTAATCAACTGGTTTCTAGATTTTGATTGGACTTAGTTGTGCTGCTTTGACCATGCCCGTACAAGCTTATGCAGAATGTGTGGCAGCGTAACAGTTCAGAACAAAATTCTCTCTTTGGAGTCTGCCTTTTTCATAACAAAGCTACACTTGTAAGATGTTTCTATATTGCTGTTTACATTAGTGGAGGCTCATTCATTCTCCTTTCCTCATAATAGCGGGTGCTATGTTTTGATATGTGCATTTTGGTGATATTTTTCCTGCAGATGCACATTTTCCTGATTTAGATTGAATTTCCCTAAGATGATGTTTGCCCCAGAGAATGACTGTGAATAGCCTCCTCTCTCTCTTCCTCTTTACTGCCATCCTGAAACGGCCTCTACTCAGCAGAACACTAATCAATGCTCAGAAGCTCAGTAGCATGAATTGTTATTGCTTTCATCCTTTGGAAACTTGAGAAAACACCTTATTTAGAGAATTAAAATGAATATAACATCCAAACAATCTAGTAGCCACTGACTTAAGATTGGATTCTCCCTCATTGGAGTATTTTATAATGATGGCACAGCAATGCCTGATTTACTAGAAACCTTTTGTCATTAGTCTTTCGTTTTACAGAATGCATTAACTTCTATTTTCTTGAAACTTAGAAAGTTGTAGGAGAAATTTTAGTGTAGATATTTTTCAAAATGATATTGCATATAAAGCTGATTATTTTACTCTTCATTTTTCTTCCCTACTGGCTCTGGGCTTTGTTCCAGTGTATCACATGCTGGACAGTTTGTCAAACATTGACTTCCTCTGTCCTAAGAAACTGTCCAAGTTGATTCCAATTTTTTATGCCTTGGTGTTTAGTCTACATAAAATCCAATGTGTTTTTTTTCTTTAATTACTTAAAAAAGCTTCATTACTTATTTAAAAATCTTCGATTACAAAATTAATTCCACTACTCAGCGTATTCAATTTGAAAATTTATTGCTCTACCTTTAATACACAATTTCAAAATTTTTATAAATTGTATACAAGTCTGGTTTATTAATTACTTTGTCTCCTGTTTTGAGGTAATATTATTGCTGAAAAGATATGGTGATTAAGAACTGTTCAAGACCATGCTTGATGAGACTGAAATGATTGGCTATACCATATCACCAAGAACAAGAAACAGGGGCTCCTACTAGAGCTAGGCCACAAGCTTAAAGGCTCATCAGATAGTAACCCACATTTTCTAGTAAGGTTGGAATTTCCAAAGGTTTTATACAGTCTCCCAAATCTTGGGACAATTGTTAAAACTCATGAATCCACTGGGGTTGTTTAATATCTGAACAGTAGTACTACATGTTGAAAACAAAGCTTACTGAGTAGTAGTGATAGAACAGGATTCTCAAAAATGAATACAAAGGCAAAATATCTTTCTCAGTTATTTTCAAATGATTTAAAATGTCAAGTACAGTAATTGTTTTCTGTTGCTTATTTTACCTCTGTCCCACGTCATTTCTGTGTAGATGAGAATACGTATTGACATATTATGCTGAAAAAATTCAATTCTGGTATGATAGCAGGAACAATATTTAATAAAATTAATACTATTCTTGAGAATATTATATCAAAGAAATGTTTCAGATAGAGCTAGGCAAACAGAGGAGCTTTTATTCAAGACTTTGCAAATATACATCAGAGTGCCACAATAGGGGAAAGAAAGTAAACTCAAATCTGTTGAACTGAAAGATGGGGGGAGGGTTTAAAAGTGTAATGTAAGCTTCAGAATGTCACTGGAGTACATTAAAGATGGAATTTGTTCAACTATTTTTTTTATCTCTCTCTGTAAATGATAATGAGTTTCCAGGTTTGAATTCTACACTATCACAGAGGCCAGAAGATTGAGTGATGACATTTCAAACAGATGCTTCATCTTTACTTGGGAAGATGTTGTTGTCATGTATATTTGCGTCTCAAATAGCAAAGATATAATCAGGGATTATGCTGGTTTAATAAAGTGGTGGTTGTAGGTTTTCCTCCAAGATCCATAACTTCACTAGCCCTGAGTAGTTGGTTAGGTTTCCAGCATACTGTTCATCAGTCCTTAAGTCCAATTATAGAGCTGCTGGTTACCACAAAGATACACACACAGCTGTTACATCCTTATGGTTGTCATGCTATGTTGATTCTTTCAGTTCATAAGCATCACATCTGGGTAGGAAAATGCATGTTGTCTTCAGCAATATGGACTAACCTTCCAACTCTGGGTGACAACCAAGGGCAACAGCAATAATTTTTATGTTTTGAGAGTCTCTTGGAACCCTGACCATCAACTCAAAAGCAGGCTTCTCATGCATAGTCTTGGATTATATATTAGATTTTCTATGGTACTTGGAGTAGCATTGTCATCTTAAATGGGAAGATTTCATTTAAATCTTCTATGTATGTATATACACGGAGTTAGAGGTATTTCTAAGTAGATAGAAAACAGTATGATTCCCTGTGACTTTTCAGACATTCTTATCTTTATTTTACTATCTTTATTCCATATTTACATCTCTTCCCTTTCTTTAATTAAAGCTCCTACTCATGCTCATGGAATACGAAAATAGCTTTACCAATTATATCTGACATGGATCAGTATTTAGAATATATAAAGAACTAGAAATCCTGAAAGTCCAGAAAGTAAATAATTCAATTAAAAATGAGTGTATAGATCTAAACAAAGAATTCTCAAATTATGTAACACAAATATCTGAGAAACACCTTTAAAATGTTCAATGTCCTTTGTCATTAGAAAAACTCAAATTATACATTTGAAATTTCATCTGACCCCTATCAGAATGGATGTAATAAATAAAACAAATGACAGTATATGCTGGCAAGGGTGTAAGCAAAGGGGAATATTTATTGATTAGTGGTTCACGTTCAAGGAAATCAGTGTAGAGGTTTCTCAAAAAACTGAACATTGAAATCCTACAGGATCCAGCCATACTACTCTTGGGCATATACCCAGAGGACTTTACAATTTACTACAGAGATACTTGCTCTGTTAATAACAGCCAGAAATTGGAAATAATCTAAATGTAAATCAGCTGATAAATATAGTATGTTTTCACAATGGAAAACTATCTTCAGCTATTAAGAAAAATAAAATTATAAAATTTTCAGGTAAATGAAAGTCTGGATGGCCAGGAACTTGAGGCTGAATTTTCCAGAGACATGGAGTAGAACCAAACAAGACTGGCCAAAACAGAAAAATAAAAATGAATGAAATGATTCCTAATGATATTCTACTATGTCCATAGATTGGTGCCTAGCTTGATTGTCAACAGAGAGGTTTCCTGCAGCAGCTGATGGATAAACTAGACACAATCATCCTAACAGAGGTAAAGGAGACTCAAAAGATAAATACTGCACTTTAAAAATATTTATATATGGATGTTGGATTTTTATCTTTCTATTTGTGTCCTTCACTTAGAATAACCACAATGTTGGTGAATTTAGTAATTGACAAGGGAAAAGGAGGTGACCTTCCATGGAAAAGGGAATACAGTGTTATAAAGAGATGTAGAGGTATTTAAATAGAAAGGTTAAATGGTACAAGAGATGGAAGAGCACGATAACATTAAATGAATTTTGAAAGCCACATGGAAATATACTACTGTAGAAGCTTCCTTAAGTGTAGATGTATAAGAAAGGAATCTAAAGAGAGTCACAATATAATCCTGGAGACAGTGACTCAATCAGACATCTCATGACATATAAAATTATCAGTTCCAGGAGAAAGTTACATATTGTTGATTCACTGGATAAAAGAGTCCCATGTATCCCTCACCTTAAATATCACATGTTATTATTGCCAACTTTCTTTGCTACTCTCTACAACCTGATGATAAGACCCTATTGCTAAATCATTGACTTATGTAATTGAACATCGAAAAATTGAGCTTGTGATCTAATAGGAATTATATCTTGTTGGTGGTATTAGAAGATATTCTGCACAAAACCATGGGAGAAAAGTAATCACCTACAATATCTAGAATAAACTCTTTGAACTACAACAATTACTTGCCTAAAGATTACTTGGTGCAATAAAGGTACAAATGTTATGAGAGCAACCAACCACTTTCTGATTTGGTTTAAAGCCCACTCCATGAGAAGGAACCAATATCTGGCACTGCTAACATAGCCAGGAACCTGAGACTAGATAGGTCGTGGGTCTTAGGATAAAACCTACCAGTATTTTCTGCTAAAGGTACATAGCAGTGAAATGATTCTTAATAGCTATACCTATATATCAGCTACATCACTGGACCTCGTCAGAGAAGCTTTCTTATGGCAGATGATAATTAGCATAGAGATAGACAAATGTACAACCTGTAGAGAGTGTGACGTCTTGAAGCACTCAGCTATAAGCCTGATGTAAGTTTTTTATAAACTTCTCCTTTCAAGGCTCAGTTATCTATGTAGAAAAGAAAGCAGAAAGATCAGAAGAACCAGAGATAGTTGATAACTCCAAGGAAACAGAATCTTCCAGACACAAGAAGATACATATATTAACTCAGAGTCTGTGACAGCATCCATAAGACCTTCATAATTTAAACCAGACAAAATTCAGGAACAGAGAAGGCAAAAAGAAGTGAAAGAAAAGTCATACACCATACAAAGAAGTTGTTTATAATTGATAACTCTTGAAAAATCAGTTTTCTCTAATTTAATGACATTGGCTTTATCAGCCACACTCCAGGGTAGACAAGAGCACAGGAATGCTTGGCCAATACAAATAGACTCAATGTTTCATGGTGTGCTTTTTATTCTGTATAGCAAAGGGCACGATCATTTGAGCAAAGCAGTGGCCTACAGAACAGAAAAATAATATTTTTACCAATTATGTATCAGATACAAGGTCAGTATCAAGAATATATAAAGAACTAAAAAGGTTGAGCATTGACAGAGTAAATAACCCAAATTAAAAATCAGATATGTTCTAAAATAGAGAGTTTTCAAATGATGTAACACATATATCTGGGAAACATTTTGAAAGATGTTGGCTTGCTCGAGTATTTTTTGTCTTAATCTTTTGTTATTGCTGTTGTTGCTATTTTGTTTGTATGTGTTTCATTTTATTGTTTATGTTTTTGTTTTCACTTTGAGAGAGAGAGAAGGGAAGAGAGGGAAAGGACATGAAGGTGTGAATGGGAGCTGTGGAAGAGCTGATAGACAATGAGGGTAGGAAAATAATTTAATCAAATGCATTGTTTGAAAAAATGTGTTTATTAAATAAGGACACACTGTTTTAATAAAAGCATAATTCTGAAAGAGTTTAAAAAAAACAAATAATGTTGAGTCTGACGGCTAATGCATGTCGTACCCATGAATGCAAATTACTCACAGTGTACAACCCCAGACTGCGTCGCCGTTCTGTCTTCTTTTATTCAAAATTTTAGAGACGCAGATTTCAGCATCTTTATGCCTGCTCACACACACAAAGGAGACCTCCATAGTTTTGTAGTGCATTTAACGTTCAGAAGAAAATGTATTCTAGCTACACCTGTTGGTAAAATGAATGCTTTTGAAACTACTTTTGGGGAAAAAAATGATAAGTTGTTAAGAATTATTATAAAAATGAAAACATTTGAACATTATAGAACAGTACAATGTCAGTTTTAAAAAGTTTATCATGGCTTATTTACCTCAGGTAACTTATTTTTACTTTATTTCATTAGTACCTTGTCATTATAAACTTGTATGTTAATATTTTTTAATATAGGTGATAAGTCCAAGTACTATTAATATACAGCAGTTCTCAATGGTGGGTCATGGCCCCTTTGGGTGTTGAATGACCTTTTCACAAGGATCCCTGAGACCACCCTGCATATCAGATGTTTACATTATGATTCCTAACAATAGCAATATTATAGTTATGAAATAGCAACAAAAATAACTTTATTGTTGTGTGTCTCCACAACATAAGGAATTTTATTCAAAGGTCACAGCAGTAGGAATGTTGAGAACTACTATATTAAATGGTTTCTATGTAATCTATTAACACTGTTTTTATTAAAGGTTTCTGAAAATATATTGTATATATATTTTTTAATTCTTTACTATCTTAATATTTACCACTTAATGAGTTGAATAAAAAATACTCTCTGCTCTATGCTGAAGAAGAATATTTTTTAACTTTTAAAATTTAAAACACACATTAAGAACATCATTTAACTCTTGTGTCTTAGAAAACACTCGAAGTAAAGTAACACTCTATTAGCACAGTTATTCATCTTACAAGGAATTTCTTCTACAAGGATAACATAATTGCTCACCTATACTAGCAGATATGACTTAAGTGTTTACACGCTTCCTCTTTACCATGCCCACCTGTTCTGTAAGACAAGCACTGTCCAAACTCAAATAATTTTTTTTTTACTTTCATAGTAGCTATAAATCAATATATTGTGTCTGATTACATTCTTTTTTATTTAAAAAAATGTCTAATGAACTTAGCTAAGCTTGAACAAACTCCTGGACATCTAACTGTCCCCTGGCTTTGTGACTTGGAGCAACACACAGTATAAAGCCATATACAATATTTGTTTTTCCTTCCCAGGAACATTGCTTTTATTCACCCCAAAATTTGAATCTTAACTATTCTGACATCAGGCCAAACAGTTATAGTTTGTGTTAGCACAAGATATTAAGAGAAGAAGCAACTGTATCTTACAAAATCCATCCATATTTATAGTTTATTTGACCCTTGGAAAGATGTATTTGTTTCCAAACTGTTAGTCTGAAAACACAAATTTTTTGTTAATCATCTTTAATTTTTTTTCTCCTATTTTTTAAACAGTTTTTCTTACACAGAGAATATTCTTTGCTCTCCATTTATTCCCTACAGATTGCTGAGTTACTGAATGGAATATGTGACTTGTCTTTTATCACCTCATGCCAAGGATATAACTTGATCAGTAAATTACAAACATGTTTATTATTTATTGTTAAATAATTCCTTAATAAGGTATCTGACCCAGAAATCATCATGTGTATACCGATTATGAACATGAGAATAATTTTAGAAACTAGACACAGTTTAGTTTTGAAGTGTTAATGACTCCTCGGCTACATTTTCTGTCATGTTGGAACTTATATATAAGAGAGTAACTGCGGGAACCAGAAACAAAACAGTTAGGCATTGGAAAATCAGACAGTGGCAACTGCCTGATGAAGTGTGTATATTTCAATGAAGCCAGTATAGTCTGTGTTAGAGGAACAACCCTCAGTCCTCCAGTTTTCACACATTAATTTATCCTTGGGGAAAGAGAATGCAGACAGTGGAACAGATCATCTGAGATTAAAATCTTGGAAAAAGTTTAAGACACAATAGATTTATTTTTCATTATCAGCACGGAGAAAGCCTCAACAATTTAATTTTGACTACCCATAGCAGTAGTACAAAATTTAGCGTGTGCATTCTGCTTGCAGTTTTATAGTTAGGAATATATAAACCCACTTTTATATAGATGCTTGTCTGGGCTCCTTATGGATTGATCTAAAGTTTTAAGCTTGCCTCTGTTTTTTAATTGGAGTATCATCTTATTTCCCAGTAGAATTGCTTCTTGTTTTGATAGTTTATATAAAAAGAAAAAATAATAATATTTGTTTCCAGAGCAGTATGTTTTGTGAGAGGATTAAGGCTTTTTATTTATTGTGCTTTATATTGAGATGATACTTTATCCTCATTGATCCTCAACAAAAAATCTTGGCAGTTTCACCATGTATCTAAATCCTTTCTTAAAACATTATGTTTATTGTTTTTAATCTCAAATGTTTTAGTTTGCTAAAATCTGTATCTGTTTGTAATATATTCAACACACACCTTTGAGGGTCTAATGGGAGAGAGTTGCTTCATTAGGAGGATGGGAAAACAAAAGTATAAAAATCAGTATTTAAAATAACGTTAGAAATAGGCAAAAATACATTATACCACAGTTAAGTGCTATAATAAAAGGTGCAATAGCATAGAAGGCAAAATGGATGTGAGTTCTGCGATTCTGGTGATACAAACCTATATTCTTAGTACACCAGAGGTTGAAGCAAAAAGTTCATGAATCCAGGACACTCTGGGCTACATGATGAAATGCTATCTACACAGAGGGAGAGGGAGAGGGAGAGGGGAGGGAGATGGAGAGGGAGAGACAGAGAATATGAGAGTTTGTGTGTGAGAGAGAGTAAAAGGTCCCTAAAAAAGTGACATGTGAATGAAGATTTGAGTGAGCTTAGAAGGTATCCTGATGGTTTATATGCCTATTTGATTAGATTAAGAAATAGGCATATTTATGTTAAACGTACCTCTTAGAGTTTCTGAGGGTGTCTCTGTAGTACTCAAAAGCCTTTGAGTCTTTAGTGTGAAGAAAAAAACTACACATACCAATATGGGCAAGTAGCATTAACTCAGGAGTACTTGAATAGAATAAAATTCAGGAGGAAAGTTGAATCTACTCTAAGTACTGCATCGGTTTCCTACTGCCCTTGGATATGGATATTCCAGGTTCTTCATTTTCTAGACTTGTACTGAATAATTCCAAGGACATTGTTTTATATTACTTTGATGACATGTTGTGTGACTTGGCCTTCATAACTATATGTGTTGATTTGAATAAGAAATATTCCAAGGGTCTCAGGTTTTTGAAGATTCGGTCCCCAGTGAGTGGTGCTGTTTTAGTCTGTTTAGGAGGTGTGGTCTTCCTGGAGCAAGTAAGTCAGTGGGATAGACTTTTATGGCCTCAACTTTCTATCAGTTTGCCTTCCATTCTACATGATTAGTTTTGGTAAACAATCTCTCAGCTTCCTGGTCTATCCATCTGCTGCCATCTCTCTCCCTACTATAGAAAGAATAAACTCTTTCTTTGATATATGAGTTTGGTCACTGTATCTATCACAAAAACAGAAAAGTAACTAATACTGAAGTTAGTACCAGGAATGAGGTATTGCTATGAAGAACCTGAACAAGTCTTTTGGGCGAATGTGAAAGACTTTGGAACTTTGGACTAGTAAAGAAGTTTAACACTATAGCAGATCTTCCATCTCCAATCCACCAGGATCCTGGCAGAGGGCATTGTTGAGAGCAATGCAAGGTGTTTTTTAGAGAAATGATGTTAGCCAGTGGACATTAGGCATTCCAGTGATATTTAGCAAACAATCAAGATGACTTTCTAGCCTGAAATGTTCTAAGAACTTGTCTGAATGGACTAATTTTTTCACAGAGGAAATTTCAAGACTCCATAATATTAAGTCTATGACATGGTTATTCTTGATAGTACTTACACAGATTTATGATGAGAAACAGCAAGTAGTCAGGAAGAAAAACAAACGTATAGTATTGAAAGAAAGGAAACACATGGAGGCTGAATGGTACAGCCTTAAGGCATATACTGGAAGAAAGTTTGTAACAGCATTTCAGTGTCATTAAAGAGAGGCCTGGTCTGCACTGGAAAGCAGGGTAAGATGCCCTCAGGGCTAGATTCCACCAGCTGAGCTTATAACTTTTAGAATAGAGCCAAAGTGCTTTTCTGCTCCTAGGAAGCAGCTGATTAAAAAAGCTGTTGCAAATCTGACTCAAGGGTACCAAGGTCCATCCCAAGCTGGCAGCCAAACTAGAAATTATTACCCACATGGTACTCACTTTAGAAGATGAAGGATGAAAGAGTCAGGGCTTTGTGAATTCTTGCTCTGAAGTTTCAGGTTTTGAGGCCAGGAAACACAAGGCAGGTTAGCTCCTACAAAACACTGTGAGGCTATTGCACTGGAGCTGCAAAAGTGAAGCTTGGGCTGTGTATGTCGGGGGCAGAGAAAAGAAGCTGCTGCCATGACTACTCTCCTCCACGATATGGCTGAGGGAAAGGTTTTTATTTTTTCCTTCTGTTTTTCTTTTGTTTTAATTGAAGTCAGAATATGATTGTTAATCAGTATTACTTGCTCCTGATTTTTGAGTTAAACATTAAGAAATACAAAGAAAGGTAGTATACTCTTTGAAAGTGATTTGCTACAATTCTTTGGTGCTAGTTTCTTCCTATACGGGTCACGTATATTTCAATTCTTTCAATTTTAGAATTAACTTTCCAATTAAGAATTAT
Source organism: Cricetomys ansorgei (assembly GCA_026225945.1). Taxonomy (NCBI): domain Eukaryota; kingdom Metazoa; phylum Chordata; class Mammalia; order Rodentia; family Nesomyidae; genus Cricetomys; species Cricetomys ansorgei. Next base: position 8,816,358 of record JAMJFZ010001038.1, read on the forward strand.
ATGGAGGACAGAATTATATATGACTTTTAGTAATTCATTGGCTGGTGAGATTACCAAATAGATTATATAAAATGGTTATCTATACAGAAACCAAATTTGTGTCATCTAAACTAATAAATAAAGATGAAGAACATGTACTACTTTGATGAACTTATATACATGTATTGTTTCTTATTTTCACTTTTATCAGGAGGTTATTGTCCTCTAAATAAGAATGACATGGTTCAAGCTCCAATTTTAAGCATTTGGATATATTTTAACTACTTTGGTGTTATTTCCTACAGGAAGAAAATAAGGACTTTGATGAATCCCTGTAAGTTAAATTCTGTAGGTACCTCAATTTATACCTTCCTATATAACAACTAAGAAAATATACTATCGGAAACATATTACTTTGATTTAATAGACAACACTCCCTCTGAAATACATATAGGCAATTAGCAAATTTTACAACATGAATTTTCCTCTGACATAATTTAAAACTTAAATAAATATATACACTTTCTGCAAAGAGGAAATCTGAAATATGAGAATTTAAGCCTAAATATATACTCTCTAAAAAAATATACAACAAGAATCCAGGTGTTCATTCGTATACAATCCTATATCTTTTGATAATGTATATAAATGTGCGTGTGTATATATATGTGTGTGTGTATATATATATATATATATATATATATATATATATATATATGATTTTTTTAGAAAGAAGATCTGATTATTATATTTTAGTTAAAGTTCCAGGGAAAGAGAATAAAGGTGAATTATATGTGATACAGTCTTATCTTCTCTGCACTTTCATTTGAGATCCCATCCATGTTATTAATATATACTTTATATCCTTTTTCATATTATAAACATATATTTCAAATATAAACAACTAAAGAAACTAGACAGTAGCAAAAAATAATTTGCTTAAAAATGAGGTATAGATGTAAACAAAAATTCTCAATAGAGGAATCTCAAATGGCTGAGAAACACTTCAAACGCAAATGTTTGAAATCCTTAGTCATCAAGAAATGCAAATTAAAATGACTCTGAGATTCCATCTTACATCTGTCAGAATGGCTAAGATCAGTAACACAAATGACAGCTCATGTTGATTAGGATGTGGAGCAAGGGGAACACTCCTTCACTGCTGGTGGGAATGCAACTTGTACAGTCACTATGGAAAACAATATGGTGATTTCTCAGGAAACTGAGACTTGACCTACTTCAAGATCCAGCTATACCACTCCTGGGCATACACTCCAAGGACTTCATCCTGCCACAAGGATACTTGCTTAACTATGTTCGTAGTGGCTTTGTTCATAATAGCTAGAAACTGGAAACAAGCTAGATGCCCCTCAACCAAAGAATGGATATTGTGGTACCTTTACACAATGGAATTTTACTCAGCTATTTAAAATATAAATGACATCATGAATTTTTCCAGGCAAATGGATGGAAATAGAAAAAATATCATCCTGACTGAGGTAACCCAGTCCTAGAAAGACAAACATGGTATGTACTCACTTATGTGTGGATGTTAGCTGATAAGCAAAGGACAAAGATATTACAATCCACAGATCCAGAGAGACTATGCAACAAGGAGGGCCCCATTCAGGACACATGGACCCCTGGTAAAGGGGAAATAGAACAAATGGTGCAGGTGGACTGTGGGTAGGATGGGAACTGGAACAAAAGGGACCAGGTGGAGGCAGAGGGAGAGAGGGAGAGAATACAGGGAAAGTCAACAAGAATTTGAGGAAATTTAGGGAGTGACATGGAGACTTAGTGCAGTGGAAACTCACTGTAATCTATGAGAAAGACCCTAATGAAGACTCATAGTAATGGGGAACAGGAAGCCTGAGCAGACCATCTCCTGTAAACCAGGCAGTGCTTCCAGTGCTGGGACTGAGACACCATCCTAGCCACAATACCGTCAACCTATAACCTATCCTGCCTGCAGGATACAATGGGACAATAGAAGGGCAGAACCCTGTGCCAAAGGAGGGAGCCCATGCCTGACACTGCTGAGGAGGCCAGGGACTAGAGACTGGATAGCTAGAAGATGACTTCTAATGATACCCTGCTCTGCTCATAGATTGGTTCCTAGTCCAATCTTTATCATAGAGGCTCCCTCCGGCAGCCGATGTCAGCAGATACAGAGGTCCAGGGCCAAACATTGTGCAGAGTTTGAGGAATTTAGTGGAAGAGCAGGAGGAGGGACCAAGGGGACAAGAAGGTTTGAGGATACCTTATACTCTTTGAAAAATATCTAAGTAGATGCTCGGACTAACTCTTTTAAATGTTCTATAAACAATCTTTTACTATGCTGATGGACATAAAGATGTCATTTTTTAATTTAAATAACTCTAAGTGCTTGTACTGTATGTGATGGCCGATTTGCAATTATGATCTCCATGATGAGATTTTTCCAGGAAATGAGAGGGAAATTATAATTTAAATGGAGATATAGAGAGGGTTAGTTTTAATTTCTGACCTGGAGGTCAGCAGTTACTAGGTTTAATGATTTTCCTTTAATAGTGAAATTCCAGGCACATTTGTATAATGAGAAATCATAACTAGTTATGGTCCACCATGAATGCTTTTCTTTTTGGTATTCTGATCTGCATGAGTCTGCCTTTGCTTTAAAGAGCAAAGCTATTTAGCAGTTAAGATATATCTTTATTACTTGAATTATAAAATTATATTTTATTTACTATGAAGATTTTAATTTTTAGTTTTGGCACAGGGGTATATATATATATATATATATATATATATATATATATATATATACTTACTATTTTTAAATGTACATTTTTATTCCCATTCTGAAAATTCTGGCACTACTGTTTGTTTTATCTATTAATTTTTCAGGATTTTTTTTTACATATTCAGATTTTCCTAGTTTTACTTAACATCAAAGATATTCAGAGCAGAGATATCTGTGCATAAAGCTTTTTACTGCACATTAAAACAAAAATAAAATCTATGATAGGGTTAGAAACTAACATGTTTAAGTTAATTTGAGAATTAGCCTATAAAATATGTAAATTACATTGTAAAATCAAATCGAATTCCATCTTTATTGCTTAACACCAGAATCATAATTTAACCTTGGATTTAGAATAGTGTAAATTAAGATATCATTTTTAAAAAGGGATGATAGGACAAGCAGGCTGACAGTGGATCTTCACCTCTCTTTCTGATCCTCCAGATCCAATCCCTTAGTCTCACCCTCAGATCTTTGAAAGAAAACATGCAGTTGTCTCCCTTTTGTCTTTGATCCCATCCTGAGTAGATCACAAAAATCTTCTTCTACAGTAACGCCCCCCCCCCCCCCAACTCATCCTATTTTCCCAGCCTCTGGCACCAGTAGGCACACCCCAGGAACAAACCAGCTGAGCAGTCCAGGGAAACAGATCAGTGCCTTATTTAGGCACCATTAGAGGGGATTCTTCTTGCAGCAGACAGAACAGAGTCCCACAGCCAGACATTACACACACACACACACACACACACACACACACACACACACACACAGAGTCCTTGAAACACACAGCTCTAAATCAAATGTCTCTGTCAAATTCCTCTCCTCAGAGCTCAGTGAACCCCGCGGAAGAGGAGGTGGAAAGAGTTTAAGAGCCAGAGGGTATGGAGAACGACAGGAGAACACAGCTATCTGAATCAACTAAGTAAGGCTTATATAAACTCACAGAAACCGAAGCAGCAAGCACAGGGGCTGCACTGATCTGCTCCAGGTCCCCTGCTTGTATGTTATAGATTTTAGCTCAGTATTTTTATGGGACTCTTGAGTGTGTGAGTGACTGGGGCTCTGATTCTTGTGTCTGCTCCAGGGGTACCTTCCCTTTGTTGGGGTGCCTTGCCCAGCATCCTTGCTATGTTTTTTGCTTTATCTTACTGTATTTTATTTTGTCATGTTTGGTTATTATCTCTTAGAACTCTGTTCTTTTTCTAATGAAGTCAGAAATGGTGTGGATCCAGAGGAGCTGAGAGGTGGGGAGGAACTGGGAAGAGTAAAGGAATGGAAAACTAATCAGGATATATTGCATGAGAAAATCTATTTTCAATAAAAAGAAAAAGGAAACAAACAAAACAACCATTGTTTACTAGAAATTCACCTACTGGAAATGAATCAGCAACCAGTAAACACTAAAGTGAATTCATTTCTAGAAAAAAAAAAAGAAGAAGAAGAAATGATACATTTTATACAGAAGCACTTTATCCATTTATTTAGTGCCAGCTGTCCTTTCTCGTGATTTAAATAGCAATAATAGATTAAACAAATACCCTTTTTAATGTCTTTGACATTTAAATGAGCAACTTTTCATTCATAATATGGCAGTAAAGCAAAGCCAAAATCTGTTTTGCAGATAGGAGGTATTAAATGAAATTAAATCTGAGATTATTAAAATAGGAACCTAGAAAGTGAACATTTTAAATATGGATTGAATTTTTAATGTGCTTTTGTTTTTAAATAGTTTCACTCAAATTACTGATTTGCTTTACTTACATCACAAGAAAATATGCATACTATAGGGTAACACGGAACATATTTTAGTAGCTTCAAAACAAATAATTCCTTTACAAATACAAACCCACAACTTAAAAATATAGCAGAAATATGAACATGTGTTCTTAATGTTGGTCAGACCATACTTAAAAACAAGGACTTTGCTCCATGACTACAATCTGTGAAAAAAATCATGTGACCACAACTGCCCAACAGAGAAAGCTTTGCATGAAATAAGTAAACCTAGATGAGACACCTGTGCTCGTGTCTTCAATGACTTTAGACTGGTCCAACATTAAATAAACAGCAAATAAACATTTCTATAATGACAAAATACAGAATACAAAATAATAACTTTTTCAGGCCAGAAGGAGAGGTAAATTTTATTATTCAGTGCTTTCCTTTTTTTTTTTTTTTTTTTGTATTTACTCTCTCAGATTCTCTTTACACCTCTTTAGAACCATATCCATAGTGATATAAAATTTGATAAGTTCATTGTTGACACAACAGTCTAGAGTGAAGCTTTCCATATTATGAAACAGCCATTTTAAACTCTGTCACATATGCAGGTATTGCTTTTCTTATAAGAAATAAAAACACACAGGACAGCTCAGTAGACTGTTACTAGTTATGACCACTATCCTATCAGCATAGATTATAAGTGACTATGTGAGAAATTCACTGCAAAAGCAAGTAAAGTCATGTAATCTTTCTGCATCTCAGTTTTCTTAACTGAAAATCTAGATTTAAATAATTGTTATGTATTAGTGAGAGGTCTCTATGAAGGAAAGACAGACAAAGGAAAGAAAGACTTAAGACGTTGTGGCCTTCATTTCAGTGGAAGAACTTGCAGAGGGCATCTCTGTAATAATAAGAGGTGCTGTCCTACAAGCCAGGGAGTTAAAAAGCCAAGGAGTGGCTGGGGAAGAAAGTTTAGTTTTACAAGATAGAATGGTCTTGGTTAAAAGATGGGGATCATGAGAACTGCATTTGTTAGCACTTCTTAAGCATAAATAAGAGAACGTAAAATTCCTGACGTAATTATTAGATCCTATAAAGATGATAATTATGTTAAATACTTCACAAAATGTACTTTATTAGCAGATATATATGCATATATTTATACATACATACATATATAATCATTTAATGCACACACAGTGTACAGCATTTTATACTTACAAAAAGATTATTAATATATTCCTAGTGAAATACATAAATGGAGATTTCACAGTGATTACATATGTAGTGAATGCTGAGTGTATATGCATTTGTAAAACTTTTATTGTCTTATTAGTATGCCAAGCTTTGGTTTCTATAGGTGATATAAAAGCATTATTTTAAGACTTTAATTTGAGCTAGGTAGAACACTAAACGATTTAGAATTTGAGATTAAAAAGCAATAATATATTCTGATATTTTCTAAATTCTAGATTCCAAAAGAAGCCTCTTAATTTTCACTATAGCTTCAAATTGAGTTGACACACAAAAATGGGAGTCGGGAAGGGGGTGTCTCTGACTCTTCTGCCTGTTCTTGGGACTCTTTTTTCCTCCTACTGGGTTGCCTGGTCCAGCCTCCATATGAGGGTTTGTGCCTTTTCTTATTTAATCTTGTTGTATCATTTTTGGGGGACTGGTTTTTGGGTAAAGGGGGATGGGGGTGCTGGGAGCAGTGGAAGGAGGGAAAACTGCGGTCTGGATGTATTGCATAAATGAAGAATCTATTTTCAATTTTAAAAAATGAAGGGCATCCATTTTGATGTGTAACTGCTTCCATTTAAAAGTCCATCTACATTAAGAATATTTCTATGGTTTTCAATTAGATAAATGAATTTTAGACTTCTCCCTAGTTCCACACTTTTAGAGTTGACAAGAGGAGCCTACCATCTCTCTTAGTCACAACTAGATGACATCTAAACTGCAGCAGGCTGATCCACGGGTTTACTGACAGAGATAGTAAAAGATGAAGAAACGGGTACACAGCACTGTGGGGTCCAGTGGCTTATAAGATCATCTGTCTCTCGCTCTTCATGGATTTCCAGAGTGCACTGAATAAGAAACAGAGTGTTTCAGTGTCTTGCCTAAGATCTCTGACTGATATTTTAATAACTTAAATTAGAGTCACTGAAGGTGGGTATGAGATGTATTTGTATCACTATTTATAACTTCAGTGTTCTTCTAAATTCCTTGTTTATTTAGCATAAAGACATGAAGTGCTATTCTCTATATTAATATATTTTAATCTTAAGAAATTGTTAGTTGTCAGTATTTTCTCAGAAATCTCAGAAACTATTGACTTCTTAGCAAAAAAAAAAAAAAAAACCCAAAAACAAACAAACAAACAGAAAACATGCAAGTAAGTTCTTCAAACTTTCTGAGGGCGTATGTCTTTGAAGCATAGAGAATTCACAGGTCGACTCCTGATCTCTGCTATGTGTATCATCGTTCTAAGTATTGTCACATACCAAGTCTCTCATGCAAAGACAAAACAATATGTTTTTGCTGTTCCTAAAAGGGCAGAAAAAGTAAATGAAAATATCTATAATCAGAAAATGCTTTATATGCTAGAGATGTTAAAGAGCAAAAAATCTTCCCTTTTTTTGGCTTTTCACTAATTTTGGTTCTTTTGAACTAAAAATATGTGATGTATTTTCAGGGCAACTTTGGGGGCAGCGATATGGAACCTGTACATTGGTATAAACGAGGATTGACCTCCTTATGAAAAAATACATATCAAATGTATTAGGAAATTAAGAGCAGTAGATATTCTCCAGGTTTTACTTTCCTGCTTACCCTCATGAATTTTGACTGCATTTTTTAGTCTATAAGAGATATAGTCAATTTACAGAGTCTCCAGGGGAGATAGATATTCCCAAAGAGCAAAGTTAAACTTTGACATTACCTGAAGAATAATAACCAAGAAATGAAAACCATAACAAGTTTATTTGAAAGGTTTTTGCCAGTGTTTATTGGTGGTAAAGTACTTATAGATACGAGGGATGAGAGCAGATATTTTAAAGACTTAGGTTGTGTTGACAGTGCCAATTAATCTGGTCATAATGTCATAGAAACTCAGAATAAAATCTGTACACATTGGAGTATTCCATAAAGTCCCGCTAGAATATATCTTTTCAAAACTGAAGATAAAAAATCTCATACGTAAGCTGAGATGAGTAAATTTTTTTAAAAAAATGATGTAATTTGAAATTTATTTTATTCAGAAATAGTGTCTTATTTAAGAGGACCAAGCTTCTCTATTTGGTTATCACTCATTTGACAACATAAAAGCAAAACAAAACAAAACAAAAAAAATCATAAATTTTACTAGAGATATCACTCAGTAGTTAATATCTCATATTTTTCTTATAGAAGACCTGAGTTTTGTTCTTAGCACCAACAGTGGAATGGACATGAATGACTGTAACTCAACCTGTATTACATATAACACCTCTGGCTTCTGCAGTCACCTGGACCTATACTCACCCACCCACTCACCCACAGACACATTCTTAAAAATAAATTTTCGAAAACCAAACAAAAAATCAAATAACATTATACACAATCTCTCATTTAAACTATTTTTATCACCTTAACTCGCTGTATAAGAAAGAATCAAGTGTGTGTAACATTGGGAAGAAACTGAAAAAGGTAGAGCATACTAAGTGAAGGCTAAAAGTGGTGTGAACCTTTATAGATGTACGTTCTTAATAGTCTTTTATGGCGAGTCATCATTATGGACATTTTATCTCAGGCCAAGGGTAGCTGTAAAAAGAATCTGCAAAGATACAGACAATCCCGTTTTACTCATCCCTCCCAAATGAATGTGTTAAGAAATGATGAAAAACATAACCTAAGCATCAGAATGGGAGAAGCCTGACCAGTAGGCTTTACACCAAAAGATCACTTTAACAGACTAAGTAGGGACGAACCAAAAGACACCAACAGCAGTAGAGCTGACTGCAAAGAATGTAGGAGATTTCATTAGAACCATGACATTGCTATTGAAAAAGCAACAATCATGGCAGATCATGCCTTCGTGTAATAAGTAGACATGGTGGTTTATGTGGAATGAAAGCACATCAACCTGAGGTTAGCAGAGTGGGTTTTAGGCTCAACCCCAAGGACTAATGCTCTGAGTAAATGGCATATGCTGACTTAGAGGGGGAACAAAGAGCAATGGTAATGTCTTTAAATAGACAGAAAATATGTTTTTGAGATTACCTTCCAAGGAATAAAATGATTAGAGGACAGTGTCATTCTAAAAATACAATCCAGAATTAAGTTTGCACAAGTTATATTTAAAAAAAAAAGCTTGAGGGGAGAATAACTTGTTTGCAAGGTCTCCAGCCTCTTCTACCAGTCTACATACCCTCTTCGCACTCTGTGTTTGAATGACAAACATAAATCAGCTTGTTACAGGAATTTCATAGAGCTAACATGAACTACCTGTTAGATGCGAAGGGAAACTCAAGAAAGAAAAGATCATGTAAAATGGTGGTTCTCAACCTTCCTAATGCTGTAAGTCTTTAATTCAGTTCTTCATGTGGTGACACCAAGCTATAAAATTATTTTCATTGCTCCTTCGTAACTGTAATTTTGCTACTGTTATGAATTCTAATCTGATATGCACATAGTCTTAGGTGACTCCCATGAAAGGGTCTTTCAACCCTCAAAGGGTTCTAACCTACAGGTTGAAAACCACTGAAGTAAAGCATCAGGAGATGTTTCCTCTCACCCAAACTTGTGCTTCCTATCACCTCCCAGGGATCCTCACTTCATGACATGGAGAGTCCATGAGGTCCTTCTACAAAACTGCATGCCCAAGAAAATCAACTATGGCCATTAAGTGTTGTAGCTTTGCACTCAGACTGTGCAAAGTATCTGTATTATACATTTATGTAGTTTACATCCCTTATATAACAAAAGTGTTTTATTTCTTTAACAGAAAAAGAAAGAACACATTACAAAATATTATAGAAATATTCACAGTACAGTGTACTAAAAGAAATTTAAAAAAATAGAGATAAAGACTGAAGTGATGGTCAAAATCAAAGAAAAAATTTAAAGTAAGATTTTGTAACATCAGATTGTCCTTTATAGAAAAGTCACTAGTATTTATGAGTCCATCAAAAATCAAGTTCATTTGAAAATATGATTAACTTTCAGTTAAATATGAACAGATCTCAAATATGGAGGTTGACAGATTGTGGTTATGCATATTTTAAGGGCAAGCACAAATTTGATCTTTAATCTTCTTTATGGTTTGGGAGGATCCTATTAAATAGACCATCCAAGATCCTATTGGGAAGATAAGGAGACTATGAGGTGGAGAAACAAAACTACTTTCTAATTTTATTAGACAAGACTGAAACACAGGGCTGAAGCAGCCTCCCATTCCTCCACGGAACCAGTGCAGCATCAGCTTGAGGAGTGGGCACAGCTTGATCCTAATTTGAATCAGCCCAAGGAAAGACATTGCAGCATACATCTTCACTCTTACAATGATATGTTAAGAGATTCATATGCCCCAGGGATAGAGCAGTTACACACACACACACACACACACACACACACACACACACACACACACACACAAATGAACAAACAGAAGAGCGAACACTAAAAACAGAACATTATCTTTCTCTGTCTTTTTCTTATGGGTATTAAAGCGTTATCCTTACATTATCAGACATAACCATTATAACAGGCGTACACACACCAGGATTTACTTCCTAGTAATGAATGCCATAGAAGACTGACTTTCATTCACTCAGTGTTCAGAGAAAATTTTTAAATGGTGAGTGAATATTACATAGTAACTGTGAGTTCTATTGCACAAGTCAAGAATAGTTATTATTTCTGTCTTCTGGACTGGACTGGCGCATTTGAACTATCATGTTCAATGTTAGAAAACATACTTCAAATAATATGCTGATTAATTAAGGGATTCATTGTAGAAAAGAGACTCATACCTAGAAAGAATGGCATATAAATTACTGTGGAGAGATGCTGTTTTACTGTTTGCTTGGACTAAAACAATTGAGAAATGTAGCAAACATCAGAAAAATTTCTGTATCTGAAGATTTATCATTTGGAAGAGTGATTTGGCTTCTGAAGGATAACAGCGAAGGCATGCATGTGCATTCATCAGAGGTACTGCTCTCTTGATGTCTTAGTTGAGACAAACCACATACATATTATGGACATGATCAATTCCAGCTTGTTAGAAATACTTTTGTTTGTCAATTATATGCAACTTTAATGATCCGCATATCTTACTACACTTAAATTAAGAGCATTTAGGAAGTTGGAATGACAGGTCAGCAGTTAAGAGACCTTGTTACACACTGTGATGAACAAGGTTCAGACATCAGCATCTAGTAGTTGAGACCCATCCTGAGGTATGCACATACATCCAGACACATATAAATAAAATATCCTAGTTCACTTTCTGTTGCTATAATGAACCTTCTTAAAGCCAACTTGGAGGGGGATGTGGGGTTTATGTGACTTACAGGTTACAGTGCAAGGAGGGAAGTCAGGGTAGAAACTCAGGCTAAGATATGAGGAAGGAGCTGAAGCAAATAACATACATGGATGCTATTTACAGATTGTTTTGCATAACTTGCTTAGATTGCTCTCTTTTATAACCTGGAACTTCCTGCCTCAGGTGCCACTTTCCACAGTGCCTGCTCCCTCCCTCATAACCAAAATCAAGAAAATGTCCTCAAAGATGTACTCAGAGGTCAGTTTGATGGAGGCAATGCCTCAGCTGACATTCCTGTTTCCTGGCTGATTCTAGTGTGTGTATCAAATTGACAAAGACTAACCAGAACTTATATAAACAAAGACTTTGAAAAAGAACCCTCTAACCTCCCTTTGTAATCTTGCTTTCTCACCAAGTCTTAAGTGTCCATATTAATCTCAATGCATGAAAAATAATCACTAGATCCATTTGCTACAAATTTCTCTTGTAAAACTTTTCAATAAACATGACTGGATCTTTTGGAGGTCATATAGTAGCAGTACACTTTATGCATTGTTCCTATTGTCAAAAAGCTTGGTACAGTTATTACCACACACATCACCTTCCTGATGGGGAAGTCATTTCAGTTAACAGCTCCACAGTAGACTGTTTTTATGTTATTATCATTAGCTAATGGCTGTGCTTGTCTCTCATTTTCTTTTCAATAAGTTGTGACAAAGTAAGAGAAATCTACAATACCAGAATACAGTTATGTTTCTTAAAAATACAATATCCTTTTTTATAAATTACCCAAGTTTTGCTGTACAAACTGATTACATCAAGAGTAAGCAGAAGTACATCTCCCATTATTTGTTCAAGTCCTAAGTAAAGTAACTGAGATGACAGCACTTATATAGGAGTGATCAAAGTAACCCATTTTAATTAGAGAAGAGATTGGCACTTAGATAAGATTTTGTTTGTGAATACTTTGAGTTAGTATATACAAAGTACAAAGCAGCAACGGTTAGGGTGTTTTTGTTTTGTTTTGTTCATTTGCCTTAAAAAAATTAGCTGTGTGTAGGTATTTATTGCTCACAATAGAATCTCACTTGCTCCTACCATAGTATCACTAATGTAAAGGAATACTTAATCATTTAGTCCAGCAACGTGGCTGCTCTGAGAAAGGATCATATTGGAAGGCCTATGTGATAGCTAGGAAGGGAACAAATTCAAGGATCTATATGAATGGATCACATCCAGGGGTCTATGTGAAAGGATCACATTCAGAGACCAGTGTGGTCCAGATGGAATGTAGAAAGAATGGTAATATGCACCTTTAATCCCAGTATTCATAAGGCAGTGGTTGTGTATACCTTTAATACCAACAATTGGGAGACAGGAAACAGAGCTCAGAAGCAGTCAGTGTCAGATAGGAAGTGACATCTGAGATAAGTCAGAATGAAGGGCAGGCAAAGTGACTAATTAGAAGAAGATTTGGCAAAGTGAGTAAGAGTGAGGACATGCCCAACTCTCAAGATAGAAAAGCAGGCTTTCAGCTCAGAGAGTCCAGCACTTTTAATGAGGCAGTATGATGCAGGCACACAGAGGATAAGACACAGAAGCAATCTGAGGAATATGAGGCAGAAACAGAGGCAGTTCAGCAAAAGTCAGCTTCAAATGGAAAGAATGAGTCAGTTTGAAACCAAGCAGATGAGTTCAGTGAGAAGTGGTGGGAGTCAGCCAGAGTCTGCCAGAGTCAGAAGAGTTCAGCCAGAAACAGTCAGCCATCTCAGAAGCTCAGTTTGAACCAGCAACTTGGAGAAGAGTTTGAGCAAGAACAGTGAGTGAGTTTACAGCCCTGAGTTTAGAAGGAGCTAATCAGAGTGGCTCATTCAGCAGTAAGTCTTGGAGGCTTAAGTGTTTTAGATTATAGAGAGGCTGAAAAGTTCCTGGGCTCCAATACTAGGACCAGTGATGGAATTAGTACAAGGGTGAACAGATTTGCCCTGAATCTACATCAATACAGTTCCTCATTTACAAACCACCACATATTCACACACAATATTCACATCCCTCTATACATCTGCATTTGGATGCTGTGAATCCAAACAGATTTCCATTTGGATATAGAAATAAAGGATTTAGACATTTTGTATACCATTTTGCACTGCCCATCTATTTTCTGTTAACTAGTGAATGTAATATGCATGTCAAGTATTTATAAAATAGTATAAGTGTATAATTTATAAATAAAAATTTAACTATATATTGGGATTTTTTTTTTCTTAAAGCAGGTCAGTTATAATTAGGAGATGCACACTTCAGAAAACTTTCCTCACAAATCATTAAAATTATAACACATTCAAGAAAACCTTAATTATTTTTTAGCTGAACAAAATTAAACTGAAGAGAGTAAGGTACATTTATTTAACTACAGTGAATTCATAACATTTTAGGATAGGATAGATATATTACAACATATCCTAAGAGCCAAGGAAATATTCATTAAAAATATGATTTATCTGTCCTGAATTTTCTTTCATCTAATTTTCAAATAAGAAATTAGGCCAATTTCATCTTTTTTGAAGTCTAATGATAAAGGTAAAAGTAGAATAATCTTTAAGGTTGATTCAATTTCATTTTAAATTAACTTTATTTTAACTGATACATATGGGTCACCATGCACATCTTGTGAATATTTTAAAATGCTTTAAAATACATATGTAGCTCCTAACACACTCATTTTTATAAATTATGAAACATTAAATATCTGTTACCTTAACTTAGAAATATGTAATTACTGTCTACAGTGGCCTTACTGTGTTAGAGCCCATTGGAGTCCATTGCTCCCATCTACATATAACTTAGGACCTTTTGTGCATCTTTTTCCTTTATTATCTCTTAGACTGTCATATTTATCACCCCAAACTCTGAGACAAGCATTCTTTATGGTCTAGGCATGAATGACATGAGGGTGAGAACATGTAACTTTTGTGTTACTGTATTGGTCGTATTTTACTTAAAATAATGATCTGCAGTTTTACCTGCTACTGCAAATAGCGTGATTTCATTCTTTATTATGGTCCAGTATTATTCATTTGGAAATGAAAGCTCCAAGGACATTTCCTTCATCCATTCATTGATGGGCATACAGGTGGTTTTAATGTCTTAGCTATAGATACTAGATCTACAGTAAGCATGTGACTGTAGATGTCACTTCAACTGAATACTCACTAGGAAGATCACTAGACCATATTCTATTTTCATTTGTAACTTTTTGGAGCAAACTCCATATGGATGCCAATAATTTGCATTCTATCTACTTTTCTTGCAAGACTACAGAAGGAAGCAGGGCAGTGGTGGCACACACCTTTAATCACAGCACTTAGGAGGCAGAGGCAGGTGGATCCCTGTGAGTTCAAGGCCAGCCTGGTCTACATCATGAGTTCACGAACAGTCAGAATTACAACAGAAAAAAACCTGTCTTGAAAAACAGAACAAAAAACTACAGAAGAATTCCTCTTTCCCATATTTTTATTATCACTCTCTATTTTTCATTTTTGTGATAATAATCATTCTCACTGGAATGAGTTGATGGCTTATTGTGGCCCAAATTCACATTTGTCTGAGCAGTGATAAACATTTTTCATGTACCAGTTGACTGGTGTATCTTAAGACTTTTTTTGAGCTTTGTGAATGGATACAATGCTTTAACTTAGTCTTCACCTGACTTTCTTACTCCTTTTGATTGGATGTCTTTAAAAATCCATGTTCCTATGCCTATATGCATGTGTCCTTGAGGTAAGCTGTATAGTTTTTCAGTTGTTAGATTCTTGGCAAAACTAAGTTATAAATATTATCTGTGAAAATGGATCAGAAGTATTTATATGCCTTCTGAAGATATTCAATTGGATTTTCACAGTTCATTATGTTATTGGACCGATATTTAGCTTTGTAAATCTTCAATGAATGATCACAGTGAATGAAATTGCTGGTTTTCTTAAATATTTGTAAACCTGTCCTGATTGCATAGGCAGATTATGACTGAATTATATTCCACATAATGATTAAAGACCTCTCTATGCCATTAAGAATGTGGCTTCTGGAGTGACAAAGGGCACTGCTGACACAGTCATGAGTATGGTCTTTTTTTTCCAAAAAGAATTAAGAAGTGATTTGAATGAGTATAGAGAAAGGGAAGAAGAGAGTCATTGGATAAAAGAAAGAAAGATGAACACAGTCAATAAATAATAAATGCACTGTTAATTGGAGAAGCAATATGTAGTAAAATCGTGACTATAAAACAACCAAAGAAAAAACAGGTTATAGACTTTTATACAAAATATATAAATTTTAAATTCTTTTTCAAAAATATCTTTCATTTGATGTAAATAGAAGAACAGTTTAAATAAATGTTACATTTCTTGAAACAGATTGAATTGAGGAGGGTTTTGTAGATATCAATAGTAACTGCATTTTTAGCTATACTTCTAGATGAGTTATATGCATGTATTCACGGATTCTGCTAAGACTACTGGGCACACTCAAGAATTGAATCTTAAAAAAGCAGTTAGTCTTCCATTTTACTTCCTTCCTCTTTCTGCTTACAATGAAAAACTGGAAAAAATATGTAGCACCTAACATTGTTTCTATATGATTTACGTGGTGTAAATATGTCTTGTAAGTTTTTAACATCACAAGTACCCAATAAGACAAATTCACTAGCTTTTGGAAGTTGTTTACAATTGGGTAGTATTTAATAGAGTATTTAATGTAGACATTTACAGTGTCCCACAGTTACAGAAATCCCAAACGTAGCATAAGAATTGCTGTCATGCAGCATGTTCCTGGTGTGACAACATCTTTCTGCATTAAGATGCAGTCAAAGCTATTGTTTTAGAAAAGTCTTTGATGCTGAGTATAATAGACACTTGGTATTTGATCCTGGAATTTGAAATTCCTACTACCATAATTACTAAGATTAAGTCAGTCTTTTACAAATCAGTTCAAGTCTACAAATGTCCTTGTTGAAATTGTTGATGTAAGTTTTGGCTTTAAACTTTTGCATATATCTTACAATGGGTCTGTTAAAAATCCTATTAATATATATTTTGTTGTCTCATCTACATGCTACTCTTCATTTCTTAGTTTCTATATTTTCATTACAAGATTGCCTCTTGTATCTGTGACCTTCCACACTTTGAAACAAGAATTAGTATTCTCTCATATTGTCCATTAGTTTACTGAAGAATGCTTTAAGTAACTGCTGTCAATTAACATAGCATTAGATCAAAGGAAACAACAAGGACTCTGATTATAAATGCATTTACATTTAAAACATCCCATGAAGGAGAGAAATATATGTCAATATGTGATTTGTATTTGTGTCATTGGACAAACAA
The DNA here is from genome assembly GCA_026225945.1 of Cricetomys ansorgei. Lineage (NCBI taxonomy): Eukaryota > Metazoa > Chordata > Mammalia > Rodentia > Nesomyidae > Cricetomys > Cricetomys ansorgei. The sequence continues at coordinate 8,832,751 of JAMJFZ010001038.1, forward strand.
ATAGTCATAGACATAATCAATGTGTGGACATTTCAAATATTTATAGAGTAGAAGCAGAACAGGAGAAAATCACACAGTATGGATCAATAAAGTGGTGCCCGCTTACATGACAGTTTCAGATACTCAATAAATGTTTATTAATTCGAACTCAATCACCACCTACCTTTCCTAATTGTCTGGGGCATGCAAAGTACCTTATTTTCATTTTCTTCCATTATGATTCAGGAGCACAGGACAAATTACACATGCTAGGGCCATTGTCTGTGCTGAAGCAGCCCTGCTAATCAGATATGGCTATGGTCCAAACACAGTCACTTGACATTTACCCTGCAGGCCTATACCTTTCAGCATTTCCAGTGAATTACATTCAGCACCTAACTGAGCATTAAATTTCTGAGCTCATATTATTGTTAAAAGTGGCTACCTGAAGAGTAAAAAAACAGAAATAATGTTTTTTGTAAATTATATTTTAGTGGTATTATATTAATTTATAAAGAAAAAATATGCGTGCTTTTTTTTTTCAGGCAAGTTAGTCTTCTCACTTTTACACATAAATTTACCAATGAAGACTGATCCTTCCATCCATTAGAAATGCACCCAAAGGCTATCAAGTAATTGGAACATCCAATGTACCCAATAAATAATAAATGTTACTATTGACTATGGTTAATGTTCTCCTTCAGGATATGGGAAAACACTCAATTATTAATTTTTAAATGACATTCAAGAAACAAACAGTGTTTAACCAGTAAAATTTAAAAGATCTACCATTAAAAGATTAATCCTGGCATGATGGCCAATGCTTCTTATCTGCTTCTAATCTTGTGAGGCAGAGGCAGGAAATTTTTCAGGCAATACAGGCCAACTTGGGCTGTAAAGCAAAACAACATATCAAAACAAATAAATAACAAAACAAGGAGAATGTTATATTTCCTAATTTGTGTTTGTATATCTTCTCAAATAACTGATATTTCCTTTTGATTAATGTGAGAGCTCACAAAGGTAGTATCTATTTCAAAAACGAGATTTTATCTATGTGTCTTGAAATAATAATAACTTAAAAATATATTATATATTTGGGATGTTACAAATGATAAGGAATATAAGACTATCATGTATGAATCAATCATGTATTTTATATATGTATATATATATATTTATATATATATATATCATATATCTTTAACATGAGAATTACCAAATACTTAATTTACAATTTCACATAAATTGTAATATTATTATTGTATTTTGCATTATTGTTTTAAAAATTAAAATTTATTCTTATGTGTGTCACCTGCTTGATTTGATTTTTTATTTGGATTCAGGAGGTTGTAATTATATATTTGTGTATATACATGCACATATATGCATATAAATGTAACAGTAATAATCAAAGAAGTAGTGGCAATCAACTTGAAAGTGGAGCAAGGGAGGAGTAGGAGGGAGGGAATATAAGAGAACCTGGACAGAGGAAGAAAAAGGGGGAAAGTGATTTAATTTTATATCAATTAAAATGTATACAATTTTAAAGTAATACATTGTATCTATGTATAATGCACTTGAATTTGTTAATTTATCCTTTTTTTTTTTCTTATACATTTTTTTTTCTTAAAACAACTTTGACTATTTTGCTTTCCTTTTCTTTTTTTTGTCTTCCTTCCAGGTCCCCTTCAATTCCCTACTCACCTAACCTCATGGTCTTTCTCTACCGTTTAAAAAAAGGAAATCAAAACAAACAAGCAGAAAAAAAGACAAAAATAAAATACCAAAATGAGACAAAAAATATGTAAAATAAACATGGAGTTAGTTTTGTGTTGGTTTTGTGTACTACTGAGCATAAGACCTGCCCTGGAGTGTGGTTAATATACCCAGTGACATTCCACTGAAAAAAGTGAAATTCACTTTTCCATTAGATATAAATTACAAGTCCCTTCTTGTTTAGGGAAAGAACTTCATGTCTACTTCCATTTCTCAGTTCTGGGATTTGTCTTATTTTTTCAAGAACCTTCTTTTTTCTTTTATTGAAATTTAATAATAATTTAATAATTTTTTTATTGAAAAGAGTCTTTTGTTACACAATCTGTATATTATTATGGCTTCCCCTTCCTCTCCTTGCAGCTCCTGTCTTTCTTTCTAAATAAAATAGACATATAATGATAATAATAATAATAGTAATATAATAAAAAAAAACAAATTAGAATATGATGGAATAACCAAACAAGGAAAAGAGACAAAGATAAAGCATAAGAAACACACACACAGATACAGAGACATAAACAGATACAGAGACATAAGCATTCACATACCTAGGAATCCCATCAAACCCCCAAAATGGAAGTCAAAATATATAAGCAAGAACCAGTGAGGTACAAAACAAAAAATACCTTGGCTTAATATTATAAAATAAACCTCAAAAGTTGCCATTCAGTTAGTTTTATTTTGGTCATCAATTGCTGAGTAAAATTTTACTCGCTGTTTGTAACTTGAATAACAAGGAGGTGGTAATTTTGCTGGACAATCATGTGCCTTGTTGTAGGCTTTCCCTTTTTCTTTTATGAAATTAAGAAAAATATTTCACCATTAACAGCAATTTCTGCTTCATTAATAGAGTTGGGTGAGAAAATATAGCAGCAGGGTATGAGAATATTCCTCTATCATTTTAACAGGCAAGAAAAAGAATGGATAATGAGACACTATGAATCTCCTAAATCTATATCTCATAATAAAACTTGATTTACTAAGCTTCACATCATAAAAGCTATACTTCACCATGGTGTACATTTGACCATCATTTGATCATAAAAAATAAGCTCTAAGTTGAGATATTTTAGAAATTATACACAAGTAATTTTCAACTGTCATCTTATTTTTCTCCTTTAGTGTGAGTGCCTTCCATATTATTTAATGGATCTATAGTTCAGAGCTGAGAGAAACTGGCAAATGTAGTTCTGCATACAATGTTGGAAACACCAATGAAACTCAGGCTGGTAGTGAAGATTTCAGCAGTTAAATGGAGACAGTCATAATGCTCATGGCAACGCCAACCTTTCCTCAACATTTTTGGTAAATACTTCTTGCAAAATATTTCATGTAAAATACTTCCAGTATCTTCATCAAACAAAAAAAAAATACAAAAGAATGCAACCGCTTCATACCCCTGCCAAACAGCATGAACTGGATTTAAAACAGAAGACAGTAATTATATAGAAATTAAATATACTATCAGGATTTTCATTCTTTGTGTTTAATAGTGCAACTCAAAGCCTCAAGTGGCAGTGTCTAAGGGCAAAGATTAGGCTACAGGATGAACATCTTTTGGGATCCAAAATGTGTTATTCTCACATCTGGTTTCAATTCACTTCTTCAGTTATTCATTGATTAATACCTCATACCTTTTCCCCAGTATCACTTATTTGTTAATAGAATAAAATGTTATTCCTTTAGACATAGATTTTCAATTATTACTGTATTTTACTACAAATGAAGGAAAATAATAGATTCTATTTGTCTTCAAAAATTTATGCTGCACAGGTATCACTTGGCAGATCATTTTGGGTTCTAAATTAATTTTTACTTATCTGTCTGGGCTCTCCTTTAGAGAAGATACTCTCTAGAGCATGTCTTACAAGAGGGTCTATTAAGTAAAATAATTCTTTTAGGGAGGCATATAACCTGGGTCTTCTGTATATTTGAAAGAGATAATTCACTCAGTCATGAGCCTGAAACTGTATAAATGTCAGTTTCATAAAATGTCCCCAAATGTCTTTTATCCTCTTCTTAACAAAGACACAAAGATATGAATTAAGGCACCAATAAGACAGAAATCTGGACTAAATTACTTCTGTGACTTCATCACTGTACCCTTGATACTGTTCGAAAATCATACAATAAATCAAAATAATAAAGGAATAGAATAGATAAAAATGTTTTGGTTGGTAAACATATGTGTGGCAAACATATATAATGTATATTACACATCTAACAAATATATGTTACATATTTAAGATGAATTTAGCATTGACAAATAATTTAGTGCTGATTGGTAGTAGAAGAAATATTTAATTCTCTAGCACTGCATTTTTTTCTTTCTCTGGAGACAATTTTTAATGATCAAGTCACTTATTAGATCTTCTATTTAATTCCATGATAGTATATTTTGAGTATTAAATTTATTATTTTATTTATTTTTATTTTATGTGTATAGATTTTTCTTTTCTGTATGACCTCTGCATAGAGGTCAGAAGAAGTCAGTGGAGCCCCTTGAATCTGGAGTTACAGAGAGTGGTGAGCTGCCATGCTGGTGCTGGGAATCAAACCAAGATATTTTTAACTGCTGAGTCATCTCTTCAGTCCCAATGTATTCTCACTTTGAAAACTATTTTTCTTATTACTTTTATTTAGTTTATTACATTTGCTCTATATTTTATTATCTCCATACATTATGCCATTCAGAGATTATACCCAGGTTATAGATATAAAGAGGTTCAGAATGAAGTTAGGTGTAGAATGAAACCAAAATTGCCACTTAGAAGGTGACACAAAAGTACTGGGTGCTTTTGTAGGCTAATTTAGAGACTCCATTAAAGAGGGGTTTGCTTTCATGTATGTTTGGTAAAAATTAAGATTTTATTTCTTTTTATTTTTTCAGACTCTGCAAGCTTCATTGTTGTGCTTAAAGATAAAGAGTAGTAAGGTCAAACAAAAACTCTCCTGCTTCTCCTGATCTGCTCCTGGTGATTGAATCCAAAGAACAAAAAGCAATACTGTGGCAGGTTCAAAAACCAAGTGATGGATTTCAAGCATGGCTTGTGTATGTCTGGTGAAAAGTGTAAAGGAACATCTACTCTTTTGATCAGCAGCATGGCTGCTCCAGCAAAGGATCACATTGAAAGGCTCCTGTGATAGCTAGGAAGGGCTCACATCCAAGGGCCTGTAGGAAGGGATCACATTCAGAGGCCTGTGTGATCCAGATGGAATGCAGAAAGAATGTTAATTAGACTAATCCTGAACTTCTGTGCTAATGCTAGATGAAAGGGATTTCTGTGGTTAAGGCAACAAAATACACACCTTTAATCCCATTAGTGATTGTAAACCCAACTCTTATTATGTAAAAGGAGGCTCTCCCTTCACAGGAGGAGTTGAAGTTAGTTCACAGGAGTAGAAGTTAGTTCAGAGAGGCAGAGCTCAGAGAATAGAAACAGAGCCAGAGAGAGGGTAGAAGCAGAGTAGAAGCCTAGAAGAGTAGAGCCAGTCCAGAATAAGCAGAGAGAAAGCAGAATCAGAAGTTATGATCTACAGTTCAGAGTTCACAATAAAGATCAGAGTGAAAAGTAGCTTTTTCTACACTCACATATAGAAAACTCTCTTAACCAACTCTTTTTCCCAATCTGAAGAATGTTGTGTGGTAGTGAATTGTAGATATACTTTAAAGAATATTATATTGAAAATGTGTTTTAAATTCCAGGTTTATAAAATAGACACGGAGTTCTTTGGGTCTATGCCCTGGAGTGGTATAGCTGGGCCACTTAGAAATTCTAGCTTTGATATTTGAGGAACCTCCAAACTGATTCCCACAATGGCTATATTAATTTGTATTCCCACCAGCAGTGGATAAGTATTCCTCTTATGTAGAGGAAGATTTAATCTTTTATGTTTTTCATGAAGTCCCTTTTCTTAATTTGGAGGATTATGTTCTATCTAATGAAGTTCTAGTCAGAAAGTTCTGTTCCTTCTAATATCTTGAAGAATATTTCCTATATTTCTCTCTAACAGTTTCAGAATATCAGTTTTTAAATTAAGGTTATTGATATATTTTGAGTTGATTTTTGTACAGAGTAAAATATATAGATCTAATTTCTCTTTTTTACAGATAGATATCTAGTTTGGCTTTCATCATTTACAGAATAGGTTGTCTTTTTTTCCACTGCACGTTTATTCCAACTTTGTCAAAAGTAGATGATCATAGCCTTGTTGGTTGAGTTCTAGTTCCTTTGTCCTTTCTATTGATACATCCGTTTTTCTGTGTCTTCATTGGCTGTCTTTGTCCTTATATCTCTGTGGCTTAGGTCAGGAATTGTGGTAACACAATTTGTGATTTGGTTCTCCTGAGGGTTGCCTTGGCTATTTTTAGTCGTTTATAATTCCATATGAATTTGTGAATTTTCCTCCCTAGATAACAGAATTTTGATGAGTGTTTCATTAAGTTGCATAGGAATTTTGGCAGTAGATGTAGGCCCCCACCTACTCTCTCATCCTTCACTGGGTGTGTTCCAGAGGTCTTTGCCTCACTGCATGGTGCCCCCTCCCCACTCAACTGCCATTGTTCTGCCATCTGTGTTTCTGCCATTGGAGCAAATCTGACTTTTTCCAGCAGCCTAACACTTCCTGCTACCAGCTGCCTTTTGGGACTACTGCTTGGCTCACTTGCTACCCTTCTAGGGATGCCAGGGCCCAACTCACCACGCTTTGTGCCTACCATGAGCCCCAAATGGTGCTGAGAACCACTGGGGAGCCAGCATATTTCTCCTTTGTAGGAATCTAGCTCTGCAAGGCTGAGAAGCTCTGGGACTTGAGACTTCCCCATAGAAAAGCTCCCCACTGGGACTACTTCCCTGGGAGTAGCCCACTCCCAGCCAGCTGTGAGGTCCCCCAACATGGCAGATCAACACAGAAGTGATCACAATTAACACACGTGGGCCTAAGCTGGGCTCCTCAATCCTTTCCAGACTAGCCAAATAAGGGCAAAAAAACCATACCAATCACAAGGCACCCTGGGAGGTTTGCCTCCTCAGGGAGACTACATAGAGTAGACTTCTGGAGTCTGCTCAAAGCAGGGGCACCTCTTTAGCTGCTGCCTTCCTCTCAAATGAGCCAGTCACCGAGAGAAGAAGCAAGAAGAACACCTCAGTTGAGCCAGAAGCAAAAAGAACACTTCAGGTAATCCAGAAGCAAGCCAGAGATATTTCTCTTCAGAGCTGCAACACTGGGGAAGCTCCTCCCAGAGTGGAGCAGATCAGAGCCAGAGCTGAGCTGAGCTAAGAGGATTTATTACCAGCTCAGCTGGGGAAGGCTTCCTTACCTTAGAGTTATGAGAGTTGAGTGGTTCCTGGCTTCCCAAATGTAAGGATACCATCACTCAGGGCACCCTCTCCATCTCAGAGATGTATGGTTTCTAGCTTCCCAAATGTCAGGATATGTTTATTGGAGACACCTAGGCACTGAGTATATTTGCTGCATTGATTCACTTAGAAAAAGTTACTATTTTTTTAATTGTTGTTCTGGGGAGAAGGATTTTGTTTAATATTTGAGTAAGAATGTATAAAACAAAAATACCAATAACCTTAACTATAAAGAACCAAAGAAGAGATTGAAACTAGTTGATGGGATTAATACAATAAGTTACTAATAATAATACTGATCATGAAGACACAATACAAATTTTCTTAAATGCATTCAAGCAGAGGAATATTTTTTGGCAATAGGAAGATGATCAGTTGTAGTGGGAGAGGAAGCAGAGAGGGAGCTGGGGGTCAGTATGTTTTATCCATGCATTAAAATGGCATAATGAAATTCAGTGTTAATTAATTAATGTTAGTTAATTAACTAATATATGCTAATTAGATTGCTAATAATAGAATAGAATAAATAAGAAGTAAATAACTTGTTCAAAGAGGAACATATTATGCATACATTCTCTTTTATGTCCCAAAATAAGACTAAAACCATGATCTGCATTAAATAAGGTGACTATGAGATACATAAACCACAAAGTATGTTAAGCCAAGAAAGAGATAATAAAGTAACTATCAAAGTTTACCCGACAGAGCAAATTGCTGTAGAAAACAAAGAAACAAAAATTATACCCATGTAGAAACAGGAACAAACATAATGAATGTCAGAACGCCTCATCAAATGAAGCAAGAGCAAAGCTGGTACTTCTAAGCTGCATACTGAGCATGCAAACAATGCACGTGACTGGAATGAAGAGCATGGGTTTACAAAAAAAAAGGTACATGCTATTTTATCCTTTTAAAATGACATAGAACTTATTTTAGAGAATATCAAGTAAGACATAAATTCAAAAGGCTAAAATTCAGTTGAAAAGGTCATTAACTAGAAATACTTAATTAAAATCAGAATATTCCATAGTTTTCTGGGTAAAATAAGCAACTAAATGAGATAAACATTTCTATATTTTGCTGAAGCAAAGAATCTTTCCTAATTCATATGAAGATTAAAAGTGTTTGGGCATGTCAGGAAGTTACACAGTCAGTGTAAAACTAAATGAGAAACATATTATAAACCTCTCAGAAAATGACAGGCATAAAACAATTCCCCACCCAACTGAGACTGCCTCCCTCAGGTGAATCTAAATTGTATAATTTTATTAATTATTAATTTTCTTTCTAAAATTGCTTTGAAGTCTTAAAAATCATTACACATTCTACTTCTATGTCTGAATATTTTGTAAATGAAATCTTCAAAAATATTTGGCTTTGTAAATTAAATGTCAAGGATAGATGACTAACACTATAAGTGCCAGCAGGTACTTCTCCAAAGTATTTATTTAGTATTTAGTATTTAGTATTTAGTATTTAGTATTTAGTATTTAGTATTTAGTATTTAGTATTTAGTATTTAGTATTTAGTATTTAGTATTTAGTATTTAGTATTTAGTATTTAGTATTTAGAGGACCCGTGTATGTATGCATGTATGTATGTATGTATTGTGACAAATATCATATTCGTGTTTACATTTTAAAATATTACCTTAATCATTTGACTCTTTGTTTTTTAGTTACAATGGAATGTGGGTTGAATAGTTTATAAATGGCTTTATTCTGAGGAGCTAAATAGTGGTTTTTCTATTACAATAACAAATTTATAATATACAGAAACAGATGATACAGTAGAGAAGAGTTTTTAATAACTACGCCCGTCATGTTCAGAACTCTGAAAGTCTTTTCATTAGCTAAGGAAAAACGGTTAACACTATGGTTTCAGCTGTGTTGATTATTCAGTTTGGGTGATGTTTCTATTTTTCAGTATATTGAGTTGGCCATGTAACTCCACATCTCATGAAAGGTTTTTAATTAAGTTTGCCTTCTACCCTTGATAAAACCATTTTAGTAACTAATGATGGGGAAGATAGTTTAAAAATAGGTGGAGTGCAATCCTCTTAGTACATTCCCATTTGCTGAGACTGCTGATGCTCTTGTTATAAACACCAGTTAGAAAAACTGAAATCCAAACTCAAAATATAACATAATGTAAAATGTCTACTTATTATTTCCTGTTGTATTTATGAACAATTTTTAATGTATTCTTATATTTTGTTTAATTTTGTTTTATTTGATAAAGTCTAGAAAATAAGAGTATGTGCTGATGTAAATCATGTCTCCAATACATAATGAAAAAATTTTAAAAATGTTTATGATCTCCACAGTAGGGAAACAGCTGTTTTGCTCCATATTGTAATCAGCAGGCATAACAAGAAGCAGTTCATTCTAATAGCACTCTATTAGTGCTAATAATAAGATCTATTTTTTTAGCTGAATTGGACTTATAGTTTATTTCAATTTGTTTAATATATTTGGGTACTTTGTGTCAAAATAATAATGACAATTCATAGGAAAGGTAAACATTTTATGGTTTGTACTTTATTCAAACATTGAATATGATGAAATTAGCTTAGTTTAAGTGTCTAGGTACTACCTTGAAATATTAGAATTTAAAAGAGTATCATAAAGTATGTATTTGTCTCTTATGCTTTACGATTTTTTCATCAGCAAAACATTTCTTTTTACTTCAGGTAAAAATGCATGTGAAATTGAATATTCTATGACCATTTGAGCTCTAAACACTATTCAGTTCATACAAAACATAATCATTCTCTTTTTGATTCAAACAGTCCTGTTCTCTAATTAAAGCAAATAGTAAGCCTGTAACATGTAAAAGTAAGTATCCATAAATCTATTCATCTTACTCTACAGGATTCTACCAGGAACAAAGAATGATAGGAGAAAAAAAGACATCCCAGTAGGAAATTTTTTTTGTTTGGTTTTGTTTTTGTTTGTTTGTTTTTTGATAACTGTACACATCACAGTAGTTCTCTTCCTCCAGGCAACTAGACAGAATTGAGTCTTCTGTGAGTATATTAATTTTTCATGGGTCTTTTTCTTTGGGCTTGATCCCATACCCAGGATCTTGCATGCATGGAAAACGTCTTTCCCACACTACTTCCATAGAACTGTGTGTAATGACTATAGAATTGCTCTCTTTTCTACCACATCCAAGGAAGCGCTTGCATGTCAACCCTAAAGTAGTTTACTTATGTTCCTTCAAGATGTTCAAACAGGGAAGACTCTCTAAAGCTGCCTCTTTTTTTTTTTCCCTCCAATGTTGTTATGGGTAACTAGGTCTGACACTTCAGGTTGGTTACAGTCCTTGTCTTTTCACTACATAATTCAACTTGATGTGCTCATTTGTGTTCATGGTTTAGGAATCCTTCTAGGTTAAAGTGATATATGCTTGGTAATTATCGACTTGCTCAAGCTGCCGTACGTAATATTATCAAGTGAATAGATTAGGCAACCTTTATGTTTACTGATTTGGAGGCTAAATCAGACTGCCAATACAGCTCTGCTCTGCCTAGTGTCCTCTGCCTCAGGATCAGAAGGCTGCCAATCACTCTATGCTCACATATCAGTGTGGTGAAAACACCGGCTTCTTTTCTTATAAGGGCACTGATCTCATCAGGGAGTGTTTACCATCACAGTGTCATTTAAATCTAATGAATTCCCATTTCCTCACCCCATCATACTGAGGGAGAGTTAAGAACTCTCACTCCTAGGTACTAGGAAACATTCAAGACTTCTAGTCTATAGATGATAATAAGGTGTTGTGGAAGAGATAATGTAGTTTAAAACTAAAGTTAAAATGAATGTCTATTTCTAGTCTTAGTTCCTTTGCTTTATGTTTTTCAGGTTCCCATTCCCTTTGCTGTGGATCTTATTGTTAGTCTTATTTTGTAGATGAGAACATCCAAGCTTATCAGAGAAGTGATTGTTCATGAACCCAGAGGTATTTTGTGATGTGGTGTCAGTGAAACAGAAGGTCTCTAATTTCCTAAACTACCAGAGTGCTCAAGTGCCTACACCTAGAATTGATGGGACTCTTCCTCAACTGATACTTTGTGGACATCCACTATCAATCAAAACCTCAAACTGGTGAACACAGATAGATCTGATGATAAGACTTGCTACACGAACTTGACAAAATCTCTTATAACATAACAGTTCAAAGTATAAACAAGGCCACAAATAGGCTTAGTATTCAACCTCTTTTTTGTTTTTTAAGCTGACAGAGCACTTACAGGGAATGCCTCCATCTCTTCTGTCCTTTGTGTAATTGGTATTTCCATGTATGCACATAGCTCCTAGCTCTATTATGCTCTGCGTGTGATAAAAGTATGATTCTGATATTTTGATTATTCCAGGCAAGTTTTTGAATATAGCTGTAAGATAAGACTGGGAAATGTAGTGTTGAGGCCAACTGCAGTCCCAAACCTTTGGATGAGTGATGACTAAATTATATTCTGTCATTTCCCCAGTATAAGATGAGTAACCCCAGGAGAACTGAGTCCTGGCTCAAGATAATCTCAAAAGAAGTTACTTAAAATGTGGTGCTGATACATTAGCTCAATAGTATAATAATTCAAACACGTTGAATTACACCAATCAAAATGCTCATGATCACATTTCAACTTATTTTTTTCCTCATTAAAACTATAATCCCAAATAGCTCATTTAATATCAACTTATAGAAGACTATTTTGCATTAACAGTGTTTCCTCTGTAACCTTTGAAGAAAGTATAAAGTATGAAAACAACCCAGAAATATGGAATTAGAGGAGACACACAGTCTCTAAGTGATTGCCACAGTGAACACAGGCGATTTTACTAGACATCTTTTCTATGTTCATTATGTTTTACCGTGAAATATGGGCTCAATAACTCAAGCTATTCAAGCTCTACTGACAGAAATGATGAAAGACATGGTAAAAAATAGCAATTAAAATGTAAAAATGAGGTCAGGTTATGTTGTAGGAAATCTAAATGTACAAAACGAAAAACATTGAAGCTCATTATGAAAGATTATAGTTGACGTCTTGATCATATATCTTCAAATATGCAAACAAATTAGAATAATTCCCAATAAACTATAAAGAGAATGAAAAAGACCAAGAAGGTTACAATAGAAACAGAAGACAGAAAACTGGAAGACAATATAAAAATGTGTCATTGATGATTATTTATGGATTGGTCTCTTGTCAGAACATGGTCCATGAATGAAGCTATGTGAGATTTCTGAGACCCTGTGAGAAGACTTCAAATAAACAAACCAAAACTTTCATAATCTCTGTTCCTACGTAATATGGATTTATTCTTGGAATGTGCTTTTGTGCCCTTCCCAGGTAAAATAATAGAAGCTGCTTTTCTTTAGACTACCCATTATCTTACCTATTTTTATCCAGAATACTTCCAAGCACAGGTTGTCTTCCTGACTATGTACAGCCTAAACTCATGTGAGCTTGTCTTTGTGACTGTATACAACTTGAACTCAAATGAACTTTGCTCACATGACCTTGCTTAACCCTCAGAACACCCTGAGAATCTAATTGTCTAATACCCTGAATAAAGTTGACTATTGCATGAGACTTTATTCTGCCTCATTTTTAGGCCCCACTTTCACAGTTTCACCCTGCCAACTAGAGAGTACAACAGTCTCTAATAGTGTTTTTGCCAAGCCCTATGTTAATCAATAAAGATACAACTAAATAGACTAAGTCAAAATGTCTCTGCCATGCAGTACATACAAGAAAAGCCCATTAGTATATTAAAAAGTCTAAATGTTCACATAATTTAAAACATTTACCATACTGAATTTATATCATTAAAGTGGATTATCCAATTTTATATATAATTTGGGGGAAGGATGTTGTAATAAAAATAAAAAACATCCTGCCAGAAGCCTCCCAGTTCCACTAGGTAGCTCCAGCCAGCCAGCAGCTACAGCTGCTCCCGGGCAGAGTGGTTCTTAGTGACTTGGACTTTCCAGAGAGGTTGTCAGATGAAAGCCTCTCTAGTTAATAAAGCAAAGGTGATTGCATTTATAGGGTAGAGGCAGGAGAAGGTCTTTGGTACCCAGGGACAGGAGTCAATGGTTAAGACAGGGATATTCAAATAGCCTGATTTGCATCCTGGGATGCTTTGGGCATATTCCAGGGAGCAGGGACTTAGTTGTAACTCTAGGTAAGCAGCTCTGCCAAATCACCTGCCTTTGGGAGGGTGCAGAGTTTTACTGTGGTTTGACGTTGTCAGAGACTGCAAAGGGGAGGGGCCAGATTCCTGCCAGTTCCTCAGAGTAAGAATCTGGGGTCTAAGAACCTTTAAACCATAGCTGCATGACCCTTAGATGATTGTAACCCAGTACTGCAGGACAGAGGCAGACATATCTAAAGACTCACTGGGCATCACTCCTGGTCATGATGGTAAGCATTCAGATCACTGAGAGAATCAATGTCAAAGCAAAAAGTGTGGACAGCAAGAGTCAGAACACTTGGAATCCTTCTCTGGCCTCTGCATGCATATGCATGGGCATAGGCATCAAAAATTACCATATAGACATTATACAGAATTGTATATACACAGAATAAATGAGCTAAGTTAGTTTTCTTATTTTTCTTTTTGTTGTGTCATTGTTTATGTGATCATAGTAGTGTTTTATCATTTCAGAAATTCTAATTCACATTAATATAGAAATTACATGAAATTGAAATGCACATACTACTAGGCTTCTACCTTTAGTATTTAGAAATTACAAGCAATAGTTCTAGAGACATTATCAGCTGAAAAACTGTAGGTACTTGTGTACTCAGTAAATACACGGAACAATGATGGCTATCACTGCTGAGGTCTTACATCCTGAGCATATTTTATTTTGTTGTAATCTAATGTCTAGGGACATTAAGTATTTATCTTAGTCACAGAGCTCATATTTGGTGGAGTCACTGTGAGCAACTGAGCATTTCTGTCCAATGAATTGACTTTCAACCTTCACTTTATACTGAAACGAGTAATTATATGGAACACGGAGCTGATATTATATTTCCTAATATTAAAATTAGATTTATAAATGGGTTAAATATTGTCATTAAGTATGAGTATGAATTATTGCACTAGAGTTGTTCAAAATGACCTGCCTTAAGTATTTAGATTGTGTATTTAAGTCATTTTCTCTAATACTATTACCAAAATGATGTGCAACCTATGGATTCCAAAGAAGGAAACTGTTGAGTTACTAAAATATATCTACAAAAAGAAAAGGTGTTTTTCTGAACAAAGGCAGATAAGTTGTTATTCAGATAAAAAAAAAAAAAAAAAAAGAAACGTGAATCCAACTTCTCATGAGTTCACATTTATTTTGTATTATTTTCAAACAATGGACTTTACTATGAGTAATGAATAATTCACATTGACTGATCAAGTTTCCTCTATGTATACTGCCATTTTTTTATATCCAAACCCAATTCTCCTTAATACAAAAGATCAAATATATATATTAGTGAAGATGTATATTTTAGTAGATCTGTTGTTCTTAATTACCTAACTTATATAAGAAAATCTGTTACATATTGATTTGGATTTCTCTTGAAAGTTAACTTAATCTTCTAGAAATATGGAGAAGGATGGGGGGTGAGGGAGGGAAAACTGTGGTTGGGATCTATCGTACGAGAGAAGAAATTAATTTAAATAAAAAAGGAGAGAAAAAATTGTAAGTTAACTGCTGATTTCTAAATGCTTTTGGTAGCTGTGTGCAAACTACAACAGAACAGTCAGAGCTAGTAAATCAAAAGTTAAATTGTATATAATATTTGTTTCAGTTTTACTGTAAAGTATGGTTTAGTTATACATGCACATATGTGTGTATGTATCAATAAAATGCTAATTAACATTTAAAAATAAATGTATAAAGGAAATTAATTGGGATTTGAAACCATTCCTATGTCATTATTTTGATTATGGTCTTGTTCCTGGGTTTTCTACAACAAAACATTTTCTCCATAAAATCTCTTTCTATCACTTGCATTAACTTTCTATTAAAAGTTCTATTGACATGTTTACTTGTGATTTATCTCATTTATCGGTCAAATTAAAGCAAGTAAGTAACCAATATTAATGGAGGTCTTGCTTTTGCATATATCTATTTTTTAAGAATATGAATGAGAAATGAAATCATGAAAAAAGACAAAATTTAAAATGTCCAAGAAAAGTTTTACGTAATAGATTAATATAAAGTAAAGACAAGACGCAGAATATATAAATATTCAGACAAACTGCCCTGCAATCTTTCAGGTGATGGTACTACGGACAGCTTTCATACTTTGAATACATTTTGAGTTCTATAACAATATCTGCGAACAGAAGATTATTAACAGGGGAGGAAGAGGGAGCAAAGGAGAGAAACAGAAGAAGAGAGGAAAATGGAAAGAGAGAGGGAGAGAAAGACTGGAGAGGAAAAGGAGAGAGCGAGATTCTGGAGGGTTTGGGAAGCAGAAGTGTGATGGTTAAGAATGGAGTAATGATGGAGGAACAGATAAAAGTGGAAAAGAAGCCACAGAAGCAGGAAGAACAGGAGCAAGGGGGTGTAAGAAACAAAAGGTGGAGGGAGGTGGAGAGAAAGGTGGGGAAGGAATAGCAGAGCCAAACTCACGATTTTTTTTTTTTTAATCAAGCATCCATTCCCATGATAATGCATCCATAATGCAGAGCAACTGTGAACTAAAACTGCCTGCCTACAGGTCCGATTTCCCAACATGGCCCATTGTTAAATACGGTAGTGGACTGTGTAAAATACCTACAGTGTGTGTGCTGACAGTCAGAGTGATTCAAAAATACTGGATTTCAAGGCATCAGTCTTCCATGTCACTTGTTGCTGAGCCAAGAACATGCAGTAGTGCTAACAAATGCAGATATGTCATTCACTGAGAAGGACTCTCACTTTTCAAGGTTTTCCATATTTTATATTTTATCATTAAACCTTGAGCTATCTTTATTTTTATTTTGAGTGTTTTTGAGGATGTGTTAGTATTTAATTTCACATAATAATTTCAAAGTGATTACCTCAACCTGACTGAGAACTACATATGTGTTTACCAATAGATTTTCTTAGATGCAGTATTGTCTTTTTTTTAAAGAATTTTCTTCTCTCATATAACTTATAGAATATATCCTGGGCCCCTCTTCCCCTTTCTCATCCCCCATGTCCTCCCATCTCCCTCCAGATCTACCTCTATTACTACCAATGTCCCCACTTCTTCCCCCAGGAAAAAACTGTCTTGATTAACTCTTTCTTTAAAGAATAAACATTGAAATTATTATAAATAATTTAAAGTATTTTGACACACACACACGTACTTTTAAATCTTTTTCCTTATATTACATGTTCTATAATTAAATAGTAGTCAAAAAGATATTTGATTAATAAAGATTTTGAAATTATTAATAATTCACAATAAGTGATAGTTAATACTGTGCTTTTGCTAAGTAAGGATTTAGCTTATGATTTCAAATCAAATTATTTACTTTAGAAAAGAAATGCATTAATACATACATGTAGTAGTTCACTTACTGTGGTGGGTCGCCAAGGATGACAATGAGGCATATTTATAGGTACAAACTCTGCCAGCAGCGTGAACCACCATCATGGCCAGCACCATATTGGACAGTGGAACCCTGAGTATCTGAACTCAGGTGTTTATATCAATTCAGAACTCCGCAAGTATTCTACTGATAGCATATGCAGATTATGACCAATCAAACATCTCTCAAACATAAATCCAACACCTGCAGACAATACAAAAAGCCAAGGGCTATGTAGCCCCTCACCCAACAGTGTACAAAACAATTATTTCATACATAACTAAAAATAACTTTTACAACACATAAATTTACATAATTCATCACAGCATTGCCAGATAAAACAGATTGAATAGATGAAAATTTATTTTATAAATTCATGAGAATAAGATCATAGATCCTAATGTGTCATATGACAATTATAAACAAATTTACTGTGTTTTGGAGCTGAAGAGGTGGCTTAGGGATTAAGAGCATGTACTGTACTTCCCAAACACTTGCTTGGTTCCCAGTATCCATACTGGACACCTCGCTACCACCTACAATCCAGTGATATATGACATCCTTGTGCACTGTATTCACATTCACAAACCCCAGACACAGACACACAAACCTACACATACACATGCACACACACACATACACACACACACACACACACACACACACACACAAACACACACACAGAGTTTTTATCCCCTCCCTTGGGACCCTTTTGTTGGGTTACCTAGCTAATCTTTGATGTAGGGACTAATGCCCAGCCTTGTTCCATCTTTCTGTGACATGCCATGTTTGAGTGGTAACCCCGAGAGAACTGTTCTTTTCTGGGAGAAGCAAGGAGGTGGTGGCTTGTAAGTGAGGTGGAGTGGAAGGTCTGAGGGAGAAGGGCAATGGGGTTAACAGGGAAGAGTGGAGGGAGAGGAGGAGGGTGGTTGGGATATATTGTATGAGATGTATGAGAAAAGAAAAGTTTAAAAAGTAAAATATTAAAAATAAAATAAATTTTTTTGTAAAGCACTAAGTTTTATTTAAAAACACTTTTCCGTCTTAAGAATGTTAAGTGTAATACTATGGATATGATGTTGGATTATTGTTAAAAATAAAAGGTCCATGTACTTACATGTGAGCCAAGTGAAACAAAAATATCCTGAGCAAAATGGTTTTATTTATATTTTTTATTTATATTATGATATCACAACTATGTGTTATATGCACATATCCAATATACATGCAGAAATAGATAAACATGTGACCTACTACAAATTAATAATTACTTAATATACTGCTGGATTGTAAACAAAGTTAGTTTCAAGCCAAGGTTCATTATAACACATCTTGACAACATATGTGAAAAACTTCAAGTAAGGTAATACCTCCAGAACAGAACTGCTATGTCAACAGTTACATGCATTTGTGATTTAGTAGACAGTACACATTTCTACCCAGAAAGTTCATCCCAGTTTTCACTTCCTATTAATTCTCTTTAAGCATACTCATTGCTCCATATGACAATGCACTATGAATATTTCAGCGTGAAGTATCAGTGCTTGGAGAACAGAGCACTCTGCACCATTGTTCTGAGATGTGAGGTCCATGCCTGTTGCAATAAAACATATTCTCATGAGGAGCTGTTTCTTCTTACTTTAGAGTAAGTTAGTAGGAGTATCTCCCCTTATTCACTGGAATGAGGAGAGACTGTAACAAGCCAAGAGCTTCTGAATTCTATAAAGCTTTGGTCAAAGTGAGTCATTCACTTTACATTTACTTAAAAACACTCCTGTTTCATCTGAGTGCATTACCTATATAAATCTTAACTTGAATTCCATTTGCTACCCCTGCTGTTTTCCCAGAATTGCTTCTTTCAAGAATACTGGAAAATGCCTCACAGCCTGAAGCTTTCCCAAGACTACTTCATACTTGATGGCACAGAGATTCAAGATATGAGACACACACCATGCGCAAACTTTGCAAAATTAAGATGTTTCTCCATCAAAATAAGCTTGACATTCATCAGGGAGTGCTGAGACAAGTTACACTAATTTTATATTTTCCTTAATATTTTTCATAAGTATTTAAGTTATAACATCATAGGTGTTCTGGTGCACTGACAAAGCCATAGCCCTGCTGGAAATCATTCTTTGCATATATTTTGCATATGTATTGCAAAAATCATGTATTTGCATATTGTAATAATGTGAACAGTCAAACCCAAAGTAAATGAGAATTATGAATCCAATATTGCAGGAATAGACTAGAATACTCACATACAGACATAAAATCTTTAAATGTCTCACTGTTTGGCAAGTGAATGACATGAGCATTGGCTTCCAAAAATAATGTTCTAAATTTATGATGTCTTTTTTCTTGCTGAAGTTAAAAATCCAAGCAATGAGTCCTAAATTAGGTATTGGTGTCCTTTAGGGTAGTAGTTTTTCTAAGCATAAAATACTATTGATCCTGTGTCTGGCTTATTGTACAAGAACAGAGGGTAATCCATTATCAGAGAAAGCAAAGCCATTAGACTCCTTGTGCATTCAATTAGGCTATTACTTTATCTATCTTAATTGATACTGCTAATAGTATCATATATAATTGCTCTGTATAGGCAAAAAATGTGCTTGTTAATGAGTCTTAGCTAATTTAAAGAACGGCATTTAAGCACTTTCAGTAAAACTATACTGAGGTTTGAAGTCAATACACAACCTATCTTCCCAGCCATCTAATAGTTGGTAGAAAAAGTAGTTTAAATTGGATGATAATAATCAAAAATTAACTTTAGTGTACTTAGCTTTGTATTCAGGCATGGTTCTTTCTTCTCCTTTTATTGGGATCACCTAGAGATATATTTGGCATTTTGATTAATGATCAAATGTTTCTAAATTAAAACTATTTTTATTTTATTTTACTAAATAAGGTACTTCCTCTGTAGATACGATAGCTTTTAACAGCTGATAACAAATTAGAAAACACAATCTCAAGAACCCTCAAAACATTTTGTGTTAGTTACTTTTCTTTTTTGCTTTAACCAAATGTCTGGACAAAATCAACTTAATGGATGACTGGTTTTAGCCCAGAGTCCAGGGGAATGCAGTCCATCACAGCAGAGAAGGCATGGTGGCCGAGCAATGTGGTCCATAACACTGACCAAGAAGCAGAGGAAGGTGAATCTCCATCTGAACTCCAATAGTGAGAGGATGCTGCCTACTTCTTTGGTGCTTCATTCATTTTCAGGTAAACCTTAAGGGAAAAACTTCAAAGATTTGCCTGGAGGAATATGTGCTACCTGATTCCAAGTCGAATCAGGATATGATTTTAAAAAATCATCAATCACTGTGTTTCAACCTAAAACAAAACAGACACAAAACAAACCAAAAAGGCCGGGGGGGAAAAAAAAAAAGGACTGAGAAAGCAGAAAAAGACTGGAGACGATGTGCAAACAGGACTGTCTTATTTATGTTTTTCTGTGGATAAGATGAAATATACTAACAAAGCAACTTATGGAAGAAGAAGTTTACTTTAGCTTGGTCCATAACACTGACCAAGAGGCAGAGGAAGGTGAATCTCCATCTGGATTCCAATAGTGCGAAGATGCTGCCCACTTTTCGAGTGCACCATCCTTTTTCAGGTCATGTTCAGTCCACATATACACTCTATCACAATGATGAGGTCCTGGTGATGGGAGCTTGAGGAAGTTGGTCAAATTGCATCAGCAGTCAGGAAGTAGAAAGGGAGATGAATGCTATAATTTAGCAGTCTCCTTTCCACACTGTCCAGGATCCACACCAGGGAGTAGTGCCCATAAGTCTTCCCACCTCAGTACTCCTAATCAAAAAAACCTCCAAAGGCTTTCCCAAGCTACACAACAGATCTTGTTGACAATATGGACCTTGACAATGGTCTTTGTTTAAAGCAAATTGTTTCATGAATGTAAACTTAATGATCTTTCTAGTTGTTTTATTTTTCCAAAGAAAATGATATTATTTAATCCAGCCCTTTGAAAAAGAATGCTCTTTTTAATGGAAATTATTTCCTACAATTTCATCCTGTCTCAGGTATTCAGAACTCCAATTCTGTTTGCTTATAGTTATTCATTTATTTATTGTGCTTTTTGGCTGTTGTTCTGAGACAGTGTCTGGCCTGGAACACAGCATGGAGCATAAGCTGGCTCTGAGCTCCAGGCAATCTCCCTTCTTCAGCTTCCTGAGTGCAGTGATTAGAAGTGTAAACAACCACACCTGACTTTGGTAGGTCTCTCTGACATGATGCTGATTGTTATCACTCAGAGTGGAATTGGCCTAGATCTGGCAATGACTGTTTGGTTACTGGCTGTTCTGGGGTGACCACTGCTGCAAGAGAAGAAACAAGAAGTCTAGGATGTTTCTATATATAAAGTATGCTCTCTGCCCTAGACTTGCTTGCTAAGATGTTTATTAAATTCTGTTCCATTAACTCAGAGCAGTGTAGAGGCTGCAAAGAAATTGAGCTATAAAGAAATTTAGATCCTCGAAAGATCATTTGATTTATCCAAGGCCTTATCTAGCAGTTATTCCCCAAGACGTAATTAGATTCGGAATTCTTGAGAATGTATTTTAATTTTTGGTGGGGCACTTAGATCCCTGAACCATGAACTTAATTTAGAAAAGTTTGCATAAGATGGTGTTTTTTTCAGTCAGTTTATGCAACACATCTGCGATGTTTTGAATATGAAAAGATCATATTTACAGCTGCTTTTTAAGAGAAGTTTAAGAAGTACTTCATTTCTGACACTAAGAAACCCTGACCTCAGAAATCTAAGCATTTTTATCAACTACTTCTACTGGTTCTCCCCTACAAATCTATGAAGACCTAGAGCATTTTACTGACTTTCACTCTGAGCAGTCATTTTGCTACTAGACTGGAAAACGAGTAAAGAATAAATTGGTTAAAAAAATAAGCCAAAAACAAAAAGGACATCTCTCTATTTTCCAGTTCAGTAAATTTCCTAAATGTTACATAAATTCTAAATGGTACAGCATGAAATATATGAAAAGCTCTTCGGGCTTGAGTACTATGTAAGTCTGCTTCTTACAGAGAAAAATCCTGGAAAACCTGCAGGGTGTTTTAAACTACCATTCAAAAATGCAATATGTAATTATCATGCAGCTATGTTTTCCCTGTTCAGAAGGACTGGTAATTGAATAATGCCTCCTTGTCATAAGAAAAGTTCAGTTCTATTCTCATGTGTAATCGGCTCCATTTCTGTATCTTTTTATGCTTATTTGAAGACAGTTTTGACTAAAATGTAGCTATCTGTGCTTCAGAAAGGAATTTTCTGTGACCTGTGCAAAAGATGGTCAAGACTGAGTGGAGTATTCATTTATTTTTCTTACTGTAA
Organism: Cricetomys ansorgei; assembly: GCA_026225945.1. Taxonomy (NCBI): domain Eukaryota; kingdom Metazoa; phylum Chordata; class Mammalia; order Rodentia; family Nesomyidae; genus Cricetomys; species Cricetomys ansorgei. The sequence continues at coordinate 8,854,824 of JAMJFZ010001038.1, forward strand.
GTATCATAGACGGTCTATAACTTCCCAATTCCAATGCAGAGCTTGAGATCAATTGATGAAGCAATTGTGTACTTACAAGGAATACACAGCCTGAAGAATGTACATGGTGCTGTTCTTCCCAGTCTAGACTCCATATTGGATGCTCAATCATCTTAGTTACTGTTCTATTGCTGTGATGAAACCTTATGACCAAGACATTTAGAAAAGAAAAAAAATTAAATTGGTAGCTTGCTTACAGTTTCAGAGTATTAGTCCACATCATCATGCTGTGAAAAGTTGGCAGGCATAGCGTTAGAGCAGTAACTGAGAGCAACATTTGATTCATAAATTGCAGGTGGAGAGATAGTAAGACCTCTCCTGGCATGGCCTTCTGAATCTTTAAAGTCCACTCCCGGTAAACTGTCTCCCAACTGGAGACCAAACATTCAAATTTAGGATCCTATGGAGGTCATTCTCATTCAAACTACTACAATAAAGAAAAATGCAAACTCTAGAGGAGGAACATTGTTAAATTTGTTTATACCTTCATTATGGACAATCACAAAAGACAAAAATAACCTTAGATATGTTTTGTTAAGTGACAGAGGACAAGCTGAAAAGCCACTACATCTATGAAATTCTTTCAGTGTGATACCTGGAAAGGCAAAGCAAAGGATAAATAGACCAACGATAGGGTTTAGGAAGGGATGTACACAGGATTGTTTGGGTGCTGACAACACACTGTGTACATCTATCTCCTTATACATGTAAAAAAAACCCACTGGATGATCAATAGGAGTAAACTTTACCATGAATGGTGGCTTTTGGGTAATAATACCTTAGGATTGGCTAATGCATCTTGAGAAACACGTCATACTAAGGATATTGGAGGGAAGGAGGCACAGAGATACAGAAAGGCAGATAGAAACTTAAAATTTTCTATTATTTTTCTTCTGTAAACTAAAGAATTGCTCTCCCAAATAGATTAATAAAAAGTGAATATGAATGATAATTGCATTGTTAGTTGAATTTGTGAGTATTGGTTTTAAAATTAGGATCTCTAAATATTAGTACTTTGCATTCTTAATCGTTAAAATGTGAATAATAACTCTTAAACATGGGTTTGTGAAAATTAAAAATTATTTTATTGAGTCTACATTTGATACATATCATGTGTCTGAGAAGTATTAGCAATATCTTTAATTTCAGATTGCATCTCCACTTAATTGATTAGCTTGTAATGGTACAACATAAATTCAGTCTTAGGGATTCATTATGTATTTTCACCTTTGAATATTAAGAAAAATGCATTTCTAAATGTTCCCTTCCTGATGCTGTTTCAATGTAGCAACAGAGGAAATATCCCTGCTGGGCTCAATTAAGCCTGCTCTTGGATCTAGGCAAAGGAGACTCCATCTAATCTAGGTACCATAGGTCAAATATCTCACACCTGTCTTTTCAAAGTCTTCCTGAAACGAGACAAAACAATTATTTGTGAAGAGACAAAGTATTTCTCTACTCACACAAGACAAGGAACCCACAACAGACAAGTACAGATACAACTTACTGGGGTTTCTTTCTTACAGAAATATGGGTAGGGGGTTATTTCCAGGAGCAGAAATGACTCAAAGATAGCCGCATCATCAAAACCCACCCCAGTGTCGTTGACAGCTCACAAACTGGAAACTTGGAGTTCACTGCACAGCCTGCAGGAGCTCAACAGTACTGTTTTCATGAGACTCATTTGGTCTAAGTGTCTTCCAGGCAACTCTGGAAAAAGAAGAAACCAGGTTTCTGCTTCTTTCACTCAGCTTATCTGGTCTCAGTTTCCTTTTTTGCTTGACTTGTCTGAGTGTTGTTAGCAGGGTGGCTCCTCTGAGAAGGACTCTCAGAAGCTTTATTGTTTATTCTGGGAGGGAGGAGCCTAGTGAATTTGGTCAGTTTCATGGACTTCCTGAATCTATTTTGAGCTGTTTTTCTTCTTCCTTAAGGAGGTTCGTTTCAGGATGTTTCAATCCCCAAGAAACTGTTACACAGCACTTCCTCTGATCCATTTTCCCTGATCTAAGATTGGTGGGGCTTTAATTTTTATTTCTAGTAGTTTGAGTCAGGTTCTATAAGTAAGAAACTGTGAGTGATCATGTCTTGCCTGGACCCAAGAAATCTGACTACCAATTATAAAATTTAAACTTATAGGACCATGAGGTAGTTCAACCAGTAAAAGCAGATGTTTGACAATCTGAGTTCTGTCCCCAACCATGGTAGAAGTAGAGAACCAACCCTTGCGAATTGTTCGCCCAACATAACAAGCATGCCACCAACCACTCGATAAATTAAAGTAATAAATATTATTTTTAAATAATTTGAATTTAAAGAAAAAAAAGACAGTAAACTACTCAGCACTATTATTGTAAAATATTTTCTTATTTTTGAGTATTATTACGTAAAAAGTACTATTTTGATGCAAACAATTTTCATAGTATTATGAAATTCCGTAAATGGAAAATGCATGTTAAATTTTGACTTCAGCTATTTTACAGTGATTTATAGCAACATCTAAATGACTTTGTAATGTTTAGCTTATAAAGCCACGAATCTTCAATACTATAACAATTTTTAAAAATCTTGATTGTGGAAGAGATAAAAGATTTACGTTGAGTTTTAATTTCTTTGATTTCACATTAAAATGGCAATTTAAAGAAAAATGAGGAAATCCTGCAAAAGTAAATTACTTTTACTCTGTATGTACACAAACATCCATGCTAATACACATTATATATACAAATATACATAGATACTCATAGAAAATACTACCTTTTGTCTTATCTAAATTCTCAGCACAATAAAAAGGAAAGATTTATTTCTAACTAGTTAAAACAAATTTTTTTCCAATGCTGAAAAAAATGAAAATTAATTATGCTACATTAGGTTAAATATTAGAAGAATTAAATCATTTTTCTTACAGCAAAACCATTGCATTTCCCTATGGCCTAAGCAAAACGTTTGTAATTGGGGTGTAATTTGAACACCCCAATCTTATGCTGAACATTTAATATCCAGTGGCATGGCATTCAAGTGGTTATTGATAGAGAAGTTTTACAAGGGTTAAAGCCTCATGATGGAATCAATCCTCAAAAGAGAAGCCCCCTGTCCTCTATTCTTCCATCTTCTCTTCCTCCCTTAATAAATATGTAAAAGTATGTTAACAAGACCTTAGATTATTTTTTATTTATGAAAAGGGAAATTAAGGCAGATGAATAAATATAAGGCAACATCGGGTACTATGTAATATAAATAATTTTAAAGTATAACAGATATCAAGAATATGTGTTAAGAAAGTTATCATTCTACGTCAATGTTTTTTAATGCAATACCATAGGCTAGGTGGCTTAAACAACCAAAATCCATCTCCCACAGAACCTCATATTGAATAGAAGTCATTCTTAAGTGTCATTCTAACTCTAGTGTCCTCTACTGTTTTACAGATGGTCAACATTTCAAAGTGTGCACCAGACTTATCTTTTTTCATGTGTAACAGAAAAATGCCTCCATCAGATTGTCTATAAGCAGGTCTGTAGGACATTGTCTTGATTAATGTTAGATTTGGGCAGGCTAAGACCTCTGGGAGCTGTGTTAGCCCTATGCAGGTAGTCCTGGTTATACAAGAAAGCAGGCTGAGCAAGCCCTGATAGTAAACTGGTGAGAGATTTCCTCCATGGCCTCTGTTTCAGTTTCTGTCTGTTGAGCTCCTCCCCAGACTTCTATTCATGCTGAATTTTAAGGTGTAAGATTAAATAAACTCTTACCTCCACGTTGCTTTATGTATTGAAAGTAAATTTTTTTCATATATGCATTCTGATTGTTGTTTCCCCTCCCCCAGCTCCTCCCAACCAAATCTCTCAACCCAACCAAATCCACAGTTTCCTATTTTTCTCTCACATTAGAATACAAATAGGCATATACATAATAATAAAATATGATAAAATAAAAGCAAATGAATCAGAATAGGATAAAACAAACAGAAAAAAGAAGAAGAACCAAAGAAAAAGCATAAGAAATATATACAGATGCAGATGTTGACACACACATTTACACACAGAGAAAATTCATAGCAACCAATTAGGAAACCATAATACATAAGCAAAAGATCATTAAAGGGGGGAAAATGGCCCAGTTGTGACACATGCACACACAGATCTCACACACACAAATCCAAAACTAGCATTGACTTAGCTTAGTGCTCAAGAATGATCTGTATATGCAGTGTGACTCCATTGGAGAAAACTAATTTTTCCTTTGTGAGTGTTATTAATTACAGGTAGATTCTGGATTGCAGATGGGGGCTTGTATCTAGTTCTCCTCTCAACACTGTCACCCCCATTTGGCTTAGACTTGTGCAGGATCTGTGCATGCTGCCATAGTCAGTCTAAGTTAATATGTGCATTAGTTATGTTGTTTCTAGGTCTTGTTTGCTTGGTGTCCTCCATCCTCATTGGCTCTTACAGTCTTTCTGCTTCCTCTTCATCAGAGTTCCCTGAGTCTTAAGGGGAGTGATTCGATGAAGACATCTCATTTAGGACTGAGTGATCCTAGGTCTCTCACTCTCTGCTCTTTGCCCAGTTATGGGTCCCTGCATTTGTTCCCACCTGCTGCGGGAGGAAGCTTCTCTGACAATGGCTGAACAAGACACTGTCTATAGCAGACTGGTCATTAGGAGTCATTTTATTGCTACACTCTTCTGGCACAACAGTAGCATTTGTTGTTTCTTTATGCCCATGGTTTATCTAGGCTCAGGTTCTTGGCTAACATGGGTTCTCCATTTGAAAGTAGCTTTTGACAGTTGCTTCAAGCGTCCTAAGGGAGGTGATGTGTGGGGTGATGAAACACAGGAATGGGGAAGGTTTGTAACTCCAGGTTCTCTGGCCAGGATGGTTATGCTTATTGTTTTACAGCCCTCTCATCATCTCCACCTCTGAGTATGCATGGCCTGTACAATTTCGACAAGCTAATGTAATTTAGTCATGCTCGGTTTTCTTGAGTAGAAATGTGATAAATGGAGAAAAACAAATATTCCTGCTGGTAAGACTTTGCGCTTACCAGAAGAAAAATAGACTAATGTTTGTACTGAAAGCATCTTTCTTCCATCCTGCTCCTGAGATTGACAGGAACACAAAAGAGCTTCAGGCATTTCAGTGGAGATTTCTAAAAGAAATGCGATCATTAGTAGTTTCTTTTGATTCCTTTTGCAAGAAGAGCCTGCAAAGTGCTTTTAAATTCCAAGAAATTCTTGTTGGAAATAGTATTCTATAGCTAAGGATATCTGATCCCAGGTTATCTTTTATTCTCCAGCCCTGCTTTTCTTGACTTTGCACTGACCTTCCCTCTTTATGGCACAAATCTTTTCCATAAACCTAAGAATTCTCCATTTCTCTGGTCATTTATTATTCAGGCAACCCTCCCTAGCATGCACAAAAACTTCCTTGTAGTCCAGCTTGGACTTAAAAGCAGTCCTTTAGGAGAACCATGCATGGAACAGCCTACTTTGTTCTTCATGTAGGGATCGAAATGTTTCTCAGCATTTTTATGTATATGTTCTTTTTTTTTTAATTGAAAATAGATTCTGCTCTCATACAATGTATCCTGATTATATTTTCCCCTCCCCCACACCTCCCAGTCCCTCCCTACTTCTCTTTCACTCCAGATCCACTCCCTTTCTGTCTGTCTATAGAAAAGGACAGACTTCTGAGAGATAACAACCAAAAATGATAAAGAAATTAAAAAGATGAAGCACAAACTTTCATATTGAAGTTGGACAGGGAGACCCAACAGGAGGAAAAGTGTTCCAAGAGCAGGCAAAAGAATCAGAGACCCACTCATTCTCAAAGTCAGGAGTCTTAAAATAAAACATTCACAATGATTCTATCTTTTTAAAGACTCACTAAAATAGTTGTGTTTATTGTGATTGTAGAGATGGCTTAGTGGCTTAGAGTACTTGTTGCTCTTACAGAAGACCTGGATTCAATTCTTTTTTTTTCTTTTTTTTTTTCCTCGAAAGTGTTTCTCTGTTGTAACTCTGGCTGTCCTGGAACTCACTCTGTAGACCAGGCTGGGCTCGAATTCATGGAGATCTGCCTGCCTCTGCTTCCTGAGTGCTGGGATTAAAGACATGCACTACCACACCCAGGCTACCTGGATTAAATTAACACTCTCTTGCTAGCATTAACCATCTATAACTTCAGTTTCAGAGAATCTAATACTCTCCTCTCACTATTGTAGGGATCAGACATGAAAATGGTGGATGCTCACAGTCAGATAAAACATTCATGCACATAAAATAAAATACATCAAACATGTTTATTTTTATGTAGATTTATTGGAGAACTTGCTTTCCTGTATACTGTATTGCAAGCCTGTCTCACCACTTAAGATAGCTTTTCTTGCACTCTGAATGGTCTTGTATTCTTTCTGTTGGTGAGGCATGTGGACATAACATATGTACAGATATGTTATATGAGCTATACGCTACATATTTTTATATAAACATTTTCAGATGGAGAAAATCTTTTTTTTCCTTTAACATTATTATTTTCTTTTATGTATTATTTGATGGATTGTGCTATTTTCATCAGACTATGTATTATGCAGTCAGACATCACTGAGATGAATTCTAGAGGTCAAAATTGATAAAATGCTTATAAAACATGTATATATACATGCATACATATACAGACACACACACACACACACTCATCACACACACACACACACATATATACATATATATACATTCAGCTGAAGTTTAAATTCTATTCCCTTACTCTCAGAGAGATGCCCTCCTCTAGGACCACAATGGATCCTAAATCTTCTTACAAGCAAAAGGTACATTGAAAATATTTTTTTATACATGTTTCTGTGATAAATTGTAATTTATAAGTTAGATAAGCAGGATATTAGCATATACAACTTCTAACAAAATGAAGTGATTAGAGCAACATACTGTTATCAAAGTTATTAGAATGAGGCAAAGTCTGTTCTGGTTTGATTTTCATGTGGTGACAAATTCTCTGACAAAGAGCATGATTGGGAGGGAAGGATTGATTTGGCTTAGAATTTCAAGTTACCGTCCATAGTCCTAGAGAAGCCACAGCAGGAACTCAAGCAAATAATCACATTGCATCTCCAGTCTAGAAAGAGTAAGTTCAATTATTCTTGCTTGCTAAACAAGCAAGGTTTGCTCTCATCTAGTTTTCTCTTGTCTTATAGGGTTCAGGATGCCACCTATAGAATGGTGCTGCCCACAACTGTCTGCATTTCTACATCAATTAACAAATGAGACAGCCCCCATAGACCTGAGCATGACCACAAGCCAACCAAAATAAAAAGAATCTCTCATTAATGCTCTCTTCCCAGGTGATTCCTGAGTTTGCGAGATGATAGTTAAAACTAACCAGCACAAGGCCTATTGACCTACTCTTGTTTGTATTCACTCTTCTCGTGATGATGTGAAATAATACACTGGCTTTATGATAAGATGAAGTGAAGTGAGAGATGAGAGCTGTTGAAATGATAGTAGGATCTTTGAATTTCATGAACAAGTACGATATTATGTGACTAATGAACAGATAGCATAGGCGGTGTGCCAAGGATGGATTGACATTAAGTTATGCAGAGTGATATGCAATTTAAATCATGGGAAGTACTTATCTCTGGAATTTCTATTTCTGTTTTGGGAACTTTGTTGGTTATAAGTAACTGAACCTGAAATAATAAAACTGCCCAAAATTTTATGTTGCTAATCAAATATGACCTATCTTTCATTTTAATACTTTACATAGTATTCAATAATAGGGAGTTGCTGCTCAAATGAACTTTAAAAATTATATTTTTGTAATGTAATGGAAGTTTAAATAAAGATTTCTAGGGATAGAGAGATGGTACAGTTGTTAAGAGCACCTGCTTCTCTTACAGAGGTTCCAGGTTCAGTTCCCAGCATCCACATGATGGCTCACAACCATTTGCAACTCCAGTTCCAGGGGTCCCAATGTCCCTGTTTAAACTAAGCACACACATGGTACATATACATCTATGCAAGCGAAACACTCAAAGACACACAATAAATAAATCATTTATTAAAAATGCTGATGAAATGCAAAATATTTAGACTTCAAATATTTCATGAGCAAAATTATTTTTCAAGTACACTAATATGCACATGATTTTATTTAAATGCATAAAGCTTCTGCATGTTATATTTTATATAAATTTTAATCAAAGGATAGCTTCCCGCTCAACAGGTCTGATACCAGTGACAAAAGTATGATCAAGGAAAGATTTAGTAATCCATATCTTCTGACGCCTCTTAGACTTGAAAATGGAGCAAGAAGTACAGGATGGGGGCTAGATGAGACATGGCACCAAACCCTCCAGACTGCAATGCCCAAAAGTGAAGGAATCTTACTACACCATTATCTGAACTCTATGTTAACAAGACTTTAATGCAATGAAAGGAATGGTCGGTGCATTCTGGTTTCCTTTTGATCTTCTGAAATCATTGGTAATTCAAATCTGTCTCCTTTATGATACACAATATTGAAAGATTTTGCACAAAAAAACTACTTCAAAGCATTAGGCAGTAAAAATATAGCTGAAGGCAGGTTTATTTTAATTATAGATATTTCATTTTTTAGTTTATAATCTACCAGTTTAAGCTTATATCTATCAAGAAGTTAACTTACTAAATATAAGTTATAATATCTCGCACTTTAAATCAATATTTTAAAATCTTACCCCTAAGCGCTTACTGTTACAAATATACTGGAAAAATCCCTGTTTGGGGAAAAGCAAAACACCATTATCTGTAAAATACTTTGTAAAATTAAGTTAATAAAAAGTAAAAATGCATTGAGGTGATAGTCTACAATAACGTCTACCTTTCACTCTGAGTATCTATTGTATACATGTGGCATATATGTGGATGTGTATTTATATGTTTCTCACAAGAACTTTGAAAAGGACACACTAGTGTCCTTACAGAAGAAGTGAACCCTTTGTAAATAAAAGATAACATATGGAAACTGGTTTTCCTAAAACCCTAGTAAAAACACAGGGTAGATTCAGGAAGACACCTTGTGCAATCAAAGCATCATTGATTAAACAGGACAAGGAGAAACTCTGTACTATATAAAATATGGTCAGTCAAACCAAAGATTTATTAATATGGAGAAAAATATAAAGGATATTTATCACTACAATAAAACCATATTTTCAAACATCTTGTAACTAGGGTGCATTTAAAATGATTTTTTGATCTAAAGAAACTGGAAGAAAATTGATTGATTTAATTTTCTTTACTGCTATTCATAGAAGAAACATAAATTGATTATAAATATGATGTTTGATTCTCTGATGAGATAGTATTGACATGATTTTATGATGGTTATGAAATTAGCCTTGAAATTAACCACAATCATAGAAAATGGAACTTAAGCTTGATAAAACAATCTTAGTAGAAATATCTATGAAGAATTGACGAAGAAAACCAGAAACATTTAAAATTACAAATATTTCAGGAACAAATCATTATTTCCAATAAAGTAATAAAAATTGAACTATCTGATATATATAGATTTTAAAACATTTAATATTTAAAAATTAATTTCAACAAAACAGAGGCATTTAGCAACACAGATAAAATTACATTATTCAGTAAATGATGATAAATAAATCAATAAAAATAGTACATTAAAAAATAAATATTTTACAGATGATATTTATAAACTCCATAGACTCCATTTCTTAGAGTACAATCCTAGATCCTCACAGAATTATGGGAGAATCTCTCCTTTTAGGAAGGGATGATCTGTGGTAGTACAGGGACTGCGGGCAAGGGGAAGAGAGGCTGCTGCTGTTGATCTGTTTCAGGGATAGGCATAAGATTGAGGGCTTTGGACTCAGGGAACCTAGAGACAGGAAAGGTCTGCAGGCAGCCTATCTGTTTTTCTGGCATGTGTTGCTTATGGTTGAGTAGGGGGTGCCTACATGAGTGGAGGCTGGGATATAGCAGTGAATGGGGGAGGGAGATCAGAGGGGATGGTCTGTGAGATCCGCTGGGGATGTGGGCAGGAAGAAAGGGAGGCTGCAGCTGGTGATCTGTTACAGTGTTAGAGACAAAAATGGGCAAGCCTGTTCTTATCTAATGAGAGACAGAAAGGGATCAGGATAAGAGAGGAGTAGGGAAGGAACTGGGCACAGAGAAATGGGAAATGGTATTCAGACTATATTGAGTGGGAAAAGAATCTATGTTTCATAGAAGAGAAAAATGAAATAGCCATTAAATGTCATACACACACACACACGCGCTGCCACGTGATTATTATTTTATTAGAAAGTTTGTGTATCTAAGTTACCTAGGAAACATGATGTTATCTCTTTCGATCACATAAACTGAATGATTAAATAAAAAGATTATCAGCTTAAACATTTGATTTTATTTTACATCACCAGATAGACTGTTCATGTATGCACTGAATCCTTTCTCTATGGAAGATAATGTGATTGAGTACAAAAAGCAGTGACTATTTATATGCAGTTGTGTACAGAGCAACCCTGGTACAGCCAGAGTTACAATAGAGAAAGCCTGACTTGAAAAACCAGAAAACAAACAAAGAAACAAATAAAGCAAAAACAAAAAACAAAGCAAAACAAATAAACATCAAAACAAAACAAACAAAAAAACAACAAAGAATTCATCTGGAGGTAGGGAAAAGGTAAAGATCTAACCGTTTTTCCTGATTGTGGAGTCAACACTCCCTCCTGCCACTGTCAGTAGCCAGGACACAGGAAATGGAAGCTAGAGTATACTGTTCTAAAGACTGAGTTTGCTGATAGCTGCTTTGTGAATGTGTGAAGCTCAGAGACTTGTGTTTGGGATCTAAGAAGATGATTGTTTATTTTTCCTCATAGTAATGCTGGAGGGGAACACCATCAGGATGTTTTAACTGGAGGTTCTTCCCACTGGCCTAGGATCCCATGCTTTGGAAGCTTGGAGATGGAACTTGACTTGGAATCCAGAAGGCATTTATTTAAATTGACAGTTATTTTTCCTACAAACCAGACTATATCTTAAAATCTGAAAAGTGTTTCCTCAGGGTCAGCACACAAAAGGTGTCTTTAGAAGTAGCAGACGTTGTATCTCCTGCTGGTAGCCAAAATTGGTACTTTAAGAGTCACCCAGGTGGTGCTGGTTTTGAAGGCATAAAGGGGTCATGGAGAGCAGCTGAATCTTGTTACTATGAGAAGCCAGGAGAGATTGTTGGTGAATGTGCAGCCTCAGTGCCAGTTGAAGGCCCAGGTTGAAGGGGTTATGGAAAGAAGTTGAAGATTGGCACCATAAAAGGAGCCCAGAAGAAGCTATTGGTGAACGTGCAACACAATTGCACCAAGGGAACCCAGCAGTTTGGGAGATTCCAATGCCACAGGATGATTTCCAAGGACAGCAACAGCAGTGAAATGGAGCCAGCCAGAGCCTGGAGGACAAACTGTGTGCTCTGCAGAGGGCCGAGCCAGAGAAGTGACTCAAGCCCTTTGGAGGAATCCAGAAATTCATGAGTGAATTCCAGATAATTTGACATCGATAATGTTTTCTACTGTCCTAGGACATTGTGAAAAGCTTCACAGATGTGCTGTTTGGTATCATTTGGTCTTGTGCACTAGCAACCCTCATGATTATTCCTCTTGTAAATAGCTTTGTTTTACTGTAATGTTAAATTGTGTTATAGAGATAAAGCAATTTTTTTTGGTTGTCTTATCCAGACAGGGGAAATGATGCAAAAATTTATTTTTAGTTACGTTTAAAATGGTTGTTTTGTGTACTATTGGGAAAAGAGTTGCCTAGACCATGGCATTTGTATTGTCTGCAGGTGTCGACTTTATGTAAAAGATGTTTGATTGTTCATGATCTGCAAGTGCTATCAATAGAACACCCGAAGAGCTAAGGTATCAATAAAAACCCCTGAGATGAGATGCTCAGGGTTCCATTGTCCAGTATGGCACTTGCCATGATAGTGGTTCCCTCTGCTAAAGTCTGGCAGGGTTTGCTCTTATGGATATGCCTCCTTGTCTTCCTTGCTGAACCGCCACAGTAGGTGTACAACTGCATATAACAGTATCAAAGTATCTTTTACACTGGCAAGAAAGTAAATAATCAATGAACTTGGCATCATCTTTGTAATGTTTTGTAGCTAAGTTTGTCATTTATTTTTTCATAGCTTATCAATTTTGTTTCTTGTTTCTATACATCACTTGAGAGAATTCACTTTTCACTTCTTCATATATTTAATGAGTGTCTGCATTAGATTTTGCACAATACAGTTTAGTTTTGTCACAAGCTATGTTCTGCTAATTTTAGTGAAGTTTTAAAAATCTGTTTGCTATTAATAGTTGTTTAAAATGTCTTATTTGTGTTTTTAACTCATTACTTTGTATGTGTGCTGATGTATGTGCACTTTAGAATAAATTCTGAGCATTATACCTCCTCTGCTTGGTAATGGTGGGATTTCACAGTGTTCTACTATATTACAAGATTTACCTACATTGATTGTAAGTTATACTTATCTTTCTAATGATACATTATCTTCAAGGCCATGCAGCATAAAACTTCCTGGCTAAGATACTCTTATAATGTTTACCTAGCTGCATTTTACAAAATGTATGAAAATCTGTCCAACAATTAGATTCCTCTGTTTTCCAAAACAGATATAGAAATATGAATTTTTTAAACCGCAAGACAAGACAACCCATGTTTTGAATGTCTGGAGGGCTTCATGTATCTAGAAACTGATCATAATTTTATTTCCTGTATTCTTGCTGTTCATAGATAACTTCTTTTTTTTTAAAATTTAACTCTGTAGATATTTCATTTGTAGAGGTTTCTGTCACAATTACTTTCAAGCCATATCTCTCTAAGTGTACAGAATTAATCATTGCTCCTGAGAAGATTTTACATTTTTATCATAGAAAAAAATGTAGTGTGCCTAATGGAATTCACCTAGTAGAAAATGTGCATATCATTTTCTTTTTGATATTTTATTAAAGTCTAACAGTGTAAGCTCATACATGTTCATTTGTCAGTTAAGCCGTATTTTATCTTCTCTTTATTAATAAATTTGTTTCTTCAAATATATGCTATTAGAAAGCTCCTTTCATAGTATTGAGTTTCATTCTATATCCAGACTTCTTTAGTTAATTTGTGAGAGAATTGAGGGAACTGGCTAAGGAGCATATTGTACAACTTACATTTCCCAATATTTATGCATATTAAAACCTACCTAGCTACTACCTGAGATTACTGAGTTTAATATTTTGGGGTTGATTAAAATAACTTTATGAAACTGGAATTCTCAATTATAGAAGCTACAAGATAAACAATCATCAAATTTAGAGTTATCAGTATTCCTCTGGTGTGTAGAGAGGATTCCATTTAGAAACATCTTGGTGTTCTCAACACAGTCCTCACTCTTGATACCGACAATATCCTAATAAATGTCTATTGCTTTGATTGAAGCAAAATAAAATTTATATTCTTTAATATGTACCAGAAGTTATGAATGTATAGCTTTTAAGAAATATAAAAATCTATGGCTTTTATTTGAGTATAATATGGAAAAGTGTCAAAAAAATGTTCATGCATTGATTAAGGGGAAAATGTCAAGACCAATTAAAGGAACACTTGAGAGACTGTGTATAGGCAGTTCAATAATGGATGTCCTTAACTGGACTTCTGGGCTATATGTCTACTAGTTAGCATCTTACCAGAAAATGAAGCAGGGTCCTGTGGGGACTCACACAGTCTACATTACCAAGACACTGATATCCACCTTAAAGTTTTTGGTAGTCTATCTTTTTAATATCAGTTTATGAGCTTAAAAGAATTCTAAGGGATAGAGAGATGGCTCAGTGGTTAGTACTATCTGCTCTCGCAGGGAATTTGGTTTAGATCTCTAGCATCCATGGCAGGTAACAATCATGTGTAACTCCAATTCCAGGGAATCTGGGGCCTCTTCTGACATCAGTGAAAAGCAAGTACAACATGGAACATATGTTCCTATGTATGCAAAACACTTCTCATTAAAATAAATATCAATATATCTTTGTTAAAGGAGAGTGTCAGTTGGAGAAACAGCTAGAGTTTAAGAGCACTTACTGAACTTACAGAAGACCTGAGTACTTTTCCCAGCACCCACATTGTAGATCACAGCTGAATGTGCTTCTAACTTCAAGGGTTCTGTTTCTGGCTCCAGAGGAACCTGCACACATGGGGTACAAATACATAACACCCAGGCACAGACATACATGAAAATGCAAATAAATAAATAAATGGATGTATAAAAGAGGATATGATTAGATTTAATGAGCTGAATAGTAACATTTCCTGTAGGTACATAAAATTATTTTGCTTTAAATCATCACTAATATAACTTAAACACTCCACAACTATTTACAGATATTTTCTCATGATATCTCGCCTTAGTTATCTTTATTTGTATTCAAAGTTGAAGTGGAAATATAAATGTTGAATGGAGTTTCCTCCAACCTCTCATGAGACCATTTCTTTTGTTTTCTTGATTGTCATCCACACAGCAGCTCTTTTGTTGGCTTTTATCCTACGCCTTGTACGTGCCAGGCACCGCTCTGAATGCTCAGAGCAAGAGAGACAGCAAAATACTAGCTCCTTCCTATGTTCACATTAACGTTTCGGGGAAGACAGGAATTGACATTTAGTAAAACAGACTTTCAAAATTCTTATGTGCATTCATGCTATGTAAAAATAAAGTAAAATGGAAATAAAATCAGAATAATGGGAAAGAAAATATTGGGGGAGGAGAGGAAATTGCTGATGGAAGAGCTATTGTTCAAAGATCACTAGAAAGTATGCTGCTTTCTCACATGTTTTCATTGGCATAGGTGATACAAATACCAAGCTGCAGCTTCAGAAGCATTATTTTACCAAAGTGTATCATATTTGAGAGATAAGTTGAATTTAACTAATAAACTTTTCATTCAAATTCCAGAGTACGATAGTTGGTTTTGTTTCAAGACATTTGTCAAAAGTTAGAACAAAAATGTTAACTACAGTAAAAGGCATGGGAAAGCCATCAATTATTACAGTATTAGATTTATTTTAATGATATTGCCAAATTAAATTACACAGATCATTTTAGTGCTTGAGTAGATCCTGCTCAACTCTCAAGATGTGCAGTATCAATGATGTCTTTAACTCTGTCTCCATATCTGCCATTGACCTGTTAAAGTTAATTCCCAGAGAACTTAATTTTTAGCTTTAGAGGGATGCAAGCCCATGGAAATGAGATTTCAAATCACACATGTGTTCATATTAATAACATCAAATCCCTTCCTTACCATTCCCCAAATTCCAGGTCACTTTTGTCCTTTCCTGCTTTTGATTAACAAATCATTAAATAGGAATCGTAATCACTTCATCTTCTGTTTCTTTTAGAATGTTAGGAGTTGAGTCATGTCTTCAAAATTTCATGCTGAAGCCATAAGCCCCAGCATGTCCAACCCCGATGTTATTGGGAAATGGCTGCCACATGTGCCCTTGAGTTCATACTAGAGTAGGATGGATCTCATTTTGTTGTTAGTTTCCTTCAAAGCCTTGCCTGCTCCTCTGTGGTATTTATGTTTTCAATGTAGTGTGATGTTCCTAGTGGGATTAGTAGTCCTGATTAGACTGTCTTGGGTTCATATGTTTTTACCTATTTTATAAGCATTATTTCCATTCTACCAACACTATGATATAACCAGAAATATGTAAATACAATTGTCATAAGGCATATTTCATTCATCTTGGATTTCAAGATCAGATGAGTTCATTTTTCCACTCTTTGACTGAATAGGGATATTGAAACTTGCCTCCCTAAAGTTTTCTTTTTCTTTTTATTCTTTTTTTAACTTATCAGTAGATATATTTTTTTATCACAAATTATCTTTTATTTTAATTTCCTAATGGCATATTATTAAAATAATTTGCTTACTAAGCCACTAACAATTTTGTTTATAAATAACTCCTGTCTTTTTCAATGTGTTATCCTGGTATCTTTTAAATGACTAATAGGGTCCCTCTTCGCTTACATGACCATTCATTTGCTTGGACTTCCCCTTTTAGTCGCTTGTTAGCACTTTGAAATATACTAAAATTTAAATTGGCAATAATATTTATTTATTCACATATTCAGTTAGTTAGTTACTGTATAGTCTTACTATATAGCCCTGCCTGCCTGAGAGTTTCTATGTAGACCAGTTTAGCCTTAAATTCACAGAGATCCATCTGTCTCAGCTTCACACCTGCTGGGAATAAAGGCATGTGATAACATGCCTAGATAGCAACAGTACTTTTTATTTTAACCTGTAGAGAAATATTTAATCTTCTAAACTATCAGCATGGCTGCTCTTGGGTAGAATGTTGGTATGCACCTTTAATCTCAATATCCAGAAAGCAGTGGTAGCACATACCTTTAATCCGAGTATTCAGAAGGCAGTGGTGGTACATTCCTTTAATCCCAGCACTTGGGAGACAGGAAGCAGAGCTTAAAAGGAATCAGTGTCAGGCAGGAAATGACATCTGAGATGAGTTAGAGTGGATGGCAGACAAACTGACTAATCGGAGAGTTAACAGAGTAAGGACATAACCTACTCTCATGAGAAAAGGCAGCTTAGTTAAGGAGAATTAGATAGTAATTGAGTCAGTAAGTTGAAGATAGTCAGTGGAGAAGCAGACAAAACAGTAAGTTGAGAAGCAGGCAGAAGAGTCAGTTACAACAGTCAGTTAACAGAGTTAGTTCAAGTGTCCATTTCAGAGGAAGTTATAGAGGTTATAGAAGCTGAGGCTGGAGTAAGCTACAGAGCAGGAAATTACAGAGGCAGGATGGAACAGTGAGTGCTCAGGGAGAGACACAGAGACACAGCAGAGCTCCACATAAGAAGCCCAGAACTGAGAGTGAGTTGAACCAGAAGAGTCACAGTTCAGAAGGAGCTAGTCAGAGTGACTCAGTTAGCAGTAGGTCTCAGAAGGCTAAGGCTGAAGCCTTCTACGTCCAGGGTAGCAGTTAAATGTTTTAGATGAAGGCTGAAGCTTTTCAGTTCAAGGATTAGAATTAAATTGTAAAGATGCCAAAAAGATCTAGGACTCCAGGACTCCAGCCTAGAACCAGTAATTTAATAAAAGAATAAACTGTCCTCTTCCCATAATCAACATCTATATCAGGTGAAGCAATATCCATATCTGAAATGTTCCAGGGCTCCAGGACTAGGGCAGGACATCGAATTAGAGAAAGGAAAACCTGCCCTGTGAGCTTGAATCAAAGGATACCTAATCACATCCCAATTGTTAGACAATGTTAGGCATTAATTTTTTTCTCCTACAAATTTTACAGATGTTATAATTTTTCTAAAAATGGAGTGATAAGTCCAATAAAAGTCTAAGAAAGTTTTTGTTCGTTTGTTTTTTAGATGTGGATGTTACAATAACAGCCTTTGAAAAAAAGAGCTAATTCTCAATAGTTCATTTGGAAGATACACTAATGAAGATGTACTAATCAATGCTTTACTTCGTGGAAAGGGGAGCTAAGGCAAAAAAGGTGAGCCAGCTAATAGGCATCTCTGAGACTACATGCCGCAGAGAAACACACAGAAGCCCTTTGCATGGTGTCCCTCAAAGCACTTTCACAGAAAGGAACTATATGTATTTGCACTATAATTATTGTGAGGCTTTGGAGGTCCCATTGGATTCCTTGCCTGAGTTCTGAAGATACCAGGCAAAGCACTTCATGCCAGGCAACAATTTGAAGTTGCAACCCTAAGGGAAAGGAGCCAAGCAGGGCACATGAGCTCCACTGCCATGTGCTACTCTGAAAGTGTACACACTTTCCCCAGAAGATGTTCTGATAGTATATTTATTTTTTAATCTCAAAATTTGGAACTTGTGTCTATGTGTTTTGAGTTATTCTATCTAGCATCTGAAATTTCATAGCTTCTCTCAAGCCCTGGGAAAAATATATTGCTATTTTCTGCTTATTTCCTTCATGTCATTGTAATTTTTTTATTGTTTATTTGGAACTCTCATATGACAGATGTAAAAACACAGACTAGGTCCATCTTCCTTTATTCTCTGCTTTATATACTGAATTTTTCCCAGACAGTTGTGCTTTTATTTTCTATGAGCTCTCTCTTGCTTGCTACTTGTTTCTTCTGGAAAGATAATAGAATAGACACATTTTTATAACCAGAAGAAATCCATTTTGATTATATTTACTTATTTACTCATTTATCTTCCTATGTGTATCCATGTTATGATACGTGTACAACACAGGTTCCTGAAGAGGCCAAGAAAGGAAGTCAAATCCCTGGAGCTAGAGTTGTAAGTGGTTATGAGCCTCACATCTTGGGATCTGGGATCTGACTCTTCTAAAGGAGAAGCATGTGCCCTTAACCACTGAGCCACCATCCCTGCTACTTGATTGTGTTTAAGAAGTTTGTCAGAACTCGTGGAGTAGATATATTTTTCTATTGTGACACCAAATTCTTGACAATTTTCTTTCTTTCTCAGTCTCCCTACTCCTGTCTGTGTGGGTGTGTGTATATGTGTATGTCTCCCTGTCTCTCACTCTCTCTCTCAAGAGAAAATATGTAGAGCTGGGAGATGGTTTCTGTGATAAAGTGTGAGCTGCACATGCACACAAACCTGCTTGATTCTAATAGTTTTATACTAGTATCGTTATTCTAGCTTATTTGATATTCTTCAAATCATGCTATTTTCATTATGAAAATTATAATGGGAAAATACAAAAAGTAATCAAAGAAAATAGTAGTCTGAATAATTACAGGAAATAGAGATAGCAGACAATGAGGTACTTTTAACACTGTAAGTTTTAAGAGGAGAAATTCTATAACTCTAAGAAATAGGTAGCTCTATTAAGAAAATATGAACATTTATCTTCAAAGGCAAGTCAAATGCAGAAAGACAAAATGTAATTATTTATGAATATCTTCAATTTGAGATATTTTCCTTCTGTGATTCTTTTATTGGAGTGGGACTGAAAGATGGATGAGGAGTTTGGATTCGATTTTTAAAAGTTGTGTCTTTTCTACCTTTTGCTCTGTTCAGTTGGGAACAATTAGAGTCGACAGTTAAAGCAGTGACACAAAATAATTCCACACATGAGAATTGATTGGAGGTATGAAAGCGCTTGGGTCATAATGTTAGAGTGAGTTGGAGAGGTACTGAGAAGCAATATTTCTCCAGGAAGTGTGTGAAGGAGGCTGATAAGGGGTCTTCAGAGATGTTCAGACCACTGAGAGATTGTGTTGGTGTGTTGGCATGGAAACTACAGGGGCAGAGCCTAGAAAGGCATTCAGAAATATCAAATATGACCAACAGCAGAATCGCAATTAAATGAATCTCAATAGATAATTATTTAAATAAAAGACATGCTCCAATTGTATTAACTTTTAATCAAATGCCATGAAAACTTACAACAAAAAGTTAAGAAATAATAGTTATTAAAATGCAAAAAAAAGACACAGCAGACCTGATATACATACCAGCTCACAGAAAGTGTGAGCTCACACTCACAAAACCTTTTCAAAAGAGACAAAAATCTCAGCATCGAGTAGGAGACATAGTCAGAAAATCCCACCCCTAATGAAGAAGCTCTTTGCAAATAATATCTGCTGAAAAAGGGAAAACCAGTTTCCTACTACAGAGTGTCACTAGGTATATCAACCGAACTCCAGGGCAGGCCACATTCCCAGGAGTAGTGGGACAACACCAGATGAACTCCATGATTTGTTTTATTTTTTTGTTTGTTGTGTTCCTGGTTTGCTTGTTTTGTCCGTTACTTCTGGTTTTTTGTGTTCATTTTTGGGAGGGAGTGGCAGGGGGAGAATGAAACTGGTTCGGTAGAGAGGTAGGGTTGATCTGGGAGTGAAAACAATATAATAAAATTAATGCTATTTTTTTCAATACAAAAAGCAGTAATTTAAAGAATAAAAGAATGCAAAGAACAGCATGGTGGTGCATGTCTTTAATGCCAGCACTAGGGAGGCACAAGCAGATGGATCTCTCTTGAATTTGAGGCCAGCCTGATCTACAAAGCATGTTCCAGTTCAGCTGGTGCTAGACACAAAAACTCCGTCTCAAAAACAAAACAAGCCTAAACCCAAAGAAAAAGAAAGAAGGAAGAGATTCACTTATCATTGTAAAATATGTAAAGACTGTGGAACATATTTGTTAAATTTAATTTAAAAAGAACTTACCATCCAACAAGTCCAGCTTGGAAGAAGTATTAAGTGAGTCTGGAAAATGTCAAGTGTCAAAACAATAAATTCAGACATATCTGTGCTTCACAGGATCTTCCTAGAAGATGTGTAATTTACATCCTACTGCTCAGCAATTTTGAACAGAACACATGTGTACTATGTGTAAGCTGTCGCCACATGTGTGCGATGATTGGTAAGACTCTACAATCATGTCCAAAAGATTTAGAATTGAGTGATGATGAACAAAGTTAGATCGTAGAAAACATCGTGAAGAACTTTAGATAGGCTTAATAATTGAGTCACAAGATTCCACTTGTATACTAGCCCAGGTTTTCTGTGTCAGGAATTGATTCTCTGTCAACCAATCTTAAAAATAAGCTAAAGGGTATAAGCGTAGCATCATATGGGCTTAATTTTAGGGGGCTCTTCACTTCTTCATGACTAGTGTTGGACATGTTTATCAAGCAGAACTGAGCAGTATACCTGTGATAGTAAATGGCACTCCTGAAAACTCAACTATTTTGATTATTACAAGTAATATGATTTTTTTATTATAAAAGGTAATAAATTCTTCTGGAGCACACCTGCTTAGGTGACCCAAAGCTGACCCCGTTGATTAGTTAGCAATGGTTTCATCTGTCTAACACTATTCTGTGGTATATCATTGAAACACAAACATAGTAATAGAGTCTCTTAATTGCTCCACCGAATTCAGCATGGGACCCAGCTTGCCATAAGTTGATTTATAGAAAAATCACAAAGCTGATCTTTTTGTGGTACACACAACATAAGAAGCACTTGCTTTTTCATCATGACCATGTAAATGTCTTTAAATATATAACTCCTCCAGCTGATGCCTCCATCAGATTAGTATTCACAAAGCTGCTCTGGGATTACTCCTTGAGGCAGGAGGAGAGGCAAATCGGTTAAGCAAAACTCTGCCTTTTATCTACTAGTAGTAGATTGGGTAAATCATTGAGTCTCAGACATATTTGTCAGTGGGGAGTTTTCTATTTATTTCAAATTAGTCTTCTCCCAAATTACCTATAAAATGTAAGGAAAATGATGTTAGCTATGTAACCCATGAGCCAACTTCAGATATGGAGGGATAAAGTACCTTCGCTAGTTTCTTTCAATATCTGCTTTTGTTGATCAGATCAAAATGTTGAATATGTGCAATGAGTTAGAATTCTGATATTTGTTTTATTAAAACATTATCTGAATCATTCTGTAATTTACATTTTTGCCACCATACGTGCTTGCCATATCACCGTTGACAGCATTGACTGCATGCAAAGTCTAAGCAAATAAAATTAAATTGTGTTTAATTTTGTGATTTTGTCATCAGAGACTACCCACAAAGATGTTTTCCTTCATGTGACTGCTAATGCTATCTAGAAAAACATGCTCTAAATTTATTCACTGCATTTGTTTAAGATAACTTTTAAACTAATAGACTTTTAAAAATAGACCTCTTTGGTTGGATATATGGTACCTTTGGTAAATCATTGTGTAACACAATAGTATGAGGGTGTATGGATCAATTATGTATTTTTTCATTAAGTTACCTTCTATATAAAAAAGTTACCTTCTATAATGCAGTAAGTTGCATGATTTTTATATTCAGAATGTGTTTTTCCAAGTCGTAAGAGACATGGTGAGTATCTCAATGATGGTCAGCCACATGACATACAATAGGTATATATTTATGCATCAAACTTCTACAATGATGGAAAGTCTCACTCTACATTTAACATGTCAGTAAGTAGTTGCTCAAGTTACCACGTAGATCTTTGGTTCTCAAAGTTGCTTGGATGTATATCACCGTTGCTTCTTTTAGTCTTCTCAAAACTTGCTAAAATCTACAGTTTGAAAATTGTATTAAGCATATTTTTTCCACCACTCTACAAAAAACCTGAAAACCACAATTTAAAACTTTTTTTCTCTGATTCCTAAATGCCAAAAAAATAGTTAATAATGTATGTCAATTTCAAGGGAAGCATATCTACTTAAAATGTAGTGAATAGAAATTGAAATTGCATTCTTTGTTCTTTCCTACAATGTGAACAATGTTAAAGTCAGAAGCATCTTGTTCTTTTTTAATAATTTAAACTTTACAATATTCTCGTATATTTCATCAAATAAGGCAATATTCAAACTCTAAAATCTCTTTAAAATATGCCTTTTCCTCCTACTGTTCTTTCAATTTTTCACATTATAAGTCTAATTCTCTAATCCACAGGTTTCCCCAGGAGGTGAGGAAAATTGCAATTCTCACCCTTGTGGGAGTATTGCCATTCTCTTCAAGCCTGTTCTACTCTCCTGACCCAGGAGACATTGAAAAGTGGCATGTGTCCCTTGACAGAGTGAACTACTCCAATTTTCTGCTATATTGTGTTTAAGTGTATCACAGACAGACAGAAAGATATAAAGACAGTTATATGGACAAATAAATGAATTGTCGGGGTGCAATGGCTCAATATTACTTTAAGGAATATAAAAACATGTTGCATATAATAGAAAGTAGAAATGGTTTGATAGAAAACTAATGTATTCCAGGATCTGTTGTTGAGGTTGCACCACATGGAAAGAAGAGTAAAAGCACTAGAAATGGAGGTGAACTCTACTTTCTCATGTAAACATCTGTCCTGAAGTTTCTGTGACATATATATCCTCTTGTAGCTTTTTATCTTTCATCCAGCACTGAATTCTAGTGACAGATTCTAGTGCTTGAAAGGAGAATTTAAAAATCTGTAAACTTAGTTCACAAGAGTTTTATAAAATTATTTTTAGTACCTGTCTTATTTTGGGTTTCTATTACTGTGAGGAAATTCCATGACCAAAATCAAGTTGGGGAGGAAAGGGTTTATTTGGCTTACATTTCCAATTTGTCATTGAAGGAAGCCAGGACGGGAAGTCAAAACAGGCTAGGATGTTGGAGGCAGGAGCTGATGCAAAGACCATGGAGGAGTGTTGCTTATTGGTTTACTCCTCATGGCTTGCTCAGCTTGCTTTCTAATAGAATCTAGGACCACCAGGCCAGGGATGACATCACCCACAATGGGCTGGGCCCTCTGCCAACAATCACTAATTAATAAAATGCCTTCCAGCCAGATCTTATAGTGGTATTTTCTCAAATGAGGCTCATTCTACCCTGATGACTCTAGGCTGTATCAAGTTAGCATAAAACTAGCTAGTATTGTACCTGAGCATTCAGAGTCATATTTCATTAAGGAAGGTAGTGATAGAGGCTGAGTGCTTCTAATATGAAGTATTTGTTTAAAGAAATGTTTCAGTTATTTGAATTCATTCAGATTGATGAATAGGTAGATTTGGGTACCATTTGAATATTCATATTGCTGTCTTGGAGAAGAAGACAAAGTATAAACACAAAATTCATTTGTGTTGCTTAAAAAACAAATACTGCAGATAATTTTAAAAAGTTTTCTTAGTGTGTTTACATTTTGTTATAACTCATGATATGAAATAAATTTAGAAATTCCACATATGACATTGTATTGGTTGTCAGAACCTTTCAGAGAGCTTTGGAATTTTGGTTTTTCAGATAAAAAGTTTTTCACTTCTATTTATTGAAAAATTATGCACTTGAATCTAAAGACTATGAAAGAGATAAAAATAGAGCTGCCCCAAATATATTTTAAATGGAATAAATGATGATATACTGTTACAAACCCATTATCTATATTTATATAATTAGTGATATCTAACATATAATGGAGGGAGAGAAAGGAGGAAGAATTTTTATTCCTTTAATATTTGTATTTTCAATTCAATTTATTTCATACTACAAAGAAAAGAGTAATTTTAACTTCATTAATGAAGATAATTACCTACTGTTTTTCAAACATTTTGCTCAAATGTAAATGGCATACATCTGTGAAGTATGCAAATTTCTGTGAAATGCTGTAATTGTTTTTGCAATTGACTCTTCAGCACCAACATCTGGTGATATACAATCTCAGTATCTCATTTCTATCTGGATGGAATGTTTAGAATCTCTTACCAATCTGCTCTCTTCCCAAACCGTCTTAGGTCACATTGTCTGCCATCCCAAGAGTCATTAAACATTCTTTCTGTTTGCAGGCTCTGTGGTGGAGACTGATTCTCTGCTTTAATTTTCCAAATATCTGTAGGATTCTTAGGCAAAGAGAATTTTGAATTACATATATGAGACTTCGAGCAAATACATCATGCTTACAAAACATGACATGACATAAATCAACATTGGCCACCAGGTGATTGTCCAATTTCCATGATATAAGGAAGGATGTTGGGAAAACTGATAACAACCAAGTGAGCTCTGAAGGCCATTGAAAACAACAAAGAAATAGTTTTATTGTGCAAGTAGGGGCTTGATATTAGATTAGTTAACACTGTGGATTAATGAAGGAAGTTAAGACCAAATGAGTAAATATAAGTGAGTAATCATTATTTCAATTATGAAGTCATATTTAAAATACATAATTAAAATTCTTCTGTATTTCATGAAAGCACTGAATATTTCTTCGTTTGATAAATATTTGTATTTTTGGCATGTTGATTATATATGTGAAGCACTGATATCATCATAACTATCCAAATATATTGGGAGTTAAAATCTGCTATTTCACCTTGTTTACTGTAAATTTTTAATGCAGCAAAATTTACAGCAACTATTCTATTTACAGACACAAAATAGTGAATAGTTACATGTACCTTTAGCTACAACTTTCCTTTGTAGAAAGGAAATTTTAGTATTTCTTCAATGAGGTAACTGTTATAAGAGATGTAATGTTTAGCACATTCAAAAACAGTTTCATCATAGCAGATTTGGGGAAAATCCTAACTACTTTTTTGAGACAGGGTTTCTTTGTGTAACCCTGGCTGTCCTGGAACTCCCTCAGTAGTAGACAGCCTTGAACACAGAAATCTACCTGACTTTGCCATCAAAGTGCTGAGATAAAAGGCATGTACCTCCACTGCCAGGCTAGAAAAATTCTAATTTAAAAAATATAAATTTAATTCCATTCTTTCATTCTAATTAACTAATCACCAATATTAATTTACTTTTCCATGGTCTAACATTTATGTCTCTGATTCAATCTTGTGGTCCTTTGATATTTTACATTACTATAACTTTACTATGTAAAACAAAGTTCTCTTAAGGAGGAAAAGATACAGTTAATTTTGAGCCAAATAGTAATTGCCATCATCCTGGAACATGGATGCAGGTTGTTCGCTACGACAACTCATAAATGTTTATAGCTACATATGTTGGTGTATATTCACCATATATAGACATTCATTCAGGTCAAAGGTGGTTTATTCTCTGACAAATTAAATCACTGGTTCTAGCCTGGAACCCAGGAACATTTTGTAATCTAGTCTTAAGTCTGGAACTGGAAGACTTCTGTCTTAGCCTCCATACAATCTAGAATATTAAACCTCTATATACTCTAACTAACCTCTGTGACTTACTGCTGACTGAGCCACTCTGACTAGCTCCTTCGGAACTCTGACTTTTCTGGTTCAACTCTTGTTCTGGTTCAAACTCTTCTCCAAGCTGACTGGTTCAAACTGAACTTCTAAGCCAGCTGACTGTTTCTGACGAAACTCTTCTGACTCTGGCTTACTCTGGCAGATTCTCTGATTGCCTCAGACTGAACTGCTTTACTTGCTTCAAACTGACTCATTTTTCCCATCTGATACTGACTTCTTTTGCCAAGCTGCCTCTGTGTCTCTGTGTCTCTTCCCAATTATGCATGTTTCTAGCCTCATACTGCTTACTGTAACTCACTCTCCTTTAACTAATTGCTTTCACTGACTCCATCAGAGAACCTGTCTTTCTCTCCTGAAGTTGGGCGTTTCCTTCCTCTGACTCACTTGGCTAACTCTTTCTCTGATTTGTCACTTTTCCTGTCCTTCACTGACTCATCTCAGATGTCAATTCCATTCTGACACTGACTTCTGAGCTCTGTTTCTTGTCTGCTTCCACATTCTGTATCTGTTTTAGGGATTAAAGACATGTACCAGCACTGCCTTCTGAATACTGCGATTATGGGTATGTACCCACAATCTTAACATTCTTTCTACATTCCATTTGGACCACACAGGTCTCTGAATGTGATTCTTTCATACAGACCCCTGGAATATAGACCCTATCCTTTTCACAAAGACCTATTCCTATATATCATAACCAAATTAATACTGGAATTAAGGAATTTATCAGAAGTATTAGTTGGCACATGATATAGAAAGTTGACAGGAAAGCAAAGAAATTCGTTATAGGTCTCTCTTATTGTCTGATAGGATTCTTGGCTTTTGTATTGGTGGAAATAGTGAGTTACTCAGAATATATTCCAATGTTTTACATTATAGTCATAAGAATGTTAGCTCAGGCAAAACACAATTGGATTCACTGAATTGCTATTAATAAGACTGGAAATAGTTCAGAATAATTTTACCATTGTATCTGTATCATTCCAATTCACTACAATCACAATTTTAAAAAAATATATCATTTAAACAATTTTTAAACTTAAAAATATTTTGTTCATGTCTTTCCCTTCTCTAAGCCCTTCCAGATCCTTTCTTCCTTCCTACCCACCCAACTTTAAGTTCTTTATCAAAAAAGAAACAAAAACTCAATAAAACAACAAAGAAAACAAAAAAACATACCAAAACAGCAACAACAAAAGCACCAGACTGTAAAAGTACACACACACACACACACACACACACACACACACACAGAGTGAGGTCCATTGTATGTTGGTCAACTACTCCTAAACATGAGGCCTGTCCTGGAGTGGTTGATATACTCAATGTCAGTCCATTGGAGAAAACTTATTTTTCCTCTTCCAGCAGCTATCAGTACTCTTACTTACTTTTAATCCATCAATTAACTTTGTATAATCTCCAAAATGGTTGGGCTTTTTTCCTCTAGGAATTTCCACTTTATAAACTCAACTCCTGTAAAAGTAGGCTTGGACAGGCTTGATCTAAAATGTTTATATAGATCTTATCAAATGGATCTTGAAGCCCCTATTCAGAATTAAATATCACATGGATGTTGAGAGTCACAGAAGAAATTTTTTGTGTCATTAAATATTGTATTTTCTTCAAAGTTGGACTTGTACTTGGTATAGTACCAGAGCTGATTACAAGTCTCAGGTAATAAGATACTTTGTGATTTGGAAATTGCAAGACTTTAGTAGAGGAAGTAAAGGTAGACAATGAAACATCACAAGTAAGCAAGGAGGAATGAAGCCTGAAAATGCCTAGGTTGCCACAGCTATCTGATAAATCTTCACACCTGAAGAGGGACTATTGAGAGCAATACAAAAAAAATAGATTTTGAAATACTGGTGGAAGTTGTTGAAACAATAAGAAAGAAATTGAATATTTCCAACAGTTGTTTGGTAACATGACATAGAGTGTTAAGAGGAAGAACATAAATTTTCAAAGAGGTTGTGCTGTGGCTAAAATGGGTACCAAGCAACTGCTGTGGTAAAATATTCTAGGAAAGAATGGTCAATTCATACAGCAAATACTAAAAATGACAAGTATCACATGCTTTCTCCCATATGCAGGATGATATGCAGCAGAGAGACCGCAAGCAGGGAGTGAGTGGGTGGGTGGCTATGAGCAAAGTGCATAGTGAAGATTAAAAAAAAAAAAAGTCTTAATGAAACCCAGCACTTTGTATGATGAATATTCCCCAATTCTTAAAAACTGCTGCTATTTGGTATCATTTTTGAAGAACTCAGCACAGCTATTGCAACCCACATGCTACACCACTGTGTGCTCCTTGCACTTACCACCAAGATATGATGTGCCAGAATGGATGACACAGCTCACCGAGGGTTCAGATGTGAATTACCATCTTCAAACTCAAGTCTCTGCACTGTTTTCAGACATAATGTGTCTGTCACCTCATTATGGGATACACAAGTATACCTCCCATGTACACTAGGAAGCAATGAAATTTACATCACACTATCCTTGTGGTCAGATACAAATCTTCACTATCAGTATCTGCCTTCAATGACTGACTATAGCCATTCTACTGATGAGAATCAAACACTCCTTTCTAAAACATTGTGATCTTGACAGTCAGCTGAGAGTTTCCAGGGCTAGGCATGCTCTAAAGATATATTAATGACCTGAGAGACCACTGTGAATAAAAGTTGCTGAGGAGGACTTCTGCAAGGCTGATTAACTGATCAGAAACTCAATTAGTTTAGAGAGGTTGGAATGTTGCAAGTCCAGAGCCTAATTAGAACATATCTCATGCTACCTTCAACTCTCTTAATCATAATTCCTTGTATATATCTGTGTCTGACTTACCATTCTAGTGACTAATGGGTGAAATATTTTGGAATACAGTAATTTAACAGACCGCTAGCTTCCACAAACTAAAATGTTAAGAATATCATTAGATAACATCTGAAACTTACAGAATAGAAGAGCTCTTCCTGCCTTGATTTAGCCTGGGTATCTAAAGTTTCCAATGATGTATTTAAAAGTGAATTAATTTATGGCTTCATTTGTTCTGCTAATATGAAAATCCATAAAATTGTTGCCACAATTGAACACGGAAATTGGGGTGACCTAAATCTATGTTTCTTGGCCAGGGTCACCTATTTGGGTCAAGAATAAAATATCTCTTATCTCCTTGACATGGGAGTTTGTAGTTTGCATTGATACCCAGTGCAATTGCTTTTCCTGCAGTTAATTTGGGAATTCAGATTCTTTCCTGAGTGAACAATTTTGGTAGACTACCTTTGAGAGAGCAATGACCTGCAATCAGTAGCCAAGATTATGTCTAGAAAATTTAAGGCAAACGACAGAACTCCTCTTACTTTAATTAATTATTTATTTAATTAATGGTTATTCGAGACAGGATTTCTCTGTTGTAATTCTGGCTGTCCTGGAACTCACTTTATAGACTAGGGGGGCCTTAAACTCACAGAGATCTACCTGCCTCTGCCTCCTGAGTGCTGGGATTAAAGAAGTGCTCCACCACCTCCTGACCTCCTAAGAAATAATAAGAAAAATGTATTCTGAACTGTGGGAAGAACACTATAGTCTTGACTAAGAAAGAGAAGAAACACTTTCGTTTATTTTTTGAAAGCTGACAAAGTACAAAATGTTTATTTTCAACGAGCAGTGCATGTAACATTATGTGTAGTTTTGATTCAGTTAATATTTTTTATTTCACATTTCCTTCAGAGATGTCCATGAGTATGCCTTTTGCTAAAGAAAAATCCACACTGATTTTTCAGAGAAAATTCCCCAATGTATTGTTCCATGCTTTCCCAGTCTTTTGTTTAGGTATTTGAATGAGGTCCATAAATTTGTTCATTCATGGACCTGCTTCTTTCCCACTTAAGTAGCTTCAATGAACATATATTGACCATGAATAACGTTTAAATTCCACAAGGAATTGTTCATGCTGTTTGGGAGAATTAGAAAATTTCCTTCTTGGTTCTAATTCATTGTCCCTGTTGGTTCACAAAGGGGCACAATTCAGTGATGTTTCGTGGGGGAGAGCTCAGGGAGCAAAAGGGAAAGAGAGTCTCATTAATTGAAGTTGTATTTCCTGCCTGTTAATTATCTGGATGTTCTGCTACCTTACTTGACAAAAGTAACTTTGAAAATGTTGGAATTTCTTTGTAACAGATTATTATCATGAAGTTTAAATTTTAATTGGATTTTTGGTAAGTGACCTTTATTAGTCCTGGCAGGGACATGACATACAATAATTAAATGATCCCACCGGAGTTAAAAGATTCCAAATGTCACAATGCATCCTGAGTAGGAGAAATTAGGTTTCTACTTTCTAAAATAAAAAACAGCAAAATAAACCAGACACTTTCAACTCAGTGAAATATTAAAGATGAGTCTCTGCCCCTCTAACTGCAGAAATGGGATGGAGGGGAGCACCCACTCATACCCCGCTATATTTAACTCCAATAAGATATCAAGTAGAGGGAAAATGATTACTATATAAAGTATAACAAATCTACATGCAAATAGGCTTGAAGTCCTCCTGCTATCAGAGGACATTTTGAGGAAATGGTTCAGCTAACACGGTTCCAGAACTCACAACAAGGCAGCATTGAGTGATAGTGTGACAATATTCGGAAAGTACAATAGTTCCCTTCCATAAATGAGCAAATATTATTACAGCAAGCTGAAAACACTTTTTAGAGACGTTTAAGAAAAACACTTTTAATAGTTTATTTTTTCTTCCTTATTTACTACTAAGTTAACCAGTTTTGTTTTATTTCCTCGGGATAACTATAAGGCAAAGTAGCAAAAGAAGATGTTTCTAGAATTTCTTTCTGAGTGTTTATGCTCTAAGGGAGATGTAGAAACTTTGAGAAATAAGTAAATACAATAGAAGCGGTATCAATAGCAAAAATTCAGGTTCCAATCCTGTTTGTCATAAGTCTCTTGGCCTTTCTGAAATAGAAGCAAGCTGAAGAACAGAAGGGGAATTCTTCCCAAGTTACTGCAAGTCTGTAGAGAGATGTCAGGCCTAAGAAGCCAACCTTTGCATTACACATGGGAATTAAAATGCTGCATCGCTGGTAGTATGTTATCATAAATTTTTCTTTCTGTTTAAAATACACTAGTCTTTAATTTTATCTGTGTCCCAGAGGGGCCTATCCCTGAAGAATTTCCCTGATTTCTTCTATGTGATCTATGGGTTTTCTCTTGCACAATTACACACCTGCAGGGCAGAAGTCATTTCTCCTTGCCATGGTCATGTTCTGGCAAACTAAATGCTTAGTTGACAGACAAATCTAATGAGAAAGTACATGCCTATATGTGCTTCAACCCACAGATCATCTTTGTCAAAGATGACTTTACTCAAGTCAACGGATACTCTTTAATTATGAATCAAATTAAGGACTTGTGCGGCCATATGTTTGGGCTATGTTCAAATCTATATTTAGAGAGTAATTGTGAATAGCTGCAGATGTGCATATCCACATCACATGCACAATGTCTGGTCATACAATGTGCTGTTTCTTTTTTTGAACTTTATTCATTTATTCTGAGATAGGGTCTCATCATGCCAAACTACTTTAAATTCACTATGTAGCTTAGGATAACCTTGAACTTCTGACATCCTGCTTCCATCGGTTAAGTGCTAGGGTTACTGGTATACACCACCTCACCTGGTTTCATTTACATGTAAAAAAAGATGGAGAAGGAAAGACAGGGGAAAAAGGTCAATGTGATTAATCTTTGGTTGACATTGTATATGATTATTAATGTACATGAATCAAGGCTGCATTACAAATTTGTAAACTTCAAAAAAAGAATAAAAAATAGCTCATTTGTTGATTTTAGTATTTTATTCCACTGCATGCATAAGTAATATTTTTACTAAAGTCCTTAATTTATACATATTTTACTCATAATTCTTTTCCTTTCATTAAGAGCATAAAATATACCTAAAATATAGGCAATTATACCTAATCAATATGCTTTTTTACCATTTGAAGTTTCTCGTTAGGTTTTTTTCCTCCTTAGTTTCAATCTAAACTTCACTTCAGAATTTTCCTTTGATTCTTTTGATATATTATGATATTGTTCCCTAATATTTCACTATGATAGAAATCTGGCAAAATAAATTTTGCAATATTTTATGTATCAGTTTAAGCCATATAATTATTTTTTACATACTTCAGTTACAAAATACAAATAAAAATGTACAAAGTAAAAAAAAAATTCCTGAACTCACTAAACTTCATTTGTACTAGGGATATAAGTTAACATATAAAACCATAGCCATCTGTTATGTAAATAAATTATATACTTTTATACTGCTTAATTTATATCACAAACCAAACTATGGCACATGCCTTCAAAAAATTCATCACCTCACTTAAAACAAAACCTAATGTGTTGTGATTAATTATCTAGATGTGATTAGTTTCTCAACCAACAGTGTGAATTGAATGTTATATATAGTCAAACTGTTCATATTACCTTTTGAAATATTTTAAATCTTTTGATAGGCTGAAAAGACATGTTTCACTTCTGTAGTATTGACTGTGCTATTTGCAGGTAACCCTTGTAATATTTAAGGTCTTTTAACACAAACCATCTTGTTAGAACAGCATAAAAAGCAATCCCACTTATATAGATATTCTATAGCTATTAGTCACTATGTGGACTAGTAAGCTTAATTCAACAAATTCAATAAGTCATAACAATAGAGCAGCTAGGAAATTCAAAGTTTCATAAGAAGCCTATTAATTAATTTCTCAAAAAAATAAGAATTTAGAAATTCAAAGAGACAAAGCAATGTGTGGAATAAGAATCTTCTGCTTGAGATTTGTGATACAAATGTCAGAATGAATTCCCTTGCAAAATGACCAGCATTAGCAAAGATGCACAATTATGATGTCCGAAATCTTATGAATAATGAGTAATTTCATTAATAACTTCAAGGTTATTTTTTCACTAGAAAATAAAATTAAAAAGTGAAAAGCATGAATCAAGGGGAAAAACTTGATTTAGTATTTTTATTGCTTTAAAAATATTTGAGAAAGTCAACACATTAAGTGATAGACAGAGATTAGTGGAAAGAGAACAAAAGTAGTATTAGGCACATTGGAGCGTGTACATACTGGCTTCTATTGTTCTGAAAAATTGCTAAACTCAATTAGTAATTGGAGGCACACATGCTGTAGAAAAGTACCAATACAGATATACAAGAATGAAGAGTAAAGCAAAAGCAAAAAATAAACAAACCCCAAAATAGTCCATTTTGATCGTGTCAGCTAACATGTAAAAACCATTACATATTATCTAACATTAATTATCCTCAAAAGGATTTTTCTTCTTTTGACACTGATTAATTAAAAAATACAAACGGCTAGTAATATTCAGTGGCTCTGAGTAGATAACACGTGTACATGTATACAATGAGTAATTAGGACAAGAAAGTGCAGAATATCACTGTGATGTGCTATTGAGGGATTCATTCTGCAAAACAGTGAAACATGAATGGAAACACTTTCTCAACATTTAAGAATCCCGGTGAAATTCTCAGACTTACTGTTGCTGAAAGTCACCTCTATGTGTGTGTGTATGATCTTCATGTCATGTACCTCCATATGTACTACCCAGACTGCATGATATACAGTATTCACAATGTTTATGTTATATTCTGTACTATAATATATCTACCATAATGGTCAATATATGTACAACTTACTATTTTAGAAAAAAATTGCATTACAATCATTTTTTCCTGAAAAATACATATTTCTTAATTTTAATTTTTTTCTTCTCTCATACAACTTATACAATACATTCTGACCTCCATCCTCCCTTCCTTTACCCTTCCAGTTCCCCTCATCTCCCTATTCCCCAAGATCTACCCCCAATCACCACCCACAAACACCGCCCCTGGCTTCTGAAAAATATATATTATCAGCAATTAAGAGGCCAAAATGTGGAGGCTCCGTGCTTATAGCAATACTTTCTTCTAAAATTGAGTGGAGTGCAGTTTTTTGATACCACATTGTTCTACATAGCTGTGTTTTGTATTTAATTTTAAATAAGACTAAAAATACTGAAAACATAAACTAAAGATAGGTTGGTTTCTATTTGTGGGCACAGGCAGAGTCAGGAATCCAGGTGGAAGGAGATAAGTAGGCAAATGCCCAAACACCCTAAGAGTGGACAGTGTCTCAGCTTGCTAGGAAGGTTTTACAGCTGTGTTAGCACTGTTGAAGGCAGACTACT
The DNA here is from genome assembly GCA_026225945.1 of Cricetomys ansorgei. Lineage (NCBI taxonomy): Eukaryota > Metazoa > Chordata > Mammalia > Rodentia > Nesomyidae > Cricetomys > Cricetomys ansorgei. The sequence continues at coordinate 8,888,913 of JAMJFZ010001038.1, forward strand.
AACTCCTTTCCACAGGAAGAAGTACAATACAGTTGATTAGTTAAAAATGAGCACTCCTTAGTTTGTTTTTTTGCAAAAGAAATAAAGAAAATACAACAAAGTAAGTCAGACCAGTCCTTGCTTTGTGTGAAGGTCGTCACATCCTGGAAGAAAATGATACAAATGCAGATAGCTTTTAGCTGGAAGAACAAATGGTTTCTAGTCCTGGCTGTGCTCCTTGGTGCAACCAAAGCTTTTCTTTGTAATTTAAATCCATACAACAGGGGAGTTATAACTGACACTTGAGATCTTCGTGTTTAATTATTGCATTTCTTCAGTAATATCAACAATAGGTAAACTTACAATTAATATTATGGGTACACATTTAGAAGTCTCTACCACTTAAAGCATCACTTAGAAACAATTATTGTTGACACCATCCACAATATTACATATGCATCACTATCTACAACTAGCAGACATTCATTGAGAAGCTGTTCTTTCACAATGCAACCATACTTTAAACAATAAGGTTTTCTAAGCACTTAATGTTATATTTTACCCTATTTTAGTATTTCTTGTGTTGAATATACTTTAGTGTGCTATATAATTGTGCTTAGTGTGCATGTGTTTTCACAAGTACATGCCATTGCACAAGCATGTATGTACACATGGAGGACAGAGCTAAATGATGGGCATGTTCCTTATTGGAGTCTACACCTTATCTCTAAAAAACGTTTTGGGTTGGTTTTGTGTGTGTGTGTGTGTGTGTGTGTGTGTGTCTCAATGTTTTGCCTGTATGTGAATGCATGCATTGTAATGTGGATTGTGTCTGTGGAGGTGAGAAGAAGGAATCATATCCCCTGAAACTGCAATCCCAGGTGCTTCAGAGTTGTCATCTGAATGCTGGGAATTGAACCCATGTCCTGTGCAAGAGAAGTAAGTGATCTTCATTGCTGAGCCATCTCTCCACATCTCCTACCTTATTCTGTTTAGACAAAGTCCTTCACTAAAAAAGGGCTCACCAATTCCACTAGAATGGCTGGCAAGCCAGCTCTAGGAATTTGCCTATGTTTGTATTCCCAGTTCTGGAAAAAGAAGTTTGTGCCTCCAGACCAGCTTTTGTATGAATTCTGAATACCCAATGTGACTTTTTCAGGCATATGCAGAAAGTACATTTCTTCCTGAGAACTTGTCTTAATCTTTACGCTAGTCTTTTATCTTTTGGATAGCAGTTTAGCTGCTGATTTCTTTCTTACTTCACGGATTAGGGAGCCAGACTAGATAGATGTGCATAATATTAATATAGTTCTCAAACACAACAATGTAAATAACTTCCACTTAGTCTGAGAAAAATGTTGTAAATAATTCCCAGTTAGTCTTGAAAAAATCTTGATCTTTGGAGATAACATGATCAAAAAAAAAAAAATCAACTGAATAAATGTAAGAGCAATTCTCAGGTTGCAGAGTGGGTTCAAAGTGACTATTCTTCCAGAGGACCTGAGTTTCAGTTCCTGGCACCCACCGTGGACATTTAACAAATTCCTGTAACTCAAGCTCCAGGAGATCTGATACCCTGTCCTTACTTCCACAAGAACCTGCATACACATGACACAAGCCCATATATCCAAAAACTAAAATAATAAAAATAAATACTTAAAAAAAGAGTAGTTCTCAAATTGTGGCTAATATATTATTTTACAGTAATTAATCATAATATTCAAGCCTTCTAAACATCATAAAAACTGTAATAACCCTCCACAGGATTGGATTTGTTAAATTTAGAACAGTTTAACAATAGAAGGAATAAATTAGAAATGCAGCACTCTTTCTTGCTCAAGTATGATTTCAATATATCTCTCACTGTATTTCCAATATTAATTTCCATGTAACATTATGACTCTCTGTTTTAGTAAATTAATCTATTATGTTTAAAGATGCAACTTGAGGCTGGCAAATACCCATGTCGGAAAGAATTAAACAATCGTTTCACTAGAAAGTTATGATCTGTCCCCAATTTCCTTCATGTTTTCAAACTACTCATGTACCGTCTGCCTTTTTTTTTCTGACTTTAATTACAAAACACTTGGTATTGTGGGATTAAACTGCTGTATTTGTTTTAGAAAAGGATTGGGAGTAAAGCTGCTGCCACCCAATCACATTTCAAGTTGCAAACTTGCAAGAGAAAAATCATAACCATGTTTCACATGCCCTCCACACCATGGCTCCAGAGTTGATCATACTTATTAAAATATATTTTTTCAAGGCTAGGAAGAATGCTTTAAAAAAAAGATATGTGGCTTTATCTTTTTCCCTAGAATCTACAGACCGGTGAAAAGAATGAGTTTTTAAATCATCTACTTTATGCAAACATGGAAAATCATAGGAAAACATAGTATGAAAGAGAAAATCTGAATTATGCAAATAATGGTAGTATGTATCTTCTACCCTGAATGCTATGTAACAGCTGAAGTTGAATCAAATAATTATCTTAAAATAAACAGAACCACAGCAGGAAAACATGTATATAATATTTTACCTTTTGTAATTTTTACAATTAACTAAACTAATCTAAAATGATACTTTTGCAAGGCAATGCATTTCCAAGATGAATGAAAACTTGTGAAAGAAGCAATGCTTGTCACCTGCGTCAGATCCCTACAGTCTTATGAAGCCTATTTGCAACATACTGGCAGAGATCTTGACTAGGAAACATTTTTTATTATCTAGGCTGATGACATTGGAACAAGTCAGTTTAACACTTTGACCATGAAGAAAATCTTGCTGCTTGATCACACTGTGATAAAAAATAAGAAGTTTATATTTGATATTGTTTTGTCAAAAAGCAGCTGATCTCACACAGTGATTGGTATCTTTCATTTAAATATTTCCTGTTTCCATTATACTGTCATGCTCTACAAGCAAGAAACCAGATAACTAATATTTGAGAGAATATTAAAGACAATAACTTTTTGTGTCTTCATCAATACAAACACATAAATTTAATATTTGCCTAAAATCTAGGTATTTATTAATTTTCCCATAAATTAATTTATTTTTAGCTTTTTTCAGAAGTGAATACTGAATACTGTTTTAGATATAATTCTGTGATGCCTGAACAAACTCATCAGTGTTTAGCCTAATTGCTAAACTGAGAGTTTATTCTAAAGAAAAATGTCTTCCCTAGCAACTAAGATCAAGGGACTTAAAAGTATTTTGGAGTTTTTATTTCATCCATGAATTTCAATTATTATTTGATGAAAGGGTAAAAGAACAGCTCTAAACACAATATTAAGGATCATATTAAAAGCTTATAGTGACCTCATTCATATTTTTATTTTTATAAATTAATTTCTATTTAAAGTATATCAAAAATATAAGCATTGTTCTTAAAATTTTAATGCCTCCTAAAGTAGTAGAGTTTTCATTTCTATTATCTATTTGACTCTTCTTTGCTAAGAAAGCTTTTGGAACTAAATTAGCATTGAAATATTATAGCTTGTAATAAAAGAGAAATGATGGCCACTGAACATAAAAATGGCTTCTACTGACTGCAAGGCAGTCACTTTACATCCTGCATTTCAGCCTATCTCTGCACAAAGACATTGATGGGCTATTTTCTCCACCAGATCAGGTAATAATTCCAAGAAATGACAAGTGCAAATGTATGAAACTCCAAAGCTTCTGCAAATCAAAGTAAATAATTGACTAAGAAATAGTCTACAGAATGAGAAAAAAATCCAATGGAGGACTTATGTCTGTAACATGTAAGGAATTAAAGATAAATGGAAAACATCTAAACAGGGTTATAAATTATTAGAAAATTGTCAAAAGATGAAAAAGATGACTAATAATGTTCAAAAAATCATTTGATTATACCCATCATCAAAGAAATGCAAAGTACATTTTTTTTTCAGATTGTATCTACCAAAATCAGAATGGGAGTTATAAAGAAAACAGATAACACAAACCCTAGTGACGATACATGGAAAAGGAACCTGTGTGTTACTACTATTAGGAATGGACATTATCCCAGGCACTAGAAAAATCACTCAGTATGACCTTCGGCAAACTTAAAAGGAACTACCATATCACCCAATTGTGCCACCCTTACCTTGGATTCACTTTGTTCCCAGGACTGCCGTCTTTGACAAAGTATCTATTTATAAGATAATTTCATTTCAGAACACTAGAAATGTCTTCCTGAAATCTTTTCCCATCATTTCTATAGATTTATGAATATTATTTGGTTGATATAACAAACAAACAAGACAGGAAGATCTGAGGTAATTATACATTACTTCCAAAACAAGGACTAAGTTAAATTACTCTAAATGATCTGACATCCTAATATTTACCTGTCAACTGGACCACTTGCAAATTTGTCTCTTTCTAATGAAAGCATTACCATGGCATTCCAAACATACACACACACATACACACACACACACACACACACACACACACACACACACACACACACCATGGGATTCTACTGTTTATTTTAGTAGAAAGGTATTACCTTTCTATTCAGAGTTCAATGAATGACTTGTGTCTAAGCTACATGATTAAACAATTTCAAATGTTTAAGAAAATACCACATTGGTCTTCAAAGACATTTGTACAACCTTATTCAATATGCAATAACAAAACTGGATGAAGGATTCATCTTAATTCCTGTAGCTTAGGTCTAGACTGAATATATGCAGAGCTATTGTACTTAGACTAGTGCCTAAGAATGACAAAGCATATTCATAAAGTAATGTGGCCTTATATAGTAGACAATATATGTACTAAATTTACACTGTAGTCATTTTCCTTAGCTAGAGAGAACAGACTTTGCTGCAATTCCTGTTGTGCTAGAGTAGATGAAGGACAAGTATTCTCAAGGCAAAATTCATGTAAAGCTTGGATGGTTAATGTTTGGAAACAATCCTTCAAGAATCTCTGGTTGTCCCTGCTTTTCTCTGAAGGGCATTGTTTTCTGGAACACATTTTCAAGAATAACTGTATAGAAGACAATTTTCATTTATGGTCAATAGCCTGTCCCACCTGACAGAAGGTAATGAAGATAATATTTTTTCTTCCTGGGAAATGATAGGAGGCTTTTCTAAAAGTTAATTTGTAGCATTTGGGGTGTCTATCTTTGGGTTAAATAACTTTGATATAAGCTTATGGTATACACAAACTCCACCTGTGTCACTTATATCACATTTGTTGAATTTGGGGTCAATGAGAACAGACTGAGCAACCATTTCATGTTTTCTGTGGTTCATCAAGTAAATACCTCTTTTAGAACAAGAAATATTTTTTTTCCAGTATCAAATATCAGCTTCATTGGTACCTTGTGAGATGATCCATTGCCTTGAATGAGAACTATCCTCCATAGGCTTATGCATTGGACTCTAATTGGTGGTATTATCTGGGAGGTTTTAGAACCTTTAGAAGAGCCAGGCTGGAGAAACTATGCCATTGTGAGCAGCTTTTGAGGTCTCAGAGCTTTGTTCCACTTCTTGTTTCCTCTTGCTGCTTCCTGTGTGGAGGTAAAACATTATCAGCCAGCTTCTTTCTCCTGACACTGACATTCCCTCCAAAATACTATGAACTCAAACCTTCTAAAGCTTAAAAGAAAAAGTACCCTTTCTTCCTTAAGTTATATTGGTTGTGGTATTCTCTCACAGCAACAGAAAAGTAACTAATAAATGAGTTTAAATCCCCACCAATGCATTTACTACTCCATCATTTTGTCTTCATGTTTAACAGGGTTTTGTGTATCCACTTTGAACTCATTTTGTAACTGAGATGGGCTTGTCTCCTTAGTCTCAGGCCTTTGCATATCAAGGTAGAAATACATTTCTTTCCATAAAGTGTTGAATCTAGAAGTTTACTGAAAGTATGCTTCCTTTCAAAAACTGTTTCTCCAAACTTATGCTGATTTTAAACATAAGAAAAGTAGTATTTTTTTTATGTCATACTTAAATGGAAAAGGATCAGCAATACCAGAGCTGCAAGAGAAATAGCTTGCTGAAATAAAGTAGCATGGGATATTTGAAAAAGAAAGACATATTTCATTATAAGATGTATGCCCAACAGAAAGCAATGCATACTTAAAAAACATGTTTCCTGAGTGATTAATCTACAGTCTTTGGAAAATGTCTGAAAAACTTGAAATATTTTTATAAAAGTGTTAGAAATTATATTGAGGGGGAAGTTGTTCATTAGAATATTAAGAGAATTTGGGATATCAAATTCCTTATAACAGTACAATGTAAATATCACCTTCTACAATTTGTAATATTATATATGCAGTAAATTAAAGTATTATTGATTTTATGTCCCAAGATGATACTATATATTTATAGCCATATAAATTTGATGTATATAAATAAACACTACTCTTGATTTATATTTATCACAATGCATGTAGAAGTTTGTTTATTTGAAAATATAATATGTTCAAAGAAAATTAACTGAGGATAGCTTTAATAAAACTAACTGCATAAAGTATATTTTATTTATATGGGTAAAAAAGTCTAAAGCAACTAAGCATAAATTATAAATTCTTAAGAAAGAATAAAAAGTAGCCCATATATATTAAGCAACCCAACTTAATGCAGAGAAGTTTTCAAATTCCTAATGTTGACATTAATGTGAAAAACATGGGTGTCTAGGAATTCCATATCCTACCACAGATAAATGATAACATCTGGATTTATATATCCTGATACATGAAGAAAGACATCAATTTAACTTATCTATTTTTGAATTATAATTTAATTGGCCATACTTTTTTAAATGCAAGTCTTCCATGATAAATATTATATATATATAGTAGTATATATTAATATTATATTATGATATATGTTATAATTAATATATTATATATTATTAAATTATATATATATACACACACACATATATATATATATATATATATATATATGTGTGTGTGTGTGTGTGTGTGTGTGTGTGTGTGTGTGTGTATGTTGCCTAATTGCCTAATCATGTCTCATGGGCAAGAATGTCTGTGACATTTTGCAAATTGTCAAGCTTCTCTTTCACTGTTTGAATCCTCAGTCTCATTTTTCATACCTGCTATAGCAGTGGCACTTAATGCCCATCTCTCCTCTCCATTTTGGAATTTGTCTGGCTTGACTAGTTGCATTAATTGCATACTTTGAAAAAAAATTCACTTGTCTGATGGCAATTGGCAGATGCACTAATCTATGGATGTATGGGTATAATGATAAGTCATTAGAGGGGTCTGTTTAACAGTATGACCATTTTACGGAATTGTAGTAACTCCATATCAAAGATAGTCATTTAGAAAAATGTTGCATAACCACGCATAGTGGGCCTTTCTTTAATCTCAGATTTTGGGAGGCAGAAGCAAACAGATCTCTATGAACTTGAGGCCAGTCTGGTCTACATAGTAAGTTTCAGACCAGGCATGGTTACACCGTGAGACTGTCTCAAAATTAATATATGATGAATAATTGGTGCTAAATATAATAGAATAGTAACTAAGCAGTTATTCTTTCTGAAATTTTTCCAGAACTCAACATTTTGTCTTTTATATGGTTTACTTTCAGTTCCCCAAATTCACTAAAGATGCTTGCTTTACAAGTATAGTCAATTTATACCAAATGATATACAGCAAAATACTAATAGAATGTTGCTTGGGAATACTGATAGTACTAAATATGTAATTTTTAGGAGAGTATTTTAAATATAGTATGGGACTAGTGTCACCAGTGGCAAGTAAGTGAAATTTAACATAAACAACAGGATGCAAAGAAATTGTGTTCAATTATATAATAATTGAGGTATTGGTCAATATTTTGTTTGATATAGTATATTGTTTTAAAACTCAGCAATTAAAAAAGATGTTAGCAACAACAACTGGGCCTTTTCCACACCCTTACACTTTTTCTATGCTTTTGTTTGTTTGCTTGTTTTATTTTGTTTTGCTTTTTCTATATGAGCATATTGGATCACTTTTAAAGAAATAGGTTTAATTATCCGATTTTCGAATTTTAAAAAGTAAATAGAGGTTTGTTATGACTTTTATTATGACCTGTTGAATAAGCACTTAAAATCTAAAATTCTCTGATGTGCTTTAAAATTTACTTGCTGTACAAAGAAAAAGCATAAAACATTAATCTTCCCTCTTCCAGCTTTAACTAAGAAAGATGTGCATGCTTACCTTTTCTCTACAGCCACCTCTCTAGTTCACATTGTATACACTTTGCTTCACTGCTGATTCTTATACAGGTATTAAAAGACAAAATCACAAGTAGAAATATGTTTCATTTGACCTGAGAATATAATTGGGTTCTATAAGCATATATGTTAGCCATTCTACTTCTTGTGGGTTCTGTGTAGCACAGTGTGTTTAAGTCTTTCATGAGTCCTCAACTCAGAGTAAGAGCAATTACATACATCTAACTAAAATGTTGTGAGATTAAACTGTTAGTAAAAGCAAATAATTTACTGGTGTATACATCTGCTGTCAACCTCTGTTTGCCTGAATAAAGTCAAACTTATTGATAGCTTTTTTTTTCTATTTTTCATTTTTCTAAAAAATCTCAACGCCCAAATATTAAATATAGATGGTGAAGAATTTTACTTCATCAAGGCTTTACTAGATACAATGAAGACATACATAAATGGTTATCGGCATCAACTCGGCAGCCACAGGCATTTACGTAGGAAAATACAAATGAAGAGAAAGGAGGGCATACGAAATGGAGAGATTCACTGGAGAAGTCTGGAATACAGGTTTAAGCAGATTTGCAAGCAGTCTCAATATATGTGAGAAACATTACCAGAACAGATGGGTAAAGGGGTAAATAGAATACCTTTCAGTGATTTCTTTAAATGTTCAAATGCTGACCTAATTCTTTTAAATTTCATCTTCCTTGTTTTTGACTGATCACAAATACCTGTTAGGGTAAATCTCTGATAATTTCAAATAGACATATCTGTAATAGACCCCATCAGTATTTCTTTTTGGGAAATTTATTGCAATCACAATATTGAAAGAGTCTCTAATTGTAACCTTTCTTGAAGCTACCATGTTTGTATATGGTTCTCTAAAAACTTAGCAACAGTTACTTCTTTCTGTTCTAGCATCTGCACCTGACAGTGTGTTTTGCCAAAGGGCATCTTCATATTTCACTGCATTCCACAATGATTCCAGATGGACAGTGACCCATGTAAATTTTTTAAAAAAGAGAACAAATGAATCTGGTATGCATTTGTTGACCACTGAGCCAGATGTCTTGACTATATGCTTTTTCTCTTACATTTCACCTACATTGGCATTAACATGGAAATGTTATACTTAAATGTTACATTGGTTCACAACTGAAATGAGAATGTTGTCTGGGTTAGATTACTCACTCTTCATTCCTTCTCCTGCTGAATATGCTTGTGCATAACCAGAACTCTCTGTCTTAAACAATGAAGACAGTGCAAGTCAGTGAAAGAAATTTCAATATGTTATAACTCCTGTCACAAAGTAGAGAAGGTGCAGCAACACATTGTTCAGAATAAGCAAATTGCTTAAGTCTCTTCTTGAAGCATGGTATCTAAAGTTTTGTTTGCAAGAAATATATACATATATATAGCATATTTTATTTTATTATTTTATATATATGCAGTGAAACTAAGGAAGGCAAATCTGATTTGGATATTTACAGACTCAATGGCAGTGCCATTAGAAGTACGTTAATTTTTTATTTCCTAACCTTTTAAACATAAATAATGTAACATGAGTAAACAATAATTTTTTATCACTTAAAAATCAGGTTATGGGCAAAAGCTACTTCCATCTTCCCACTATCTTACCCTGCCCCCAACTTCTGAGTCCTAGAGACCAACTTGGACAAACAGACCTTGCCCTGGAGCAGGCACAGAAAGTCAACTCCAGGAGAACAGATAGGAAGTCTGCTCACTGACCCCTCCCACTATGCCTGCCCAGTTTGTCCCCAAAGCCCCAAATCACCTCCATCTTCTGCCCCCAACTTGTTACAGCCAGTGCTTCTGAGAATCAGAGAACAACTCTGGTGGATAGCTCCTGCCCCAGAAAAGGACACAGAAGCCAGCCAGGAGACCAGCAGGCAGCCCCTGCTCTAGAGAAGCCTTGCAAGACAGCCAGAACACTTTCCAACTCAGCCCCCAACTCAGATGGAGATTCCCCACTGGGCAAAAGGCCAACCTGGCCAGGAGAGCTCTAACACTACCATGGGCAGAGACCCCCTGTGGACAAGAGTCCACAGAACAAAAGACCAGAGAGGATAAAGCAACCAAGAAACAAAACGCTCATCCAATAAAGACAAACCCAGGAATTTGGCGCTTAAATCTATAATCACTCCAAACCCAGGTGCTTAAATACCAGCTTAAGAACACAACCAACCACAACCAGGGCAATATGTCACTTCCAGAGCCCAAATATTATAGTACAACAAGCCCTGAACACACTGACATAGTCAAAGCATGAGAAATAGATCTCAAAAACAATTTTATAAAGATAATAGAGGCCTGTAAAGAGGAAGTTAACAAATCCCTCAAAGAAATCAATGAAAAGACAATGAGAAGAATTGAATAAATTCATTAAAGAAATTCAGGAAAACACAAACAATTAGAAGAAATGAGTAAATTCATTAAAGAAACTCAGGAAAACACGAACAATTAGAAAAAATGAATAAATAAATCCCTTAAAGAAGGTAAAAAAAAATCAAGCAAATAAATGAAGGAAATGAACAAAACTCTTCAATACCTGAAAATGGAAATAGAAACCATGAAGAAAACACAAGCACAGGGAATTTTGGAAATGTAAAGTCTAGAAAAGGGATTAGGAACTACTAAAACAAGCTACAGCAACAGAATACAAGAGATACAAATACAATCTCAGCAGTCAAAGATACTATAGAAGAATTGGAGACATAGTGAAAGAAAATGTTAAATTCAAAAAACCCCTAACATAAAACTTCCAGGAAAACTAGGACACTATGAAAAGACCAAACCTAAGACTAATATAAATAGAAAAAGGTGAGAGGTCTACTTCAAAGGCCCATAAAATATTTTCAATAAAATCATAGAAGAGAAATTTCCAAACCTAAAGAAGGAGATGCTTATAAAGGTACAAGAAGCATACAGAAGTCCACATGGGTTAGAACAGAAAAAAAGTCCCCTCCCAAATAACAATCAAAACATTAAATATTCATGCTGGTGAAGATGTGGAACAAGGGAAACACTACTTCATTGCGGGTAGGAATGCAAACTACTGCCGCTATGGAAATCAATATGGTGACTACTTAGGAAACTGTAACTTGACCTACCTCAAGATCCAACTATACCACTCCTGGACATATACCAATAGGACTTTTTATCTTACCACAAGGACACTTGTTCAACTATGGTTACAGTAGCATTCTTCATAATATCCAGTAATTGGAAACAACCTAGATGACCCTCAACTGAAGAATACGCAAAGAAATTGATACATTTGTACAATGGAGTATCACTCAGCTATAAAAAATATAACTTCATGAATTTTGCAGACAACTGGGGTCTTGTGGTTGTCTGGCTTGGTATTCTTGCAGAGATCCTACAGGCTAGATTGTTTGTATGTGGGGGTATCTCTGCCTCTTTTGTTTTCCCTTAGGACTCTTTTCATCCTTCGGGGTTGCAGAGTCCACCCTTGATGTAGGGATTAGTGTCCAACCTTGTTCCATCTCGTTGTGCCCTGTTTGAACCTGGGAGGACTGTACTTTTGGCAGTGAAGGGAGTGGGTGGAGGTGAGTGTGGGGAGAGTAGATTTGGAGAGAGGAAAGATGGGGGAGCTTGGAGGAGTGAAGGGAGGGGAGGAAGGGTGTTGGGATGGATTATACAAGAGAAGAAAAATTAATTAATTAATTTTAAAAACTCAGGTTATGGAACTGAGAGAGATCAATAATTAAAAGCATTAACTGCTCTTGAAGAGGACATGAATTCAATTCTTAGCATCTACATGGCAACTCACAACCATCTGTAACTCCAGTTCCAAGTGATTGGACACCTATTTTTACCTACCTGTGCTCCTTCATGAACACAATATACATATAACCATGAATATACACATAAAATTAAGTTTTTTAAAAGTCATATTATGAAGCCTGAGGGTATCAGGCATTCATATTCTTCCTGAGAATGTTAAGAAAATCGTGAAGGTTCACAGAGTAATTATTTGAAAATTGTAGTGATTTCATATGAACTGAATAAATACTAGGACTTAAGATATAATTATTTCACTCTTAGCAAATTTTGGTGTCATATGGTAACAAAGTATTTTGTTTTGCTGGATAAGATTGGATAGCTTTCATTTGAATATCACTGCCAGTTTATTTGCCAACATTTTCAGGAGCAGAGCACAGAAAATACAACAAAGGCCAATAGAAACCTCTGCTTAATATGCGAGATGGATACCCTATGGTCAGTATTATAACCGTGATATGTTAACATACACACACGAACACACACACACACACACACACACACACACACACACACACACACACACCCTAGCTCATTACTTAATTTGTGGTTTCTATTATGCTCTCTTACTGGCATGATGGTCCACAGCACTTAAATTAAGTGCAGACATTTTATCACTGCGACAAAGAAGTAAGAAAATGGAAGCAATAACAATGAAATGTAGTTCAATTATAAAAATTCAATAGATTTTAAAATATATATGGCCAAAGCTATCACTGAAGAGAACACTTTGAAAATTGCAAAAGAATGTTAAACACATTTTTGGCCAGCTACAATAGCTATTGCATTTGTACAAGTTTTAACTTTATCAAGAAATTATCCAAACACTGTATTATATATTATACATTAAAATTGCTTTATGTAATGATAGTTATGCTTAAAATTATTGTAAACCAAATTTGAGACTTTTTTTTGAGAAGTAGAGATGGATTACTTAACTTTTTGAAAATATAAAAGAAAGCTAGAGTTGTGGGTTCCAGACCTGGCCACAGCTTTCCCCTACCACATCCTACTTCTTCTATGACCTGGCCTGGTGTGAGCTCCTGGTTAGCATTGCCCTTGACCACGTCCTATAATCAAATGAGGCATAATCAAACGGCATGAATAACCTTGTTCTCCCTGACAACTCCACTGCTTCTTACCATAGTAGAAGAAGCCCAGCTTAGACTTCCAGATGCTGAGAGAGGGATATCCCAGCATCCACATCCCCCTAGGTGACCATCTATAGACACACCTCATGCTATCGTATCTATCACCAGTTCACAACAGATGCAAGGGTGAAGCTTACCCAGATGAAGCAAGCTTCCCCAACATAAGTTAACAGCAAAAGAAACAGTGAGTGAAATCACAATCTAATTTAACGATTGCTGTTCTAGCAATCTTATCTGGGAGGGAACAATTTTCTGGACAACAGAAGACACATATACACAAAATGCATGGATTGAATATCTTGTTTTAGGATGTAACTGAGCTATCCAATACACATAAAATAAAAAGTCATAAAGCAATTTCAACAATCATAGAGGTAGACCTATACACTTGCAAGAATGTGTACTAGAAGGATGTGGTAGTTCACGCCTGTAACACCAATGCTTGTGAGACTGAGGCAGAACTGCCATGAGTTCTAAGTGACCACGATCCACACATATGATTGTAGTAGTACACCACTGTGACAACTCACCAATGACGACAGTGAGGCATTTTCATAGATAGAAGCCTTGCCAGACCTCTGCAGAAGGAACCACCATCCTGGCCAGCACCAGACTGGCCAGTGAAGCCTGGAGTGTCTCAGCTCAGGTGTTTTTATTCTTTCACAACTCCTCAGGTATTCTACCGATAGCACATGCAGATCCTTAGCAATTAAACAACTCCCACAGAGATCCTACACCTGCAAGCAATACAAAATGTCACCTTACCCAACAATGCATAAAAGAATTTAAAATATAACTAAAAATAAACTTCCCCAACATATGATTCCAGTCCACCCAGGGCTATCAGATGATAGTCTGTCTCAAAAGAAATTAGATAAAAGAAAGAAGCAGAGAAACAAAAAAGGAAGAAAAGAAAAACAAAGCAACAATAATGGGTTAGAATAATGGAACTAAATAACTACTACTCATATAAATTACACTTACTCTTATTTTATTCAGTTTCCATCTATTAACATTCTATCTTTCTAGAAAAGTAGTACTATTTTTATCCCTCCCATTCTGTAAAAGGAGGAAATAGGTCATATCAGTAATTCAGATCACTGTTCTGAACAGAAATAATGTAAACTCAGAAGCGGTAGTTTAACTGATACTATATTATTTCTATGACAGATAACCACAGAACAACGTCTGACAGATAAAACATCAAACACAATATTTAACTTTCAGCTCCACCCATTATCTTAAAAATCAAAAACTACCTGGAGACAAGAGAAAGACACAGGAACTGTCATGTTTGTAGCTTCCTATTAGTACTAGTTTTAAAATACAAGGTGCACAAAATGACTTCAAAGAACATTGCTTGATGAAGATTGGTTTTGACTACTTCTTTAAGATAAAGCAACTTCTCCAGTACTTGTACAAATGCAATGTGTTTAGACTGTGACATAAATATTCATATTCATAATACATTCATTGAAAATACTGCATGTGTTATTTTTCAGAATTAGAATCAAATCCTTTCTTTAAAATAAACACGATGTATAATTAATATTATTTTGAACTCGGGCTTGGTTATTATTTTACTGCTTAGTTGAAATGATTTTGCCAGGAAGATAAATTTACCTTGCCTTTGCATCCAGTTGCTATTGTTTCTAGGACAGTTATCAAAAATCGTGGAAGTGGTGAAAATAGCTGTTTAGAGTTTCTTCAACGACATATGTCTTTTTAATTAATGAATATATATATATGTATTATATATAAACACACACAGACATATATATTCATATACATATATACATATATATGTGTGTGTATATATACATATATATATATATATATACATATATATATATATGAGTTTGACAATCTTCCTTGAAAATCCTTCACAGTGAAACATTTAGTTCACTTTTGAATTATCTCTACAGACAAATTACAGGAAATCTCAGAACACAGACATATGAAATAATTTGGTATTTATTCATAAAAGTATGGTTGTGACAAATTTCTCTATTTGTTTGTTTGTTTGTTTGTTTGAGACAGGGTTTCTGTGTTGTAACTCTGGCTGCCCTAGAACTCACTCTGTAGAAGAGACTGGCCCTGAACTCCCAGAGCTATCTGCCTCTGCCTCCCCAGTGCTGGGATTAAAGGCATGTGCCACCACTGCCCAGCTGTGACAAACTTCTTAATGTCTCATGCTTTCTCTTTTTTTTCCTGATTATCTCTCTTTGTTCTGTGTTACCCTTTATCTGTGCTCTTTTCTCAAACATCAGATTGAAATACTTTCTTCCCTTCACATTTCTGATAAATCTGTTGTTTATTTTGTTTTATACCTGGGCTTTACCTTATGTATCATCTTACTGTGCTCTAACAGTATTGCTATTCTTCACTTGTGTGATGTAATGAATGCTCTGTGAATGGAATGGCAAAGGACAAGTCCCGCGCACTGCTCATATCACTTCTGTTCAAAGAAATCCTAAACATTTAGAACATTTGGAATCAAAAGTTATTGCATCAGGATGTTGAAGTCAGTGCAAGCCCTCAAGGTGATACCCAAGTTACCGCACAGCTTCTCCTTGCAGGAAGCCAGGCTGTGTCCTCCCTTCCTGTTTCACCTGATTTTCTTACTTGAGTTTTCTGTAACTACTGAGTGGAGAAATGACTTGGATATCAAAGCTTCGGTCAAAGATTGATTTTAAGGAAATCTATCTCTAGATGGTCACAAGGTAGTTATTATAATTAAATATGAAAATGACTCAGAGGGCAGCACATATCTCATTGGTTGTTCAAAACTGGCTGGTAATATATGCCAAACTGAAAGGGTTCAACAGCTTAGACTCTCATCCATGGAAAACAAAATGAGGAAACAGTGACTTACACAACGCCTCTAGCGCTGAGAAAAATTTCCAGCTATAGTAATTATAGAAGAGATGGAATTGACTGCATTTTATTTATTGTCCTCATGAGTTTCAAGAAAAATAATGGCTGACTGAGTTCAATCAGTTTACTGAATACTACAGGACAGAAATCCTTTCATGGGAAAAAAATTTAAAAGGTTTTCTTCTTTGTCAATGGAAATTTAAATAGAAACCTAAGTTTTGATGTTCTTTCTCTCTGTCTCTCTGTGTCTGTGTCTGTCTATGTCTCCGTCTCTGTTTCTGTCTTTCTGTCTGTCTGTCTGTCTGTCTGTCTCTCTCTCTCTCTCTGTGTGTGTGTGTGTGTGTGTGTGTGTGTGTGTGTGTTTGGGACAGAAGTGATAGATACCAACTCTATCTATCTATCTATCTATCTATCTATCTATCTATCTATCTATCTATCTATCTATCTATCTATCTGTCTGTCTGTCTATCTTTTGGCCTGGCTGCCTGGCCAGTGAACCCCATGGGCCTTACTGTCCTTATCTCCATAGTGCTGGGATTATAAGAACATCCCATGAGATCAGCTTTGTTTGTTTTAAGCATAATTTCTGGTAATAGAAATTCAGGTCTTCATGTTTGCATGCCCAGTGCTTCACCAACTAAATATCTCCTCATTCTAAGCCCAATTCTAAGAACTACAAAAGTACAGTAATTGTAATTTCTCAGCCTGAGCATATCTTAACTGGAAAATTTAAGTCTCCTTTAGAGCAACCTGATAACTAGAGGCAATGAAAAGAAGTCTGTGCATTTCAATCTTTTGGACCATTTAAATGAGAGAAAGATGATCATCTATCTCTTGCCATCGGAAAGAAAATTTACAGTTTTGGAGATCCAGCATAGCCTGGTCCAGGATGTGTGTTCATTTGTAATGATTTTGCTCTTGACTTTGCCTTCCTCCCTTCATTATCTGTACAAAAATAGCCAAGTAAAATCTTAGCACATGTAAATGGCAATTATGACTTGTATGTGAGAAAAGGATTATTTTCTAGGATATTCAGAAACTGTCTTGCATGTAAAAGCACAAATGTAGAGGACACATACTGTAGTGTCCATGACAGTAATATATCAACAGAGAGAGGAAAAATGCAGTGTTGGTCACAGAGAGAATGTATGAAAGATTTCTGAGGAATCACACTGAAATTACTATCAACCACATCAGCAATCAATCCCAACATGCTGCTAAACTTGATCCTTTTAAAAAGACTTATTTATGTGTATGAATGTCTTGTTTGTGCATATGTATTTGTACCAGGTGTGTGGTTAGTACCTGAATAAGCTGTTAGATTCCCTATATTCGTATACAGAAACCCCTGTGCTGCCATGTGGGTTTTGAAAAATTGAACCTGTGCCATCTGAAAGAACAGCAAGTTCTCTTAACCACTGAGTCACACTGAGTCAAATTTTGTAGCCTCCAAACTGTTCATACATACACATTTTAAAGAAAATTCTTTAAGCATTCCATGCAACGTGTTTTGTTTGATTATGTTCACCTTCCCACCTAACTCTTACCGAGTAGCAGTTTTTCAAATAACTTTTTTGAAAAGTTTTCAGCATTATTTATTGCCCCTTGCATTTCCAACTATACTCTACCCTTCCATCCTCAACCTTGGGTTAATCATACCTATTCCATTATTCCATCTTTAACATTTTACACCAGTGTGTTTATGCCAGAGTGCCCAAGTTTATAGATTAGTAGGATTAATATTGTGAGAATGGCCATCCTGCCAAAAGTGGGCTACAGAGTCATCACAGTCACCATCATACTCCAATGTAATAACTGAAAAATTCTAAATTTTATATGGAAACAGAAAAGACATAGGATAGCCAATACATAAACAATAAAAGTATTGCTCAAGGTGCACCCTCTAGATTAGTAAGGATTCCCTATAGTAACAGAACTTACAGAATGAATCTCTAACCCCTCTATTATCTCTCTCTTTCTATCTATCAATAGATAGATTTCTATCAATATATATAGAGAGAGCAAAAGATGTGTCCCAGATTAATGTGTTTTTCTGCCTCCAGATCTGGATTAAAGGTGTGTCTCTTCCCCGTTTAAAAGATCAGAAATAAAGGCACGTTCCCTCCTAACTCAAAGATCGAGATTAGAAGTGGATCTTCCTACTTCAAATTAAGCAAAAAACCCTCACAGGTGTGCCCTCAATTTTGGGGGTTTTAGCTCCAGATGTAGTCAAGTTGACAACCAAAAATAGCTATCATGGTATCCTACATTTCAAGTTATACTAGTGAGCTATAATAATAAAAATAATGTCACCTGCATAAACCAGACTCATTGATTAATAGAATAAAATTGAAGACTGACATAGGAACTCCTTTCCTAGAGCCACATGAGTGTTGAGTCAGCAGTATGTCAGTCAGGCTCTTACTAAATTCTTAGCTAAGGGATCAAGCAGTGGTCTCTGTAACAGGTCACAGGCATGCCTTTATCCCAACTTGAGCATCTATTTTTCTTTAGATTTCCATGGAGAGGCATGCATGCTTAATTTAAGGCTTCTGGCCATGAAAAGACACCTCACACTTTTGCAGGACACACCTGGCCTTTACCTGGTATCATCGTGTAAGAGGATGAAGACAGAGAGCCTGGCTTCTCACTCTGTTGTCGCTGTTGCCTCTTGCTTGCAATGTTGTAGTAGGTTAATATTGCTATGATTGCTACTTTCATGTTGGCAAAATGCCATAAATAACCTCTTACAGTTTGTGTTTCTCACACCGTTAGACCAGGGGAAGAAATGATATATCTTAGGGAAGTAAATGGAAGTGACCTAAGAGAATAGTTTATTCTGAGGTCTCAGGTTCACAAGAGAAAGTTGAGCTGCCAATGCAGTGCTTCAGGAAGCAGTACACTAGATGAGTTGCATATGTCCCCTTGCTGTTTATAACGTTCCAATGTGGATGTTAGAAAATACGTTCAGTATATCAGAATACAAACCGTATCTGTTTGTAAATTGCTTGCTCATAAGGTATAGGACGATTCTCAAAATATCCTAGTTAAATTAAATAGTTACCATTTTTTGCTGAATGACGATTATTATCACTTTTCTTGCTATACCTGATAATCTTAAGATTATTTTAAGGAGTTATAATTAGAGAACAACATGACCGTATTTTCCAGAAAAGCCTTTACTTGGCAACTTGGTGAAGATACTTTTGAGTAAATGCAAAGTTGATACCATGAAGTAATGTAACCATTAGTATCAGTCCATGTAGTTAATGTTGCCTGGAAGACCAGCATATACATATCCAAAGCCACTGCATCTACAAAGAAAATCCTGGACAAGCTACCTTCTGTTTTTTAATTTTTTCTTTATTTTTGAAGCTAAGTTACCATTAATCTTCCCAAAATTTAATATTATTGCCAAATTCTTTGATAATTCTGAGGCAATTCCTTTGAAACAGAAAGTGTCCTGTTTTGCTTGTTCTATGACGTTAATATGGTCTGATAAACAAAGTTCCCCTCATGAATTATATTCTTTAGAAAATTGTATCACATAAATCTCACGTGAAAGCCTCTGTGATTTATTTCTGAATTTTATGTTCTTCATTTCCGTATCTCCCCAGCGTTAAGTGATATCATCAGTAGAGAATATTACTGTCTGATCTAAGACAGAATATAGATATGGCTTAACATATTTTAAGATAATAATAAACAACTTCAAACACCATAAGCATTAGAGAATTTTAGAGAAATTAGAGACTTTTGGGTACAATGAATATTTCTATTCTAGATGTGTTTTAGGACAATCAGGGTCTCAAGGTCTGTTCCCCACTACTTTCCCGTTAACAAACAGATGTTGGGGTGTGCTGACTAGTGGTGGAATGTCTAGTTCTCATGAGAGCTCAGGATAGGCACTTCAGTTTGCTAATAGGAGACGAGCAGAGTAACATGCACTACTGCACTTAATCTAAAATTTCCTCCCTTAATTGCTTCTTCACAGATAGAATGCAGAAACAAATGTGAAACTATTTCATCCATGCAAATGAAACACCCTGGAGGGTGGCACCAAATACAGTGGATAGAAAAATCTATCCATCCGTAGTCATGTGAATCAGTCAGTTGGCACTGAAATCGTCACACATGAGAGAAATAAACATCTAATTTTCATTATATCTCTGAATTATTTTGTCACGTTATTATAACAATTGAGCAAAGGTAGCATAAACGTACGTATAAACAATGAATGCTTGGTGGCAGATATATGAAAGAGATTTTATTAAAGTGAACAATTTCAAATAATTAGCAGCATGTGAAATCCATCATTCTCTTATGCTTTATCAGAATGCTACTTCAGGTTGACTAAAACTGGAAAAAGTCTCATCAGAATCAATTTTCTGCTCCCATTTAAATAAAACAAAACTTTTATATTTTGGACAATTTCCACTACCTAAGCAATTCTTACCTGCTACCTGATCTTTCTTAAGATCTTTTCACATTTCTCCAATTTGTTTTTTAACTATTTGTAACTTTGTAAATAATTATTGTATTATTGACTTGTACTTTCATTAAAACAAATACTTGCATGTGTTTAAGCAGTATGCTACAGATTTAAGGAAGAAGTTATGTTTTTGTTATTTGTAGCTTATGACAGCTTTCATTTTCTGAAAAAGATTCTTAATTTAAAAGTGGGTTATGATTTAGAGTATTTTTATATGTGTACGCATAATATGTGTCTGGCATATGACTATAAATTTTGGCTTTTTCTTACTATATATTTTGCAGAAATTTTACATATAATTCCAAAGATATCCCTCTGGTTTAATAGTAGTGTAAAAATGAGGATTTCTTTTCTCCTTAATTTTCTTATTGAAATTATTAAAATTAATATTGGCCTTACTTCTTTCTTTTTGTCATGTTAATTTTGAGAACAGCCAATCGCTTTTATTTCATTCTTGCTTTCTCACTTCATGTTTCTCTCTTCCCTCAGTAATCATTTAGTCTTGACTTATTTTCGATGTTTCCTTTTCTTGCTATACTGGCTGCAATGTGTTACAACAGCACATTGCCTGGGAAGAATTGTGTTCCTCATCAACACTTGCTGTCTCTGTCTTAAAAAACTAGAATTTTGGCTCTATTTTAATGACACCATAAGAATATTGTTTTACTGTCTTTTCCCTAAAAGACTACTTTCACATTTGCCATTCTTATTTGATTATTGGACATTTTCCTAAGCTTCAAAATATTTTGATAATTTGTTGTACTTTCAATTAATTGAGATTTGTAAATTAATACATTAATTGTAAAATGGAAAACATAGCCATAGTTCTCAACATATAAATTCTTGTTTATCTTCCTTTCCTACTCTAATATGATGTTTTTATAGGACTTTATGTTTCCTACATCGTCCCTCAAATACTGTTCTGAGATAAATTAAATTTTATTTATGAGCCCAAGGACATCTCTATCACTGATGGATTGCATGTAGGCATGACAGAACTCTTAAAATTATCATGTTCCTACAGCTGCAAGATCCTTATTACAAAGATATCCTGTAGCCACTGTGGCTTCATATTGTACACATTAGTCATGCGTTTTTCCTTAATGAAGGTAAAATTTCACCTATTGTGCTGCCATGTAAATACAAGTATTGTCCATTCTAATGAGTGAACTATGCAATAACTGATAGTCAATAGTTACAGCTATAAGTGTGTATTATACTATACTTTTCAATACCTTATAAAGTAATCCTGTCTATAGAAAGCTCACCAAAATTGCCCATTGTATGCCACATGAGTTCCATGTTTCCTAATGTGATCATAATTTTTTCTTGTATTTAACCTCATGTAAAATAACATGAGATATTGTGGTCCATAAGCATGTAGAATCACCGGCTCATCTAGTTCTAAGCAATCACATCAAGCATTGTCAAAGAAATTAGAGTGACTATGGACTTAAAGTTGGAAAATTAGTAAGATTCACTCCTTACCAACCAGGAATGACCCATTACACCATACTTAAGACCATGGAAAAATAAAGTGGGAAGCTGCTGAGTTTGCTGTTCACTGATGGTAATGAGACTGATGTAAACCTGAGGAGGCTCTGATTCAGTGTTGTAGAAGGCTGTCCTCTGAGCATACCACCTGTTAACATCTTCACTAGAGCAACTGTAACTACAAGACAGCAACTCCCAACACTGTATCTGTTGTATCTGTATCTGAAAAATCTCGCTACATAACACATAGAGAAAATTTCTATTTTTAGTTTTCTTAAATTTTAATTTTAATCAGAATATATGATTTTTCTCTCTCCCTTTTATTCTTCCAACCCATTACATGTGTTATCCCTTCAATCCTCTCATATCTCACCTCTTATTCCCTTTCAAATTCATGGCCTCTTTTTCCTTTGATTGTTTTTATTGTTACACACACACACACACACACACACACACACACACACACACACACATACAGAAAAATGTGTGAATACAACTTTCTCAGAGGCTTTGGTGTTGCTTGTATATATGTGATCTCAGGACTGACCTCTAACTGTTCTGAGAGAGTAAAGTGATTGTGAAAACAAATCTTTCCTCCTCAGTAACAAACAAGTCCCTCCTCTTAGTCTTTTGTTTCTTACATTTGTCCACCATCTTACACACCTGTCCTATTTGAGAATTCTACTATTGATTACTATATGAGGTTGAAATTGAAATCACAGCATTGAAATCATCTTGACATATGTACTGTGATTCCATTTTGGGTCATCTTTGTTGGAAAAAGTAGATAGCATATACCATTTAGACATGAAGTGAACACATAAAAAGATTAAAGAAAGAAGCATTATAAAGTACCGTAGTGAACATATAGAGATTATATTTAATATATTAGTGATGTGCTGAGTATAAAGGAGGGGAATAGTACAAATTGGGTTAGTTCTAAGTACTCAACTTGTACTTCTAACCCAAATGCCTCATGCTATTTTAAAGATTTATATATTTTTATTTTATGGTATGTGTATTTGATATATATATATATATATCAAATATATATATATTTATATATTGCTATATATATATTTATATATATTTGTATATAATATTTGTTTATATATATTTATATATTTATATAATATTTATATATACATTGCATATATATATATATATATATATATATTGCAGAAACAAAAAGAGTGCATTATGGCTCCTGAAATTGACATTATAAATGCTTAAGAGATACCATGTGAATGCTGGGGTAAAGCAATGCATGTTAAGGTGGGAGAAAGGGAAGCGATATGTTTGTTACTAAGCTTTCTAACAGTAAGTTGTGGCTGCTTCACATGTTTTTACTAACTAAATCAATGGGCAAAATGGCAGAGGCAAATATGGAGATATAAAACTTAAAAACAAACAAGAATCACTAAATAATATCTTTGCCTGACATTTTCTAAGACACAAAATAACATAATTAAGCTATTTTCTTCAAGACTGTTACAGATACAAATTTTGGATCCATCTGTGAAAATTATATAAAAATAATCTGATTATCACAAGTAACAAAACAGCAAAATTATCTCTATTGTGCATCCGAATGTTTTGCATAATCATCGGAGAGTCTTGAGGACCAGGTGTCTATCACACAGATGGCAAGATCTCATTCATCACCATTGAAGTATCACATGGAGGAGGCAGCAAACATGCCAGCTCACATACTTGCATCCTAATAGTCTTCACATGGTTAAATGCTGTTATATTTATCATAAGTTCCAGCATTTTATTTGTTTGGAAATAATTTTGCTGTATGTGGATTATTAAAGTTGTCTTAATCCCTATTTTCTAGCTAATCTTAATTTTACCATATAACTGTTTCCTAAGATGAAAACAAATTCTAAAATCGATAAGTGTTCCTAGAAAGATATTGCATATTGTCACTGGATGGTTATACATAGGTGTGCTTATCCAGACTAAGAGATGATCACATGCTGGGATTTTTCTTGCTTTGCTCTTATGTAGGTCTTGTTCAAGTAACCACAGCTTCTGCGAGTTCTAGAGTATTTTAAACCACTCCTTATGACCCACTGTATTTTACATTCTTTATGTGTTTTCTTCTAGCATGCTTTCTGAGTCTTGCGAGGATTGCATATATGGGTGTCATTAACTGGAATTACTGAGTTATTAAAAAGTTAAAAGGGGATAAAAGTTGGAAGGAGGATGTTTTGGGGATCTATCCAGGAATAGATTGAGGGTATATGAGATGAGGCATAGGCTCTTGCTTCATTACATAGATTTAATTCTCATATAATAAATTTAAAAACAAAGTAAATAAGTGAGTACACCTCCTACGATGTACTTCTTCATTTTATTATAAAATTATAAGAGATCAGTTTGCTTAGAATGAGGTAAATGGTTCTGAGTTCAGTTACATGTTAAATTCAGAAGAATAACATTCAGGGGTAGTGTAATTTTTGCACCTGTCATTTTCTCAGTTCACTAGAACTTCACTAGAAAAAAAAGGAGATAATGAAATCATGTTATAAGAAGACACTGAAAGGCAGTCAATGCTTGTCATATAGGAGAACTAAGAACATACAAACTGATAAGTTATTGCAACATGTCCTGTTTCTTCATTGAAGAAATGGATTGATGAATGTTCCTGATGGATACAAAGGCAAATATGATGTTGCATTTCCTCATACATAAAATATTGCTACTGAGAATATTTCATATCTTATACATGAATCACATTAATTTAAATGTTACATTAAATCAGAAAAGTTGCTGTAGCTCTTCCAAACCTGTTCTAGCTCATTGAGTAGCAAATGGGGCAAAAGTAGCTTTTAATTAAATTCATATGTGGCGGCTCTTTTCTAACTAGCAACAGATGAGAATATTAAAGGTTTTCTCTCCATTTCCTAGGAATATGCAACTATTTTCTCTAAGTGTTATTTATCTTGAGCAAGTAATTATAATAATTAAAGTGTATATTGTAGTACATTTAAAAATGAAATATTAAAAGTGTCATTTGCAGTACAAACATATAAATCCTGTGTAGTGGCTACACTCATCAAAGGACTCATTATGTGACTATGTCCTCAACCAGTTTTAACTTTAATTCTTATTAGGTAATTTTGCCTACGTAGATTTATACTTAAATGAGTAAGAAGGCATTCAAGTTTTAAATTACTGACATTTTAAGTAGCATAAGCCTTTAATATTTTATATAGTAAATGAATTGTAAAAGAAGGAAGGATATCTTGTGACAAGAAAAATGGAGTGATCATTTTATTTAGATGCAAGACAGGTATCTTCACTTTGTTTTCTGTATATATTTAAATTACTGCTAGACTAATGACTTTATATTCAGCTGTGCTTTCAATTTCTCTGTATGTGAAAATAACAGAGTAATTTAACATAAAATGTTATACTTACGATACATGAGGAAAAGCCAATTGCTATCAAGCTCTTTAGATAGATATTATTTTATTATTTTCTCTGTTTAAAGCTTAGAATAAAGAATCTCTCAAAAAATTGGGCACTACATGACGTGTGCTGAATGAATGTCAAGAGATTAGGCCATTTGTTTATGTCTATTTGGAAAGATATCCCGGAGATTGGGAACAGAGAATCCAAAAATGTTCATCATTTTCTCCTATCATTGAATAACACATTAGCTAAACATATTTTATAAAGATACTAAATAAATACAACATATCACTTGGAAGTTAACATCACAGTCAGATTTAACTAGAGGACAATGACAGGTGATAGATGTACCCATAATTCATAAGGAGTGTTTCATGAAATACATTCAACCATAAATCACCCCCAAATATAATATATGCTATAGTTTAAATGCTGTTGTTTTTTTTTTCAATGACTCCTTATAAGTTTCACGCAGAACATAAAATTACTGAAAAATGGGATCTAATATGAGTTGCTTATGTCATGGATGTTGGTGTTCCATGTCTGCATCAATGAACTAAGCTGATTCTTTGCATCTGTGGGAACTTTTGTAAATGCTGTTTCAAGAGCATATATTATGTGAGTCATCACCCTTTCCTTATTCATTCTGATGTGAATGTTAAATACATGTGCTAAATTATTAAGCTTTCTGATTAATTGCATTTTTCCTACAATTGTACTTATTAAAAATTTATAAGATTATAATTAACACTGTACAAATGAAGTTGGTGAAGAACTGAATTGCATATGCTTTTTTTTTTCTAAAAGTACTCACTGTTTTTTACTAATATTATCCTTTTTCCAAAAGGATAAACTACTTACTTGACATTTTCTCCAAACTGACAGTCAATCAAAGATGATTGATACTATATCAAGAATGAATAGGACATCTATAGACAGTCAACACAACAGTAAGTATCCAGCTCTCGTTCATTCTATAGAACCTACACTTCTGTAGAAAACAAAATGTAAACACAATAAGGACTTTGCCAAAGAACTTAGAATGAAGCAAAGCATATTTTGTGATATCTAGTACCTTGTGATCACATTTCAGTGGGCACATAGGTTTGTTGTAACAGTAAAAAAAAAAAAAAAGTTATTTTGGCTTAAAGAACAGAGTCCCAAATCCAGGAAAACTGCCTGTCAATTAAATAGATGGACTCTGTTAGAGATGGTTCTCTCTTTTACTTATCCGCATGTTTGCCAAGTACTTAAAAGAACACAGACAGTGTCAATGAAGCTCCCAGATCAATGCTTGATAAAACATTAGAAATGATGCCCATTAGAGAGGAGTGGCACATTATGGATCTTCCAGAACTCTCAGTCGAATCTATTGACTTGTGAAAACCCCCAAATGGGTAAATAGGGTTCTTTCTAAAATTCAGAGAAAATCAACCAGTAACTTCGAAAGAAGAGTTTTAAAACTCCACTGTATAATTTGCACTTATTTTATTATTTTTAATAATTTCATACATGAAGACAGTGTTTAAAGTATTCCTACCCTAACCTCTCCTTGCATGCTGCTACACACTGAGTTCATATGTGAAACAGCCCTATGTGTACATGCACATATATATGTATATATTTCAGGAAGCTTCTCTAGCTGCAGGTTTGCATATAGGTTTTTCAAAAGACCTTTAATGTTAGTTATCCCCCTCTGATGCTTTGTCTTCTATACTATCCTCTCATCTTTTACTCTAATTTAATTCTTCCTGTTCCATTATTCCCTGTTGACACTTTATATACAACTGTGGTCTGTTTCCCCTCATCTCTTAGCAATTTTCTTTGATTTCTCCCTTTCTTTCTCTCTATCTCCCTTTCTCTCTAAATACATAAACACAACCTGTTCAGTCTGCTCAGTCCATACAACATTTCTTGTATGCATAGGTTTTTAGGAATGAATATTTGGTCTCAGACAACTAATTGGTGTGCTCTTCCTTCAGGAAGACTATTTCCCCACTTCTCATCATTTCTTAGTTTCTTATAGTTCTTTGTCTATGACTGAGGACTACTGAGTTTTCCTACATCCACATTTGCATGACTATTGGTGTGTCATCCTTGTTCAGGTCGCATTTAGGCAATTATGTTGTTGAGAGTTCATATGTGTAGCTTCTGACATTTTTAGGAGACAGTCTCACAGCAAACTCCTTGTTCCTTATGTTTCTACGGTCTGTCTCTTCCCTTTTCCACAGTGAGCCTTAGGTGAAGGAGTTGTGTTGAAGATATTTCCCTTGGAAATGCACTCTGGAGCTCTGCATTTAGTTGTAGCTTTCTGTAATTTTCTCTGCCTGTTGCAAAAAAGAAAAAGTTCCCCTGATGTGGGCTCTACACTTAGTTATGGGTATAAAGATAAACATTTAGAATGTAGTTAGGGTTTATGTGGTTTCAGAAAAGAGATGGTTGTAGGTCTTCTTTATGGTACATGATTTGACTAGTCCTATGTAGTCTACTGTATTTATGGTACCAGGCATTATTTAATCTCATGTGAGTGCATTTTAAATTCAACTGGAGATCAGTTGGTTATGATCAAAGTATGATGCCATTATTACATCCTTAGGGCTATTGTTCCATACTGGTAATTTCTGTGGTTCATAAGCATCATAGCTTAGTAAGACTATTGTTTGTTCTCCTCTTTTGGATTCTGGCATGTCGCTATTTGCTACCATGAAAACTAGTCCATAATGAACAGTCAGTTTTAGGTTGTGGTCTCAGATCTGTGACTGAAGTACATGCTGTCTTCAGCAATAAGGACTTGCCTTCCACCTCTAAAGGGCAACCAAGACAATAACATTGGGATTTTTGTGTTCTGGGAGTCTTGGATAACCCTGACCAACAACTCAAAAGAGGATTTCTTAGCCCTGGTGTTGGGAATTTGTTAGGTGATCTTTAGTTCTTGGAGGGAATATAGTCATCATAGATAAGAAAAGTTCATTTAACTGCACACACACACACACACACACACACACACAGAGAGAGAGAGAGAGAGAGAGAGAGAGAGAGAGAGAGAGAGAGAGAAAATGTATACTATATTTTTTGTTCATTTTGGTTTAGATGTATAGTTTATGATTCCTTATGGATTTGTAAGATATCCTTACTGTCACATTCCTTCTGTATTTATCTCCCTTCATAATTATAAGCCCTGTCCTTTTCCTATTTCCCTGACCACATCACTTGTACCTTGTTATTCTCTTTTCTATGGTTCTCTCATGTCCCTACTACCCCAGCCATGGTGCCTTTTTGCTTTTCTGCTTTCTGCAATTGTTCCAGGATATATACCCTCATTTGAAGATTTGAAGCTAGGAGCCTCTGATGAGCGAGAACATTCAATGATTTTCCTTCTTGGTGTTCTGTCTAGAGTAAGATGAACTTTAAAGTTGTTTTGATTTTCACTCCCCTAATTGCCATGGATGAAGATTTTTAGACATTTATTAGATATATCTTTTTCTTTTGAGAAGACTCTGTTCAGATCACAGGCCCATTTTTTGAATGAGTCATTTTTTGTTTTTGTTTTTATTTTTAGTTCTCTATATATAATGGGTATTAATTCTCTGTCAGATATATAGCTGGAAATGATTCATCCCCATTTGTGGGCTTTCTCTTAACCTATTGACTGTTTCTTTAGCTTTGCGGGTCTTTCAGATATTGAAGAACATTGAGCCACGCTTTTGTGCCTTTTAAAATCTCCTTTGAAAAATCAACTGTTATTGTAGTGGTTTTTCCTTTATGTGTGACATGTACTTTTGCTTTACAAGTTCAGATTAACTTATAAATTTGTGTGTATATAAAAGTATGTTGAACAGTAATAATTAAATAATAAGATGGATTAGGTTTGAAAAGAAGTGGGGGAACACAGGAAGAGTCAGAAAGAAGGGATAACTGAAAGGATACACATATAGTACTTAATGAAATTCTAAAGAGTAAAATTAAGTAACTCACATGGAAGCGTGCCTTGTAATTTATTTTTGTATAGATGATTTTATGTTTTGAAGACTCTTTTTGTTCTTTCATTTTTGATCTGACAAATTTTTGTTCAGTATACCAGTGGTGGAGGAGAACAGCAAGACAGCAAGTTTATAAAAGTTAGATATATGATTTGAATAATTATTTCCTTTTAACATGTGCCTTAAATAAAGATGAAGTTTCCGAAAGGCCAAAAACCTAAGTGACAAATCTTTTGGCAGAGATAATAACTATCTGAGATGATATGAGAAAAAGAGGCAAGTATCTGGGCACACTGGGAAGAGAGATGGATTTCACATAAGGGAGAAGCATCATGCAGAGCCTTAGAGCAGGTGTTACGGATATTGGATAAATACTCGTTGAGCATGTGTGACAAGTGGTATGGTCTGCATGTAATTGTTCCTTGCAGGCTCACATGTTGAGATCCTAACCCACAAGGCTATTTTATTAAAAGATGTGGTCTTTGCAAAGTGATTAACTGTGTTTAATGGAACCCTTACTGACGAAACCCATGTCTCTATAAAAGAGACCCAAGATATTCTCCTCTATCCTCCCTACAAGGCACAGTGACTTTATAACCCTTGTAAAGAAGCAATATTGGACCAGAAACTAGCTCTCTCCTGCAGCATTACCTTCTATTATCAGTCCCAGGAGCTATGAGACACAAATGCACTTTGTTTATGAACCATTCTATTCACGTCATTTTCTTATGGGCACTGAGTAGACTAAGATACCTCTCTTGTGTTTATATGAAGGGATTCTACTCTCTCCCCTCCTCTCTCTCTCTCTCTCTCTCTCTCTCTCTGTATATATATATATATACACACACACACACACACACACACACACACACACACACACACACACACACATATATATATATATATATATATATATATATATATATATATATATATATATTTTCATACCTTGAGTTAAGCCATCAATGGAGACAAGAAAGTTATGACAGCCTGTGTGGAGTGGTAGTATGAAGGGAAAGCCTTGTCCACTTACTAAAGCAGAGTTCAACACAACTGAAAGAAGAGTTTCTTGTAAATACTGACAGTTGGTGCATTGCAACAGCTCTTTGTCTTAGAGGAAAAGATGGGTGCTTCTCAAGTCTATCCTTCCATTTATTGCCATCCACAGAAAGGAAGGAAATCATGTCCAAAGAGACAAGAGGGAAGACTGTCTGACATACAGATGCCTCATTACAATGAATTGACTCTACTCATCTTGTGACTTTACCAGCAAGAAAAAAAAAAGAAAGAAAAGAAAAGTGATTTTATTATATCCATATGCTACCCAGAAGTTTCTTTACTGTCTGAATTTATTTTTGAACATTTCAGTGTCTGCAGCAGCAATTTGGCAGGGTTGGCAACCCCTGTGAACTCAGCCATTGCTCAGAAGGAGCAATTCATCTTTGTTGGAATATGCAGCATGCAGGTCTGTTTACCACCCCTGCTTCTCTGCTATCCACAGCTATGCCTCAGTGAATTCAGCTATGTGGTGATGCATTGTGAGAATATTCCTTTTGCCTTCACTCAAAATGAAAAACACCAGCTGTTCAGATGTCTTGCTTTACATCTGCCCTCTCAGGCTGCTCAGCTTTCTAAATTCACAATTCTATCAGCATCCTTAACATTCTCTCCAGTGTAATTGGGTCTTGATTTTAGAATTAATTTTACTTCTACCACTGTTTAATCTTCTATCAGATTTTTTTTTCAATTTTTCTCTGTTAATGATTCTAAGTTTCATTTTCTTCTGTCAATTTGACCTGCCATGACAAGATTCTCCAATCACTCTTTTTTTGTATTTGCATATATCATACAAGAAATATCTGCACTGTTCCTAGACTAATACTTTTTAAACACTGCTTTCATCACCTTGTTCCTTTGATTAAATCTTTTGCTGTAACTGAGTGGCTTAGCATTTTTAATTCAAATGTCTGCACTTTTCGGGTAAAACTTGTGATTAGTCCAAAATTTCTCATTACCCATCTTCCAACATTCTTAATACTCATACACGTATATGTCTCTGAACTGGCTCTGTGATGTCTTGTCTGGAAAAAAAGGTGTGTTAAACTGGGCATACTGTCACAGACTTGTAACCCTAGCCCTTTGGATTTGGGGACTGGGGGATGATAAGTTCAAGGCTAGCATTGTATATACAACAAATCTCAGACTAGCATGTTTACAAAAAAAAAAATTCAAAAAATAAAATAAAATCAAAGAGCCATGTTATTCTGTCATATATATTTTAAGCTATATATGTTTGTTTTCACTGGTATATTCATTCAGTTCTTTTTTAAATTAAATGTGTTCTTTGTCAGTTTCTTACATGAGTAAAATGCACAATGATTACACTAATCTCAACTCTTTTTCATATATTTGAAATTATAACATAAATACATAATTTATTTTCATCTCTTTTCTGTCTCAACTCCTTTTCCTTCTCTCTCTAAAATTCATGACCTCTTTTTCTTTACAACCTAAACACATAATACAACCAGCCTCCTCTGTATAAAGTTACCTGTATATACACGATCTTCACACTGATCATCTGGTACTGGATTGGTGTGTTCTTTCCTGGGGAAGACAATTTCTCTCATTCTCAGCATTTCTACTTGCTTGTAGGCTGCTGTAGTATCTGCCACACGAACAAGGACTCCCGAGTTCCATCCTATAATACTGAAGAACAAAGAATGCAGCCATTATACAAAAGCTTGCTTGAGCCCAGGTGGAAATGTATGCTCAAGACCACTGGAACCTTTTCTTGTCTTCACTTATCTGAAAATAAGCAGGGGTATTGGTGAAAATAGATCCTTTAGAGTATGAATCTGCTAATGAGAAGGATTTAATCTACATACCTTTTATAGGGGCTTCTTAGTTAATTTCTGGAATAGAAATTTAAAATTGCATTAACAATAATTGTGGTTTGGCAACTTAATTTAAAGATGATGTAAGCATGGAAATCTTAAATCTCTTGGCTTGGGAATCCTTGCTTATACTCTCTGATAATGAATATCTCCACATGCTCAAACTTTAATCTATATAAAACCAGAAAATGTCTTGTTAACAGATGTTGTCTTTAACACAAAGAAAGTAATTTGAATATTTTCAAAATTAGTATTGGTTGAGCAAAACAAAATCAAAATTCTCAAGAGTGTCACACAGTTTTAATTTCTAGACATGGAAATCTAGAAACAGTGCCAAGTCATAAGCAAGGAAAAATGAAGACAAAACTTCCGTTAAAATCAACAAACAGCTAAGATTATTGACTAAAACACTAGCAAAGACCTACTGAGGAAATAGACTCAGAGACTTTATCTACTTAGGACACATCTCATTAGATGTCATCTAAGAGAGAGGAGTTTAGAAATACACTAAATCACTCTGTGGGTATGTAGCTACAGACCTGTAGAAAGTCTTGCAAAGGCAAAACACTAGTCACTAATTTCATTCTCTCCTTCTCTCTCTCTCTCTCACTCTCTCTCTCTCTCTATATATATATATAATATTAAATAAATATATATATAATTATATGTATTTTAAATATATATTAAATATATAATTATAATAAATATATAATTTTTAAAAACTAAAACGATGACATGACAACATACTGTCTTCTAGAAACTGTCTGTGTATCTCTTGGAATAGAATTGGCTTAGTGAAAACAAAAGTCTGTTAAACTACACTACTGTGAACAATAAAAACACCCCAAATGTCTTGTTTTGGTCCTTATAAGATGTGCTAAAATAATTCCTTTGAGCAAAAATAAAGTTATATAAATGGTTATGCACAGTAATAGTGCTAATTATTAGTGCATATTAATAGGACCATATATGAGACAAGGAAAGTTAGGATACTATTTATATTGTTTAAGTCCTCTAAAGAAACCAACAAAGTAAAAAAAAAAAAATGACAAAAGTTTTTCTAGTTAAGTAATACAAACATACCGTTGAGAATATGTAATCAGAATGAAGCCATATCATGGTATTTCAGTGAAGACTATAATATAAAATAAATACATTACAAAATATGTTATAGAATTGGGACAAGAATAGGAAGCCAGCATAAGAAGAAAGAGAAAAGAAGAAAAATGGCAAATACTGCAGATAGAGCTGAACAGCAGTTTAAAATCAACAGCAACTGTCAATTCAATCATCAGGTAAAAATATATCCACGTTTACTGGATATTCATGCAAGAATAAACTCTTTTTTAGAATGATAAACTCACAAAGAGCTGTGTGTAAGCTTGCTTGTGTGTGTTTGTGTGCTTATGCATGTGTCTGTGCATATGTCAAAAATAAGGAACACTTGCATGCTCAACATGGCTTGGGTGCTGAAACCCTAACCAGTGGCTACACACACACACACACACGTGCGTGTGCACACATGTGCACATGCCTATGCAATGAAGAAAAAGAGAAGCTACAGCACTCTGGAAATCCAGCATGTTTATACATAGTTGACAATAGAGTCAAGGTTGTTGCATACAGAAGAGCAGGAGGCATGTTTAGCTAATTTAGATACCAGCAGTCTCTCCAGGAGCAATCTTCAAGTTGCAAGTATTTGGTGACAGAAAACTATGATGCACATTTTTCCTTACACCTTGTCAACATTCTCACTCAGAATGAGGAGGCAGTTTTGCCATTCCTCTGAGCCTCACCCAAGGAAGACTTCTCAATTCCCAAAGGACTGAGACCTTGAAGCCCTACCCATGGCCATCCACGTACAATGAGGACCCCACTGCTTCCCTACATATCCTAATGTCTTATGTCTTAGATGTTCAGGGTGTATCTTCGTGGTTATTCTTAAGGCAGTTGACTATTGACACCAGAGCGTAGGATGATAAGAAGTATCATCATAAAAGTCACTGTGTCCACGAAAAGGAGAAACAATGTTTTAGCTTAGTTTAAGAGACTGAAGCCTTGAAACTCATTGACGATGTTTTTGCAGAGTATCAAGAGAAACCAAATTAGTTATAAGTACTTTGTTTCTCTAGAATGTGCTAGCTCCATTGGGTCACATCCATGCTACCATTATTGTGTGTCCAAGCACAAAGCAAGTCCGCCCCAATTAATTACCAATTAAATCAGCTTTCATTATGAGGACTGCTCCACAAAGATGTGCTGGGAGATCTTTAGACGTATTAAATTCTGTCTAAATTGGAAGGCTGTAAGCTGACCTGAAAAAATTTAATGGAACTGATTGGGACCCCAGGTGGTCAGAGAAATGCACCCCAAAATAGAGGGAATCATTAGTGTATACAGGTATGTGAAGATGTGACCAAGTGACTGGACAAAAAAGCATAGTCCCATTAACCTTCTCCCTTGACTTGTCTTATCTACCTGGATGCAATGACTAGACACATCAGAAATATAACAGCTCTTTCATTTGGGTCAGAAATTCAAGAAGCTGGGTAGCTTTTAAAGGCACCAGAATTTTCCCTTTAGCTACATGTCTTCTCCTTGGGCCTTGCCATGGTTTATCAATGCACTACAGTCATTGTGGTGCTGAGGTTGTCATCTTCTCCTTACTGGGGGGTCTAAGCTCTAGCTGGATAGATATCAGAGCTGGCCATTGGAAAAGGCCAATTATCTAAGCATCCACTCACAATTCACACAGCTTGTCAGTTGGGTAGCTCTACAGCCTGCACAGAGTTCGACCACCATGCATCTGCCACCTACCTGCTGCTTGTTCTTCATGAAACGTAACATGAAAACAGTTAAAAACAAAAGAAAAATAGAAATACGCTTAGGTCTCTCAGCCATGCATTTACTTCTCAAAATTTCTTCTCTTTATTTTTATGCATTTCTCAAGTAGCCAAATATGTTATGTTTTTACACCCAAATGACTTAAATATGTTCTTCTCTATTCCTTTGTTTCTTTATCCTTATTTCTTCTTTTAGTTTTGATTCTTCCTTCCCTTTATTTCTTCCTTTTCTTTGTTAGCACACTTCTCTCAGGAGCATTTCCCTGTCCAACCAAAATGATTCCCAAGTAGTCAGTGTCCGCACTCAGTTATCTGTTCAGGTACTACTATGCAATGTCATCGCATGGCTAGGGAATGAAGAAATTACAGACACACCTACAAAAATAACCTGGGAGTGATTGGAATAGCATCACTCTGAATGAGGAACCAGTGCACCCAAAATAGTATATTATATACAGTGTATATATTATATTATATACAGTGTATATTATATTGTATATTATATACAGTGGAAGTAGGAGGAGAGGTTATTGCACATAGCAAAACAAGAATGCAGGGTTGTTACATATGGATAAACAAAAAGCTGGTGTTATTGCATATTGCTGAACAAGGAGGCAGGTTTAGCTAAACTTGGTAGGAGCAGTCACTGTAATGGAGCAGTCGTCAGAATTTAAGTAATCAGAGCAGAAAGCTACATTGAACATTTTTTTGCACACACTGCAAAATACACATTTTCACTCTTACTAGAGGAATATTTGCCATTTCTCTGAGCCTAACCCCACAGAAGGCTTTGCTATTACCATAGGGCTGAAAGAGAGGTCTTTGACATGCCTCTTTGTATGCCTGTGTCAAACAATACACATTCATTCAGGACTTCATTTATTCTCTATGGAGCAGTATTATGAATAAATAAGAGAACTGCTCACTGGTAAAGGGAAGAATTTTCCAAGAAGAAATGCAACATTACATCATTCCCTAAAACTAAGTGTGTATTCAAACCTTATCGATATGAAGGTAAATAGAAAGAAAATTCCACAATTGGAGGCTTTAATAAATTAGTTGAATAAAAAGAGATATGGTCTGGAAAGTTGCCTGATTCAGCAAAGTGTTTCTTGCTCAAACATGTGCATGTGTGTTTGAAACCCCAATAGCCATGCAAATCCCAGAAGTCTTGGTATATGCCTGCAATTCAAGCAGTAGGAAGTGACAGGCAGTCTGGAGCTTACTGGACAGCTGGTCATGCTGAGCCCATCAATACCAAGTTGAGAGAGAGAGACCCTTTCTCAAAGCCTACACACACACACACACACACACACACACACACACACACACACACACACACGGGGAAAACAAGGTAGAAAACCTAAAATGATATAGATGACCTGATATTTTGCATCACATGGTTTAATAGGTTTTATGAAACATTAAGCTAACAGACTATATGTGGATCTTCAATCATATCATTTTTAAAAATTTAATCTTATTTATTTTGAGAACTGAATACATTAGTACTTTATTTACATCATTTTGACCACTCTCTCTTCACAATCCAGCTCCACCCATGTTTCCCCAGTCCTTCAGAAATTGATAGCATCTTAGTCTTTAATCATTACTATTGCATATATAGATAGGTAAATAGATAGATGATATACAGATATAGATATAGAAGTAGATGATAGATATAGATATATAATTTGCTGAGTCAATTTAGTGTGGTTTTATATTTGTTTCAGTCTGAGAATAGTGATTCCTTCTCTTATCATCCATTAATTGTCTTCAGGTACTTATCTAGGGGTTGGACATGGGAGATTTCTTCCATCCTCATTTGCATGTCAACTGATTCTTTCATTGTTCAGATCTTGTTTAGATGACCATATTGTTGAGATTTCATAAGTGCAACTTTCTCATTATAAGAAAAGGCACTATGTTACAGCACACCTTCTGACGTTCTGGCTTTTACAATCTTTCCTTCTTCTGTTATGTTCCAGAAGCATTAGATATAGTGATTTATGTTGTAGACATATCAGTTGATTTTGGCCAAGCCATGGTATATTTTCCTATGCATATTCATCAATTATGGCTTTCTGAAATGGTGTCTGTCTACTGCAGAAAATATGCTCTTTGATGAGAAATAGGAGCCACTCAGGTGTAAGGATAATTATTTAGAATGGAGGTAGAAATTACACTGGTTTGAGAAAGTAGCAATAGGTTCTTTTTCTAGGCTCAGTGGGTAGTTGGCTAGGTTTCTAATAGTAGGCATAAATTTTCTCCTATTGAGTGACCCTTAAGTTCAATTAGACAGGTATTGGTTACTCCTAAAATATAAGTACCACTATTGCACCACTGATGGTATCTTGCTTTCCTGGTCATTGTTGTGGTTGTCAGGCTTAACAGCTATGTAGGTCTATTTATTTCTTTTCTTTTGGCAGTTTGCTCAGCACCTGTGGATGCTATGAGGGCTGTCCCCAGGAAGGAAGAGTCTAGATACATTTCAGCTGGACTTCTCCAAGCCCTGTTTCTAAATGTGTGGTGTTTTAACTTCCATAAATTAATGGGTTTAAAGCATATTTTCATGCCATGATAATATCAAACAAAATCAAAACAGTGATGGAAAAACATTCACCTATATACTTTGAAAAGCAACATGTTTATGAACAATATAAGATATATAGAACATTTCAAAAGAAAACTGTTTAAGCACTAGTTAAACTAATAGAAAAAAATACAATGAATTAAAATATGCAATCCCATCTATGGTGAGTCATAACTGGCCTGCAATGCCAGTATTTGCTAAATAGATACATAAAGATGGTGAATACAAGGAAAAAGTCAGTGACTTAGAGAGTTCCGGACAAGTCTATAATGTGACCCCACCTCAATGATCTCCCTCCCAATAAAAATTTGTAATGCTTAAATGAATTTGTATATGATATGCTTATATTTAAAAAGAAATATTACACCAGTAACTGGTATTAATCTGATGAGTAGATCAAAACAGTGGAAATTGATTTTAAAAAGTGAGAAATGATAATTATTGTGAAATAATACAGTTGAAGAAATAATATAACAAAAATTAATGAACCAAAAGTTTTTTATGTGAAGATATCAATATAATTGACAAATATATAGCGACAAATTCTGCATTAGTGTTTTTTTTTAAAGACACACATTCACAATATCAGAATTGGAAAAGGAGAAATTACTATTGATCTCAAAGACAAAAACATAATAAATAAATACTTCAAATAACTCTACAATTACAAATTCAAAAAGTAACTGAAATTGATTAATTAAAAACTGAAACACACAAAGTATCATTCAAGAAAATATGCAACCTGAACATTCCTGTGTATTCAAACATTCTAGAAATAGAAGATATAATAATTTAATCATGTTTTATGATCTTTTCATTATTGCAATTACAAAAAATTTGAATCGAACAAAACTATAGATAAGGGCAAATACTTATCCAAGGACTGCAAAGCTGAGCCATTACTTGAAAATCAATGTCATTCATTACATAAACAGTTTAAATAAGAAAGGTAATGAGGTAGTAGTCAGTGGAAGGAAATCACATTAATAAAATGCATGATCAATTCATGATTAAAAAGTCTCAAAAAATAAAGACAAGATGTGAAGCCCTGTATACTAATAATAGACATTATTAGGAAATTTATATTCCATTAAGATGAATTGATGGACTGGGTGCTTTTCTCCTAAGGTGAAGAACAAGGCAGAAAGGACCACTTTCACCTCTACACTGTAACACTTTTTTTTTTTTTACAAGTTTTAGCAATTACAATAAATCTAAAAGAAATAAAATACTTAGATGCAAATAAAATTACCTCACTTTCCCAGATATTATTTGTATAGGAAATCCCAATACATTATTAAGAAACTGGATATTTTCACAGTCTCACAGTATCTTTCCAGCTATATCTTTAATAACTGTGGTCATTTAAAAGTACAAGTATGTAATACTATTTCTATAGGAGGTACAGCCTCACTACAGTCCAATTGAGTATGGACATCTAGTGAAATGGTACCTAAGATCAGAGAAACCTCAAGAACAAAGTTTTAATAAGAGATCAAGGGTCACTTGATCCTTGATGGGCCAGTGTTGTTGAGGTGAATGCATTTTGCATGGCAGCAGGAATAGTTTTTCATTGGTCAGTTTAAAAAAGTCTTACTGTGTCTCCAAAATTGATATGTTCAATTCTTTGAACCATGCAATTTGTTTCTTTGGGAGGGAACATTGTAAGAAGATTAGTAAAGTTCAGTAAGAAAAAGCAAGACATTTATCATGTAAAGATGCCTTCCCCTGTACATGATGGCCTGAATGATTCTAGGAGCCCACATCACCATGAGAACCAACTCCAACAAATTCTCCTCTGACCACCGTATGTGGATGCCAACTCATATCCATACAGAATAAATAAATGTAATTTCAAAATAAAGTAAAGTCAGTAGGGTTTGCCCCTTATTCAGTCTGGTAAGCGCTGGTCCACAAGTGTCCTCTAATGGATCATATTCTCTCTTCTCACAGAAATGCACTGACAGAGGCCACTAGTGGGATGAGGAAGGTATAGCTATCTATATGTCAAGACCTGAGGCCTTAACAAAAAATTGAAAACTGCTACAATCTTGATCTTGGATTTCCTAGTCTGTTATCTATTCCCAGCATTCTGTAATTGACTATTGTGGCAGTACAAACAGAAACTAAAAATGTTCCTAACTTTCTAAAGATTGTACCTCTTCCTTCCATCATCATCTGTTCTACTTCCCCTTTACCCACTGGGGACATAGTGGATCCTGTTGCAAAGCCTCTCTAGATCTTTGGATTGCAACACCTTTGTCCTTTGCTTGACAGTTAACATCTACATATAAGTAAGTACATGCCATATTTGTCTTTCTGGACCTGGATTACCTCACTCAGGATGATTTTTTTTCTCATTCCATCTATTTGCCTGAAAAGTTCATGTAGTAGTCATTTTTTTTAGTAGTTGAGAAATACTCCATTGTGTAGATATGCCACAATTTCTTTAGTCATTCTTCATTTGGAGGACATTTAGCTTGTTTCCAATTTCTGGCTATTATGAACAAAGCAGCTATAAACATAGGTGAGCAAGTATCCTTGTGGTAGGATAAAAAAACCTTTAGGTATATGCTTAGGAGTGCTAGGTGTTGAGGTCTTGACCTCAAGCTGGGTCTTGAGGTAGGTCTTGAAATCCATAATGGCTGTACAACTTTGTACTACCACCAGCGATGTAGGAGGGTTCCCCTTGCACCAAATCCTAACCAGTATGAGCTGTCATTTGAGTTATTGATCTTACCCATTCTGACAGGTGTAAGATGGAATCTCAGAGTAGTTTTGATTTGTATTTCCCAGATGACTAAGGATGTTCAACATTTCTTTAAGTGTTTCTCAGCCATTCGAGATTCCTCTTTTGAGATTTCTTTGTTTAGATCTACACTCCAATTTGTAATTGAGTTATTTGTTTTGTTGGTGTCTAGTTTCTTGAGTTCTTTATATATTTTGAATATTTTCCCTCTATCAGAAGTAGAATTGGTGAAGATTTTTTTCCCATTCTGTAGGCTATCATTTTGTCTTATTGACAGTGTCCTTTGCTGTACAGAAGCTTTTCAGTTTCATAAGGGTCCTATTTATTAATCGTTGATCTTAGTGCCTGAGCTATTGGCATTCTGTTCAGAAAGTTGTTTCTTGTGCCAATGAATTCAGGCTGTTCCCCACCTTTGATTCTGTCAGGTTCAGTGATTTTGGCTTTAAGTTGAGGTCTTTGGTGCATTTGGACTTGAGTTTTTTGCAGAGTGATAAATATGGATCTGTTTGCCTTTCTCTATATGTGGACAAACAGTTAGACCAGCACTATTTGTTAAAGATGTTTTCTTTTTTCCATTGTATGTTTCTGCCTTCTTTGTCAAAGATCAGGTGTCCTTAAGTGTATGGAGTCTTGATCCCCAGTTAGGTTCCATTGATCATCATGTCTATTTTTCTGACAATATCACGCATATTATGGATCTATAGTAGAACTTGAGATGAGGGATGTTGAGTCACCCCAAGATGCCTTTTGTTATTCAAGGCTATTGTAAAGGGTGTTATTTAGACGATTTCTTTTTCAGTTCATTTTTCATTTGTATATAGGAGGGCTGTTTTTTTGTTTGTTTGCTTTTGTTTTTGTTTTTTTGAGTTAATCTTATAGTCAGCTTCTTCACACTGAAGTTGCTTATCAGCTGCTGGAGTTCCTTTCATGCGTATGAAGTGTCCTTCCTCAACTCTTTGGATTAATTTAGGTTTGAAGTCTATTTTCTTGGATATTAGAATGACTACACGAGTTTGTTTTAGGTCCATTTGCTTGGTTAATCTTTTCCAAACCCTGAAGTAATGTTTGTCTTTGAGGTTGAGGTATGTTTCTTGTAAGCAGCAGAAGGATGGATTCTGTTTTCACACCCATTCTGTTAGTCTGCATCTTTTTATTGGCAAATTGAGAGCATTAATGTTGAGGGATATCAAAGACCAATAATTGTTAGGGCCTGTTATTTTGTAATTGTTGTTGATTGTGATATTGTGTGATGGTGATGTGGTGTGATGTATGTACGTGTGTGTGTGTGTGTGTGTGTGTGTGTGTGTGTGTGTATCTCCTTTCTATTGATTATGATGGTGTGAGATTACTCATTTCTTGTATTTTCCTGAGTATAGGTAGTCTCCTTGCATAGGAGTTTTCCTTCTAATACCTTCTGTAAGGCAGAATCTGTAGATAGATATTGTTTGAATTTGGATTTATCATGAAATATTTTGTTTTCTCTGTCTATGGTTATTGAAAGTTATGCTGGGTATAATATCTGTGCTGGCATATAGTCCCTTAGAGTCTGTAGTACTTCTTTAATTCTGTAATTAAACTGTAATTTAACTCTGTAATTCTAATAGGCTTACTTTGTCTGTTACTTGTCATTTTTCTCTTTCAGATTTTAGTATTCTTTCTTTGTTCTGCATGTTTAGTATTTTATTATGTGGCACGAGGACTTTCATTTCTTGTCCAGTCTATTTTGCATTCTATAAGCTTCTTGTACCTTTATAAGCATGTTTTTCTTTATGTTTTGAAAATTTTCTTCAATGATTTGTTGAAAATATTTTCTGGGATTTTGAGGTTGGAATCTTCTCCTTCCTCCTTTCCTATTATTCTTACATTTGGTCTTTTCATAGTGTCCCTGATTTTCTGGATATTCTGTGTCAGGAGTTTT
This sequence comes from Cricetomys ansorgei, assembly GCA_026225945.1. Lineage (NCBI taxonomy): Eukaryota > Metazoa > Chordata > Mammalia > Rodentia > Nesomyidae > Cricetomys > Cricetomys ansorgei. Next base: position 8,931,348 of record JAMJFZ010001038.1, read on the forward strand.
TTGGATTTAATATTTTCCTTTATTGACATATCTAATTCATCTACAGTACCTTTAATGTCTGAAATTCTTTCTTCTATCTCTTGTATTCTGTTGTTGTAGCTTGCCTCTGTAGTTTCTTATTTCTTTTCTACTTTTTTTTTTTCCCAAAATTTCCAAAATTCCCTTGGTTTGTGTTTTCTTTATGGCTTCTATTTCCATTTCAGGTTTTGGAGAGTTTTGCTTGTTTCCTTCAATTGTTTGACTTTTTTCTTAGCTTTCTTTCAAGGATTTATTGATTTCTTCTAATTGTTTGTGGCTTTGCCTGTATCAGAGTGTTCAGGTTTTTGGTTTTTTTGTTTGTTTGGTTTTTGTTTTGCTAGAAAGACAGTTGAGCTCTGGTGGTACCATATTGCCCTGATGGTTTTTGACTGTGTTTTTATGCTGGTGTTTAGGTACCTGTGCTTGGGGTGATTATAGGTTTAGGTGCCAATTCCTGAGTTTTTCTTTATTGGATGAGAGTTTAGTTCCTTGAATTCAGCTTCTTCTCTGATTCTCTGGTCAGCGTGACTTGGGGTAAGTTTGGAGGTTTCCACTGGAGTTGATGGGTAGTGTTTGGAATGGTGTGGGTTCTCGGTCCTGTACAGAGTTTTCTCTGGAGTTCTGGAGGCTGACTTTGCTTCTGGAGTCATGGAGGATGGGGTGGCCTCTGGTACAAGCATGGAGCCTCCATAGGAGTTGGAGAATTGTTTAATGTGGCAATGTGGAGGAGAGTGGTGATTAAAAAGGGGGGTGTCCTATATGGGGGTATTCTGCGGTAGGCAGAGCCAACTACCTATAGTTTTAGAAGCTGGTGTGGTCTCTTGTCCAAGCTAAAAGCCTCTGCTTGAGTTGGAGGATGGAGCAAGGAGGAAGTGTTGGGGAGAAGGGAAAGAGAATTTGAGAGAGGACAGGGTGGGAGGCACTAAGAGAGTATAAGGATTCTGCAATACGGAGAGCCACCTACCTGCAGTTGTTGCAGCTGAATCATTTTTCTGTCTTTATTCTAAATAAATGTGCATCATAGATAAATGTCTCAGTTTTTAAAAAAGTCTGCAAGCATAGGTAGATTTTGGTATGTTTTTGCTTTTTTTCAATCTATAGGCAAATAAGTCATCACAGTTTGTTACAGTTTGATTTACTTGAATCAGATACAATTGCTTATTTGTTTTAAATTTATTTCATGTCACTAATAGATGGGAATAAATAGTGACAACAGTAAGTAATCATTGGATTATAGTAAATATAAATAAAATTATCAAGTCTATCAAGTACAACTATGATATAGAATTATGTTAGTTACTAGTAAACAGATTATTAACATTTTGTTGTCAATAATGTGCCAAGGTTGAGGGTTTTTTTTTCTTCAAAAAGTTAAATTGTTATTTCAAAATATATTTCCAAATAGGTGATGGTTTTTGGCTTAACTTCACCAAGGTTATTAACATTGATTTTTTTGAAGCAAGGATGCAAAGTATCTATTACATATCTAGAGAGACTAGGAAGATATCTCAGTCGGTAAAGTACTTATGATGGAAGCAGGAAGACATGGGTAGGATTCCCAGAACCTCTGGAGAAAGTTATTTATGGAGGTAGAAACAAGCACAATTCTACTTCTTCTTAACCAGTCAGCCTAACCTACATAATGAAGTCTCAAAAACAAACAAGCAAAAAAGGAATATAGACAAAACCCAAGAAATAAAATCTAAGGTTGCTCAATGGCACGTGCAATCATATGTCTCCCCTTCACACATTGATGGAGGTACAAACAGTGACATTTTTACATTTGACTTTCTATATAATCCTTAGCTTTGAATGAATTATAGAGGAATATTTAATCTTTTCATCCAGAAGCATGGCTGCTCTAGGATAGAAAGAATGTTACTATACACCTTTAACCCAGTATTCAGAAGGCAATCTTAGCACACACCTTTAATCCCTGAGACAGAAGCAAGATAGAAGCAGACAGGAAGCAGACAAGAGGCAGAGCTGAGGAAGCAGCAGAAAGTTAGTTCAGTCAGGGAGTTTGAGTGAGTTAGATCACAGTTCAGTTCAGAAGTAGAAGCTGAGAAGAACAGAGTCCATCCAGAATAATAAGAGAATAAGAGAGAAAGCAAAGAGTCAGAAACAGAATATTTACTATTTACAGTTTGGAGTTCAGAAGACAGCTAGTCAGAGTGAGCTCAATCAGCAGTAAATCTCAGAGCCTGAACTATTTTAGGTTTGCAAATTAAATTGTATGAAGGCAGAAGTCTTCTAGGTCTGGGCTAGCATTTTATGATTAGATTGTACAAAAGTTGACACCCTCTAGCACCTGAGAGTAGCAAAGAATAAACTCTCTTCTGCCGTGAACTTCACCCTGAGAATAACTGAATAATAACTGAATAACTGAATAAATTAACACTCATATCTATGCCTACAATGACTAGTTTTTCATTTCTCAAACTGAAAACAAAGTTGTAGATTTAATTTAAAATAATTTCTATGAGATTATGACAAAACAAGGTGGGTTATTGAATAATATATATCTGACTCCAGATTCCAAAGTGTTTCATAGCAAAGATTAGATATGCTATACTGCTTTATAGAATTGCATATCACTAATGCACACATCAAGAGCAACTACAGTTTTGTTGAGGATATAAACATTAAAGTATATCTTCCAAAATATAGACAATTTAATGTGGGTAAGAAGTAACTATATGCCCACTATAAAGTAAGTTCCATAAAACTTACTGAATATTTGTTAGAAAGAAGGTTCACAGGGATTTCATTAAGCTCTAACCTTACAAAAGCATGGTTTTGACCGGCATGAGAAAGAAAGGCAATGCATTTTACCTACTGACCTCACTTTAGATTTCCCCAATGATGTGCTCAGAAGATGAATTCATCTGCTTTGGATGGAACTGGAGCAGGAAGACTTTGGTTATGACCCATTTAGGGTATATTATAATATAGTAATTTTCTACTCTGGTTGCCTATTACAATCACCTGGGAAGCTTTATAAACACTGCCTCATGGGTAATTTCCCCAAAGATAGAGATTTAATTGGCATCATGATTTTTATGAGATCCCCAGGTGCTTATCATGATCAGTCAAGGCTGCGAATCTTGGCCATAGTGTGTGTGCAGGCAAGAGTTCTGAGTAGAGCCTAGGGGCTATATACAGGCATGCAAATGCTTGGATTTATGAGATTAATCATGGTTTGAAATATACTTTGTTGAGGAAAGAACATTTATATAGTAGTGCTGTTTTGTCTTTGGTCTAATTTCTATATATAATGACCATATAAATAATATATTTCAATAAACATTTGATGTTCTGAAAGCTTAGATATCAATATATAATATAAAACAATGTACTTTTCTGTAATGCAAATGATCTGATCAAGCATTCAAAATATGGTATCACTCGTCTGAAAATTATTGAAACAGTTGTTCATTTAACATGCTCTGGGTTGAAGTTTTTCTATATGATCACAAAGAAGTACTGATTTCATTTTCAAGCAGAGATGGACTTTTGATGTGATAGCCTAAAGAAAATTGATAATAGTCAAAGTCACAAGTATTAGAGTTTATTTTGTTTGTATCATTTATTTTCTTTGAAAAAAAAAACTCTATCTAAAGGTCCAGTATGTTAGAAATACAGTTCAATTTTTTTATTTTCTTTTATTTTTACATGATATTTCTCCTTAAAAGCTAATAAAACTAAGTTACATAGTAAAACTTAATCTTATTTTAAAAATCTTACATTTTATTAAGTACAGACAATAATACAATTATATAACCCCACTAGGAAAAGAGACTGAGAATCTTAGAAGAGGGAGCATAATGCGGTCCTTTTATCAATTGATAAAGTCTATGTCAAGAAACATAATCAGGACTCTACTGGAATGTTTCGATGTACTTGTAACTCAATATTTAACCATCTGTACTTAAAAATCACACAAAAAAAGAAATGGCACCAATCTAACATTTAAAGTACTATGTTTCTACTCATGAAAATTTAAGAATAAAATTCAATTCAAGTAGATGGTTCACGAAAAAATATTTGTTCCTCTTGGTTTCACATATTTTACCTGTTTATTAACAACCTCCATGTCTGCGTGTTCATTGCTATTTCCCAGACCAGCTCTGAGCAAATGCCAGCGAGTGTGTCTGAGATCGAAGGGAGTCACAATTTTGAATGCATACTAAAACCACAAAGGAAAATTTCACTGGAAATGAAAACCAGATAAAGGCAGGGCAATAGCACGAGACATTCCCAAGCTTTTCCAAGCTTAGAGTCAGTGTGAACTTTTTGATTAATTTTATATGACCCATTTTTAAACAGATGACTTCTACTCGTAACATCTTTACTTGGGGGGAAAAAAAAGTGGAGATGGAAACACGTTTGAGAACAGCTGCTGACAGCTGGAAACAAATGACCATGGCCGTGACTAAAGCGTGAGAAACTGAAAAACAAAATAGGGAGCACAATAGATTTGAGTGTGTGACTAGCCACTTAACCAGAATAGTAGAATACTTTGTTGCTATGGTAAAAAGGGTAGCAGAATGGACATTTTGAGATTAACTCAGCAGGCCAAGAGACCAGTCAATGGCAGCAACTCATTGCTATGCACACATCACTGGACTGATGTTGATTTCAGAAACACCTGAAAGTGGGAAAGAGTATGTGAATGAATACCCACCACTTGCTCACACACCTGCTCCAGTCCTTCATTCTCCTCCCTAAGTAACAGGCTAATCGCTTACTTTAGGACTGTGGTGTTTCGTCCTGTTAGGCAGCTCCAGCCTCACCAGGAAATTGAATTTCCTTTGAATTGACTGTGGAATTATTCTGAAATGTAAAAGAAAGTCATTTTAACATTGTTTTCTTACTTGAATTTCATTTTCTAATAAAATGTATTAAACTATGGCTTATTACCATTTTCACTTTCAGAAATATTAAAATAATTTGATGGATTAGTGAGATCTGTAATGGAGTAAGATTAATATATCTTCCTTGAAGTTTTTAATTTTCCCTTTCTGTTCTTTGTTTATATCCCATTCCCATCCTGCCTTTAACTGCACTTGTATCTTTCTCTCATCATCCAATGTTTCCTTTTCCAATGTATGCTCTCCTTGATAATTCAAGTCTCATAGTTATTCATAGCCAGAATTACCCTGATCACAGAAAATGGAATAGGTTTTGAGAGTTAGGTGCTGGTCAGGGATTGAAGGCATTCATTGGGATTGCATAGGCCAGTCTGGTGCCAATTTGCTGCCTATTCTGTCCTAGAAAAGTTAGAAATATTGAAACCGCTGGCTTGCATTTTCCCATGTCTTAAAAAGACATCTATGTTTATTCTCAAAAGAGGGTCTATGATAATTTCAATACAGGTAGAAAGAATATAAGACACATAAAAGATACAGAACAATAAAAATCATAAAATAAGCTTTATTAAAATATAATTAGCACACCTACATATATGCAAATTATGTGATTTAATTATATATATCTGGCCAGTTTATCTATCTTAAAACCAGGGCAAAAAGAATAAAAAGATAAATACAATTATAGTAATTTTAATAATTATACATTTTGTAGGGGAAAATATATTCTTTTCACATTATTTCCTTGGTAACAACACTAAGCCCAAATAATAAAGGCTAACATGAACATTTCCTTGTAAGGGGTATAAATGGAATTATTTTCCAAAATTACTATTGATTACCTAAAATCATTTTCTATAAAGGTCATTTTAAATTGGCCATGCTCATTATTCAAGAGCCTATTATTCTGATTTGAATTGAAATGGACTTTTGTTATTATAGCCTATATAGAATGTTACATTATGTATTATTATAATTTTAACATCTGCATTTATAAAATGCTGAAAAAAATATGAGAGACTCTAAGGTATTTTAAGTATATGAAAGAACTGAAATTTTGCTTCCCAAAAAATTCAATCAAATTTTCATAGACATTTGGCAATTTTGAAGCTATTAGAAATGTGACAATAAAGCCAAATGAAAACAAAAACATATGACTTCCCCTCTTGTCTCCTCTTTGCAAACAGAGATAATCAGACAAACATTGCAAAGTACTTCTATAAACATGTTTAGTTAAATCAAAAGCTGCTTCAGTTGTTCCTGATGAATGTTATTATGGAGTGGTGGTTGGTACCCTAATGAAGATCTTGTTAGTCAAATGTAAGTTGACCTGATAATAGTGAGTGTTTATGGGTGATGTGAACACCTGGCAGTGTGTTGTTGAGAAAAATGCACAACTGATCTTTCATGTGCATCTTCCTTGAAGCCAAAACCATCATCCCTGATACTATTCAAACATTCCAAATTTATCCTAGGTGCATATTTTACTATTTTTGTCCCAAGGGACAGAATTTCAGAAAACCACATAATTTATGCTATAGTAAGTATTCTTTCCTAGTTCTCTACTAATCAAATATGAAAGATTATGAAAGTTTTTGGAAAATTCCAGGAATAGGGAGTTGAGATTGAGGAAGACATCTTTATGTTGTTGACTTGGACTTGAACTTAAAATGTTATTCATGAGACAAAACATTATGTTAAAGAGAAACAACCACAGTAAGATTAACAGTTGCATAAAACATTTAAGGAATAATTTTTGCAGGACATTTTCAAAATGTAATTGCCACTGGGCAATGGTGATACATGCCTTTAATCCCAGCACTTAGTAGGCAGAAGCAGGCAGATCTCTGTGACTTCAGGGCCAGCCTGGTGTACAGAGTGAGTTCTAGGACAGCCAGAGTTACAACAGAGAAACCTTGTCTCAAAAAACTTACCAACCAAACAAACAAAAATGTAATTGCTTTTTCATTCTTTATTGATACCATATGTTTTTCCTCTTAAGGTTGTATCCTGGTTTGCTTTTTATTTCTGTGATAAAATAGAATGAAATCAATTTTGGGAAGAAACATTCTATTAAGCTTACAAAATACAGTCTATCTTCAGGAAAAATCAAGCAAGAATCCTGGAAGCAGGAACTGAAGCAGAGACCCTGGAAGAATGCTGCTTATTGGCTTGCTTCCCATTCCCCATTTGTTTAGTCTGCTTTCTTATATAGCTCTGGACCATTTGTCCAGGAGTGATACTTCCCTGAATAGGTTGGGACCACCCACATCAATTAGTAACCAAGAAAATGCCACAAACTTGCCTACAATCTGATGGAGGTATTTTCTCACTGGAGATTTCCTTTCTCACATGAGTGTAGATTGTCTTAAGGTAAATAAGCAAACAAACAATACGAAAACTCACCAGATGGATATACCCTTTTAATATGTAAATTTCTTAAGGCAAATGATATATTTCAATTTTACAAATTCTAGTTTTCCTTTCTTCTTTGTTTCTTTCCTTTGTGTTCTCTCTCCTATCTCTCTCCCTTCTTCCCTTTTTTCGCTTCCTGAGATAATAGAACACCTTGACACCTTGGCAAGCAATCTAGTATTGAGCTGTACATATGTTCTGCATGGTCCTGAGAATGTTCTACTATAGCAACACTTGTAATTTCTAATGATCTATTTTGATAAGCATAAATTTAGTTCAAATAAAAACAAATAGCAAATATCATATAGACAGAAGCAATAGAAAGATAATACATGCAATTGTCAGTCATTAAAACAGGCACTTAATAATATACAACAGACAATTTGAGTAGTTTAATTGAGTATGCCAACACAGGTAACACTGTTAACCTGAAGGTTTACGAATCCAGCAAAAATTGACCTCAGGACCAATGTTGAGGGAGTTAGATACAGTTAACAACTGAGAGCTTTCTCCACATGGAGGAGCTTCTCAGTTCCTCCCACTCTGGACATTTGTAAGACATAGGACAATCAGTAGTGAGTCCTGTTGGAAACCATTTACTTTCCCTTTGTTCTCTATGACACTTTGTTTTTAATACACTTAGCTGCTTGTTGTTTTCTTTCTCCTTGTCTTAGGGACAGACACCCAGTCCATCCTTGGATAAGGAGGTGGGGGACACTCAAGACAAACATTCTTGGGTATGAAATGGGGTAGGGATATATACTCTGCTTCCAGAGGCCACTTTCCAGGACAATTTACTAACATTATATATATGTAATATATAAATATATAATATATATGATATATAAATATTATATATATATATATATATATATATATATATATATATATATATATAAACTTCCAAATCTATAGAGATTGAACTTCAATTATTACTCAAGACCAAAAAAAAAAGTATGAGAAAGCATTGCATTATGGGCAATGCTAATAGAGCTTTGGTCTATATATTTTTAATTGAGTTTATATTTTGTCAATGTGCAAAATTACTTTTCATTGTTTTATTTTCAAAATTTTAAAAATGTTTTAATTATTTTTATTTATCTATCTTTTACTTTTTTTATGGGGAGGGAGAGGCATGCATGTCAGTGCACCTCCGGAAACTGGAGGACAACAAGCTGGAGTTGGTTCTTTCCACTTTGTGGGACCCAGGGACTGAATCAAGGTCAGCAGGCTTGGCAGCAAATGACTAGATCAGCTGAGCCAATTCTATTCTCATGGCATCTAAATGTGATTATCTTCTTTTCCTTACCCTTTAACCCTTTTTCTTCCTCTGACCCTGCTGCCTCCCTGGTGTCCTCCTCCTATCAGTAACCTCCCTTCAGCTTTTCATGTCACCTTTTGCTCTTCCCCAGCTGCATTCTTGGCATCTTCTTTCCTCCTCTTTCCCTTACACTGATAAAACTAACTAAACTTTACTTTCATAAGGTAAAGATAAACTGCATAGTGTTGGGCAGATAATTCATAGACAGGAAAATGTAACACTTTCCCTTGGCCTGTGGAGTATCACTTTTCTTCCTGAATAACCGTTTTATGAGGCACTGAAATGTATGTAAACCTCTAAAGTCCTAACAAAGGGAACAAAGTAGAAGTTCTTCAGTGATGTAACTGAAAACGAGAAAATGACTCTTTCTAACCTGCCTTCTGCTCACTTTTAAATGACAAGATGTTCTTATCATGCCAATCCACCTTTGCAACTTTGTCTCCCTACACTTGGCACTCTAAATGTAGAATAATCTTATGCGCTTATTAATAGAAGGGTTTTGAAGTTGAGTCTTTTAGTGCCACCTTCTGGCATGAATTATTGCATAAACTATTTAAAAAGCTAACGAAGGCTCTGATGGTTAAGTAAGTTAAATTAGATGCTTATTTGTTTGTTCTGTGGACACGTTTCTGATTAAATGGTAATTTACTTATCTGAAGTCAATATGGGTTGGAAAATCTGAAACTGACTGGAGTCATACAAGAACATTGTTCGTGTTCAGTTCAATACTTGGAATGCAGTAAACCTACATGAAAAGACAGAAGCTAATAGCATTGGATAGTGATACTTAATTATTTTACCACCAATTTTGTTGCTTATTAATGTGCAACATCATTTTCTACTGAATAAGTAAACATAGGATTCAAGGATGCAATGTGCTTTGGATAAATTGCATTTGACCTTTTATTTTACGTCTCACAAACTACCTCAAGAAGCTTATTCAATTATTTCTGTTTTAGTAGGATGGTGTTTTTGCAAAGTTTATATTTCTTATTTTTCTTTCTAACACAGACCACAGATAAAAGTAGTAACCATTCTTTCCACATAATGAAGGAAGAAAGTTTTATCTAATCATGGCTATTTCGTTTCTAAACAATGCTAATATTACCATGGCTAGAACATCACAAGTTGCACCAAAGGAATAAACTGTGAGACTGCCTTTATACAGAATTTTAGTGACTGTAATCATGAGTCAAGAAAACAAAACAGAATCTCTCATGCAAAGACAAGAGAGTTTGGGACTATAGATATTAATATATCATTATTGCCAATAGCAGTTTAAATTTATCTATTCAAGTATGCTTGTGTTATAAGTTTAAGTATATGATAAAAAGCCTCTTCAGTGTTTATAAAGTTTGAAACTCTGTCCTCTCCCAGTAATCCACACAAGCCTCTGTTCCCTTTTCCAGCCACTTTTCCTGAACAGCTAATTCATTTCATACATAAGATGTTTTCTCAAGAAGTAACAGTCTCTTTTCTGAGATTATGTTGCAGAAGTTGTCAGATAATTTTGCAACTAATACAAAATTATCAAAATACTCCTCCTTTTATTGTTTATATATGGAGTAAGAATGGAAGAAAGAGGGTGACTATCAAGGCTTACCAAGGTCCTCTGAAATAGCTTTTGAGAGTAGGTGATTACCATAGCTTCCTTTTCCCAACTGTGTGCCTCCTTCCTCCTTTGCTCTCCTTCCCTTTTTGCTCTTTTATTGTGGATTAAGGTTTGGTAATTTTTGTACACAAATAATGAGTTTCTTCACTTTATTTAGAAGATTTCTCTCAAGAGAATTTCTTGGATCATCTCAGAAGAAGTGTCAATTCAGTCTTTTCCCTTGTGTCTTCTTACTATTGCACAGAAAGTACACATTATTTTGCAACGCAATTGCTGGGAAAGCCAAATAAATCACCTTTCACTCCAGATGGGAAATTAAAAACAGACCAAATAATAGATACCATCAAAGTCTCTCTTAATGAAACAATGATTTTTATTGAGTTTTAAAGAAAAATGGTGAGGGTTTAGATTACTTACAGGAGCAAAAATTACTTTGAAAATAGCTGCATTATAAAAACCCACCCAAAAGTAGCCTGACCAGGTGATTCAGTTGGTCCGAGACTTTAATAGTCAGCTGAGCTGGTCTTTATTTCTTCTAGGCAGTTCAGTTCAACTACTCTGCTTTCCAGACCACTCTTCTGCTCTGAGCCTCTTCTAGGCAGCTCAGCTTGTCTAAGATTGACTATCAGTAGTTTTTCATGCATATACATTTGGGAAGGTAGGAGCCTAGTAAATGCAGTCTGTTTTAGGGACTTCCTGAAGCTGCTTTGACTTGTTTACTTCCTGAACTTAATGTCTTTCCCTGCAAGATACAATATTTCACCTCTTCTGAACACATACTGCTGTCTCACTTTCTGCTCATCATGCTTTCTTAAAATATCCATTTGCTTTCAATATTATATAGTCATCATTTCACTTACTCACATTTTTATAAACACTATGAAGTTTAATAGTTCATCTCAAAAACCTGAGTTTAGTTATGAAGGTTTATAGGGAATTATTTTTTTAGACTAATTGAACAAGGGTTTTGGCAGCAGAGATTTCCTCCTTTAGTAACAGCTTACTGGGAAATTCTCCAGAACTCCACAAGGCCTTCCATATGAAAGGCTTTCTCTGGAGCTGGTCCATGGTGATGCATACACGCCTTTAATCCCAGCACTTGGAAGGCAGAGGCAGGCAGACCTCTGTGAGTTCGAATCCAGCCTGGTCTACAGAAGAAGTTCCAGGACAGCCAAAGTTACAACAGAGAAATTCTGTCTGGCAAAAACAAAAACAACAACAAAAAAAGAAAGGCTCTCTCTGTAGACTGGCTATTTCAATGATTACATATAGAAGCACCTCTTAATTAGTACTTTTCAGGTTGGTGTTTCCATCATATTCCTCTTCTCTCTTAAAAATGACAGTTGCCTACACCAGTCTTCCTTCTTCCACTTAGTTTTAGTTTCTGTGACATCAGTAAAAAAATGAAAAATTTCTGAAATAAATGATTCTTAATTTTAAATTTGTACTTTATTGTAGTACAATTTCAGGTTTACCTTTTATTATCAGTGATGGTTGTTAGTCTCTTGTAGATAGGAATTTGTAAGCAATCCTGCAAAATTATTTGTAGGAAAAATAGTAGAACTCTAGGGATCTGTCAGTGGTTAAGAGAGTTTATGGTTCTTCTAGAACAGCAACGTTATTTTCCCAGCATCTATGTAGGACAGGACCAGGAAACCCAACATCTTTTTCTGGTTTCTGGGGTACACAAACAAATGTGGAATTCACTTACACAGAAACACGCATAAACCAAAATTATATGTATGATATAGATAGATAGATAGATAGATAGATAGAGAGAGAGAGAGAGAGAGAGAGATAGAAAGATAGGCAGAAAGAGATAGATAGAAATAGCACAGAACATATACAACCCAGAACTTGCCAAGTTGGGATATTATGGGCAATTATCTGCAGGTAAGATAGGGAAGGGCACCGTATTCTTGTCATGTAAATGATTATGACATAATAAGCATGATTGACCAGTAATACTAATAATACTATTTTAATTGGTGAAACATTACTATCTTTTAGTTTGTCTTGGAAAACTGAAATATGAACTTTTTCTGTTCTATTTTAAATCAGCAAAACAACCGAAAAAAGAGAAAAATGAAATTCTGAATATTTGAAATTTAGCTCTAAAAATAAAGTACTCTGAAAATGAATTTTTGTATCAAAACAGTGTGAAATTATATAAAAATAGCGAACTATGTTAATACTATGTTGTTATGTTAATGTTTTATCTTGGTTTGACTTTTCTTAGCAATCTGAATAATAATAATAAATACTTATAGTTGATTAGACTGATTTATGTAATGATATTCTGTAAATGAAATAAAAGATGTATGAATTGATGTTTCCGAAGAAGTTTCTGGAGCAAACTTCTTTTGTGAACTTGAGAAGCCCTTAAACTTCTTTAGAACTTTGTTTCTTCATGTGTGAAATAAGGGGTTTAGAGTCAATAACCCTTTCAATCTTATCAGCTTTGAAATTCTCTGAGCATGTGCCCCTGCTAGCCAGATGAATATGGATGTAATGGGAACCTTGATTGTGTTAATTTCTTTTGTTCTCAGGGCTGAAAAGGAATTCCAGGGTAAGTAAATAAAAATGGAGGAGGCTTCAGGTATTCTGTGAGTCACATTTGTTTCAAATGTGTTAGTATACAAGTAGTTTTTATGTTTCAAATTAAAAGGGTAAATTAGTGGCACTCTTTGACTAATTTTTGTCCAAAATTTTATGTAATAATTTGACCCACCAAAATCAATAAAGATACAAAAGGCGAACAGAGGACAGTGCTTTGGGCTTTATAAAAAAAAGGGAGGAGCAAAATGAATGTAGACAAGATTGAAGAAAGTGAGGTCCATGATGGGCAGTGTGTCCTTATATAAAACATTGTCATAAAATATTCTCTCTCTCTCTCTCTCTCTCTCTCTCTCTGTCCCCCCACCCTGTATGTGTGTGTATGTGAGTGTGTGTGTGTGTGTATGTGTGCATGTACTCACATATGTGTATGTATGTATGTATATACACATTTATGTATTAGAGGAGGATGAAGACATGGAAATGCTCATTAGTTAAAGTGTAAATATCAGTGCTGGAATTCCTCCAGCTGGTTACTGATTGAGAAGAACAGAGTTATGCTTCTAAATGTTCACATAAAATGTGAACAATGGGAATGCCTAAAGTAGCTGTTATATTAGTTTGCAATTAAAAAAATAGATATTATTTCTTAAATCTAATATTACAGAATGCCGCTAGTGCTGTTTTAGTTTTGTACAAAGAGTAAATACTTTTTCTATAAGGGCTTACTTTTAAATATCCTAGGTCTTTAATATATAGCACACATGTCTCTCTTGGTATCTTAATTTGTTTTCTACTTCTCACATCTTCTGAGAATTATCTTTGATTTAGCTCCTCTAGGGAAGGAAAGGTACAAAGTTATCAACTACTGATTTGCAGCTTAAGAAACAAAATAAAACTAAACAAAAGAAATTGCTTTCCTTGGACTCTTTGTCACTTGTTCCTTGGTGAGCATACGGTGTGATTAGTGGGGGACTTCTTGTCAGAGGATGGCAAGGTCTAGAGCAGCAGAGAGGTAACAAGGCTCAGTTTGTATACAGAATGGGTTTAGGAGGAGATGAAAGAAGAAATGCACTTAGTCCTTTATTGATGGCACAGCAAGGAACAACCTATTAGGCTTACACTGGTGCTACTTGTCCCTCTGTACCATGAGAAGCTGCAGTCTCAGGTGAATATACATAGTAATGTGTCTTTGTGTCACATGACAGAAACTGAGCTCTTGAAGCCTTTATTAAGAGGGTCAGGTTATGTACTTGATCATTCTCCCATATAAGTAGAGTATTTATTTTGCCAGATTGAAAGATAAAGCAATTCTGGTAATAAGAGGAGAAATTTGAGTCTTATTGGAGATGTATTAAACAAATCTGGAAAAGCTCTTAATAGTTATACACTTAGAAATATAAATGTTTAAAAACAGTTGTATTCTAATGTATTCTAATAAAGATCTAACCAATAAAAGATACCACATACAAACTTAACCAGAATTGTAGTCTATGTATCACAGTAGACTTCGATACAGTTACAATAGCCATTTGGAATGGAAGCACCACAGCTTTAAACTGGATTTTACATTTCACTATCAAATATATTTTGATGCACTTATTTACTACTAAAAGAAGAAACATGAAAGAATTAGAACTGGGTTAAGCAATCAGCTTTATATCCTTTATAAAAACTCATATCTGTTACCTGAATTTAATCTTTCCCTACCCCCTAATATTAAGGTTTTTTTTGTTCCTGTTTCTACTTGTTATATTGTAGCCACATGTACACTTGTTAACATGTCTACATATATTACTTGCTGGATTTCAAATATAAAGGAGAATACATGATGTTTTTCTCTCTGAGATTGTGTGACCTCATTTAAGATTATCAATTATGAATCCATCCATTTTCTTAAAACATGTATTGCATTTCTTTATACCTAAATTATATATGTGTGAATATATATATATATGTATATATATATACATATATATAATTTTTAATATTCATTCATCTGTTGGTGGGCAACTGGATTGATCTAGATTAATTCCAAGTCTTGCTATAGTGAATAAACCAGCAGTAAACATGGGGATATAAGAAAAAGAACTTTTATTAAGATGTATGTTTACACATGTGTCTTATTCATGCTTGAAATCCAGTGGGCTTGGGTCTAGTAAGTACTAGGCTAATATTCATTAACAGAATAAATGAACAGCTGTCATACTATATTATTAATATTGAAGCAGGATAGACAAAATGTACACTATGAAAGAGATTGTGCCTAAAAATATAATATGGACAATCATCTGTGCTTTTTATGTAACAAGAATTAACTCAGTGACGATTGCAATGCTATACTTAGATCAATAAACATTTGAGGACAAATATATTTACTGACTGTATTTGTTACTTTTCTACTGCTCTGATAATTCTTGCAAATCCTAATAAAAGAAAGAATTCGTTTGGGCCTATGGTTCCAGAAAGGAAAGAATCAGTCCTGGTGGGGAAGCGGGGTAGTATGTGGCTGGCATGGCTACTAGAAGAGTTATTGCAGGAACACACCCTGAACTGCAAGACAGAAACAGAAAGGTCAAACTGGGAGTATGGTGAGGCCTCAAATTCTCAATGTTGCCCAACAACAACTCTAGACACAGCGTCCAAATGCTCATGCTATGGAGAATATTTCTCATTTAAACCAAATGGTCAATTTAATAACATTTGATAGATTAAGATTGCTCTACTTTATATAAGCTTGCTAATGCCTCAAAGATCACACATATTTGAATTTGGTTATTTCATTGAGAGAAATCATTTGTGTCTTCTAAGAAAAAATAACTTTAGCTTTGTTTACAAATTAATTCAAAAGTACTTTGAAAGGATAGAGAGTCTTTACTCAATGGTGATCGAAGAGATATATTATCTATATTCTCTTAAGGAATCATGATGAGGTCCTCGATCAAATAATCTCAAAGCGGGATTTTGTGCATATTTTTGATTCAGTTAAGAGCTTCACATGAAAATTTATTGCAGTATTACCTCCTCATATTAACTTTGTTTCACTTATCTGCAGGCAGATGCATTGTTTTATATATGTATATATTTACGTTTGTGAAAATAAGCTCAAGGGCAGTGCCTAGACTTAATTCAAACAAATCCTGTGTGATCTTAGGGAAATAATTCATCTGTTTAAGTATCAGTGTCTACCTACATAAATGATAGAAATAATGTGCCCTGGATTTCAGATACTCTGATGACTGGATTAAAATAAGGTGTTTTTTAAATAGAGATTGTACAGAAGCCTAATAGCTCCAGGGCTCCAGGACTAGGACAGGTGATTGAATTAGGCAAAGAATAAATGCATCTGAATCTGAATCAGTGCTATATTTGGTAAATATACATCAACACTAGACTTAGAAGGCTTCAGCCTCCGTACAATCTAACCTTCAAGATGCAAGCCTGGAACTAGAAACCTGTGTACAATCTAATCTGCAAACCTAAACCTATAATTCTAGGAGCTTTTGGCTTCTGTACAATCAACTCTTAAGCTTCCACTGCTGAATGAACTAGTAGCTCCTCCTAATTCAGAGCTGGTTGAACTCAACTGTCTCTTCTGGTTTGCTGTTCTTGATCAAACCTCTTCTCCAAGCTGCTTAGTTTAAACTGAACTTCCGAGTCAGCTGACTATTTCTGACTGAACTCTTCTGACTCCAACATACCCCGACTGATTCTATGACTGCCTCAGAGTGAACTGCTCTGCTGGACTTCAAACTGACTCATTTTCCCTGTCTGTTACTGACTTCTTCTGCTGAGTTGCCTCTGTGTCTCTGTGTCTCTCCCTGAGCTCCCATTGGTCCTTACTGTCTCAGCCAGCCTCTCTGCTCCTCAGTCAGATGGCTTCATTGTCTATGTCTTGTCCCCCATCTGCCTGCTTCTGACTGTCCACCTTACATTGCCTGCTGTAACTCACTGCAGTCAGCCCCTCTGCTTCTCTGCCTTATGCTCACTCAGAATACATCATTGTCTCCCTGTCTTTTCTGCCTGTTTCAGACTGCTCGCCTTATACTGCCTGCTGTAACTGACTGCTATAATTTATCACTGTAACTTCTGTAACTAACTCTGCTCTGAGCTAAGAGCCCATCTTTCTATCTTGATAGTTGGGTGTGTCCTCACTTTGCTAACTCTTCCTCCTAATAGTCATTATGCCTGTCCTTCACTAGCTCATCTCATAAGTCACTTCTTGTGTGACTCTGATTATTTCTTAGCTCTACTTCCTGTGTCTGCTTCCACACTCTGTTTCTGACTTAGGGAATAAAGGCACAGACTATCACTGCCTTCTGAATCTAGAATTAAAGGTGTGCATCAACATTCCATCTGGACCACAGAGGCCTCTGAATGTGATTCCTTCATATAGACCATTCCTAACTTTCATACAGACCTATTGCTCTACATAGTCCCCTTTTCTGTTTAAGATATAAATTGTGCTGTAAAAATAACTTTTGCACAGTTTAAATATTACAGTGGGAACAATTGTCAATCCTATAAACTTAACAGTCTGAATGTCCTTTTGAAGATTCAGTTAAGCTGTAGATGCAATGGTCTTCCATGATGGCAGCAACCATCAGTCTTGGTTATTTGTTAAGTTCTCTTTAATATTCCTTTGGCAAATCTCCATTTCAACATCAGGGTTTTCCAGTGTGAGGAACTATTGCCTTTCTGTCTTCAGCCAGTTTCTTGAGCTGTATTTCTGATAGGAAACTGCTTACTCAGATCAAATCTTTATCAATTTTAATAGTACCCACAGTTTTTCATCTCCTGTGGAAATAAAAGCAAATCGTCTTCTCCAACATAACATACTCCCTAACTTCCATTCTGATGTTAACACAGGTTGATAGCATACAGGCTGATTTAATTCAGTGAATCTTTTCTACAGTCCAGTATCTTTTGACAGCTGTTTTTCCTGACTCATTGGGATTCACAAATAAAAAAAATGTTATCTATCTCTAGTTCTTCATATTCTGTCTAGGCTTAAGATTAAATTGTCTAAGGCCTGAAACCTTCTAGGCCTGGAGATTGCATTCACAAAGAATGCAATGAACCCAGGAGAAATAAAAAAAAGAAATCAATGCTTACAATTGTTAGTTAAATTTTTCTAAGGCTCAAAGTATGACTTTTTCTGGATCAGAAAGAGTGAATAAACAAAGAGTGGGCTTTTCCTATGGATTACAGAAGAATAGATTTACTTCTGTTTACTTCTGCGGTTAAATACTAGAGTCTCCTTTTTCACTTTTTTTCCTTTTTCCTCTTTTACCTCTGCTAAGAAGCATGCATTTCCCAGGACAAGAATAGAGGGGAAACCTCACTAAATAAAATGCATTGTATTCTAATGCATCTTTATTCACGTTTTCCACGAGTGGAAGTAATAATAAATTAATATTGGGTATGAAGCTAATTGAAATTGACAATGTTTATTTAATAAGGGAGTCACCAGTTATAAATCAAATTATCACAACACAATATTTTTATGTAAAACCACTTTGCCATAGATAAGTGTTTTCAAGAGTGATCAAGAAAACAACCAACAAAATGTTACCTGTGAGTGACAGTCTTCAGGATGGAGAAGTACCCATCTCATTCTTACATTAATCTCAGCTAGGAATAAGTAGATTATACTTTAAGTAAAATACATATTTTAAGAACAATGCAGGAATATATATTTATTTGACACAAATATTAATTATTAATGATAATAATAATGAAAAATAATATGTTTAAAACAGGAAAATGACAAAATGCCAACTCCCTTTATGTGTTCTTTATGTGATTAAAATATGACCATATTGATATTTTATATTAATCTTTAGTAAATCAGGATAAAATATAATAAATCTAAAACTCTACTCTATAATAAATTTAATTACTAAAATTATGCTCTACTATTGGAAGACTTCGTGGTTAGGAACATGAGCTACTCTCCAGAGGACCTGATATTGGATACTAGCACCCACATCAGGTGGCTTACCTCTAAGTCCAGGTTCAGAAAACCTGATGCTTCTTCTGGCCCCCATAGGCACCTATACACACGCGGTAGACAGAAATACACAATATACACTTAAGCAAACATTTTAAATAATCTAATATTTAAAATTATCTTGTACATATTTGTAACTTTTTTAAAAAATAGACTGAAATATATAGAAAGGATTCAAGGAAGTTTATGCTCCTCACATTTTATTTTATAGAATAAAAAGTTTATTTTATAGAATCATAAATTGAAATAAAAAAGAAAACCATTATTAGTAAAATGTATCCTTGAAAAGTGACTGTATTGAAGAACCCTCCTTTTCCTGTATTCAAGCAAAGGAAAAAGAAAAACTGCCCCCTCAAAAAAAAGTGCTCTCAACTACTTGCTTCAGTTAGTAATTCTAATATGTATCAATAAAGCTTATTTGTTTTAATGAAATAACATTATATATTTTTGCTGATGATATGGATCAGTGTTTGAAAACTTTCCTGATTAACACATGTATATATATTGAAATAGAAAGTAAATGAGCCTCCCCAAACATATTCAAACATGTGATACATGTTTCTATTAAGAAATTATCTTTGAAACAGCAGAGAGGGAGGTAGTTAGTTAAATTTTAGAATATATCTATTTCTGTTTTTTTAAGAAGCAACAACAAAACAAAATAAAATAAAACAAAAACCATAAAGGTGATGTTGGACAAGGCAAACCAACATAAGAAAAGACACAATAATCAGAGACCCACTTGGTCACACACTTAGTTCCATAAAAATACTAAACTGAAACCTATTACGTATACATTGAAGACCTGGTGCAGATCTGTGCAGGCTTATGTTTGCTGTTTCAATTTCTGGGAGTTCCTATGAGTTTGCTGAGTTGATTTAGAGAGACTTGATGTCTTCCATCCACTCTGGCTCTTATACTCTTTCTGCCTCCTCTTCTGCAGGGTTCCCTAGCTCTGAATGGAGGTATTTGATGTTAGATCCCATTTTTAGCTGAGTGTCCCAAGGTCTCTCTCTCTCTCTCTCTCTCTCTCTCTCTCTCTCTCTCTCTCTCTCTCTCTCTCTCTCTGAAGTCTGGCAGTGGGTCTCTGTATTTGTTCCAGTCTGGTAGTCTGCAGAGTACCTTCCCATATCAGAGGCACAAGAATATAGAGTGAATGTTTGAATGCTCTATGTAGGCACCAGCTCTTCCTCTCCATGTTCAATTAGTTGTTTGTGTGTTGTTTTCAGAAATGAGGCCTTGCTGTCAACTTGTGGAGAGTAATTTATTTTCTTGGGAACAGTCTGGGTTGTTTCAGGATTTCCTTGTGGTCCCTTTGGTGAATAATTCAATTGGATATAACCCAGTGCCAGTACTAGAAGCTTACTTTTGTAACGAGTGATGGTCAGTTGAGGGTCTTTCTCACTAATAATTTGGAGACCTCATTAGGATTGCCTTTATATATTTTAGAAAGATTATATACTGCATTAGTTTTCCATACTGCCCTTCAGGTGAACCTCAATTCTAGAAATCTCTCTCCACATTCCCTCTCTTAACCCCAACTCCCCTCCCTTCCACATCTGATCTTCCTGGTCCCATTTACCATGCCCCAAATCCACCAAAAACATCTATTCTGTTTTCCCCACTCAGGGAGATCCATGTGTCTCTCCTAGTTCTTTCCTCTAAAATTAACCTCTCTGGGACTATGGATTGTAGCTTGGTTGTGATTTACTTAATAGCTAATATCTCCATATAAGCGAATTCATATCATAATACATTTCTGGCTCTGCGCTACCTCACTCAAGATGATTTCTTTTTTCTAGCTCCACTCATTTGCCTGCAAACTCCATATTGCCTTTATTTTTAACAGCTGAGTAATACTCCATTTTGTAAATGTACAAAATTGTCTTTATCCATTCTTCTGTTGAGGAACATCTATGTTTTGTTTTGGTTTTTTTTTCCACTTTCTGGGTATTATGAATATAGCAGCAATGAACATGTTTAAGAAAGTGTCTTTGTGGTAGGATGCAAGTCCTTAGGGTATATGCCCAGGAGTGGTAGAGCTGGATTTTGAGCTAGATCAATTCCCATCTTTCTGAGGAACCATTGTACTGATTTTTGTAGTGGCTGTAGAGTTTGCACTCCTGCCAGCAATGGATAGTATTCCTATTATTCCACATAGTCACCAACATGAGCTGTCATGTGTTATTGTCACATGTCACAATATGCCATTGTGTTATTGATCTTAACCACTCAGACAAGTGTAAAATGGAATCTCTAAGTAGTTTGATTTGCATTTTCCTGAGGAGTAAGGATCCTTAACATACCCTCAAGTACTTCTCAGTCACTTGGATTTCCTTTATTGAGAATTCTCTGTTTAGGATTGTACCCCATTTTTAATATGACTAATAAGATTTTGATATCTACTTTCTTGAGTTCTTTATATATTTTCAATATTAGTCCTCTGTCAGATGTGAAGTTGATAAAATTTTTTCCATCTGTAGGCTGTCACTTTGTTCAAATGACGGTCCTTTTCTTTTAGAAACTTTGAGTTTTATGTGGTCCCATTTATTAATTTTTGAATTCAGTGCTGATACTACAGGTGTCCTGTTCAGAACGTTGTCTCCCGTACCAACAATTTCAAGGCTGCTCTCCACTTTCTCTTCTACTGATTCAGTGCATACGGTTATATGTTGAGGTCTTTGATTCATCTGGAGTTGCATTTTGTGCGGGAAGGTAAGTATGGATCTACTTGAATTTTTCTACATGGAGACATTCACTCTGACCAGTACTATATGTCTTTCTTCCAGTGTGTATTTCTGGCTTCTTTATCAAAAGTCAGAATTTATGTCTGTGTCTTCAATTTGCTTCCATTCATCAACATGTCTATTTTAATGCCAATACCACACTGTTTTTATTACTATAGCATTGTAGTCTAGCTTAAAATGAATAATGTAAGAGTGTGAGACCTCCAACAGTTCTTTGATTATTCAGTATTTGTGTGTGTGTGTGTGTGTGTGTGTGTGTGTGTATGTGTGTGTTTCTTTATGAAGCTAAAAATTGTATTTTTAAGGTCTGTGAAGAGTTGTGTTGGAATTTTGATGGTGATAACATTGAATCTGTAAATTGCTTTTTGTAGGATGGCCATTTATCCAAGGTTAATCTTACTGATGCATGAGCATGGGAGATCTTTTCCAACTTCTGTTATCTTCAATTTCTTTCAACAGAGACTTTCAGTTTTATCAAATAAGTCTTTTACTTGCTTGATTATAATGACCACAAGGTATTTTATATTATTTGAGGTTATTTGAAGGTGTTGTTTCCACTATTTCTTTGTCAAACCTATTGTCCTTTGTGTATAGGGGGACTAGTGATTTTTTTTTTTTTCAAATTGATCTTGTTGCCAGCTACTTTACTGAAAGTGTTTATCAGTTGTAGGAGTTTTCCAGTGGAATTTTTAGGATCATTTATGAATAATATATCTTCTTCAAATAAAGATACTTTGACTTCTTCCCTTCCAATTTTATTACTTTGATGGCCTTCAATTTTCTTATTGCTATAACTAAGACTTCAAGTACTATATTGAATAGGTATGGAGAGAGTGGAAAGACAACCTTGTATTTTTCTTTATTTTAGAGGAATTGCTTTGAGTCTCTTTTCCATTTGTGTTGATGTTGGCCATGGGATTGCTGAAAACTGTCTTTATTATGTTTAGGTATGTCTCTCGTATCCCTGATGTCTCTAGGACTTTTATCATGAAGGAGTATAGGATTCCACCAGTTGCCTTTTTTTGCATCTAATGATCATGTATTTTTTCAGTTTGTTTATGTGGTGGATTACATTTATTGATTTTCATATATTGAACCATTCCTGAATCTCTCAGTTGAATCCTATTTGATTGTGGTAGATGATATTTTGATGTGTCTTAGACTTTATTTGCAATTATTTTATTCAATATTTTTGTATCTATGTTCATAATGGTTCAAAATTCCTTTTCTATGTTGGGTCTGAATTCGGTTTGGGCGTCAGGGTAATTGTGGCCTCATAAAATGAATTAGGAAATGTCCTTTCTGTTTCTGTTTTGTGGAATAATTTGAAGAGCTCTTTTGGCATTAACTTTTCCTTGAGATGCTGGAAGAATTTGGGCTGTTTTTGGTTGTGAGAATTTTAATGATTGTTTCTATTTCACTAGGGGCTATAGATTGGTTTAAATTGTTTATCTAATATTGATTTTACTTTTGGTAAGTAGTATCTATTGAAAAAACTCTTTTTAAGTTTCCACTTTGTTTGTTTGTTTTTTATAAATAAGTATGTCCTTATAATTCTATGGTTTTCCTCAGTGTCTGCTATGCCCCCCTTTTCATATCTGATTTTGTAAATTTTGAAGCTCTCTTTCTGCCTTTTAATTAATTTGGATAAAGATTTGTTGATCTTTTATATTTTCTAAAAGTAGCAACTCATTTTTTTATAGATCCTTTGCACTGTTCTCTATGTTTCTATTTTATTGATTTCAGCTGTGAGTTTGATTATTTCTTTCCATCTACTACTCTTTGGTGTGATTTCTTCTTTTTATTCCAGAGCTTTCAGGTGTTTTGGTTTGAAATCTATATGGTTAGATATTAAAATGGTTACAACTTCTTTCTTCTTAGGACTCTTTGTTTGGAATACCTTTTGCAACTCTTTTTGTGGGTAATGTATAGCCTTAACATTGAAGTGTATTTCTTGGATGTAGAAGAAGGCTGGAGCTACAACGTGACATAGCTATACCACTCCTTGGCAAATGCCTCAAACACTCAGCATTCTAATCCACAAATCTGTGCTTATCAATGTTCATTGCTGCTAATTCACAACAGCTAGTAAAGAAGATAACCCCACATCTCCAATAGTTGATCAATAGATAATGAAAATGTGGTACATATACCCAATGAGATATTACTCAGCTGTAAAAAAATGAAACAATAAAATTTGCATGTAAATGGATGGAACTAGAAAATAATATATTGAGTGAATTCCAAGAAAAATGAACTTCACATGCTTTCTCCCATGTGTGTTTCCTAGCTCCATATCTTCAGATGTGAGTCTATAACCTGGAGTAGTTTAAGAAACAGAAAAGTAGAAAAGGACCATGGTGTTAGAAGAAAGCAGGGAGCAGTGGGGTGGGGACTAGAAGGATCCATGTGATGCAAAAGAACCAGTAAAATGGGAGAGAGTAAATGGAAAGTGGTAGGAGCTCAATAGAAAAGAAGAGTTGAAGACTACATATGACACACATGTCTATGCATAAACATACATATTCAGCTCAAATTAAGTTGTTTTGCTTGGGCTAACAATGCTCCTCAAAGAGACATAGTTTATCAACAAAACCCAATATCAGGCAGGAGAAAACCGCAACCCCCCTTTATGAGTTGTTAGTCAAGGGAGTTCAAGAAACTCCCAAAATAATATATGCTATCGTTATATGTTGTCCTTTGTTGCTAAAGTTTGAAGGTAAATTCCTATTGCTGAAAGCCCCATACACTTAAGACAAAATGTCCTGAGAACCTGAGCTGAATGTGACTTGAGAGCCTCCTTCTTAGGTTTCACTTTCACAGTAGCAGGAGATGCTTCCAAGAGAGACAGCCATGTAAAGTCCTATCCAGGTGTGAAGGCTGTGAGCTGAGATCCTGACCAGTGACACAAGATGATCTTAGGGGTGTGATAGTTCTCTATAATTTGGTGGTAAACAACAGCTCTTCAGTTGGAATTTAGATCTATTCTACAAGATGAAATTCCCCTGCCACAAGAAACCCACCTAACTTCCCAAGACTTGTGAGGCCATGGTTCTTAGAAGGGAACCTTTTACTTCCACTTTACTAAACCAGTGTAAGCCCTACTTACATTCTAAGCATTTATCCTTGTATCTACAGATAAGTATTGATCTTGATGTTCTCACCACTCATCACAAACACTTCTATTTGCAACATATGGAGGCAATTACAAAAGACCACAATTAGTTCAAAATGAAGAGAAACAGTGATCATAGGCTCCACATTCCCAACTGATACACGTACAGTGCAACATTAGCACATAAAGCTCAGTGTATATCACCATGATGGGACAGAAATATTTAAAGAGTTAGAGTACCAAAAAATCTTCCTTAGATTATGTCTCCCAGAAATGACAGCTTAATCCATCATACTTTAACACAGTGTCTGTATAAACAAAAAAACACCTGAAGAAGTACAACAGTGACATGCCAATGTGGAAGGCAGAAATTTCATGGCCTCCTATCCATAGATAACGAACTACAAATACCTAAGGAATTCTGAGAAGGAGAAGTAATCAATTGTGATACATGTGATATGACTGTTTTAAAAGAAAACAAACAAGCTTCAATGGAAAAATTAATATACAGTTAGTACACTCTGGAAGTAGAAATTGGTTTGCATTTAGAAGATTTTCTTTTTAGCTTTTATTACTGATATGACATTTACTTTCCATTGTAACCTGAACCCTGTGAGAGATGACACCTTTTCTTCTTCTGTCAGCATTTAGTTTTGCGATATTTATTAATTAAATTTGTTCTTTGACAAGTTCATAACCGTGCATAATGATCTTCCATTCTTCTCACTTTGCTTCCCTCCCTCCCTCCCCTACCTACCCAGTGCCTCTTCCCTCTCTCCCTGACCAAGTGCCCCTCCCCTTACTTCTTTCCCACTTCCCACATCTAGGACTTTTGTTAGCAGTTTTACAACCTGGCCTTTTTGCTTCTCAGAGGGAAGAGGGAATGCTTCCATTAAAACTTTTTAATAATCTTAAAATCAGCACTTCAAAAAATGCTATTATTTTTCCAGTGTTAGTGTCTATATAGGTAGGCATCTAGAGCTACTTATGTATAATGCTTTCACAATCTAATTTTTAAAAAAAAATTTGGTGATATGTATTAAAATATGAAATACTAAGACAATTCACATGGCTTTACTAAATTACAAATAAATGATACCTTGTTTTATGAAAAATATGTTTCTTTAAAACAAATAGTAGCTAGAGATTTTAAACACATAACAAAAATCAAATTTAAATGTTTATATTCCTCTGCTGAAATACTGCTTTTACTTATCTAGAATTAAAAAGTCACAAAATAAATTTGAAATTTTCATTTAAAATCTGTATAACTTTTAATAAGAATATTATAATTCATAGCAAGTTTATATAGAACCATAATACAATAGAACATCATATATTTGAATTGTTTTCCTTTGTGTACTTTATGAATTATTCAGCATGATCTAATTTTCAGAAATTACTAATAATTTCACATATAAAATAAACTTGTCTATGAATTTAAAGGAAAGCACTTTAAACAATTAATGAATTAAAAGCCCTTTAAGCATAAAATCAAATTATATGGTAAACTGATTAATTTTATAAAGCCAATGCTCTGAAAGTGTGTTACATTGTAAAAGCTCACCAGAGTATATTAGGAGAGTGTTCTAAAGCATCATTTATGTGCTACTGTAAATAGAGAGTAACAATGGGACTGGAATACTTTACTGTAAGTAGAGAGAAACAATGATAGCAGCTCTTCGTTTGCAAAAGTGCTTCTGACTCCTCATTAAACATAGAATACCTTAACAGTGCATATATTCATTGAGGGTTGACTTTGCTAATACACAGAGATCATACCACACTTGTGGTTGAACCAGCAGCTAATACATCTGTTATTTCCACAAAGCAAAGGAAGATGACTTCTCTTTTTAAATGCTGCCAGAAAAGCACAGAAAGCACAAATTACAAAAGAGTAATAAATGTTACTGTTCATTAATAGACTAGAAAGATAAGCATTTGCAGCTTCACCCAAATATGGTATTAGTTGCTTTTACATGACATCAGTGAGAAAACTATAAGGTTTTATATCAGCAATGTGAATTACATTATAAAATTCTACACAGAGCTGATAGTGTTAAAGGCCATCTAAGATTACATTAATCATTCAAGAGAACAAGGTGCTCATTAGTCAACTTCATTCTAAAGAAATCACATAAG
This sequence comes from Cricetomys ansorgei, assembly GCA_026225945.1. Taxonomy (NCBI): domain Eukaryota; kingdom Metazoa; phylum Chordata; class Mammalia; order Rodentia; family Nesomyidae; genus Cricetomys; species Cricetomys ansorgei. The sequence goes on from JAMJFZ010001038.1 coordinate 8,958,158, forward strand.
AAAGAACACACAGAATTTTATCTAAAAGAAATTGAAATTATTTTAACTAAAGAAACTCTATATTTGCCACTTTTGTAATATTCATTCTTTTAGTAAAACAATAACAACAAAAAGGCTAAATAATTCTATAATGTTTTCTTCTTCAAACAAATGAATCTTTTTGAAATTTCCTGCACTCACTCACCTTACAGAAGAATTTGTCCAGAGAAATCAAAGAATGTTTCAACCACAATTTCACATTTACGTTTTCATACTTTTCCTGTGAGCTTCATCTTAAAAGTCTAACTTTGTATTATCACCTCTGTATGGAAGTCCAACAATCAAATCAAGATTAAAATATGCATAATTAAGCTCAAAATAATTTTTCTTGAACTTCCTTTAAACCCTCTTTCGTCACAGAATTCTAGGGCTTTTTAAGTTATTAGCTCTCTAACAACTACCCTTGAAGCTCTTCTTTCTCTGCGGCATCTGAGACTACATCCCTACATTCCACATGGCTTGGTCCTGGAAACCTGATGACAGCAAGGAAAAAATGGCAGACACTGACAAGATGACAGGCACACAGACACGAATTAACTCAACTCAAGTGGGATGTGTAAACACTGATGGAGTAGCACCAGCTACTGCAACAACTGAGAACTTTAGCCAACATGCACACATACACACACATACACACACACACACACACACACACACACACACACACATACACACACACATACACAGCACAGGATGAACAGTTAGATAGTCTTAGTAGGAGGTCTCTGTAGGCTGTAAAGTCTCAGACATTAAATCTGGGAAGAGGGAGATGGAAGTGTGAGATTTCCCACACCCTGACCAATCATTTTTAAGCACTTGAATCAAATTTATGAATCACCAATTTCCTCTGAATCTGACCACTGGAAGAAGGCTTCGATATTTTCCTGTGGTTCTGAGGCAATGGTCTTTGGCATGGCCATGTACATGTCAAAAATACACATTCACTCAGGGATCATTTCCCACCCCAAGCATGCACTGCTCCCTCTGATCCAAATTAATATCATTTGTTGGCGGGTTTCAGCATCTCCTTTTTTCCATCTGTCTGCAGTTTAGTCAATACAGGTAGAGATCTGCTGTGAAGCTAAGATCACATCATGTCAATTTCTGCTTAGAAACCATTCAAAGTATAATTTGCATCAAATTGAATATCTACTGTAGGAAATACCCGACATATTTTACTTTATTTCCATCCACTTCTCCCAAGCATAGAAAGTGAGCTCCAGTCTCTTTATCCACTTACAACCCTGTCTTCTATCTTGTCACTGGGTCTCTTCTTGATATCCTGCTTAACTGAAATTACCAGGGAAATGCCCTACATGCTAATGTCATCATTCAGAGGGTAAGAAATCTAATCTCTGGCTTTTCCCAATAGATGCCCTTCTCAAATGAGAATAATATAATAACCCATAGCCCAAAACCATTAACTCGTTAAAGCACCAAACATAAGGGGATAAACCACAAATATTATTTTAGTATAAATCTGTCCAATTGTGCAATGCTTCAAACTCTCAACTTTCTCTTTTTTATTATTTGAGAAATTCATAAGTTAGGTTTTGGTCAAATCCACCCTACTTTTCCACAACTTCATTTTTTTTTCCATCTCCTCCATGGCTTTTCCTTCCAAATTTCATGTACTCTTTTTTTTTTTCTTTTTGTTTCTTTTTTTTTTTTATTAAATCAATAGTACTGAGTTCACTTTGTGAAACATGAGTTAATGCAATTGTAGTAGCATCTACTTGAGCACACAAATGCGTGCACCCACACAGACACTCAAACATATACACACAAACAAACACATATGCAAATACATACACAAATTTATAAATAAAAATTAGATGCAATCTTTAACAGCCCCAAAATAGAATTAATGCTAAGCCTAAATTACTTTTGATCAAATTCACACTTAGCAATCATGCTTGTCTAGCTTGAATCCTGTCAGAAAATGTCTGAAATCTACTTGATGAGAAGAGTGGGAAATTCTATGTTAATTGCATCTATGATACGAAAAATAGTTTTATTTTGTCTTGGCTGAGATTTAAAAGATTTACTTAGTGAAGTAAATTATTGCATATAGAATTATTCTGACTGAATGCCATGCTTTAAGAATCATCTTAGAACCATAGTAAATAAATGGTTGTTACAACCTCAATAAAGGTCATCATCTGCGACTTTCAAAGGGAAAGTTGTAAATACTAATTGTGAGCCTATTATTCCTAAAGAAATAAAAGTACAATACTTTTAAAATGCAATAAAAACAACTTTTAGTAAATACATATACTTTTTAAAAGTCTATCTTATTACAGAATATTTCTCTATCAGTATTTAAAACATTGACTTATATTTTCTCTTGCTAGTAAGTGTTTCAAATATCACAAAGCTAACCAACAATAAATAGTAGCCTTTATGTTGTTGATTATTCCTTTAAAATTCTATTCTACTGGTAGCTTTGCTGTGTTTATAAAATATATGACACATAATAAATATGTGAAACTTTAAAATGTCACTTCTGTCACTCAGGTTACATGACTGCTTAAACATGTTGAGAGGTTACTATTGGAAAAAGAAAGCCTGTACTGAAAGACTGAAGAACAAAGCAAAGAAAACTTGGCTTATATATTTGCTTCTCTTTACTAACTGGATGCTGAAATGTTACAGATGTATGAAGGGATGATGATGGAGAGACATCAGCTAATAAAGAGTAGAACAGTTGTGTATTTTCTAGAAGTAGGCAGTCATCAGAATGTTAAATATTACTTACCGCAGTCATTTATTGGTCATGGTGGATGGTAGTGATCGCAGAAGCTGAAATGTGTCAGTATCGAAGAGACATGTTGTATGTTTCATGGGTGAGTATTAAAATTCATCATTTGGAGGGTGAAGAATCAAGCTATTAAATAGATGCATATTCAGTTTGTATATACAAGTTTTTGGTGTAAGGAATATATAAATATCATCTCCAAATTGATAAAATATAAGTAACCCCAAAATAGAGAAAAATGCACACAGAAGGACGCACAAATTATAAAGAAGCCAAAAACTCATGCATCTTTTAATTATGTTTAAAAAACACATTAAGACCATAAAATGAAGTAACACACAATATTCTAATAGTAAAATGAAGAGTGTACGAGTAACTTAGTATTGACTATGATATGAAAACCTAGATGTATTATAAACTGGTAGAAGTTTTTGAAAACACTTAGTAAGATCTATTCAAGTTAGTGGTGCCTGCTTAAGCCATGCTATCTAGGAATATGCTATATAAAATGCATAAATTTATGCACAAGGCCATTTATGAATACTCTTAGTAGCAGTATTATCATAGGTAGAATAATGTATCTCTCTCCTCCCTTGCATAATATACATCCTTTATTCTATAAAGTCTGTAATTATCTTGTTACAGGGCAAAGGGAGACTTGTGAATTGAATCAGTGTAGAGAACTATAAATTGGATTATTTTTAATTATATAGACTGGCCTAATCTAATCACGCAAATCCTTAAAAACTGATTTTTTTCCCCAGGTAAAATGACAAATGTGTGACAAGTCAAATAAAAAATGCTAAGCACACAGGAGATTCTTTTGGCAAGAGGAGTGAGAAGTTATACAGGTCATCTAAAGAAGTCAAGAGAAGCTACTTAACTTTGTAATGGATAAATTATGCCAGTAAGCTAAAGCAGATTATCCTCAAAGCAAGAGTCAGGTTTATAGAAATCTTAAACTTAATCTTGAGGCAAAGTCATCATAACATAAATTGTAGAAAATTCAGATAGTCACAATTATGAGATTTATGGTGAATGAGGATTTTTCAACAATAAAATTTTATTTTCATTGAGTGCAGCTCATTCAACAGCATATCCATGCTAAAATAAATCTTGAGCTCTACCTCACAGTATTTGAAATAATTAATTTCAGATAAACTATAGATATTAAAATGAAATTACAAATGGTGGAGCCTTTGCATAAAAGCAGTATGGGGTAGACAAATTTATTAAACAGTACACACATACACTGCCCCCAACACACTCACATAAGAAAACTATAAAATGGAAAGTGTATTGAAATAGACAATTTTTGGCAGTTGTAAAAACAAATCTTAATAGGAGTGAAAATACAATCTGTCATAATGAAATATTTACATGTATGTATATATATATATATATATATATATATATATATATAATCAGAGAGAAATTTTGTCCTCCTATTGATTTTTACATGTGCCATACTTACAATGGTGGGAAGAGGGGCAAATAAAATAATAATTCATATAAGACAATAGAAAAGTTTTGCAAAATATTTAACAGGTAAAGTGAAGAAGAAAGAATTTTCTTGACTTCATCAGCTTTCGGGAGATATAATTAAGGACACAGCAGTAGACACAGCACTACATGTTGACTAAATGGCTGAACTTCAAAAAGACAAACAAAATCCAGATTCACTGAGATTTGTCTGGCGCTGTGAAGAAATCCGCATTCGTATGAATGTTGTAAAGAATGAAAAGGAGCAACGCCTACATTAGAAACTGGTGCAGAACACATACATAGTCCACAGTCTAGGGATATTACCTGTTCTTAAAATTAATGCTCTTTAATTTTGACTATCTTTTCATGTTGGACCATGTTCATGTGTATATTTTTTTTCTTAATAATGAATATAAATGAGTTTTTAGGGAGGCAAGTCAATTATAAATAGTACACCCCTTTAGGAGTATGTTAATAATATGGGAGAGTGTGCATGCATTGGGGCCAGAAATATATGGAAAAATCTCTGCATTTTACATTAAGTTTTGCTATGAACATAGAACTCTTGTTAAATTATACTCTCTATTAAACACACACACACACACACACACACACACACACACACACACACGCACACAGACTGTATTGGTATTATTTCTTAAGGTTAACTTTTCTTTATTTTGCATTCATTTTTGTCATTTTTTGGTATATATATTTTTACTTTTAAAGTTTATTATCTTAGAAATTTATACAGGTACAAAAAAAAAAGGATCATATCTGTCCCCCATTTATCCTCCTAAGTCTCTCACATCTTCCTTATACATGCTCCACCCAACTTTATTTATTTATTTTTTGCTTTGTGTGTGTGTGTGTGTGTGTGTGTGTGTGTGTGTGTTTTAATAATCCACTACATTCAATAATTACTGCCATATTACATGGTATGGTGCCATTCACCAGAGAGTGGGAATCTTATTAATCATATTAATGGCAACAACACCACAGAGGAAAGATTCTTCCTCTGTAAGAAACCATCAATGCAAATAAATTCTCAGTCAGGGAAAGGGAGGGCCTCAAAAATTCCTTTTCTATCCTGTCAGAACATTGACTGACTTGACCATGTGCAGGTAGCCATATCTATTCTGAGTAAATGAGTAAAATAGTCACGTTTCTTACTTTTCTATCGCTGTGATAAAATTCCAAAAACAAGGCAACTTATAAATGAAAGTGTTTAATATGGGGATCACTGTTCCAGATAGTTGGAAACCATGGCCATCACATGAGGGACCATGTTAACAGTCAGACATGTTGCTGGAGCTTAAGTTTTGGTTCACAAGCACCAGAGAGAGCTGGCTAACGGGAATGGTGGACTTTTGAAACCTCAAAGCCAACCCCAGTGACACACCTCCACCCACAGTTCCACCAACTGGGGATCAAGTATTTAAATACATGAGCTCCTGGGAGCCATTCTCATTCAAACCACCTCAATAAGCAATTCCACCACACCACACCATCCCCATTCTCCAGCTTTTCCCTTCTTTAAACCTCTTTTTTTGTAATCTTCTCTGAGCCTTGGAGTGACACTGGAAGTTGTAAAGATGACATGACACTGTGTTACCAGTGGAAGCATCTTATTCTGACTCGTCGGTACTGTAACATAAAGTGACCGGCTTTGGATGAGACCAGTGATATCTTTTCTCAATTAGCAGCCTGAATAAGTCCTTTTGGTCAGATGAAACCTAACCAGCAGGGAGATAACATATTGAGGTTGATTTCTTGGTCCTTCAGTAAAATTGTGTGATGTCTTTAGCAATAGGGTCTTGGCATCTATCTATGGTGGGTAACCGAGATGAATGACAATAACCTGTGATGATTGGAGACCATGGGATCACCCTGAGCAGTAACCCACAGGGAGGTGTCACTTAGTAACTAGTGTATTCTAAGAGCAGAGTTATTCATGCATGCAGAATAGCGCCATTCAAATTAAGTATCTTTTTAATTTTTATTTTGAAAATACCTCATTAATTAATGGGTTTCCATAAAGCTTTCTTATAAAGAAAGCTTTTCATTAGTGTTTAGCTTTGGTTAACCCTCTTCTACCTCCACCTCCATTTAAGTTAAACCTTTCTTTTTTTTTTTATAGACAGAATTCCTCTGTTGTAACTCTGGCTGTTCTAGAACTCATACTGGAGACCAGGTTAGCCTTGAACTCAGAGATCTGCCTGACTCTGCCTCCCAAATTCTGGGATTAAAGGCGTGCATCTTTACTGCCTGGCTTAAGTTAAATTTTTAACTCTCACTATCCACCTTTTCTTTCATACCTCACATGTTCTACTTCCTCCTCCAACCATTCTTATTCTCATTCGCTGAATAACTCCTTAGTCATATTTTCTTGAAATAGTGCAGAATAAAAACAATACTGCATTATCAACAGTTTTATGATATGCAACATATTTTATCTTGTCTGTTTTAGCTTGTTATAGGTAAGTTATACATGACTAAGGAACATGTCTCAAGGAGCTTTGGATTTTAACATGTGTAACTAAGGACCATGAGAGAGAATGTTTATAGAAAGAGAAAGATGGAATAGTATAGTTGTTTTGTAACTATCTGTTTCTAACCAGAAAGTGGGATTTTTAAATGGTTATTTTAAAAGTAATTGAAATTATAGAAGCACACTGCACATATAATTGATTGTTTAAAGTTTAGAAATAAATTTAACTTATTCTAACCCTCCTTATAATTTATTCTCTGAGTGGTTAATAAGTTCTTACTCAATAGGACAATTTTTTACTTTTGACACTTCTTTTCACATGTTATTTCTTTCTTAGGCAAGAACATATTTTATTGTTTTGCTACCCAGTGATTTGAATGTCTTATAAAACTTTTAAAGTGACGAAGAAATCATCAAAATTAAGAAGGCTGTTATCCTCACAATATTAGCTATACAAATTTTAAAAAGTATTTACAGTCAAATTTTTGTGTTCTTTAGTAGAACTTCATTACATTTCCTAAAGTGTTTAAGGAAAAATATAACAAGAATAGCATTCACTTTGAATGTAATCATTTTGATATAGAATGTTCAGTGTATATAGATTATAAAATAAATAAAATGTTGAAATATTCAAACACCTAGTAATACTATTTACTTAATATTTAAATGACACTTCCCTCTACTGATTTTTCCTGAACACTTGAGCTGACCTACAGCTCAATGAATACAGACACATTTTAATTTAAATTCTATGATATGTAGATATATAAATTATATAATTTATTATAGATTATATTATTATAATTTGATTATTATAATTATAGATTATAATCATTATAGGTCATAGATACATATATACCTTTTAAAATAACTTGAGGAAAAAACAAACAAATCAATTTTTCTTTGATCTATAGCTGTCTACATGACAGTGGTGTTTGATGAGTCACTGTGGATGGCATGGTTTATGCCAACGTGGTAGAATTTGTTGAATTGAGCCCTGTGTTCCAGAGGATATAACTAGTAAAGAATTATATATTTATTGCTGAGGATAATTCCATATCCCCAAGTCTTTTTAAATTCATGATTCCCTCATTTTTAAATTATCATTTTACATACACACACACACACACACACACACACACACACACACACACAGGGACTGTGTAACGCATCAGGGTAGACATGCCTGGAGACAACTGATTTTCCCTCTCTTAGCAGCCATTGATTGTAGCTTATAGCTTAGGAATAAAGTCCTGTGGGATTTCTGTCTTCTAAATTATGATGTCAACTGGTGTTGTCATTTGCTGGTGCTGTTTAGGAGACCATATTGATAAGATGTCATGACTGCAATTCCCTGTTAAATATAGAAGAAACTGTATCCCAGCAAATATTTTAGTCCTCTGGTTTTTACTATATGTGTGGTACCTCGTCGGTGATGTTCTCGGAGTCTTGGGTGTAAGGGTTGTGTTCTAGATGTATCAACTGGGTCTGGGAACCCTACAATCTGTTATGCACTGCATTTTGCCCAGATTGGATTTCTGTGATCACTTCTATTTGTTACAAAGTTAAGAGTTGTTTTTGCTGATGTGTGAGGCTTATACTTTTTGTAAATTTAAGAACAGGCATTTAGAGTTCTGTTGAGAATTATATGGGTTTAGAGAAGTGGCATTAATAGTTTCTCTTCTAAGTTCAATGATCTCACCAGCTGCAGGTAGTTGGCTAGGTTTACAACTCATGGTGTTAGTAAATTAAGTATTTGAAAAGTCACATAATCACAAGTTTATCGTCCATTTATTCATAATGTAGAATAAGAGTTTAATCCGCATATAGTGATTATAGTGTCACATTAAATTAAAATTATTTTACAATATTTTCACATAATAAAGATTTAATTTTATACAACACAATAAATATTCAGATAGAGAATATTTGAGTATGTTGCCTCATAACACATGACTTGTTTTGTTTTGTTTTTTTGAACTTACTTAAAAATGCCAAAAGCCAGCTGATGAATGAATTTGGCTACTGAAGAATGGGAGTAGGAGAATAGAACATTGGAGCAAACAATCCTCCTCACTCTATATTAAATTGAAGTACTGCAGGTTTTTTTAAAAAAAAAACAGCATAAAACACCTCAATTTTAAGAAAGCATTGTGAGGAATTGAGGAATTCCAGTTCTTAGATGGTCTATACCTCCTAGCTTAGTTTCATCTTTAGTAAATTTCATCAGGAATGTGTTCTCTTTACTATGTCCTGTGTAAATGTATAATCTCTTAATATGTCATGACATTTCTCTCCTCTTTGTATTGACAGGAGGATATGTACCCTTAAATAGTAGGCCTTCATGGTCAGGGCATCTAAGGCCACACAAAGCACAAGCAGTATTTATATACTATGTTTTATGTAGAAGCCCCTATAGAGCAGGATGTGTGTGAATGTATGTTTATATGCAAAGCCTCATACTGTGTCTTTTATTTTTAGATGGAAATAAGAGAGGTATTTGTCAACTGACATTAATAATAATAATCACAGCTATTTCTAAAATAATACATAATAAAAGGCAAAAGGTTAATCATGGGAATAGACTAGTAAAGCAAATACCTACAATTTATTATGTGGTAAGTGAAAGAACGCCTTGCCATCTCCCTAGGCTGATAAGTGACTCTTCTTGTAAGATCTAGGAAAAAATATAAAAGTAGAAACTATATTCAACTTGTGCATACAGTGATATGAATTTTCCATTCCTGTGTAGACATAAAAACAAAGAGAATTTGCCCATAGCTCCCTTTCAATTGCATGTATTTTGTTACTTTATTTCAGGGATTTAATAATCATGGATGAGGAGGCTGTTCTCATGGGAAAACAACCAGTAACACATAAAGAAAGTACAGCTCTTCACTGCAGGGAACAGTCACTACACCTGTTTATCAAATCTATGCATTTGATACAGACAGTGTTCTGAGGATCCTTCTTACTGGTTTCACTGAAGAGATTGTTTATAATGTAGGATAACAGACCTCTCCAAAACTAATGGAATCTGAATCAGCACTTAAAATGAAAACAAATCCATAGGTAATTAGTCCATGGTTAAAGTTTAAGGGATATTGTTCTGTGTGACCTAGAGAACAGTTAAGCAGTCAATAACAAAACCATTAAAATGCATGAAATCAAGATATATTAATTACACGGCTATAGTGCACTCCTGGGCAATAAATTCATTCTGTGCTCTACTATCCATCTTAAATTGTGTTTAACTATTGTGTAAAGAACTCTTCCGAGAATGTTACATAATAATCCTACTGAATTCAAAAACAAAGAAAACTGTTAGTATTCATTTCATTATTAACTTTCAGACTTCATTTCATTATTAACTTCCATGGGAAGAATTAAAAAGCAAAATAAAAAAATAGATTGTCTCTTCAACATTAAAAAGCAAAAAAAAAAAAAAAAACAATGAAAAGAAAAAAATCTCTCTTCAAATTTATAACTAGAGGAATTTCAGTTGAGTGGTTTCAGAGATTCCTGTAAGTTTTGTGTGAAGTTCATAAATGTTTAAAATGGGGTATCTGTTCAATTTTCTCCATTGAAATTATGCAAATTTCCTTTCATATTTTTAAATAATCAAAAATCCATGCATGTACAATAAAACTTTAAAGGGAAGTACAATACATAGTCAAAATATTTTTCAAATGATTTTGAAAACTGAAAATTAGTGAAGATAGTTATTTAAAATAAGGATGGTACAGAGGTTGAAGCATGAAAAAATTAGGAAGTTTTCTTTCTTATATGAAAGAATGTCTGTGGGTCAAGCACAAGGAGATTATGAGCCTCCCAAAGAGGGTTTTGGGAAACAAACTAGGGTCTTGAATAAATTAAAGAACTCTTAAACACAGAGCTATTCTGCAGCTCCATATACCTTTCTTTACAGAATGATTAATTTGTTGGATTTTATTGCATAAACTCCATTTTCATTCATTGGTGTACTTTATATGCTTGTGTTGTATGTTTCTACTGGTTGTACTTTAAAAAAACAAGAGTTGATTTCATGTACTATTCCACTGAATATATATTTTTGTTGGTTCCCTAGAAAATTAACAAATATTGTTAGATATCTTTCTAATTAAAACATTTGTGTTATTGTTACTAGTATTATATTATCAAAAATTAGTTGTAAAGAGGGACTAAGATATGCATAGATATGTGTATTAAGATCTGCATCTACATGTGTTTGTTGATATATGATCTACCTGGGTATATATATGACCATTTTACACAGATATGAGGGTGCTTTTCATAACTTAAAATCAATAGTAAGGTTTGTGAAATAGCATTTTATACATATTGATTGCAGAATGACAGGGCAGCTGATTCAGTGAGGTCCCTGTTTAATGAGAGACCCTGCCTCAAAATTTAAGGCAGAGATAGATCAAAGAAGACACCTCATGCTAATTTCTGCCTTCATCCTCCCAAATAGTAAAATATTTATGTAGGTTTAGAAATTCATTTGGTATTTTTCCAGTAAAGAATACCAATTTGTTTTCTATCTCTGAGTGTTTTTATTGCTGCATGTTTTTCACTGTCTTGAGCCAGATCTTTGTTGAGTTTATCTTCATGTGATCCTTTACACACACACACACACACACACACACACACACACACACACACACACACACACACATATTTTTTTTCTAAACCTTCAGATGTTGATGAACAAAAAAAATGAGTAAGTTTAAGTTTGGGAACATTTATATAAGAAGAATATGTCTAATGACATCACTAATTGTAAGCAAGAGTAAACAGAATATGTAGGCTTATAAGAAATTCAAAGCCAAACAAAGGTATGCCTGAAAATGTCTTTTAAAGGATCAAGTGTGAAGGAGATTCCCAGTAAATTTTCTAAAAATCCAAAAAAAAGTGCTTGTAATTTAAAAGAACAAATAATTGAAAGAATACAAAAGCAGAGGAATATATACAAAAGGAAAAGATTCACCTCAATGGAGGAAAACACGAAAGGAGAATAAAGGTATGATTTTAGGGGAAATGTAGAACTCAAAGGCTTCAGACATATATAAAACCTTTCCTTTTTTCTAGACAGGGTTTCTCTGTTGTAACTCTAGGTGCCCAAGAACTCACTCTGTAGACCAGGCTTTCCCTGAACTCATAGTAGGTGAGCTAACCTCATGCGCCACCACCGCTGGGCCATAAAACCATTCTTAATTCTTGATTAAGAAAATCATAGAAAACATGTATTATTGAAGATATTATGTGAAAGAAACTACTGAGATCTAATGTGTTTAACAATTGAAAGAGCCATTTCCAGAGCACCTACACAGGAGAGGAATGTGATCAGATGGGATTTAAATCTGTTTGATGGGAAAACCCTGAAATTTGTAAGCAGAGACAAGTTCTCTAGTTATAGAAATATAGGTCAAAGTTATTCAGAAATTCAAAGTTGGAATCTGTGAGTACATCTGTCTGGAGGATGACTATTTTATGAAGAAGATATAAATACAGAGGTATATTAACTGTCAACAGGAAGAAATTAATTTTAGAATATCTCTGGGATGAATAAACATAAATTAAAAATGGCAGACAATAGAATTTGTTAAGCAATAAAGAGATTGACAAATTATAAATCACTACACTGACATCTTGTAGGTGACTTTAAAAGATTAAACTCAACAAAGCTCTGACTCAAGACAATGAGAAATATCCAACTAGAAATAACACCACTCAAAGGTGGAAAATCTGGGAAAAATAGCAAATCAATTTCCACACATATATAAATATTTTATTATTTAGGGAATGGAGGGAGAAGTTATCATTAGGTGTCCTTTATAATCTCTCTCCACCTTAATTGTTGAGGCAGGGTCTCTCACTAAATCAAGAGTTACTGACTTAACTAACCTATCATTCTGCAAGCTCCAGTGGTCCTCCAGCAGTCTTCATGTCACCAGCATCGAGATAATAAGCACTGCATTTTGATTTATTTATAATAAATAAATCTTATTACACACACATTGACAGTGTATGTTATATAAAACATATATGTATTATGTTTAATACATATATTATATGTGTTAACTCATGACTGATACTCCTTATGAAAGATAGCTAGAAGTAGCCATAGTTTACAGGAAGTTTCATTGCTTGTTATACATTCTTCTCCCTTCACATTTCTTTTCTTCATAGAGTTAACTTTATCAGTATTTATTAAGAAACTTAATCATGAAGTATAATGAAGTCCCACTATCATTTTCTCTCTTAGTAATAATGTATAAAACTAATCCGATCACTAGAGTAGATATGATAACATCAGTGAAAAGATTTAACAACACTTGAACAGAAGGTGGTATGTCATGACCAACACTATCACATCTTAAAACTCATCCATGTTTCTTTATACATTTTAATTTTTCAAATAAAATATCTTGACCAAATAAGCTATCTCAACATGCAATGACATTTGTGAACAACTCTGATGTTCTGAGTTCAAACTCTGAGAATCTCATGGTGAAAGAAGGGAACCAATTCCCTCAAGTGGTCTTTTACCCCCATATACAAACCACTCCTTCTATGCACTTACAAATAAATATGTGTGTGTGTGTGTGTTTGTCAAATGGTATGTCTAAATTTTATAGTAATCTTCCAAGACAACACTCAAATATAATTTTTAGCCAAAATTAATACAAAATTAATAGTATATACCTTTCACAATTACATTTTCTGATGTTTTCTATTGTGCATAAACTTTTAAGAGAATAACGCTTCGTAATTTCAAAAACTCATTATAGACTTGAATTTTCTTATAAGCTCCAAAAATACCTGAAATATGTTTTCATAGGATGGCTGTTCACTAGAACATTTTTCTTGACTTCTAAATCTCAATTAAACAAATCATAAGAAAATGATATTAATAATCCTGTTTTGGTGCTAGCATAAAAACATGCCATCTATGTCCAGAATAACTTGCAATAGGGCATGCAGCTCACATTCCAAGAGCCTTCATCTGTTGGACCTCTGGATGCACCCTTATTTTTTTAAGAAAGGGCATAATTTTATTATTATTGTTAAATGAAAGAAATACTCAAAACAACAAACCAATAGGTAATATGTACTATATTAATCTAGAGTTTCAATTATTTGGAAGACATAGTTAATATTCAAAGTGTGAGGTCAATCACACCTACAGAAGCACAACATATACATATTTGAAGGAAGATCAAAGATGTTGACTTGGCTTGACCATATTTGTTTAGACATCTGTTTGGCTGTGTGATTATCTCTATAGCATAGAAGGTTTTCTTTCTTGTTTTTCTCGAATAAAAGTTTAATGTTAAAAAAAAAAAAACTCTTTGTGGTTGTAAAACCACATTGTGTAGCCTTGGGGGTCTAATGAAATATTTAAACCTTACAAAATGTTTTCTGCAAGTAAAAGGTGATAACATTTAATAATCTCTCTGAGGGTTAACTGGCGGAACAGGCTTCAGCAGCACAAACACTAGGAGAGATGAAAGATAAGCTTACTGTGCCTCAGATTCTCTAAAATACAAAGATGAACTAGTGAGGGTTGGATCACAGTTGGAAATAAAAGACAAGGCAGATGGGGACAGCTCTGCTCATTCTCTCTTAAAGGTTATTTTCATTCAGACAAGTATCTCATATTACACTGTTTCAATTGGCGTTATGCAATGAGTATATAATTTGACAATTGCTTTTATCATATATCTGTAAAATTCTTTTTGAATAATAAAAGATTATTTACTTGAAGGTTAGGCAAATTTTCAATTGTTTTAAAAGATTTGTTTTATTTTTAGTGTGTGTGTGTGTCTGTGTGTGTGTGTGTGTGAGTGTGTATGTATAGCCTTATACCCTAGGGCTGGAACTATAGAATTTCAGGTTGACAACTGGAGAACATACAGTTAATGTAAACAAGTTATGATCTGTCTATATTAGATAGTTCTTATAATTCTTCCTAAAGGAAAACTTAACTACATGTAACATCAATCAACAATAAAAACATCATTCCCAGTTTTGTGGCTACTAAGGGAAAATAATTATATTTTAATGTAGGGTTTTTATTATTAGCATAGTAATTATAACTAAAGATAAATGTAGTATTCTCTCATGAATGTATGATACATCTTTTTGTATTACATTCAATAAGACTTTATTTTTCTTGAGGCTGAAGATGTAACTCTGGGGAAATTTTTCCTAATATACATGAGGAATGTGTGTGTGTGTGTGTTTGTGTGTGTGTATTGTGTTTGGTGAGTATGTGCGTAATTTTGGGTAAATATAAAATAATATGCTTCCTTGAGGCTGTATCAACAACTTTGATCTCATTTGCCCCTTGACCATTCTTCTACATCTAACAAAGCCTATCTGTCCTTCTTAGTTGGTGACCCTTCCCCATTTTTCTGTTGTCCACATCATTTCACCTGCGTTCTGCTAGTTTCTCAAGTCCTTTATACTATGTCTACTGTCTCTTTATACTTTCTCTGGTTTCTGTGGTTGCTCCATGTTGTATACTCACATCTGAGAATTTAGAGCTAAAAACCAGAGATGAGATAGAACATGTGGCTTTTGTCTTTTTGGGTCTAGATACCTCAAAACAATACTTTTTTGGTCCATTTTTTCACCTGCAAATTTCATGATACTTTATCCTCTCACCAAAGAGGCCTCTCTTTACAGAAAATAGGAACTATCACAGAAAACCATACGTGGACATTAGGCTGATATCAGTGGATGGAAGGGAGTCAAGCCCCCCAAAATACATCTACAATCACAGCCCCTGAACCTATGGTTCAGGCAACATTTAGCAAGGAGAAGAAAGATTGTAAGAACCAGAATACTAGGAAGTCTATGAAATAGTCTCCCCTTGAAATGACTATAAACACACGAGATTGGATCAATGTCAATATAAATGGATATATTAACATGGAAAAGAGAAAATTGATGGAGTCACACTACTAAAAAAAAGGAGAATTATCTTCTCTAGGGGATGTACCTTATTGCTTATCAGTGAGGAGTGGTCAGTCCTGAAACTCAAACAACAAAAAAGGATGCTACAGGTTATATATTCATTTATGTGTATACACCACATACATATGTGTGTGTGTATATATATATATGTGTGTGTGTGTGTGTATGTATACATACACACATATATGTATATATACACATATACATTATATATATTAAAAAAATATATATATACACACATATATAATCACAAAAATAATCAAAGAAAGTGTGCCTATCAACTTGAAAATGAGGGGAAACTTAGGAAGTTCCTGGAAACAAGGTTTCTTGCATGGCATGAATGGAGAAAAGGTGATTACTTCTATTTTAAATAAAACATATTTTAAGATATTTTCATGTTTAATACATTTAATTAAATGTGGGTTAACTACTACAGGGAAAATGTTGCAGTTAAATCATTTGTTTTCAACTTAACAATAACACAAAAAGTTTACTTTTACCTTCTTGTATCTATTTTAAGTTCATTAAACCAAACCAATGTTGAAAGTTTTCAAGGACATTTATGATTTTTTTCAAGGTGCATACAGTTAAAATTTTTCATATACGTTCATTCAGTTCTTTGTTTTGATTCTCATTGCATTTCTCAGATAATCTTTACAATCTCTTTCTGCCCCTAACATTCAGGACACCAGTGCTCTGTCTTTTTAGGAGGGAGATAAATAACCTATTAAAAATAATATGAAAAATCTTTTGATTTCTGTGAATTGAGGTTATTTACAGGGATTCACTTCATAGACAGAAAAGCTAATATATACTTAAAGACTGGTGAAGTATGAGAACTTCACCAAAACTAATAAAAAAAATAGCTCTAAATAAGACAAATGAGGACACAAAGCACAGAACAAACTTTCCTATAAAATGGCGTACATGTTCCCTGGAATATACGTCAAATATGGAAGCTTATATCCTTCGCTCCATAAAACAAAGCCATGATTTTAAGCATCATTTATGAGAACAGTCACTTAGAAATACTTTGGACAATATTTCTTTAATTCTTACACAATGGAAAATTTGCAAATGTTCCCAAATATACTCTGACGTAACTGAGGGGAGCTATTGTACCTCAGCGATTTTAAAAAGACTAAGAAGAGAGCATGCTCCCCAGAAATATTAGCCAAACACAGCACAACAGGATTCAAAAAGACTAGGTACAATTCCTTATATCAAGACTAGGCACAGCAATCCAGTGCTAAGAAAATGGTCCCAAGATCAGGCAAAAGCAAAAGAATAAGAAAGAGTATTTTCACATTTACAAATGGAAGCAAGTGCATAGATGGAAGGATGGATCTCCTTGGGTGGAAGTAGGTTTACTGAGGAGAGGATGCGTCTCAGTGGTGGAGGCAAATACACAAATGGAAGAATGCATCTCATTGGGTGGAGACCATTATACAGATGAAAGGATGAATCTCAGTGGGCTAAAGCACGTTTACGGACAATTAACTAGGATCCTACATACTTCTTTCTGTTTGTAAAATTTCTTTTTATAATTTTCCTTTACCTCTGGTAAATACGTAAGCAGTGAACTAAGATTAATCTCTCCTACTTTGATGGGAATATAATTAAGATAAAATGTACACACGCATGTGACAGGAAAAATAAAAATAGCTAATAATGATTAACAGTGAGGACTAAAACTCGGGATGTTTGTTTATGTGTATGTAAGATAAAACTAGTCAAACAAAGAACTATTAGTAAAGCAATATGTGATACATGCTTCACAATGTCATTTGCTTTTGTGCCCAGTATTTATGTTAAAAATTGAAAGTTTAACTGGAATAATGAGATAGTAAAGTTAACATTTCATAAGTATCTCAAAGCTGATTTATAATACACACACAATCTGTCTTTGATCCCCACAGCACAGTGCAATTTTGAAAACTTGCAGAGGGCAAGGTGATGTTTGTTATGACCACATTCAGTTAAAGTTCACCAAATGCAATGCCTTGGATGCTATAAATTACTCAATTTTGCAAGCATTATTTATGTCACCAGATGCATTATTTTCATAGAAATCAATTTTCCATAATCTCTGGAATGATTAAATTATAAGTGCGAATTTGTGAAGTGCATATAAAAATTTGCCAAGTTGTGAATACTTAAGTTTAATAATTTTCAAGTGTGTCCCTTATGGGAGAAAAATATGATTGACAGTAATGTTAAATGATGGAATATTAAACAATTCTGTTTAAAACATTGTGGTTAATTTGCCTTTGCATGTAATTTGTACACTATATGTATCGACTCCTAGGAGAAATGAATCACGCCCCATCCTTCCTAATTGCAAAACTGTCAAACTCTTACCTTGGCAAGCAGTGCCCTGTTACGATGGCTGCTCAAAGAAATCGGTGCTGATGAGAAGACTTATGCCAGGAAGTTTAGCAATTAATTTCTACATTGATCTCTGGAACTCATCCAAACTTTTCAAAACTGAAAAGAGCCTTGCCATGCTGTCATTCAATAAATTTAATTCTAACCAAGGTAATGAATTGGCTGAGAAAAAACAACATTAACTAAATTTAGGCTTATACTATACAATTCCCATTTTAATTTATAATATGTTCTTCTTTTTTGTAATAGTGAACTATATTTGTTTAAAAAATAAATGAACAAGACTAGTGCTTAACAGATTGTCCCCAACCTTGGATCAGAAAAATAATCTTAATTTCAACATGGAATCAAAAGGTAATGTGAACAGAACTCTGGGATTATTCTTTGTGGGAGTCTTTGTCTCATAAACCATAAACATTATCAGTAACTATTACCTAAATATTTCCCATTATATACTACTACTTTCCCAATCTATGTCTTTATTCAGACACAGATTCTAAACCAACTATCTTCATGTACCTTTCATACACCTATTAGAGTTATTATATTAGTTTCCCAGGGCTTTCATCCCAAGTATATCAGACAGATAACTCTAGAACAAAGAAATTTATTAGCTACAGGGCTACATCTCTTCTGAAGGCTTGATGATTGATTGGCCTATGGCTGCCTTTCTTCTATGTCCTATGTGATCTATCCACACGTATCCCATGTGTCTCTCTATGTACCCACATTTCTTCTTTTCATTAGAGCAATAATCAGATTGAATCATGGTCAATTTATATAAACTCATTTTACTTTTAAGATCTTGACTTCAGTAATGTTAAATTCTGTGTTGCTTATCCTCCCACTAGCGATTTACAGAAAGCACATTTAAGCTCATAACTATTGTGTTCCCAACTGGAGTTATATTCTGCCACACTTTCACCTTGACCTCCACTGGAAATTTTAAACAAACACACAATCTGTCAGGGCAGGAGAGATGGATCAGTGGTTAAGGGTGTGTGCTGCTTTTGCATAGGACTGAGCCCCGTTCTCGGCAACCATATTAGCACCAAATGCTTGTGGCTCCAACTTTAGGAGAATCTAACACTGTGGACTCCAAAGGCACATGCATTTGTGTACACACACACACACACACACACACACACATTTAAAGTTTTCAAACAGTTTTAAAAAGTGCAGGAGATGTGATCTTTCCTATAGAAAAGCATACCAGTTGATAGTCTGAAGCCAAATGATCAGCCCTTAATGCTAATAAAAGCTCTTGACCCTCTGCCTAGAATTAGTAAAGTAAATTACTAAGTAAGTAAATAAAATAAATACAATAAAATAAAATAATAAAATAAAGTAAAATTACTCTACTTTTAATCCCAAGCACATAGTGTTATGATACGTTTCTACTAGTCGTCATTGAACTAGTTGCTCTCAATACCTAACCATTATATAGCCAAGGAATTTCAACTCGACTCATGCTGGTAACTGGAATAGGACCTTCTACTTTAGAGAGTCATTGTATTGAATTGACTGATGAAATATTATTACATTTTAAAATGTAAACAAAATATCTACATGGAAATAATATTCCTTTTTCAGTTGGTTCCGAGTTGAACATAGTGATATTTCCTAGACTTTGCTAATTGTTCCTCCCCATCTCTCTAAGAAATGATTTATCTTTAGATTTCTGTCCTCATAGCCTTTCATCTCAGGTTTATATTTGTAAGTAGTTTCAATATTAGAATGTGACTGAGGCATTTAAGTAATAAGAAGATTACTTTCCAACGATGGTATGGTCAATGTTCAACTTAAGAATGAAAAGTGACACAGAAAACTTCACACACTAGAAGTGAGGTGATTTGTAGAGGTTCGATGATAAACTGTATATCGCCCTCTAGCAATATGATTGAACAGATAGATCATCTAGTGTTTCAAGTCTTGAATTTCTTTGAAGAATCCAGGAACTAGGACTGACTCCAGGTATGTGGATTCTTAAGATTCACATTTAAGGTGGTTTGTTCTAGCTGGACTTGAAAGCATACTCCCTGGCAATGACAGGGTTGTTCAGCAGGACTTATAGTACAAGTGTAAAATTGGATCCTTTATTTCTGATTAACATTGAGGGTTGTTGTAGAACTTCAAAAATATTCTATCTAACATTGACCCTGTTTACCTAGCTATAAAAATGAAATATATATGTCTATAAAGATAAATTGCATATTGGGAATTTAGCTACTTTGTACAATTATCAAATCAGATGGTATGTTCTGAGAATTTGTCACTTTAATTTCATTTTGATTAGATAACTGAATTTTTAAAATGAGATTTTCTTACTGGTTACAAGTAGTTTTTCATTTGATATAAATTAGATATATGCTGTCTTAGGGTTATTATAGCTGTGATAAAACACCATGATCAAAGTTGCTTGGGTAGGAAAGGGTTTATTTGGCTTGAATTTCTAAAGAACTGTTCATCATTGAAGGAAGTCAGGACACAAACTCAAACAGGGCAGGAACCTGGAGGCCAGAGCTGCTGCAGAGACCATGGAGGAGTTCTGCTTACTTGCTTGCATCCCCTTGGCTTACTCAGGGTAACTGACATTTTGACCTATTAGTAAGCAAAGCATTATCTTAAATAATTTTTGTGAAACAACTGTGATGGCCATACTGAAAATTGTATTCACTTACATATATTCAAGTGAGTTGTGATCTTATTAAGTAGCTGTTTTCTAGTTTCTGTTCCAAAATAATTAATTCATATGGAGAATGCAAATCTTGTTCTTTCCTAGTCTTTGCCTTAAAATAACAAGCTATTCAAAATCGAACTACAGTAATAAAATTATAAAATCATTATGTAAATTGACATACTCATTTTCTAGGCACATGTTTTATATTCGTGTGAAATAATTAACAAACTTATAGAACATAGCTATGTTAAGTAAAGATATAATTATACTTTGCTCCTCATAAGAGATTTTGGATCTTATTCAGTTTAATTTTTTGTTTTTAGATGCAAGCAATAGTTCATTAAGTAATTGGAATTCTTTTGCAAGAGTATGTTTATTATTTTATTCCACATTAAAACTATCACAGCTGCCTATTCTAGGTAAGATGTTTGATAATGCTTAAAACCATTGAAAGTCTCATATTCTGGATAATATGTATGATTCTATTTAAAATTCTAAGAGGTGCTGTATCATAATTTTACTTCTCATGCTACTCAGGAGGGAGTTTCTATGTGGAATATCAAGAGAAATATTTTTAGTTTTACTGTGACCACAGGAGAATTAGAGTTAAATAATTATTTCAATCCTGTCTCAAGTTGACTCGTAAACATAGCACAGGTCACTGACCATCTGCAAATGGTGGGTAGGTGTGTAACATTAGTCCCTCTCTCTTCACATTTCTATAGGCCCTTGACGTGGACCTAGGCACCTGTGAGAGCTGGAGCTGGAGCTGAGCCTGGGCCTGCGGCATCTGCCTTGTTTTGAGCCTTAGGCTCTGGTCAGTTGAGCGTAAGATCCTTGGCCTTGTGGCCTCTAACTACTTCCCAGGTTTGGGGTGAGCAGTGAAAGCCAGACAGCTGAGTTTGCAGCTGGGGCCCTTTGGTATCTAGGGCTTTAACCTCTTTGGGCTTCACAAGGGCTGTAATGGCCTCTGCGTGTGCACTCTGCCTTTGCATCGTTTGCCTGCATCTTCTTCAGGACTTTCTTGTTTGTGTTTATTGGCAAAGCACATGTTATTCAGCAGCTTGGGGTCGACAACCTTAAGGGATTCGTTTTTTGGGATTGTGGCTTCTTGATGTCATTTCTGTGCCATATTCAGGACTGTTTGTGAGTGGGGTGGTTCATGGATTTGGCCATGTTTGCATGGTAACCCAGAGCTCCTGAAGCGCCCGAGACCGGAAGACAAAGAGCAAAATGCTTTTTAATATTAGTATAATATATTATTTTGCTTCATAAGAAATACGCAAAATATACATTGCCTTAAGATTTATTTTCTATAGCACGATGTTCTGAAGATATTGATTATGGGTGCTTTTATAAAACAAGCGTGCATTTGAGTATTGCATCTTGGGTGAGAGCTGTGGGAAACAGATGCTGGCACTGTCAGCCAAGTATCTTCAAAGTTGTTGGATACAACAACTTCAGCAGCAGCAGCACCACCACTGTCCCAGATACTCAGCAGTTTTCACTCTGGTTAAATGTGAAACTTGATAATATCATTGAGAACCAGATTGCTGTGACTAGCAACAGGCTTCCTTTGTTCAGAGTTAATTTTTCTACCACCCCAAAGCAACCATTTTTAATGGCTCCGTCACAGCTGAAGTTTGACTTTATTTTATTAAAGTCATCTACAAACTGTTAAATGTCTAACCATAAAATTAATTCAGAGAACCAGTTTAAGAAACGCAGAGGAAATTGGAAATATCGATGTAGCAGAAAAACAGATGAAAAAAAAATATGTTCAAAGCTCAAAGGTAGAATTTTATGACGCAATGTCATAGTGGTGGGGAGACCTGCTACTTCTTTTCCTTGGTGGCAATTAATTAACAACAAAAACATTTTTTGCTGGTACTTTTCTGAGATTAAGTTTATACTGTGCACTGCCTCCTAACTTAAGTTACCTTTGACCCCTTGTTTTAAATCAGCAGGAAATTATCTGACATGATTTTAAAGAAAAAGTCACCAAAATATATTCTGTCTTGTTTAAATGTGGAGTTATTTGTATACTTTGTTTTCAATTGTTCTAGGACATCATATATTAAGCACAATTTATCATTTATTTTCTATATGCTGTATTCACATAGTCATTTAAGAAAAGACTAATCTCTGAGAATCTAAGGAGGCTATGCAATGGACCACTTATTTTCATATTTCTGCTCAAATGTCCAGTCTGTTTTTAGCTTGTCTCTTAAGAAGGTACAGTGGAAAACAGGATACATCATTGCTCAGTACCTTAGCACATCCCCCCTCCCTCAGATATATATAACAAAACAGCCAAAATATAGGTCATATAAGCCCAGTCTTTAGCTGTGAAGACAGAGTTTCTGGGTAATCTACCCAGACAAGCTGTCCATGTTCTACTGGAACACACTACAGGCTTTTCTCAGAATACACAGAAGCGGCAAAGAGTTTTGGAAAGGCAATTGAAAAAGGCTGTGTTTAAAGTGATCTTTGATCTGTCTCATAAACACATATTGATATTTTTTTTAAACAAATAGAAACAAGAATTCTAATATAGGAAGAATATCACATTAAAGCACCAGGGCTAAAACTAAAGGCAAACAAAAGAAACAAACAAACATACAAACAAAAACCAAAAAAAAAAAACCAATAATCAGTGAACATGAGACCAGCAAAAGACAATTTAGATTGTCATACAAAGCAGACTAACATAGGTTTTGATATATTAGATCTATGTGGCTTATATAAAAGCCTCCTATGATACTATATGTTTTATAATTATATTAAGTGAACTCTAGACCACCGTTGTCTCAGTTTTATGTAGTAGGAAAGACTGAGTTATCCCAGTGTAATAACATGAACAACAATCACAGGAAGCTATTTCTTATGGCGAGACAAGGAATTCATCTGTACTTGGAGCTAATTATTATTTCACACTGTTGCAGTAGATTCTTTTAACATCATAACCCTGAGGAGCAGAAGTGATCAAAATAACTGTCTTTCATTACCATAAGAGACTAGCTCACTCATAGGAAGAAAGTCCCAGATGGCTTCTTTTGGAACCTACTCAGGCAGTAGCTTGAACAAGTTTGGATTGGAACTAAGAAGGAGAGATTAATGAAGGAAGATGAATCAGAGGCCAGGTGATCCGTGCTGAATCCTGGGTACTAACCATTGCTAAAGTCATCTATCACAAAGCCTACTTCCTTTTGTTATTGATGTCATCATTCATAGCTTAGGAAAGCCTATCAGGAATCTTCTCAGACAACATGAATCTAATGAAATGTATAGTGTGAACTGGCACTTTTTATTTCCTCCTTCCTTCGTGTCAGATCCAGTAAGTATACCTCATGAAGACAGTGACTGTTATTCGAGTTTAGTTTTCATAGAATACATCATAAGAAAGAAAGTTCTAGACACTAGAGTTAAACCAACAATCAAACATTTCCTTTGTTCAAGACATAGTTTGTTTTAAATATTATTCCAGGATGTGTTGTAGTTGATACATAACTGAAGGCCAAAAGTTCACTCAGAGTTGTAATATTTTACCAGTTTATATTGGTAAATTATCATATGCTGAGTTGAAATAAGAAAATATAGAAATTATATTGAAGTTTTAAGCATTCCAAAGCTCCTGATGTTGCTTACCATCCCCAGCCACACACCGGGTTTGAACGTTATGTTTGTTCTCCTTCAGCTTGGAGTATTGTTGCCATTATTACTGAGATAGAATCATGCTCTATAGTTTAGCTTCTCTTTTGATTTCTGGACACTTTTGCTTCAGCTTCTCTAGTTTTACAATTAGGGGCTCTTATCATTACTGGCTTGATCCATTTTCCTTCCTCACTCTTCATATTTATTTTGTGTCAGTGCTGTTTCTGTTCTAGTGTCTTGCACATGCCTGATTATATCACTTCAAAGATGGTATAAGTTTCTTATGTAGCACTCATCATAGATTACTACATTTGATGAACAATACAACAACAACAAAAGCACTACAGAAATCACTGACCTGATACTGATAAATTTCTGAATGTCTTTTACATCAGCAAAGAGAAAAGACATGTTGTCCTTTGATAAACACATTACTAAGTAAGTATGACATTATAGCTGCTTTTCCTAGAGTCTTATTTTATGAGCCTCTTCTCTTTCAGTTTGCATATCACATATCTGGAAGTTTTCCACTCATCCTGGGAACTTCCTTCTCGTTAGCTTTCTGCTGCTCAATCTCGTACCATTATTGCCAGAGTTTTCTATTTTTTTGATGTCTTTACCATGTATATAATTTCTATTTTATCACATCTAATTTTTACCTTCTTCTGAGAAGCCAAATGTCCCCTCCTTTTCTTTACCCAGATTATCCCCTGCCTATTTCCCTTCAGAAAAGAGCATGCAGGCATCCAAGAGACAGCAACAACACTCCACAAGGCAAAAGCCTTCATACTGAAACTGTACAAGGAAACCCAATAGGAGGAAGAGTCCCAAGAGCACGCAAAAGAGTCAGAGACACACCAACTCCCATTGTTAGGTGTTGTGGAAGTTTATTTTTAGTTGTGTTTAAAATAATTGTTTTGTGCACTGCTGGAAAAGGGGATGCATAGGTCTTGGCATTTTGTATTGTCTGTTGGACTTCTGTGGGGTATGTTTGATTGTTTATTATCTGCACCTGAGGAGTTCTGAATGAATAAAAATACCTGAGTTCAGATGTTTGACGTTCCACTGTGAGTATGGCACTGACCATGGCAGTGGTTCCCTCTTCTGTGGTCTGGCAGGGCTTCCATGTATGAAAAATGCCTCCCTTGTCTTCTTGGCTGAACCACACAGCAGGCTAACAACTACAGTTAGGACTCCCATAGAACTATCAAGCTAACAGTAATATCATATAGCAGATGATCTAGTGTAGACCCATGTAGGGTCAGTACTTGCTGCTTCAGTCTCTGTAAATCCACAAGATCCTTGATAAGTTGATTCAGTGAACCATGTTCTCATGATATCCTCCATCTCCTATGATTACTAAATATTTTCTCCCTCTCTTCCTTGGGGTTCCTGAGCTCTGAGGGGTGAGACTCGATAGAGCTTTCCAATTTAGACTCTTTCTGTGCATAATGTCTAGCTTTGGGTCTTTACACCTGCTCCCATCACTGTTGGAGGAAATCTCTCTGATGATGATTATACTAGACACCGATCTATGAATATAGCAGAACATATTAGGAATCATTTCATTGATTTATTTTTCTTTTTGGCCAGTCATGTTTAGTTCTACCATAGGTCTCTGGGCTATCTAGTCTCAGGTTCCTGGCCATTCAGTCAGTGTCAGGCATGGGCTTCCTCTCATGGTGTGGGCCTCAAGTTATACCAGCTATTGGTTGACCCCTCCCAAAAGTTCTGTACTACCATTGCCCAGCATCCTTTCAGCCAGGACAGAATGTAGCTTGAAGGTTTTGCGTGTGAGTTGGTGTCCATTTCTACCACTGGAAGCCTTGCCTGGCTAAAACAGATAGCCAGTTCAGACTCTGTATCCATCACTAGGAATCCTCATTAGATTAAACCTCACAGATTCTAATAAGTTCCCACTGCAGTGGATTTCTGAATCGTCATCCAGATGCCCTCAATTCCAGCCATCTCTCCTCTCACTCTCTCTCTTCATTCCTTCCACTCTCACACCTGTTTCCTCCCACTCCTGTTGCTCCCTTCCCTGTCCACATGCAAGATCTATTCTATTTCTCCTTTGCAGAGAGATCCATATGTCGCCCTAGAGCCCTCCTAACCTCTCTGGGTCTGTGGATTGCAACTTGGTTATCATTTACTTAACAGCTAATATCCACTTACAACTGAATGCATACCGTATTTGTCTTTCTGGGCCTGGGTTACCACACCAAGGATGATTTTTTTCTAGTTCAAAATTATTTTAATGATCATTCACTCATTGCATTTCTTTGGAGTTATTATTATTATGATTTTATGGCAAATAGACTGTTGCATCAGGGACAAAGTTGTCAACAAAACTGATCAGAGGCTTGAATTTTAGCAGCTTGAATTCCCACCTATATGTCAAATGTATTATTCTGCACTTCAGACTGCTTGTCTTCTTCTGAAAATATGACCTCTAGTTTTGTCTGTCCTAGAGATTAACTTGCAATTCATTTGCACATCACGATCTTGCAGAGCATCATTTAATTACAAGTCTGATCATGCCAATAAATATGTGGGGTATTGTCTCACAATTTCTTTGTTTTTCTCAATTTACTCCCACAGTCTTATTTCTGATTTTCTTCTCAGCATGAGCTCTACAGCTCAGGCTTCATAAATACTTCTCTCCAGCTTTTGCCCCTGTGTAATCTATTTTCCACACTAATTCTAGAATGACCTTTCTAAAACAGTGCATTTGATCAAGACACTCTCATGCTCAGAAGCCCTGGGTGCATTCCCTAAGCTTTCCATCTAAAGTTCAAGTAGATTAGCATACAAACCTTTATCTCATTTTCTCTCTTTAAATTAGTTATTTTACTTACATACAATCGGTCATGCAATACTTACATTCCATTTATAAACTAAGTAGGGCAATTTCTGACTTCTATGTGTTCTGTCATCAATTCTTTCTCTATTTAAACACTGCGGATTTTGCAAGCTCTTTCTGGACCTATTTTAATAAATTTGAATCATTTCTAACCTGGATTCTTTTGCAGTCTGTGCATGTTTAAAATAACGTTTACCCTGACTACAACTGATGACTTTAACTATCTTGCAATTTAGATCATTAGTGCAAAAAATATATTTGAGCTTTTCTTACATTTAAGCTCTCTTCCTGACAGTGAAAAGTGTGCAGTACAAAGGTTGCTATAACGAATGACAACATGTATAATCATGGGAGTCTCGAGTCATTCAAATGCTTTATGTAAGTGTAGAATATCCAAAGCATTACAATACATGTAGCTTTGGAAGTATATATGTAAAAGTATTGAGTAAAGAAACAGAAACAGTTCTGTTTGAAAGATAGGTTCAGAAACTAGATCGCTAAGAAGCACATTGGGATTGACAGCTGAGACCCAGCATAATACCCAAAAGCCTCTGCCTCTTCCATTTCTTTCACTCATTCTGTCCCTCTCCCTCATTATTATTTTAAGACACCACACTAAGAAAATGTGAAAACACTGTCAATATATGCAGTATTGTGATTTGTTTGCCCTTCTTCTCTTCCATTATGTCATGAGCCACCATTAAGTCACTTTCTAACTTGAATCACGTGTTTCTTCTCTATGACACTGCTTAATTAATTACATCTTGAACTCAGGTTCCATAACTTCTGTTCTAACTTATTTCTTCTTTCTTGGTATACGTTTTATAATTCTAACTTGTTTATTAGAAGTTATTGTTTTACATTTCTAATAACTGTACATTGAAGCTCTTATTTAAAGTGCACATGGTTTTATATCCCAAAATTGTATTCCCCTCTATTTCACAGTATACTTAATGAGCTGACAGAGTACACCATCTAAGAGATAAGACTCTTTTGGTTAGAGTTATGGTGCTATATAAACTATTATATGAAACATCCCCCAGAGAACATGTATTCGATCACTTGGTCCCCAGCTATTTTAGTAGATGATACACTTTGGATACACTTTAGATCTGGGTCCTCCATGGAAGACAGGCCCTAGGTATGGTTCTTTAGCTGTCTTTATGTATGGTTATTATGTCTTTATGTATGTTTGGTTAGTTAACTCAAACTTTTTGGTCAAAGATCTCTGCTTCTTGGACAGCCTCATCTAGCAAACATCTGCCACATGTAAGCTTATCTGCACAGGATCAAACCACCACCTTGCTTTACCATCAGATGAGTCCATTAGATGGACTCTAAACTCTCAAGTCTTCAGATGTAATAAACCCTTTCTCACTAAAGTAGCTTCTATCTGTTGTTTTGTATCTACAAGGAGAAAAGAAATTAAGACACATTTTATGTGTCACTGTGTAGATTATTTAAAACTTCTGTTTCAGCAGTAGGTAGGAAAAATATGGTCTTTGAAAGATAGCTACAAGATTTACAAATACTTAATGCACATAAGCTAAGGATAGCTTTAAGAATATAAAAAGAACAATGTGTTTTACATTCTATTATTCTGAGTGATTTATTTTACACATTGTTTTCTTAAACACATGGAAGTTAGTATACATGTATTTGTGGTTCTGCTCATATTTGTCTTCTACATAGATAATCTATCAATGTTTAGAAATTTTAAGCGGTCTTTAAATTTCATTGCTCATTAGTTGATTGTCATGCAATTGCATTTTCTGTTCATCACCTTGAGTGACAGGATGTCAAGTGGAGGTATTTTAATACCAATAAAAATGGTAAATTATGTATCTTGATGGTTAATGAAATACTAATCAACAATTCTAAAAGCCTAGTGAATTCTATTGGCATTCACTGGCATTCTCTGAATTCATTATATAATAAATATATATGTAATATACATGCATACATATAATTATTTTAAAGTTTATTGACTAAAGAAATAAAATTTCATCACTTTGCATTTTTGCTTTATATTTCCTAGGTTGTAAATAGAGTTTATAATGATTTCATTTTAATGTATATTTTCAGATATTATGCAGAGCTTAGCACTATTTTCTATTTGAAATAATATTCTCATCCAGTAAAAAGAGTATTATAATAGGTATAAGCTTAATTATGTCATTGATCATTTAAAAAATGTAAATGATCACCTTGCTTTCATTTATTAATTGCTGTTCTTAGTGACTATGATATTGGTGTCCTGTTCAGAAAAACTTTTCCTGTGCAAATGAGTTCAAGACTCATTCCCCACTTTCTCTTCTACCAGATTCTGTGCATCTGACCTAATGTTGCAGTACTTGATGCATTTGGAGTTGAGTTCTGTGCAGGGTGTAGGTACAGATTTATTTCATTATTCTAAATGCAATCATCCTGTTTGATCAGCATCATTTTCTGAAGACATTTTTTTCCCGATGTATATTTATAGCTTCTTTATTAAAAAAAAAATCAGATGTCCTTAAGTGTGAGAACTTACATCTGGGACCTTTTCAATTCCACTTACCATGTTTGCTTTTATGCCAATACCATGCTGTTATTATCAGTATAGCTTTGTATTACAACTTGAGATTGTGGTGGTGATACCTCCAGTAGTTCTTTAAACATACAGAGTTTGGGTTCCCTGAATGAAGCTGAAAATCATCCTTCCTGAACTCTATTTCCTCCTTTCTGCCCTATATTTCCTATTTTCAAGTCTCATCCCCAGACCTGTAGCTGATCCTTTGCAAAGGCTTGTTGTTCTCCGCCCACACCCCTTCTAGAGTCCTCAGATCCTGGCAGGAGGGTAGGGGGGCTGACACATCCTTCCTCCATCAGCCCAACTCTTTGTGTCAGTCAGCAACGCCTGTATGCCCTCTCTGATGTCCAAACTGCTCTGGGAGTCAGATGATCTTCACTCTCCATTTTGTCATCAATTTTCAGATCTCTAGCTACCCCCAGCCATGTAGAAGACCACGTGCAGAGGACTGTCCTTCCTCTCTGACTCTACTTTCTGGGGACTCTGCCAAACCTAATGGCAGACCCACTTTTCTTCCTTCCTGTGGCATCTTTTAGCTCCCCCACCCTATAGTCCATGCCTATGTCTTAGTGCCCGTCACTAATTTCTGAGTTTCCACTTTGGATTCCTCATTGATGTTTGTGTGAAGAAAAAAAAAAATCATTGGGAGTTAATACCCTGCTACCTCCTATTCATCTTTGTACTTTTTATATCATCAGTTATCTCTATTTTACAATTTTCAGATTTTCTAACCTTAGCTAACATATATCATGATGTAGCCATTACACAAATTAACCCTTGCTTTTGCATTGCCTTTTCCCAAAGACGTATAGAATTAAAGAAGCCGGCCTATGATTTGTTTTACTTCCCTTTCCTCTCTACACAGAGAAAGTAAACCTCTTGTACTAGTAAGCAGACTGGTGATATGCTTTTAAGGAAGAAGCTTACCTGCTACATTCTTTGTAGAATGATCCTGATTATACTAATTTTTCTATCAAATAAACACAAAATCTGCAAGATAGGTTTCCAAATAATGTCACAGAAAGTTAACAAGTTCCAAAAGTCATAAAACTCACATGTCTCATAATTTAAGTCCTCACTAATGTGCATAAAATTCCATAAACTTCACATATAAACTTGATGTATTTTCCCGGACCAGATGTGCATGCCCGTTGTAAAAGGACAAGGAAAAGTTTGATGCATCAGACTTCTCTTCATTTGAATGTTTTAGGTAGCTAGATCTCTAATTAATATCACTGTGACTCAACAAAATCACATCTCCACCTGGAGGATGGCAGGAACCAGGCCTGCCGCCATTAATGGTCTGTATGCGTAGTTGGCCAAAAAGCATACAAACAGCATATGCGGCTGGGCTCCCGCTTAGGGAAATCCCAGGCATGCCTAGAGATAAGCCTGCCCATTGATGTATGTGTAATTAAGACTTCCTCTTGTAGCCAACATGAAAACCTGCTGATGGACCCGGAGACAGATGATGTGGCAAGACACAAGCCAATATGGAAGCACCATAACAATAGCTTACAATCCAGGAGCCAATGGAAAGCTGGGCAAGGTTTAAAGGGGTCCCTCTTCTTGTACTAACTAAGTCAGCTTTTACCACTTTTACCACTTACAGGGTAAGTGGGGGGCAGGCTGTGCTGTTGGTTCCCAGCCAGCTCACAATATCTCATCCCTTTTCCCCTCCAGAGTTGCATGAATGGGCGTGAGCAATAATGGAGTCCTGTGAGTATGCCTGACTTGTAGATTAAATACATTTTAGAATATACATATCTATATTTACTTTTATGAAGATTGACCAAATTACTATGGAACAAATGTGTCTAAAACTAACACTTATTACAGTTGTTGAATATGTCAATATACTATAGTTAAATAAATTTTAAGACAAGAAGCACATTCACATTAAAAACGAATCCTCTTTAGTTGGTACATGACTTGTTTAAGTTTCATATCATGGAAGCTGGTGAAATGATGTTTGGAAAGAATGGGATCTGTTACTATTTGGTAAATGTTTATGCTTTTCTCAAATTATAAGCTTAAATGAAAACTTAGTTTTCTTATGAACAATTATAGAATTCTCTAAGATAAAAATGGTTATATTATCTATTCTATCATGTTTTGATAGCTTACTATCTAACCCAAGATATTAGCTGGTCTGTTTATTCCTTCAGCACACACATTCAAAATAGTCATGTCTTTCTTTCTTTAGTTTAATAATAAAATCTGGTGTTACGATCAAAGTTTAAATGACAATTCATTCACAAAACTTATTTTTTCTCAGTTGATTATTTTATGCCAATCTGCATGATTTCAACTTGGATATATCTAAGATTCACTACTATTTTAAAACTTTTCCAACTGCTTTAAAATGTAAATTGTACCTCCAGTGCGTAAGACATTTCTAAATAGTGTTTCTTTCTAATCATGCATTACTTGTGATCTAAAAACAAAAGACAGAAATAAAAAAAGAACAATAGATTCATTTGTCAAATGCAATTTTTTATCTTCTATTAACACTGTGAAATTCCCTCCTTTTAAGAAACATCAAGCTAGTGTGTTTATCCTTGAGTCTAGATATTTCAATAGGTAAGTCTGAAAAGCTTTAGCCTTTTCTTGGTATCAGACATACCAAAGCTTCTGAAAGAATATGGATTCATCAATTTAAAATTTATAAAATGTACAATTAGATTTATTTGTATCCATGCACAGTTTTATTTACATGAAATCAGAATTAAATTTTAAATTTTCTGTTATGGATTTGCTAATGTTTGATAATATAGTCATTACTTTTTAGTAAGAAACATAGTTTAGCCAATGGGAGCTTCTTTTAATTGTTTCCCTGTTTCTGTTAAGTGATTTTATTATGTTTATTTTTTTTCATGAAGAAGGAAAGATGGAATCTGATCATACTATAGCTATCCTTAACTAAATATGGTGTCAGGGAACTATGTAATGACATCTTATTCCTTCTGGCAGGAAGTGTTATCAATAACTAATAACCACGCTATAATCACAGCACAGTTGCAGTTGTATTGTTGCAAGTCTTTTAGGTATCTCAATAAACTTCTGGTAGATTTTATTGATTTTATAAAACCAGATTGATGGTAATGTGACACACATGTCATGTAGCTTACTGATTTTAACCTACATAGATTTGAACTACCGTCAAAATAATTAATTTGTTATATTGTCACCAATAGCATGTGATGACGGTGGTCACACTGTGTTTCCTGCTCCCTCAAACTCATGGCATCTCTACCCCAACCTCAGCCTTTAACAGTCTCTTATTTGTCTATGTTCACTGATGCTGGACCTAATATTGGGATTACAACACAATTCCATGTCCTTTTTCCCATCCCATTTCTCAAATGCTCCATTATACCCACCCTTGTTCTCTTTCCAATTTATTTCCTCTCTTTTCATTACTTACTATCATATATATATATATATATATATATATGATACACATACACACACACATATACATAACAACTTCAAAAATATAGCCTGCTAAGTTGTGTAATGTCACCTGTATATATGTTTACAGGGTTGGTCATTTGATATTGAATGACAAATTGGAGTGCTTTTTTGCCTGTAGGTCTTTGAGTAGGCTTGATGTTCTCTGGGCTTTTCCCAGTTTATGCTGACCTGTCTATTCATGTCCTCCTTGTCAGTTCACATTTGTGCAATCATGTTGCTATGACTTTATGGGTATAGCTACTGGCTTTACTAGAAGACACAACCTCACAGAAAACTCTTTGACCCTGTCACCCATACAATCTTTCTGCCCCCTCTTTTGTAATGACCCCTGAGCCTTACTCCTGGGAGTGTTTTGTACATGGAACTATTGGGACTTGGCTCCACAGCTCTACATTTTTATTGCTTGTGGTTTTCTGCCATGGTCTCTGTCTATGACGAAAAGAAGTTTCCTTGATGAGGGGTAAAGACTGCACTTAAATTGCTCCTATATGTTGATAAATAATGCCCTCTTTTCTCTTCTACAGATCCTATGACCTTCTACTAGGCACAATGCTACTTTCTACACAAACCTAGAGAACATTATGCTAAGTAAATTCAGTCAGGCACAGAAATACAAATAGTATTGATCTCATTAATATTTGCAATCTTTAAAAAATGATCTCAGAAAATAAAACGTATTTTAAAATTAGGATTTCATCTCAGTATGTTGCAGTTAATCTCTGGCACTGCTTCAAAGTGTACTTCAACATGAATACATAATTAAATACAGCTATGTGCTTGAGAATTTCTCTTTGTGCTCAGTGTTTGATAATCCATGTAATTATTCACACACATAATTTATATGACTCCTTTATATGCAGAGTTTTATATGTGAAATGGTATTTTAATTTTGGGAACAATTTCCATCAAATATAAAGCTACTAAAAATAAAAAGCATGCTCCCTAAGTATAAAAGTTTGCTATTCTCAGAATTATTTGCATCAGCACTTTTTATTGTGAAATGATTCTCAGTGTGTTTATTTTCAATAGTTATCAGTCATCCAAAATAACAACATGTAACTATATATCAGCCATAAATTAATGTTATTAAGCATTGTAGTTAATTAAATATTATTTTAATTAACATAATGTGTCTCACAGTTTTCACTTTGGAAAAAACTAATACACAAAGATAAAGCAATATTAAACAGTTTTTCATCTAATGGAATAAAATGTTAATCTAATCTCCAAAAGACTTATGTATAAGTGAGTACCAAGTGAAGTTTTAAAGATTAATTTCTTAAAATTTTTGTTATTCTTCATAGTTAAAATATTGATTATTATATTCTGAGGTAAATGAAAAAATTAATTCAACAGCAGGGATGCTCTAGGGTAGAGAGAATGTTAGTACAAGCCTTTAATCCCAGTGTAACACACATCTTAAAGGCCAACCCAGAAGGCAGTGGTAGCATATGCCTTTAATCCCCAAGACAGAAGCAGAGAGGAGAAGGAGAGACAGGAAGTAGAGCTCTGAAAGAGGTGAAAGTAGACAAGAAGCAGAACAGAGAGTTAGTTCAGTCAGGCAGTCAGAGAATCAGATAAGAAACAGAGGCAGTTCAGCAGAAGTAGTCAGTGCCAGACAGAAAGAGTGAGTTTGGGAGAAAGAGTCAGCCAATAGCTAGAGTCAGTTTGAAGATGAGCAGAGCAGTTCAGTCAGAAAAATTGTGGGAGTCAGCCAGGGTCAGCCAGAGTCAGAAGAGTTCAGTCAGAAACAGTTCCCTGATTCAGAAGGCAATTTGAACCAGTAACGTGAAGAAGAGTTTGAGCCAGAACAGCAAGTGAGTTGAATCAGCCAACCAGAAGAATCAGTTGAGTTCAGTACAACTCTGAGTTCAGGAGGAGTCAGAGTGAGTAAGTTCCAGATGCTGAAGCCTTCCATGTCTATACTTAATATTAGATTGTAAGGAGGCCGAAATGCTCCAGAACTAAGACTGGGGATTAAATTAGCAAAGAGTAAACTGCCTTTCATATAAACACCTACAAATTTCAGATTTTACCTATGTAACTTTAAAACATACCCTGACAAATAAAAGACAAATAAAAGACCTCATGTATATGACTGATTGGAGATGATTTAATTATAATGTGTTTGCTTATTAGTGGTATAAAATTTGGTTTTGCCTCATAGATTGTGAATTTCTTGAAACAATGACATGTTTTAACATGTCATTTTTATCCTTTTTATAAAGTACTTATTTGAGAAAATGTTTTAATTTCAGTTAGTTGTATATTTTTTGTTCTGTTTGAGACAGGTTCACTCTATGTAGCCCTTGTTATCTTGTAACTGACTATGTAGACCAGTCTAGCATTGACGTCAAGGCACTGTGGCGTGTTATTTTCAAATATGAATAGTCTGTTCTCTTTCGTCTTGTGCAGTGTATATTCCAGCCAAGTTGGCTTCCCAGATTTTAAATGATTCTCCCATCACTGCCTCCTGTCTCATCATAGGAGTTCTTGGATCACAAATGAGTGTCTGACTTTTTACTTGAGGTCCAAAGATTGAACTGAGGCTGTGAGACCCATAAAGACAGCATTTTACTTGTTATTCTTATCTATCTAGTGTGTGTGTGTGTGTGTGTGTGTGTGTATGTGTGTGTTTGTGTATGTTTTCTATGATTTACTAAAAATCATGTAGTTCAAATATCCAAATATACAATTTGTCAGCACCTCAAAGGAAAGTGGATTTTTCAGGTGTGCTATATATAGATATATAAGATAGCCTTAGATTTAAGAAGCTTAAGAGATTATTTCATACAAGAAGTTAAGAAAAAGAAACAGAAGAGAAAAGCTATCAAACTTTGCTGGCTACCTACATAGTGGGCCGTACTTTGCTCCCCTGTTTTATTTCTGGGCATCGACGAGTCCATGTTCCTAGAAGGATGTCAAAACAGAAAATATAGGTTGGAGCTCTTTTTGCTCTGCATGAATGTGTGAGGTCCCACTGTTACCTTGTCTGCCACTATTGTTGCTGTGCTGGAGGCTGGGAAGCACATGATCACCATCATTAGCATTTAGTTCAGCTAATGAAAAGGGAGAGGAACTAAAGTATAAGAATGTCTACTTGCATGATAGTTACCAGCTATCTCCGCCTCTCCTAGTGCTGCTGGAAGGAGTTGTAGAGGGAAACTAGACTCTTCTGGAGATTCTGAGTGAGAAAGGCTGCTAGGGTATAACATTCAAGTGCGTTTAGGAGGACTAGAGCTGGAGAACATGACTAATTGTCCCTGCTCTCGATTTCATTCCTTTCCTCTAATATAAGTTTAATAACTGATTTTTAGCTTTTGGTGAAATTTATAAGTAGGCTTTAAGTTAGGTGGTGGTGGTGTATGCCTTTAATTCCAGCACTCGGGAGGCAGAGGAAGGCAGATCTCTGTGAGTCCAAGGCCAACCTCTTCTACGGAGTGAGTTCCAGGACAGCCAGAGTTACGACAGAGAAACCCTGTCTCAAAAAAAAAAAAAAAAAAAAACAAACAAAAAAAAAAAAAAAGCAAACAAACAAAAAAATACAAAAAAAGGAAAAGAAAAGAAAAGACAGAGATAGCAATTAAAATCCAGTTTCGTTTTTAGCTTGACTTTATATTAGAATGAGAATTTTGGTTGAAATACATTAAAAACTGAACAAAAGAAATCACAAATATTTCATCATATTTGATTTAAAACAGTGATCTAATAAATAACCACAAGAGACTAGTGCTTTTTGGGTTTTGTTTTGGTTTTTGGGGGGTTTATTTTTTGCATTGAGAAGGAAGATAGAAAGATGCAAAGATATTTTGGGTGATGTTGGAATGCTGATAATACATTTATTTGAAAATGTCTTAATAAAATTGTTCAGCAGCTTCAAAAAAATGAGAGAAAGAAAATGTCCTATAGCATAAAACAAATATTTGAGATAGAAAATTGAAGCTCAAAGCCAATGAGGTGTTTTGTTCTTTTTTTCAAAGAAGATAGCTGCTGTAAATGCCTCTAAATCTCTTGATCTTGATCTGTGTGAATTATACCTTAGGATTCCAAATGCACTAGCAGTTGAGTCTAAAAACTTTTTTATATATAAGCTGTAGTAACTAGAGTACCACAAGTTTAAATGGAGTATATAAAGTTTTGAGTCTACAAAGGTAAAAAAAAAAAACAGTTAACAAAACAATTTATTTGCAGTAAGACTGAAACATGTTGTTAAAGTAAGTTTTCAGACCCCCCTCCTTCCCACAGAAAAACCTCTACATCTTACTGTACCACCATCTTTGCTTTCCTCCAGGACGTTCTGTTCTGCGAGGTTTCTGTAGCCATGGGCATCACACTTGTGTTCCAAGAAGGATGTCAAGCAGAGAAAACACAAGTCAGAACATTTGTTTCTCTGAATGCGTGTGCTTGAGTTCCATTTTTCCTTAATTGTCACAGTTGTTCATGAAGAGAGACATTGTCAGACTACATAGGCTGTAATGTGTCAGTAGAAAGATACCTAAAAATGATAATATGTGGTTTTTGTTTTATGTCTTATCTGTGTTGTGATGTTTTCAAGGCATGGTGGAAATAGAGAGAAAATTCCTCCCTAGTTTCACCTAAACTAAACAAACTTGCATCTATCTATCTATCTTTTAACAATTTGTATTCTATCATTTTGTATTTATTATTCACACTTATTTAATTGTCACATTTGTGCATGTGTGTGTACTTGCATGTTTGTATATGTATGGGAATTCTTCTGTCACAATACACGTGCATGAATCAGTTCTCTCTCACACTACATGGACTTCATGAATTAAATTGGGGTCATCAAGTTTGGTAGCAAGTACCTTTATCCACTGAACTATCTCACAATCCTGTTTATTTATTTATTTATTTTTTTCTTAATGGGTAAGTGTTCAAAGTTCTCACTTTTATAAGTGAGTCTTTATAAGAAGTACTCAGGAAAAATATTGAGAATTTGAGTTAGTGTCTGAAAGCAAAAGAGAAAAGCAAAGGAAGACAAACAATAAACAAGCACTTCCCCTAAGCATTGCCTAGGGTGCTAGTAAGCTGAGTCCCTGTAATCTTATAGGGCATGCTTCCCAAGTGAACAAGAAATAGTAGTTATTTCTCTAGAGTTGGAAACAGTTCATTGTACTGCAGTGTGGATGTATCAGTTCCAGAGGTTGAAACTACACCAAATAAAGAAGCAAAATAAGCTTGCTACACCAACCATCCCATCTCTTCAGGCGTCTGCTCAGTGGGGAAGGGGAAAAGAAATCTCCAAGTTGTTCCCACTTGGCAACTCATATGTATGCTATTGGAAGTCTACTGCCTTTCTTGTCCCTGAGCCTAGTTGTTGGGTCTCTGGGCTACCCCATCTTCATTAACTTGAGGAAACAGCTTTTCATTCAGTGTCTTCTTGGCTCACAGTACTGTAACATAAAGTTTCTTGAGACTCCTAGCACCTAAGGTGTTGTAAAGCAACTGGGCAACTGCTCTCAGACACATCTATGCACTCCACTCTGAGATGTCAAAGACTCATCAAAATAGTTGGGTTCCCTACCCTCAATTCTCTAACTTGAAATTGATCAAATACCCTTGTACACCTTTGACAACAGGGCACAGCCAGATATTCTTCCCTGTGTAGCTCTGGTTTACAGATAACCTGGGAATAGATAGGTAGTATGTCCATGTGTTCTCAACCTTAGAAAATATCCAACATCCCATAGTCACTATGATGTTCCCTTTTATAGCTTTTAAACACTGACACCCATCTCTATGCACCCACTGGAACCCAGAGTGGACACATTATACCTAGAGCTGCTAGTGACTATAAAAGCCAAGAAAGCCATAAGTCAACTGGTAGTGCAGTTGCATTCACCCTGAAGTCTAAGCCATTGAGACACCCTCAAATACTGCTGATGCTGAGACTATAAGTAGACACTTAGCTAAGGATGGCTTAACTTTGAAGTGATTAAATTCACCATGTAAAAGATACTAAGTAAAAGATTAAAAAGAAAATAACAGCAAGGCAATAAAACATTATGCATTACCCTACACACTTACTTTATCATTTATTCTTGAGAATAAAAATGACAATATTCACTGTTTTTCCTAAAATTAAATATACTGACTGTTCATAGAAAGTAACTCTCTTTAGGAACAAGCACCAAATTGATATTATAATGTGAAAAATATTCTATGATCTGAAATATAATCAATAGCTGTTACTTAATTAAAACATAGTTGGAGTATTTGAGAGTAAATCCATCAAATTTCCTTTTATTATAATTGATTTCTTATGATTTTAGTATATTTAGATTGAAAATTACCTTTGATCCTGAGTCCACTCATTCCATCGATCATTTCTCATTCAGAAACCCATAATGACTGACCAACTTTCTGAAGTATCTAACAATATCGGGGATAATTAGTGGAATGAAAATAGAAAACTCAGAAAGTGGCTCAAAGGGGAAACACTGCATACACTGTGATTGAGCATAAAGATGGCCATATGTAGTTTATCAGTTTCTTTGTAATCTTTATTAGTCGTGAATGATTTATAACTGATTGAATAATTTTATATCAGTCTCCTAAATAAGGATTGAAAATGATGGCTAATAGTAGCAGGAGAACAGGGCACATTCTTCTAGAACCCAGCCCCCACCAACATATTTAGGCTGTGTGATCTATGGCATTTTTTGTAAGTACGTAAGAGTTGTAATCTTGCCAATCTCATCACTCTAAGTTTCCTGTACTCTTAATTTATTCAGAAAATTAGTTGGCATGAGTTCCTGCTCTCTGTTTTAATTTCCTTTTTTTTAGTTTCATTAAGTTTCATTAGCATTGGATTAATGTTAGTTCATTCAACTTTTTTTTTCATGAATTTGTGTACTTTTCTGTAAAATTTGCTATACTTAACCATACTTTATAATATAAATGGAAAATCAATGTGGAAGATTATTAAATTAGAATTGACTTTTTAAAATGTTTTTTGGTTTTATTTAAAAATTTTCATGCATTATATTTTACATTTCCTCCAATATCCTCCCCATATCCCTATCCACCCAACTTCATGTTCTTTCTCTCAATAAGAAAGAAAACACATAAATCAAAGATCAAACCAACCAAACAAATAATAAAATAAAAATACCAACTACTTCTGGGCATAGGGCCTGCCTTGGAGAAAATTGATTTTTACTTCCCCAGCAGGTATCAATGAGAAATAGTTTCCTGAGTAAGGGTGGAACTTTGAGTTATTTTAAGTAGCAAAAAGTTGGAAAAATATATACCAAATATATGGGTGCAAGAAGCAAGCAACACAGGTATATTTAATAACTGACAAAATAGACTTCAAACCAAAACTCGTAAGGATAGAAAAGACTACATGCTCTTTAAAGGAAAAATCCACCAAATGATTGATAAAATATATATATATATATATATATATATATATATATATATATATATCTCACTACTACAGCTGAAGTCACTTATTGACCCTAATAGAATAACAGTGGTTAATTTCAATACCTTACTGTAACCCATAGACATCCAGACAAATTTCTGTGTTAATCACAGAAATGTTGGAGTTAAATAACATCATAAATGAAAGAGCTTTTATAAGCATTTAAAGTTAATAATATTTCATTGACTTCACAGGCATGTCTTCAATATTTTGTGCATATTGGGATTTGAATTTCTTAAATCATCATGAATATATGCATTTTATATGTAATACATGATATATAATGCAGTATAGCATATGTTTGTCATATGAATGCTTTGAATACATACTTATCAATAAAATAATTGTCCTTAAGTCACATAAAACATTTTATGAATAACTGAACAACACCAGGTTATAATAATTATACCCAATAGTTCTAATTACTTTATTAATTTTTATCATATGTAAATATTAAGATAATATTGAGGCAAGCAAGCACACAGAATACACAGCTCAACCAACTGGAATCTGCTGGGTTTGGGTTATAGAAATACTTGACATAATCACCTTGACAACATATGACCCTCTCCTGAAGTTATGTGTGTTTACATGCCTTTCTCCTAATAATTCCCCTAGTTACTTAGAACTTCCCTTCAAGGGCACTGTATTCAAGTGTATTTAGAATACAACATAATATGGAACATGGAGGAACATTCTGGTATAGGCTGGTTTGATGCACATGTAAGGGAAGCTGTGTCTTTTGAGTCAACTTTTTGGGCAAAACTCCTATTTACTGTCTTATGACTATTCATAATCAGACTTTCATGTGTTTTAAATCACATGTATAATGCAAGGGACACACACACACAATAGGAATAAAGAGGTCATTAAAATTCAAATCTGTCAATGTAAAAGAAAGCAATTCACCCAAATTCTACCTCTTAATAACTAAAGTCTCCATGGCATAGAATCATAAAATGAAAGTCTCCTTCATTCCCAGAGGCCATGAGTACCCTTTCCCTCAGGTGACCCATTGCTGTTCTTGGCAATATATCTGAGCTGTACTATTGCTTTTTTGCTTTAATTCTGAATTGTTTCCTTGTCACATAGAAATCTGTGCACCTTCCCCACCCTCCTTTAGTTCTGTTACTAAGTTGCATAAATCCAGAAAACTCTGGTCTAGACAATGATGTCTCTGTTAACAGTTTATGTCTGTAATGTTAACACTTGGGAGCTAGCCTGGGGTGCAGAAGTACCAGGCTAGCCAGCACTACATAAAAAAACAAAATCTCAAAATTAAGCACATCTCATTTATTATATTAATTAATTCTATCAATTTTAAATTGAAAGAATTTCTCACAATTTTGCATGACTTATAATACTTTTCTCCTAAGTTTCTCATATCTACTTAAAATAGGCAAACAATTTATTATTGGGACGAAAACTAACAAACCTTGTGTCTGAAAGGATGATTTGTAGATGCTGGCACTATTAATTGTGAACAATCCAAACATGAGATGCCTTAATTTTTTAATAGTTAAGGGAAGATAGAAATAGGATTTCCTGGGTTGTTTTAAAAGCCATAAGAGACAGTGCAGGTAAAGCACTAATGTTGGTACTTAGTGTCTAGTTAGTATCTAAAGAATCATTTATGTGGATATACTAGACTACAAATTGCTTCTTTTTGGTTGGAATTGGAGCAAAAACATTGACAAAATGCAGATGCTAAATTTCAACATGTTCAGATAATCAAGGCATTTGCTATGCAAAATAAGAGCTATTGCTGAAGGGTTTATTGGCTTGAAGTCATTAAATAATTCCTTCAATAGAATAGCCAATGAATATTTACATTCAGATAATCTTGATCCCTGTTTCTTGTAGAATGCAATGGAAACTCCCTATGAGTGGCATGCTTGCCATCTGTTGGATTTATCATTGTGTCAGAAATAATTGAGGTAAACATTTACAAATGTTGATTGAATTTGGTTCACAATTTTATAGGGTACAGTGCATAATCATATGACCACATTGGTCAGGCCTTTGGCAGCACAGTACATCAGAGAGGAAGCATCGAGTGGAGGAGTATGTTCACACTGGTGTTCATCAAACAGTGGAAGACAAATAACTCTGGGATCCCAATATCAATTTCAAGCTAATGACTCCAGTGACCCAGCTCCTAACTCCTAAAGGTTCTACTACATTTCAACAGCAACTCAAGCTGGTGAACTTTTCTTCAGCAAAGGAGCCTTTGTAGGACATTTAAATATAAAATATAATACATTTCCTTAATTTATGTCTTTCAAAGCTCTGTTACTAATTGGTTTCTTAAAAGTATATTCATTCATATTCTAGTCAAATGTTAGTAGTCTAAGAAAAATTCTGTTTTATGTCTCTTGATTTGTGCTTAATCATATACACCGTTTCCAGTTGATTATGTGACTTAAATTTTGGAGAACGTTTCACATGTCCATCCAGTTTCTAGAAAACTTTATTAAAAAGTCTGGCTAGCTGCACAGGAATCTCATACCTAAGAGCTACAGAGCTTTGATCAAGTCAGAATTTATATACAATAGAAATTGTAAATTTAGAGCCACAAACAACTTCTCTTTCATTGTAATTATCCATAAACATCATTTTAGTAAGTTTGTTTAAATAAAACAAATTCTTTTATTTATTTTTAGATCTTTCTTCTCTAGTTCAATACATCCCTACCCCGTTCCTCCCCTCTATCCACTCTTCCCAGCTCTCCCCATCTCCTCTCTCCCTCAGATCGACCTGTCCCCACCAACCAGTCTCCGGTTTCTTCCCAGAAAAGAACAGTGCTCTCAGGGTTGCTGCTCAAACAGGGCATAGCAAGATGGAACAAGGCCAGGAATATCCTTACATTGAGGGTAGACAGAGCAACTCAGCAAGAACACAAGGATTCCAAGAACAGGTAAAGGGTCAGAGATTCCTTCTTTCAGCCTATATGAGGTTTGCACAACACCAAGCCAGAAACCATAAAATATTATGTAGGGGATCCTGCAGGTTCCATTTCTGCTGCTTCAGTCTCTGTGAGCCTCTAAGAGTGTTCGTCAATTGACTCTGTGGGGCTTGTTCTCCTGGTGTCCTCGAACCCTCTGATACTAGCAATCCCTTATCCCCTTCTTCCACAGAGTTGCCTAATCTCTTCACAATGTTTGGCCATGGACCTCTGCATATGCTCCCATCAGCTGCTGGAGGGGGCTTCTCTAATGAAGTCTGATCTAGGCACCGATCTATGAGCAGAGCATGACATCATTAGAAATCATCTCCCTGGTGTACTCAGCCTCTAGTTCCTGGCCTGACTGCAGCATCAGGCATGAACTCCATTATTTGGCATGGGGTTCTGCCCTTCCATTGTCCCAGTAGATCCTGCAGTGGGGATAGGCCATAGGTAGAAGCTTTTGTGGCTTTGATGGCATCCCAGGTCCACCACTGGGAACTTTGCGTGGTCACAGGAAACGGTCTGCTCAGGCTCCCTATCCCCATTGCTAGAGTTCCTTGCTAGGTTCTCCCTCATAGGTTCCACTGTGTTTCCACTGCGCTAGGTCTCTCAATTACTCCCTAACTTTCCCTCAATTCTGGTTGTCTCTCCATATATTTTCTTGCTCCCTCCCTCTTCCTGTTCTGGTCCCCCTGTTTCCACTCCCATGCTCCCCCAGCTCACTGCACCATCTGTTCTATTTCTACTTTATCGGTGAGATCCCTGTGTCCCCACTGGGGTCCTCCTTGTTGCATGGCCTGTCTGAGTCTGTGGATA
This sequence comes from Cricetomys ansorgei, assembly GCA_026225945.1. Taxonomy (NCBI): domain Eukaryota; kingdom Metazoa; phylum Chordata; class Mammalia; order Rodentia; family Nesomyidae; genus Cricetomys; species Cricetomys ansorgei. The sequence continues at coordinate 9,002,763 of JAMJFZ010001038.1, forward strand.
TTAGTATCTTTCTCCTTTGCTTAACAGTTAATATCCACATATAAGTGAGTACATGCCATATTTGTCTTTCTGGGAATGGGTTACCTCACTCAGGATGATCTTTTTCTAGTTCTATCATTTTCCTGCAAAATTCATGAAGTCATTTTTTTAAATAGCTAAGTAATAAATACTCCACTGTGTAAATGCACAACAATTTCTTTATCCATTCATCAGTTGAGGGGCATCTAGGTTCTTTGCAATTTCAGGCAAATATTAATAAAGCTGCTATGAACATAGTTGAGCAAATGTCCTTGTGGTAGGATGGAACCTCCTTTGGGTATATGTCCAGGAGTGGTGTGGCTGGATCTTGAGGTAGGTTGATTTCCAATTTCCTGAGGAATTTCCATATTGATTTTCATAGTGGCCCTGCAAGTTTGCACTCCCACCAGCAATGAAGTAGTGTTCTCCTGGAGCTTAATGATTTAGCTTGGCTGGCTGGTCAGGCCGCCCTAGAGATCCTCTGACTCTGCCCTGAGACTACAGCTGCACACTGGGAACCCTAGAGTTTTCACAGGGATACTAAGAACCAAAGTCAGATCCTCAAGCTTGTGACAAGCTGAATCATTCCCCAAACTTCCTTTTTTCTAATCATTTCTCTTCTTCAAGTTGTCTTTTCCTTTCTTGTCCTCCCATTTTTATTTTTATTTTTGCATTGTGAGGTAGCTGATTTAGAATTATTTTTTCATGCTTAATAGGAAGCTTAACTGAAAATTTGGAAACCACTATGGTCTTTGAACACTTGGATTAATTAAATAGTATTACAGTCTTTGTTGTACCAATTTCTAAATATTGCAAAAGGCATTATCTTCTGTTCTTGTTTAATCCTATACTCAGAGATAAGGAAAATATAATTTAACTTTTATCAACTTCTTAGCTTCCTAGTGGCAAATATTACCAGGAATTTCTTCCTTCTCTGATCTTGAATCCAAGGATATTCATAGACAGCACATTTCAAAGGAGCCACTACATTCAGGTCCTGTCTATCATCTTCCATTTTTAAATAAAATGGATGAACTGCCTTGGCTCTCTACCCTGCCTTCAGGAGCTCTCAGTGGAGAAATGGGATGAGAGGTTGTTGGCTGGATTAGATGTTTGGGATGTACTTGAATAGAGAGCATTTCAGGTTTATAAAGTGTTATCTCTATGTGTAATGACTTAGAGTATCACAGGTATATTTTAAAATCTATCATTGTAAGTAAGGAGTGCCGAGGAAAGCATTTCTATTTTAGCACATATTATACTAGCTTATGTTTATAATATTATGCCTATAAATTATAACACCTTTGTGTTTGCTCTTAGGGCAGATTAAATGATATAGCCACATCTATGACTATATTTCTGGATTTTCTCTTGTACTTTGTGAAACATATATTTTTCCTCATTTTGTTTTTATCTGTGATATTCATATAGAATATTAAAATATGCAATTTATAAGAATGACATTTGGTGTTTGAGTGATGTAGAGAAATATTTAATCTTTTAAATCCAGCAGCATGGCTGCCAGTTAGAGATTCAGTCAGATAAGACACAGAAGCAGTTCAGCAGAAGGAGAGTGAGTTTTAGAGAAAGAGTCAGCTAACAGCTGCAGTCAATTTAAAACCTAGCACAGTACAGTCAGAGAAATTGCAAGAGTCAGCTGGAGTCAACGAGAGTCAGAAGAGTTCAGTCAGAAGCAGTCAGCCAGCACAGATCAGTTTGAACCAGAATCTCGGAGAAGAGTTTGATCCAGAACAGAGAGTTGAATTGAATCAACCAACCAGAAGAGTAAGTTGAGTTCAGCATAGCTCTGAATTCAGAAGGAACTAGTCAGAGTGAGTCAGTCAGCAGTAAGTCTCCAGACCGAAACTCCTTCTGGATCCGGGCTAGCATTTTGAAGATTAGATTGTAAGAAAAAACAATAAATCGACATTTATGACTACAGAGCAACATATGAAAAATGACAATAGCATTGTGTGTCTTCTACTACACGGATCTTCAGGGAATTGGATGCCGAGATTAATGTGTTTACTATTCTTCCCTAGTTCAAGATTTCTTTAATAATGCCTAAGAGAATAGAGCAAGAAGATTAAATTTTCATTTTTGTAGAGTACTATATTCTATCTGGACCAAAATTCAGGCTTATAATGTTGAAATTACTTTTGCTCTAATATTGCCATTAACATTGAGGAAACCTTAAAAATAACATTCATTTAGCAATGCTAACTTTGAGATAAAGCACAGATAGATTTTGATCTTTTAACTAGCTCTAAAGGAGACAAAAAATTCATAATATTTCAAGTATATCATACACAGAAGGGATTCTGTATGTTTATGTAAAATTGTGATGGATTTTATATATATTGTCCATATATGTTGAAAAAGTCTAGATTGTCGAGTTTCCCTCATGTCAGAACATGTTATTGTTAGGTTTCCAGTCAATCAAAGGCAGTTACATCTTTGTAAATATTTTCCTTTAAATACATTGAGCAAATGCACATAGCCTAAGTATGTGTTCCAATAGATAGACGCAAATGTCTTCATTTCATAACCAAGGTTGGGAAAATTGCTGAACCCAGGCACCTGTCTTTGCTGATATTTAGACATTTAGGAAATACTGATGAGATATTTTATAGACTATCTATCTTGGGATCAGACTGATGTTTCTTATGGTTGTTCTGGTGTTAGGACATTGGAGGAGTAACATCACAGACTTAGATTGCTATTCCTATCACATCTCATCAATAATACACATGCTCAAAATAACAGCACCACAGAAGCTAAGTGGCTGAGCTGGCCTTCACCAGGTTTGGATAATGCACTTTTGCTGTTTTTCCTTTTCACAGTATGCCCCTTTGGCAGAAGCACCTATGTACAACCATTGCTGAAAAGGTAATAGATTACACTCTGGTACAGAGCATCCTACTGGGAAATAGTAGGGATTCCTCAGTACCAGAGGGTGGTCTTCTACCTATACTTTCTTAGCTTAATTAACTTGTTATATTACCATGAAAGTTTACTTATCCTAAACGTTGAGCTATAAGGGAATACAGCATTTTGATTGTTCATATTGTGCCAGCTTCTGAGAGCATGATTAGCTGCATCTAAATCCCTCTAATAGAAGCTGACCACTCTGGGGATTTTTGTGAGTACTTTCTTTCCCACAAAAGTTGAACCAGAATAATCTTGTAAATTTTATGCCCTGGAACCTATCACTTTTCCAAAGAGCCTTGCATCTTTTATTGGCTAATATCTAAAAGCAATAGATGAACTCGAAAGCCATTGTTTTTGGTAATCTGGGTAGATACAATTGAACACCCAGGTGCATGTTTATGAGTTAGAGAGATGCATCTGTATTATTAGTGCTTCAGGATGCAGTATCACAGCATCACTTCTTGATGGGCTTGGACAAACAGAAATGGGTTCTCACACATTGATAAAGACTAGAAGGAGGAAAAGACAAGGTACCAGCATGGCCACTCCCTTGATAAACCTGCAAGGGGAAATATTTCTTGTGTATTTCTAGTTTTTATTAGAGATGTCTGGCCCATGGTATTGTCACTTCAATGTCTTCCTTTGGTGCCAACAGGTGCGTGGTTGAACAAGTGCTTTTGGGTGTGTTAGCATGTGTGTGCATGTGTGTGTGTGCATCATTTCTCTCTTCTGCCTGAATTTTTGTCTCCTCTTATTGGGTTACCAGTCTGATGGTTTGAACAAGAATATTTCACGTTAGTTGCACACATTTGAGCATTTGGTCTCTGTTTGATGCTGCTGGCTAGGGAGTTAATGGAACCTTTAATTGGTATAGTTTTGCTGAATGAAGTACAATCACTGGCTCCGGCTTTGAGCATTTATAGCTTTGCCCCCCAACCAGTTCATTATTATTATTACTATTATTATCATTTTGTGATATACTCTTTCCTAGAAGTTTCCCTCCTGAGTGATAGCATTACAGTTATGTCCTACCATATCTAGCTTATTGTGATTTTTGATCTTTAAAGTATTTTAAATAAATGTTCATATAGTTCTGATAATAATAATAATGATAGGAGCTACAGAGCAGGTACTGGTCTTGAAGAGGACCCCTCTGCCCCAATTTTGGGTCTCAGCACCTATACCAGGTGGCTCAAAGCACCTGTAAATCCTGCTCCACAATATCTGATATCTCTGGCCTCTGCTGGCACCTGCACACCACACACACACACATACACACACACACACAAACACACACAAATAATTAAAATAATAATTTAAAAACATTCCTTTAATTTTGAGATAATAATTACATCATATTGTCTTTCAAACTGTTTCATATACCATTACTTTCAAAGTATTTTCAAATCCATGATCTCTTTTTTTTCATTAACTTTTGTTACATATGTATGTGTTTATATTCCTAAATACATAAATACAAGCTGACCCATCTATACAGTGTTATTTGGTTATATATGTTTTCAGAGTTGACAACTTAATGTTCTATAACCAATTAGTATGCTCTTCCCTGAGGAAGAGTAGTCCTCCTACTCTCAAGCATTACTTAGTTATCTGTGGTTCTTTGTGTAGGGTTGAGACCTTGTGTGCTCCCCTTCTCCTGTCCACCTTAGCATGCCTATTGGAGCCTTAGTTCCTCATCTCATGTTCAGGTGGTCATGTTGGTAAGCATTTCTGAGTGTAGCTTCTGACATTCCTAGGAAACACAATCTTACAGCAAATGATCTGTTCCTCTGGTTCTTACAATCTTACAAAGTGAAAAATCTTTCTTAAAGAACATTAATACAATGTCCAAGCTGTATTGGATGACCTGGCTAGAAGTAATGGGAGATAAAGAAAGTCAAACATAAGGTAGTAGAAAAACTGGATTCAGATGGACTGCATGCCCAGGTGGGGACATTGCAGCCCCTTGAATATTCAACACATTTATTATATGGAGGGTAAACAAACTATTCTCAGTACAGGATTTCAGCAGTGGAGTAATCACTTGCTTGCTTATTTAGTCCCCAGAGCAAAGAAACTGTAGTCAGAGCCTTCTGCACATGATGCTCCCTTGCCAAAGGTCATCTATTAGATAAATATCCTGCTTCACCAAGGATCCCAGTCTTAGTCATGGAGGAGGTCACAGGCCTTTAAGCCCACTTTACTTAGTCAACAATGCACCACCTCACGTATGCGTCATTCCTTACAATATGCGTTTATTTATAGACATAAGATATACTACAATTTGTTTATCCATTCGCTCTTCTAATAATTTGCTTATTTCTGCCTTTAGTCCCCTTGGGATCCACATATATCACAGATTGAATTTGCACAGACACCTCTTGGCTTCCTCTCAATCTGAAGTCCAGATTTGATAGCTGCTGTCAATTCACTTCTCACATCAAGACCCAGGTCTGTATTGTCACAGGAAGTTTCTTGGGGAATCAATAGATCTACCTTTATGCTTACATTTAATAAAATGATTTTCTAAGAGTGAGTAGCTAGAATTTCTGATTAACAGAAAAGATAGTAATTTTAATCCTTTAATTTTATACTCAGCAGAAACTTTACATGTTTTGCTCTTCAAAGAGTTTTGTTTGATTTATTTTCATCTAGTCTAGGTCAGTTTTCAGAGGATTATTTTCCTAGTTTCCTTAGGAAGTTCCTTGTTGAAGCCAAAGAATGACTTTGTGCCTTTGATGATTTCTCTGGATTCCTTACATTTCCTTAATTTTGCCTTCTTGTATCATGTTAAGCTACACTCTCATGCTGCTGGTATTTGCATATGTCAGTTATAGGTTCATTATTCCAAACAGAAATGGTCATTGTGGCCTCAGAAGAGCACAAATAATGCAAAGATGCAAGGAACTTCTCATGAAGCATATACAAGGTTTAGACACTGCAGAAGCAAAGCAAAAAGTTACTTGGATAAGAACATTACGGAGTTTTGGCCTGACCTCTAGTTAGTGGGTAGCCATGTTCAGCATAAGCACTTAGCGCTTCACTGTTCATCTGCCATGAAATTGGCAAGCAGGAGATCATAGCATTTAAATGTACTTTTATTTGTAAAATTATTCTAACAACATATAGTATTACAGACAAAACAAAAATTATCATGACTTTGAGCCCACACTGTCATATTTTAAGACTTAGAGGAAAGCTAATGTATTTATAAACTTTCTCTATATCATCTTGATTTTCCTACCTCTTTAAATGTATGTGTGTGTGAGTGTGTGTCTGTGTGTGTGTATGTGTGTGTCTGTTGTATGTCTGTGTCTGTGTGTGTATGTATATTGGTTTTTTGAGACAGGGTTTGTCTGGCTATCTTGTAACTCGCTCTGTAGACCAGGATGGCCTCAAACTCACAGGAATCATCCTTCCTCTGACTCCTGAGCACTGCCTGGCCTCTTTAAATTTCTTTAATGTGTGATTTGATTCTACCATAGACTTACATGTGACTTTTAAACATGTGACTTTAGAAGATTCATATTTGATTAAAATAAAAAGTATTATGAAATTATGTAAACACACAATTTTTTCATTCAACTTTCATTCAAATATATTTCATAATATTTTCCAATATTTGATTTGTCCAAATATTGGAAAATATTATGAAATATGTTTCAAGTAATTAGTGAAACCATTTAGACCAATATAAACCTAGTTTACTCCCAATCACCAAACATAGCAATTAAAGAAAACAAAAAATAAACAAAAACAAATTAATTTTAAGTCTATGAATAACAGAATATGAGCACTAACTTTACAAAGATGAAATATTGACTTTCACCCATCAATATTCATCTATGTTTCCATTTTTTCTTAGTTACAGAATTGCTATTATAATCAGCCAGGCGATATCATAATAAATAATTCTCCTATTCATATAACCAGGCTTGAGCATAAGTATCTGTAATTTGAAGTTGTGTCCTAAGAAAGGATTTTTAAAAGAGGAGATAAAAATTCTATTCTATAAATAGAATCACTAGATATATTTGCTTTGGGTCTCTTTCTTAAATCACCAGGTTTCAACTGATGATCTTTCCTTTTGACAGTTTTCTCAGGTCCAGGGCTGTGGCCGTGTCTGCTCATTTGTCCCTCCTATGCAGAAGGCTCCCTTGGCTACACTGGTTGATGGTTTCTAACTTCTTCATTCTCTTGAATTTACAATTCCTTATCACTTTACGCTCCAGCTTCTTTTGCTTATTTCATTTTCCTTTGCCAAATAGTCCCTAATGTTTTACAATAAAGTGTATGTAGGACTAACGTTTAAAACCTCCCTCAGCTTGGCTGTATGATCCTCTCCATTGCTCCCTCTATTTGCTGAGAATGGAAGGAAGTTCTCAGAAAGTTATCTCATCCTGAACCTTGAGCAAAGTTTACTCACTAAACATAATAGGTTAGATTGGTGCAGGTCCAGACTAATTAAATTTTATCTTGGCCTATCTTCAGTGCCCTTAGTTGCCATTTCTTGCTCACCTTTGTGTCTGACCTAACATACTCATTACACTCAGGTGAAACGTTTTAGAATGTATTAATTAGTTGGGACTCTACTTTCCATCAACCGAAGGCTTAGAATGTCATCAGACAGCATCTGAAGACTCTGGTATTTCCCTGCTTTGCTGTAACGCGACTACCTCACATTCCCTCCACTGTGTTTGAGTCATTGTCTTGATTTATGATATTTGTTTTTGTTTTGATTATGATTTTGTTTTGTACCATAAAACATCATAAAATGGTTTCCACACTTAAACATGGAACTTGAGGTAACCTGAAGTTGTGTTCTTGGACCATAGTCATCCACAATTAACTCCTGAATAAATGAACTCTTACTACTTTTGAAGAGATGTGTTTTTAACATGAACTTTTCCAACATAAATGAGTTGCTCTCTGAGAAACAGTCTTACTGTATGAATATTACTAGAAAAATTGTTTTGCTTTTCTCTGAGAAATTAAGAGTATGGAGTGAGAATGTAAAACAAGTTCCCTGTCTTTGTCTGTGTGTCTGTCTGTCTCTCCTTTTGTTTCTATCTCCCTATATATATACATGAGATATGTGTATATTTTATGCATGCATTTAACATATTTTGATATATACATACATTTTATATATATGTATATATATACATATATATATATATATATATAAAACACAAATTATATATTATATGTATGAGATACAAAACTCAGTGGATTACTCAGAGATTTCATCATTTCCTTTTAAATTACTTACTTACAGTCAGTAAAATTCTAGTATTTCAATATATTTGTTTAGCAGCGTTTATTTTCAAAATGGCATGGTTATTTTTCCTCATTTTTATCTCCTTTATTTCTATTTTCTGTAAGTTGCTGCTACAAAAGCTTTTTAAAAAGAAAAAAATGGCCACCAGCACCTGTCTGGTTTTGAGAGGCAAGATCTTATCACTGACAGCTAATCAATAAAAACAAATGAAAAGTAATAACGTCAGACTTGAGAAGTAAGGTTTTTATTCCTAGCCTGAAGCAAGGGCTCACCAATATGTTAAAATCAATCAATCTCTCCCTCAGACTGAACCTAAATCCTAATCGTTAAATCTTTAAAAGTACCATATGCATAACACCCTGCTGCTCCCACTCAAAGCACAAATAGAACAGACTGCCTCTGTCTTTCTCCCCCTCAGGCCCTCATAACCAAGACAGATCACCAGGGAGGATAACACTGACCCTGAGCTTGGAGAGAGCAAAGCTTGTGCATCACTTTTCCTGCTAAAGAGATTATAAGCAGCCTCCGTGCACCCCACTGCGATGAAAGTCATCCTGAGCTTTCCAAGAGGCAGGCAGTAAACTGACTAAACGCAAAGCTGAGTGGTGATCAAATAGCTCAGCAAATAGTGACCACAGGGGCCAGATGGGAGCTCTCCTATTCATCATAATCAGCGCACATAAGGCAACGAGCAGAGTCATGCATTGCTTCATCGATAGAGAGAAAGTAAAAGCAATAAAAGCTTCAAAATAATGTTTGGAAATTTTTGACTACGTGAAAATAGCATACACTTGATTACTTTAAAGGCAGTGTAAAGAAACAGTCTCTGCATGTGTCCTAATTCTCCTTCATAATGACAGAGCTCCACAGTTCCCGGTGTACTCTCACGGATTGTCTTCATCATTTGATGAAGTTAATTAGAATATCAACGAACTTAAAAATGGAAGAGTTTATGTCTCATATGGGAGAGGACTGGATAAAAGTCATGGAATGGGCATTCCCCTTAGCACTCCGAGGCATTTTTGTTTTATTCACTAATATCCACTTAGAAATCTGTGTGCTTGCAATCACATAATCGGAATCATGACTAACGCATACATAATTGCTTTCTTACAGGTACCTCATTTTTAAAAGTGTAAAAGGAATTCTCTGAGTATGCTGAATATGTTTCTCTAATAGTTTGGCCAAAAGAATTAAATCTTTTTCTGTGTAATGGAAGAAGAAGTCATTTACCTTTCTAATATGTTGTGGATTTTCCACTAGAATGGTAAAAGATTGAAACTCTGTCTTCAACGTTTCATCTGCCTCTACAACTTTCCTGCCCCTTGAGAAAGTGTGCTTGGCATTTTGGTGATCCAAACAGATAAACATCCTTATCTAGGAGGAAGTGATTGATTAGGCAAAATAGGCACCTGTGGGAATGATGCTGAGACTAATGTACACAAAGAGCCCATGGGTGGTGCCCGGACACCCTCATTTCCTTCCAGCATGTCAGCACTGTCAATAGTGTCTCTACATTTCACAGGTAAATCACCTTGCTGAATTTCACTGCCTGCCTTCAATGATAGTTTCGGATTTTAGTGGGCATATGCAGTCTTGGTACGCTATTTAATTTTGAGCCCTCAGCATCCTGTCGCGAGTCTTGACACTTATGAAGGTTTAGAACCTAAAGTAAACCATGATTTCAATTCCTAGGGTAACTTTTTTTTTGCAATTTTCATATTTACTTTCTCTTAAGACTCATTCATTTAGCAGTAAGATATCAGAAGCTGTATTCTCTACCAGGTAAACTTTAAAGCAGTGAAGTTTCTATTCAAGAACTGTCACTTTCATCTGTGTCTTTTCCTTGCTTCCACAGCATGCTCAGCCTTTCAAACTACTCTGCCCAAGAGCAATCTGAACAGTTCATTCTAGAAACTCAACCCGCTTAACCAGCCACTGAATATATTATACATACCAACTCTCATTAGTGTAATATTTCTCCTTCTAGCCATGTAGTTATTCTAAAAATAGAATACACAAAGCCCTTCAGGCTTCCTTCACTACTCTGTATCTTTGTAGCTGATCAAGCTATTTTATTTATACTTGCTCTAATTGGATAAATCATAGTCATTGATCTGTCATTTTCTTAAAAAAATAATGTGTTGCTTGTTATTCTGAGTAGCCATCTTACTCTCTTTACAAATAAGTACTACACTGGCTGCCTCTTATTTCCAAGTAACCACTAAAATGAAAATGAATATACTTCTATAGAAAAAAAATAAGAAATGCAAATTCCTGTTGAACCGAAGTGTTTTATAAGAAATGACCCAAAATGCTATCTGAAAGTTTCTAGTTTGTAGCAAGGTATCTTCAATATTACATTACATTTTGTTGTTTTGTAGGCATTTTTACATAGCAGGGCCTTAATGGCAAGCTAAGAAAAAATAGCTTGAGTATTGTTTAAAACATCACCAAGTTGAGCATAACTTTTTTTTTCTCCACTGAGCCTTGAGATGTCTGTATTGTAGCTACTCTGCCAGATGAAAATAAATCTGTAAAACAATTGACTAATTTTTTGCTAATATTGTAGATTCTAAAATTGAAATGTTGGCAGCTTGTGACTCATTTCCAAACCATAGCATCTATTAAAATCTATTTGTCATTTTTTTTCCCAGGGCTTAAAGGCTGAGTAGCAGAATCAGTTATTCTTGTAGTCGTAGATTTCTTGCTCCAACATGAGTCTCTGACAGTTACATCAGTTCATGTATGTGTGTGTTTGTGTGTGTGTGTGTGTGTGTGTGTGTGTATGTATGTTTTAAAAACAATCATCTAGATTCAACTCCAAACAACTTAATCTTAATATAACTATATATTTATATAAAATGGATTCATATGACTATAGGTATAAAAAAAGCTCAGAATATTTTTATAGATTGCTTTAATAATTCTCCTCTATCCTCAGTTTGTACAAGTCTACTCTGATATTTCCTTTTAGAGATTGGATCCCTCTGGTCTCATCATTTTCAAATCCCCAACATATACTAAGCTGAAGATGCAGTGGATGCAACAGAGCACAGGTAGGGCTGTGTGGGATACAGAGCCAGTAACAAAGCTAGGGCTACATCCACAGGCTTTGTGCTCTGCTACCCATTGCCCTGCAGCTGCTTCCATCAGAAACTTGAAGTCCAGACAAACTCCCCGGGTGCCTTCCTCATGTCAGGAGAAAGCCATCTATTAAAGCACCTTTTTTGAAATCATATGGAACACATATTGTATTTAGGAGACATGCTTACATTCAGTTCTGCATATGACACCACCAAGGCTATGCATTGTGTAGAACAGTGTTAGTGTTCCTGAAAATGTCTTTGCAAAGTTGTATGTATCCCTATAAGTTTGCTTTCCTAATTAAGAACTGTATCTGATACACTGTTTCAAATCTTTTGAAAATTAATATATTAACCGTACTTCATTGGCTTTCTTCTCCAGCCAGTGATTTCCCGTTTCTTAGACTGACTCCCATCCTTTAAAAATAAGTTTTAAATTAACCTTAAAATTTCAAAATCTAGAAATTCCTGTTATCCAACTCCAATTATCTAATTCTGCTAAGTCAGCACTTATGTTACTCCTATTGATTTCCAAGCACACTTGGTTATGTGGCACCTATGTAGCATTCCACCTGAAGTTCCAGGTATGAATCAATGGAGAGGAACACATTTGTGGAAGCAGTATAACAGGCTCTAAAATATTTACAAGCATTTGGCATTAAATAGTTATTTAAGAAATAATTGAAGGAAGTAAACTTTACTACAATGCTTTAGAATTTTATATAATTGTTGAACTTTTCATTATTATGTACAAAGTATCAACACTTTCTTGCATAGTGTGTCTATAAATCACTTGATGGTGATTTCTCATAACTAAAGTTACAATTTGGAAACTTGCTCGTTTACTTGGAATGTATATTCTTTAGAACATAATCCTGCATCTGCATACTGATAACCAAATGTAAGTAGAATTTAGCTAAATTGAAGAGCTTCTTCAATTATTGATGGATATAAGTGATTTGCAGAATATTGAAAATATTTATAGGAAAAATACTTAAAACAATGAAGATAAGTTTACAGATAATTAAAAATCAGGCAAACATAAGTGAAGTTAAAGGAAAAAAATCTGAGAGAATTTGGGTTGGTCATGGAGGTTAAACTTTACTATACACCATGGTGAAGGGATGGAAGACAAACACTAAAGAAGAGCTGACACATGAAATATATGTATTCCACACGGTTCAAAGGTCTATCTCTGAGCAAAGACATTCAATCCAGTGTTTTAAATGTGTCATGATATGGGATTCCCAGTGTACATTAAGGAAAGTTTACTTAGTCACACTACATTATAAGGCTGTCTTGAAACAATATATTTTCAATATATTAGATGGCGACTGTTTTTCGTTTTTACTAAATAAAATATTTTAATTGAAATCATGGTAAAATATGAGTAAGAATTTAACATTGTTCAACAACATTCCAAATTCAACAACATATTGCTCCATTTATCCTAACGCAAAAACATTGGTTCATGTGTTAAAAGTGCTACTGAGTAGATGTCTATGAATTTGTTTTATTAACTACAATATTTTACAAAAAAGTGAAGAACTGACTTTGAAGTATATGAACATAATATCATATTTGCCTTCTATTAATCAAACAGCATGAATATATTGAAAGGAATAATAAGTAATGACATTTTTAAGAACCACCATTGCTTTTGCTCTGCAGTTACCTGAAATACACAGTAATGTATTTATTAGTATCAATTAATGCAACTGCTATGTTTTAGTGTGACATAAGTGTAGGTAATGTAAAAATGAAAGCCGAATGGTAATAACTGTGTAATATTAAGTAAGATCTGTAATAAATATACTCCTATGGACATAAAACTTTGTGCACTGGAATATATGGTGTAAAATTAAACAACATGATTACAAAGTTAGATGTTCTTCAACAAATTATTATATACATTTGGATTTAAAATACAATTAATGAAACAATTAATGAAACATCATACACACACTCATATACATGAATATGAATATATATGACAATGAACATTCATATTCTGAAGGTAGTTCTCTAACCCAGGCCATTGCTATGCAGTCCAGGCTGTCCCTAGGTTCATGATCTTACACCCTCTACCTCCTGAGTACTGGTTGGAATTACAGCTTTGTACTACCATGCCTAGGCTAATATTTGTAAAAATTTGTGTGGGTTAATTCCTTCCTTCCTCTACCTCTATAATTCTACTTTTGTTTGTATACATTTTTTCACAGATACACCTATTGAAATTCAGGTTTATATTCAGATCTACATTTTTTTTTTGTTTCTCACTCATTTTCAATAACTTTCTTCTTTTCTTTTTACACATTTAACTCACATTTACACATCTTTATTAATGTTTCTGTGCCGATGTTTCCACATCTATTGTTTTTGCCAATATCTATAAAATACTTCAGTTAATAAAAATATAAATGAATAGATCTGTCACGACTTCCTCATCTCTGTCATCTACAAGTTACCCATCCCTCAGCTATCTGCTTGGATTTAATTACTTCATACCCCTTCTTTCTTCAAATATTTCACTTGGTATTAAATCCAATATTTTCTTTCTCAACATTTCTGGTTACCATACCTCTATTATCCCCATTTATTGCTGTAATATATGATTTCTCTTGTATTTACATTTTCTTGAATATGTAAACTTTATACATACTCCAGAAAATGGAAATAGATTTCCTAATTTCCTATGTGCTATACTAAAATATAAAATTCATCAATATGTAGGTAAGTTTATAGACTCTTAGAGCTTTGATGTAAGTAGAGAGATGGAAGGTAAGTAAATAGCAAATACAAGATTTATTGGAGTAGAATTTGGAAATGGTGGAGGAGAGTGAGAAGGGAGGAATTAGAGTTAGCTGAAAGATTGTGTGTAGCACACAGTGAGGATGGAGGCCAGTTATATGGACTGAAAGTTTATCTGCATGGTTTTCACCTTGTTATGCTGAAAATTTCAAATGACTAGATGCTAAACTCAATGACATTGGACATTTAGAGTTGATAATTTTTTCATTTTTTTCAGATCATTGATATTTAGAAATGTATCAAGTAATCTACATTTATGATCTGAGGACTCCTAAACAAAAAATTACATATGATAATGAGAATACAAGAACATATCTCAACAAGGAATTTGCATTAGGCTCTAATTATGTTCTGGTTCATGTGTCCTTTAAAAGTCTATAAATCAAATTCTGAGCAATTTTATTACTCCCTAAAATTGCTGCATTTACTTTGCTCCTCACAGAGGCTTCAATCAATAATACAGCGATTGATATCTTACTATTCTCACCTATTAACTCAAATTGTCATGTCCTACTGTTCTGTAGTACCTTCTCTATAAAGATGGTTCTTTGTTCTCAAAACAGTTATAAGCATGTATATTCAAGCTTCAAGGCCACATGCTAAGTAGTTTTGGTAACTATATAAAAGTAGCAGTCAGACTACTTTCTAATTTTTATTTCCTGATGAACAGAAAGGTTAATATTCCAACACACTCTTGTACATCTGAAATACAAGTGATTAATTCTCTGAATAGTTCCATTAGGTTTCTACATTATACTGCAATGTTCTTAACTGTCAAATTATGTCAAATATTCCTATCCTAACTGTCAAAAATTTAGACAGTTTTAAATATTTGCTGACTTATTTGAATTTTTTTATCTCATATAGAAACTACTGAGTATGGAGTGGAGGTTTTTGTTAAAATTACAGGTAGATGACCATTTATTTGGAAGCTCATTTTCAGGAGAACAGATGTCAGAAATTAGATGTATGTCACACATTGTCACTAATATGGCAGAGCAAACTTGAGGCCACCATAGCCAAAGAGTTAGGGGAAGTTTGAACAGGAAACATGTTTTATTAAAATTGATCTTTAAATATATTTTTATTAAAATATAACCATGTATCTTTCCTCATCCTCTTTCTCCTCAAATTCCTCTCATGTCCCCTCTCTCTAATCCTTTCCTCCCAAACTCTCAAACTGATGGCCTTATTTTATTTGATTATTATTGAGATATGTATATATACACACACACACACACACACATATATATATATACACACATCATATATATACATATATGCATATATAGGCATAAATACATAAAAGTGCATTTTTATTTTTATGTATATATGATTTGTTTTGGATAACTAATTCTGGCTCATCCTTGGCAGAGGCTAATTCTCCCAAAAGTCATTGGTTGGCTATAGCTCTTGGTCTAGGTATGAGACCCCATAAATATTCCAGCTTCTACATTAGCATGCCTGTTGCCATTGTCAGTGTTCAGTCAGTGTTCAGGTCCTGTTTCGGTAGCCAGATTCTTAAATATTATGAGTATCTTTCCTTTGATATTTCTAGGAGACACAATCTCACAGGAAATTTCCTCAGCCTCTGGCCATTGCAATCTTTATATCTCCTCTTCTGTGATATTCCCTGACCTTGAGGCCTAAAGTATAATTGTAGAGTTAACACCAAGTCTGTTTAATAAAGCCTCAAGGAACAATTTCAATTTTATCTAAGTATATATTAAAGCAGGCTATGCCAATTGGGCTGACATTCCTCCCCACAGGATCCATAATTTATCTAACAAAAACTTTTATCAGACAGAAACAACTTGTTTGAGTTGTTGGTCAGATAGTCCAAGTGACCCCAAACTGATATAGGCTGTAGATGTTGCTCAGAAGTAGAATGTAAGCTCCTATTCTTGAAGACATCACACACTTATGTCACAAGACTCAGGTGATTGAGCTGGATCTAACCTGAATACCCCTTCTTATGATCTAGCCTGAACAGTACAAGAAAGTACTATGCAATCTGCCATGGGAAGGAAGTATCAGATATCCAATTAATCTGGAAGTCTATGAACAACAAAATTACTCTTACTTATGAATAACATATCCAAGAAACTTGGTACTAGAGTGTCCTTTACATTCTTTTAAAATTATTTATAGATGTTGAAAATTACATTAGCAATTAAGGAAATTTTATTTGGAAATTTTTACTGGGTTTTTGTGGATTGAACCTAGCTAATCAAGCATTCTACTGTACAGCAATGATCTGTTCTATTTGGGGATTTAAAAAGGAAGAATATAATTCATAAGTTTGCAAATTCTTGCATTTACCATGTTGCCTATTGGGGTAGGAGATTGATGAGAGGTATGAGGAAATTCAGTGGATGTTTCTGAAAACAAGGATTGACACTATCCTTGATTGAAGCAAAGAACAGACTTCTGAAAAGATGGATTTCTATGAACATTCACTATCCCAAGTAAAAGCAATGCTGTAGATGGTGACGGTAGGGCGTACCTCTCTCTCTCCTAGTTCCCTGCGAGCTTCTTTCCTGTATATGGAAGTACCTGCCCTCCTTGGAGGTCAATGCTTGTAATATAATTTCACGTGTTAAAATGCTGTGACACTGATCTAAGAAACATTGCGTTTCAAGCTTTCTCCCCTTAGTATTTGTTTCTGTAATGTTTTATACAAAGTACTATTCTGGATTTTCCTAACACTGCCTCTGGTATTACATTAATTTTGCACACGAGTGGAAATTAAAGTATATTCTAATTCTAGAGGTGATATGTTTACTAAAATAATAAGAGTTATTTAGTACCTACCACACTGGTGGTGTAGAATGTCCTCATAAACATCAATTCCCGTTTATAAATACTTGTTTTACATTTAAGAGCCAACTGTCACAACTCCAACACAGTGCCAAGAACAATAATTGCATTTTACCTTATTGACATTGCCACAAGTTTGTATTCATGTGAATATACGGCTTATGTCCGCACATTTTATGGAGGTCATTTTCTACAGATTTTATTGGGGGAAGATTCTGTCCTTGTATGAGTAAGCAGTTTCAAATTTCCATATCTCATAAATTATTCATTCACTTACATCTTGTCCACTTATGTTTTGTTTATTTATCACTGATGTGGTGATGAGCATTATTGAAAGGACAAAGGTTCTTTGTCACAAGGGAGACGAGTTCTCAAGTGTAAGGCTATAAACATAACTTATGAACTTATTCAATGTTAAGAGATGAATCCAAATGACTTCATTGTTTGGTGACTAAATTTATTTATCGAAAGCTGGCATTAGAATGGAAGGAATGATTATGGCAGTATAATATCTCTTTATTCCACCTACTATTACTGATGTTTTAAGTTGCATTTGAAAATATTTAAAACATGACATAGCTATTGTGGTTCAAAGGGTGTTTTTGATTTAATAATTGTGAGATTCATAATGTCATTTCAAATTGAAGAAAAAATGAGACAGAAAGTAAAAAGTAAAAAAAAAATGGTTGTCCTCACAACATCTATTAAACATTTTGCAAAATAATTGAAGATTTATTAAAGTGTACAACAATGCATATATTAGAACATATATTGTTTCAACCTCTTAGTTTAGAATAGTTTGAAAGCTTCTGCTTTTTAAAAGAAATTTTAAACACTGTTGATTAAATGGTGTTAATCATTTAACATTGGTGTTAAAATTATTTGTATCGACTCAAGGATTATTATATGTTGTAAACTTGATTGGATATAAAATTATTTAAAAAAATAAAACCTAGAATATAAACCTTTTGACATGTCTATGAGGCTGTTTCTAGATTTGGCTAATCTAGGTGGGTGTCACCAATCCATGAGTAAGCTTGCTAACTAGATGAGAAAGCAAGTTATCAACTGCCTCTTGAACAAGAATAAAAAATGACTAGCTAGCTGATACATTTTTGTTTTTTTGCTATGGATTCCTCACCATGGTGAACTGTACAGTCAAATTGTGAGTCAAAATAAATCCTTATTCCTTAAGTTGCTTGAATCAGATACCTTGTAATAACAATGAAAAAAAATAATTCCACAGCAAGTTTTAATAAGTTAGTCTTCATGGTTGATCTGTATATTTTTAAGTCATAGCTTATGTTAACTGTAAAGAAGATAATTCCAGTAACAATACCAAGGCAGGATAGAGTTGAATCTGCATTGATAATCAAGTCACAGAATCCCTGATGGCTATTTATATGGACATGTGGAAGTAGGAACTAATCACCCAAGAAGACGCTCAGGACCCCTTCACTGCAGCCCCTCTCCTCCAGGTAAACTGCATCTGTCTATATTTAGAAATTATTTCAACTAAACATAAAAATTAGACTTCATTAAGAATCTCTAGGGAGGATAATAACTTAGTATTGGAGGTTCTGCCTTTCAATGGAGTCTTGGAAGAGAAAAGAATGAATAGATGATACATGGTGCTTTCTGGGAATAATGATATTAATTCTGAAAAGGAATTTCCAGTCTATTTGAGGTTCTAGAAGGAATAGGAAGTTGAAATCACAAAGTTTAGCACCTGTTACATTTATAATGCTGACTATAGATGTGATATAGGAGAGTGGCCTACGTAGGTTGTAGATGATAGAAGCTACATTGCAAAGTGTATAAAGAGTAGTATATGCAAAGAATACTGTGAAAATGTTCAGCAGGGTAGGGGAGGAATCAAAACCATATGTTTGAGTGAGTTGTGATTAAGCTGAGAAATAGTGGAGAGAAATATGATCCTTCTTATATAAAAATGAGAAGATACAAAATATGTGAAATTGGTTTCTCAGAGTTATCATAAAAACAGCACAAACTAGGAAGTTTAAAAAGCAAAAACTAGAAAATGATGGCACATGCCTTTAATCCCAGTACCTGGGAGGCAGAAGCAGGTGGATCTCTATGAGTTCAAGGCCACCCTGATCTACAGAGTGAGTTCCAGGACAGCCAGAGTTTCAACAGAGAAACTCTTTCTTGAGAAAAAAAAAAAAGTAATATTCTGTTGTTCAGGATCTTCCTACTATGACCATGCTCTGTTTGGATGATCCAGTAAGAACCATTTCCATGTTACACATTAAAATTCTGAGGTCTTCTGAAAATTCTTGATTTTCTTTCAGTTTAAGTTACTTAACCCAAAATTTGAAAGGTTGTCTTCATTATTCATATGCACACCCCACCCACTACATTGTATTTGTCTGTAGTCGATAGCTACTCTATTGGTCCTCAAAGAAGACAAGGAGACATTTTCATAGATGCAAACACTGTCAGACTCAGCAGTGGAACCATCTGTCATGTAAGTGCCATATTGGCCAGCACACTACAGTCATATGATCTCAGCTTTTTTATTGATACATAAGCTGCTCAGTTGTTAAAAAAAACTCTGCCTTCTCATTCAAAGTTCTATTTGCATAACGAAGGAACTCTGTAGCTTATTCCTATCCCATAATCCTTGAGCAGCCTAGTTTATGTTACTTTATATTGGAGGAACTCAAGGCTCAAGGGAAGTGTTCTGTCCTTGTTGCCTCAGACTGTGGGAGAGGGACTACAAGAATTTGGTCACATGGAAATCTCAGTGAATCACAGTGAGAAGGTGCAGATCATGATAAATCAAACATATTGATCATAGATTTATATAAAGCCAACATCTACAAGCAATACAAACTGCCAAGGCATCCCTTCCCCGAATAATGTACAAAACAACTGTTATAAACATAACTAGAAATAAACTTCACCAAGTTCTCTCCTTTCCTAGAAGAATAGATGTGATGATGGATTAATAAGTCTTCCAGAATTATTCTGGTTCCACATTTCACATTGAAAACAGGGTTGAGTCCTCACTATATTCAAAGACTATAAACCATCAGTCACAGCGTCAGCGTAGCCTCATGACTGGTCAAGACCAGAACTTATCACTCAATCTCTGTCCTCATGTATTAGGAGAATTAGGCTATCAGTGACCCATAATGTTACATTTCCCTTTGCTTCTTTCTATTTTATAGTACTATTCTTTCAGATACACAAAGAAAGTAAACATTAGAGGCTTAAATATTTATACATTTTATACCCTGAAAGAACAATTTCTGTGGAGAGTAAGGACACTGTCTTAAAAACTAATGATGTATATGGTTATTATTTGGCTTCATAGACTCACAAGAGCTGACTAAGCAGGAAACCATGTATATGAAGGTTGACCTGCCTGTTGTCACAGTTGCCCTTACAGGTGACCTCAGCTGAACCTGGAGAAAACAGGAAACCATGCACATGAAGCTTGAACTTGCAATCCACTGCCTACACATTGACACCAGTCATGGCTTTGGATAATTATCACATTTCATTTTTAATTTGGCCTTAAATATTTTAGAAACCAGTGGGGAATCTTTTGATTAATAAATGTTCTTATTACCAAATGAGAAAAAAAAAGTTAGTAAACATCAGAACACAGATGTGGCCACTCATACAAGCCAGTCAAGTCCCTACTCCTTTTCTTTCTCATAGACAAAGGGTCCTTTTACAAGGAGCCCTGAAAAAAGTACTCTATAGATTTTATAAGAATGTTGCGGTGTTTTGAAAGTAAAACTAATATAATTCTAGCACAATGTTTGTATTTATACTTCCTGAAGTTGTTGTTTATTAGGTAAAAATAAAAATTTAAGAATTAAATTTCTTATAATATTGATAGTGGAAATCTCTTCACTTGTTCTCTTAAAATTCAAATTGAAGATTTTTTTCTGATACAATCAGAGAAAATAAAACATTTACAGCCTATACCCATGTATAAATTATCAAACATGATTAAATTATAAGAACTAGGAAAAGTAGTTAGAGGTTCACATCACATAATAAGTGGATTCTTTTATTTAAATCATCTTTATAATGATTAAAGGAAAGTTTAAAATAATATGCATGTGCCTATAATAAAGGGATTGAAATGTAGAACTAGTAATAAAACACGTGCAAATTATAAGAAAAATGTAAGCTTAAATCAGCTTACAACTGATGCAGATTGGAGGACATGAAGACATGCTGTTCATGGAAATGGATTGGACCTTCTTTATATGCACTGTGACAACATAATACTAAAACATTTCAAACAATGAAGAGAGAATGATTTAAATTAATTTGATTGAAATATATCACTGTTTTACCTTTATAAAGGTATTACTTTACAAGACAATTCAAAGGAGGCTCCAGGAATTGTTTCAGCCTTATCAACATGTAAAACTTTCTGCAATTACTCTGATTACATTTTCCCATCCTTTAAAGCCATTCATCACAATTCATCTTAATTTTCTGAGACAAGGTCTTGCTACATAGCTCAGGCTCAGCTCATATTGGCAATCACCTTGCCTTAGGTTCTTAAGTCCTGTAACTAGAGGCATAAGTCAACATGCACACCTTTTTCTAATTTCAAAATATTTTATATAGTGACTTAATCATCCAATTCAACAAATCAAATTTAGAGGAAATTAAAAATTAGTCAATTATAATTAAGATAAACCCAAATATGCATGCTACACAGAAAGGTTCTACCATGATAAGCAAGACATGTAGACAATCCTTTTACCATGGTAGAGTTAGAAACACGGAATTAAAAATTAATGATTTCATATAATCTGTATAAGAAAATGACGTAAGTCTCTTCACTCTCATATCATTTTTCTCTTCTTTCTTTCATCCTCAGAAGATCCTGGTTAAAGTTAACAAATATTTCTTTTAGAAATATTATATTATTGTTAACATTTCAATTCTATTAGATGGTTATTCGTGGCTAAGTACAATTGTGAATAATGTTTCATCTTGAGCAAAACATATACAAAATTTTATTGATGTAAACCAACTGATTCCTCCATGGAAGAAAATGCAGAATAACTCCTTGGCGTTTTGAGATTATCCTCACTCAGGAGAGCATTCTGAATGTTCTAGGAAGCATGTATACTACTTCATATTTTAAAATTTGTATGGTCAGATTTTAATGACCGCGGGCCAAACCTGAGCACTGTAATGAAATGCTAGCACAGCAGATGCAAATATTTGTAACTGGATAGAATCATTGTTCCTGACCCATCCAAATGGAGCTTTCTCTCTGCACAGGAAAATGCAAATATAATATATTTCTGAAATTTATGAAATGCATTTTACTGTTTCAAATATGGAAAGGAGTATTTCCTCAGAGAGATTTTCCTTCCTGGTGGCATCACAAATTCTGACAGTCATTCGTCCTCCTGTCAAGCAGAATGCTTTCATCAACTCATAATGAAAATGGGCTTGACTAGAGCCTGCTACACACACAGCACTTTTGACATAGAGCTGACACACAGTTGACACAGTGTCACACTCTGAGATTATTCATGTCTATACACCTTCTTCTAGAAACATTGTCATTGCTGAGTGGAATAAAATTATCTTTATTACATTTTTATATATGGGAATTTAAAGTGAACACAAAGGAGAGGCCGGTCTATTTCTATTTTTGAATGGGGTTATTGGACAATTGAATGGAAGGACTTAATCAAAACATAGTTGGATCTGAAAAAAATCATAAAATTAAGGAATAGAAAATCAACGTAAAAATTATCTGACAGCTTTAATAATTACCCGTCTTGGTAAGATTTTAAAAACATTTCATATTGTGTGCCCTTACTTTCTCATGTTAGCCATTCTTCAGAAAGAGATGAAACACTCATCCCTACTTTTTAGAAAGTCATGCTCCAAATTTATAAGTTTATGTATCCACAAGATATACAAAATCTTGATATTATCATAAGAAAAATGCTGATGCCATGGGTATAGAAGTATGGGTAGCTGGGTATTTCTTACAAGGACACACCATTAGATGAATGTTAAGAATATTTTCGTTGGGTCCAGAAAGTAAAGTAAACGCAAGTGCAAATAAATATCAGTGCTATATGTTGATAATGGATGTAAACAAGAGAATATGCCTTGTCACCAAATCAAGAGTAATATCAGCTTTCTGATATAACAATTGAAAGTTTCTGTTGACTTTTCTAGGAACTGCTTTCCAAATACCTTTTAAAAAAAATGCTGTGTGTTTGCATGTGGTATGCGCTTATATCATTACAGTGTGTGGGTATATATGTGTATGGTTGCACATATACATAGATGGCATTATATATGAAGTCCAGGAGTGAATGTTGTATGACTTTCTTGATCATTTTCCACATTATACATCAAGACATTATCTGTGCCCTCCACAGAGACATCTTTGTCTGAGCCAGTCTGGCACAGCTCCAGGGATAGACATGACTGGGACATCAGGGAAATGAAGAAATGATAAAACACATACTAAGACTGAAATATTGGGCTTGGGTGGACTGTGTTCTCTGATGGAGAAACCTCAGCATTCCAGAAGATCAGAGTACTTATTGTGTAGAATTGAACAGGGAGGCAGGGTTATTTCGTATAGATAAACAAGCTTATGGATGCAACTAAATCAAGGAAACATGTTTAGCTCGTTTCATTAGAAGCAGTCTCTGTTGGGCCACTGTCTTCAGGAGGTAAACACCTTGGGGATGGGCATTTTCTATGCAAACTATCAACATGCACACATGTACAAAAAGGACTTTACCATTTTCCTCTGTGCCTCACCACCACAGTGGAAGGACTTTTATTTCTCTCTGCTTCTGAGGCTAAGATCCTTGGCTACACTGTGCCCAGGTAAAGAACATACATTGATTTAGTACTTTAGTCATTCAGAGCTTCCTCTGTTCCCTCCATGCCTCTATCCTCATCTCACACTGATGCTCCACAAATCCAGTTTCCTTTGTTGGAATCACTCAGTAGTGTCAGTTTCTTTTGGCTATTCTAGGTAAGGAATACAACACATTTGCTCCTTTAATTCTCATAAACCCGTATTTTACTCAAAAATAATTCTGATACAATAAAGTTATTAACTTATAGTTTAAATCGTGTGATCAATTCATTTTGTGAAAAATCAAAAACGGGAGGAATCAACTAATATATAACTTTAAAAATTATAGCACATTCTTGCTATAATGCAACACGGATGGGAATTATGCTTACCCTATTGAAGAAAGGCATTTTTGCAGTAAAGGGCACCAAACGTGTCAGTGACAATTTTAGAGGATATGTTGTGTCATCTCAAAGCTGGGGCAAAGTAATACTCTAGATTTTTAGAAAGGAACTAATTTCATTGCATTTGACAGATGCCTTCACATTTTAAGAGCTTATACCTCTCACAGAACTCCACTGAGAATGTCTAATTTAATGTATTCTATCCGTTAACTTACATCCATGAAATATACTCATGAATTAGGACTTTAAAATAAAGTTATATGGGTAATTGGTTATCTATTATTTTATTACCTTCACTCCTATTTTGTAAATTGTTATTTTATAATCATTTAACTGGTGATAAATTATGTATTAGATTCCAGAGGAAATATGCATACTTCCTGAGAGTGTGTTAGATAAAAGCTTCACATGTCCCATTCACATCCACAAAGGTCACACCTTCATATTTGTAATACATTAACTTAGTGGCATATACGTGACCTTTTTGTATCTATTTTGTAAATTGAACATTTGGATTTCCTCCTGTGTGTGGCTTCTGAAGCACTAACCTTGCTTGCTAAAACTCTGCATCAGGTTAAAACCAAGTATAGGACAAGATTCTAATATTTTCAGCATTATGCACTTGTTCTGGGTTAAAATGGTTGGTGATAGTCTGTCCTTGTGTGCCTATTAGCATGCATTTGATATTCAGTAAAGACAATGGTTTTAAAATCTTAGTCACCTTCCTAATGCTCCAAAAGTGTACAAGCACTTTTCTATAAAAAGAATGTACAGTCAGCTGTCCTGCAATGACAATATACTTTACATCTTTTATTTTTAATCCTGTTCACATCTTCAAGGTTATGGTCGATTATAGCAGGTTTGTAAAGCGAATAATGAAGGCTATGATGGAATTTATTCTGGCATTATGAACAATACTGTTCAAAATGTTTTTGCTCCAGGGATGTTGGATTAACTCTGCATGTGTGTGTATGTGTATGCCATGTCTATTCAAATGGCTTGAAGCATGTGATAAAAAACTAAAAGGAGACAAACTAGGGTTGGAAAGCTTTAGTTGGGAGTGGGTGTTAGGTAGTTGAAAAAAAGAGGAAATTGAAGGAAAGTAAACAAACACTATGAGGGAGGGCTAGTTGGGAGGAAAGAATAGACGGAAGAGAAAGATAGGAGACATTTTGGAGTAAATATGATCAGAAAACTTTTTAAACACATTGAAATTGTGAGATTTAAAATCACCAGATAGTCATTCATATATGGTATTTATATGTAAAAGTAACTTTGTAAGCATCCTTACATTTAAGATACTGTTATCACTGTGCAGCAAATCATACTTAAATAGTTTATTCAGGAAATTACATACTTTATTATGAGTTTTCCCCTAATATTAAAACATTTAAAGGTCAGGATATTGTCAGGGCTTTGATGCCTCAATCAACCTTTCTCTGTCCATAAGTGTGGCAGATGCTTTTAGATTTATTGTTTTAAAGTATATTTTATTTTTATTGTTGTGTACATGTGTATGGTTGCAAGTCCTCTCATGTCACAGTTTTATTTAAATGAGTAAAAATTCAATATATTTGGATTTTTTATTTGCAGGAAATAAATATACAATTTTTACTGGATAAAAAATTTAAATACATTTTATTTTATATTCATAAATACATTAATGAGCCATGGGACTTTATCAATCTACCTTATGCTTCACTAAAAATAAACTATTTTTAATGACAGCTTTTAAATAACCATGATATTTTTGTCTTTGGTTGTTTTGTTTTGTTTTAACTTAGGAGAACAACATTACTAGAGTGATGCCTATAAATCATTGCTTACTTGGAACTTTGTGGGGAATGTTAGCCTTTTGGATCACAGTGCACTACAGATTTGGGGCACTTCAGACATTTTCTTCTGTTGTCTTGAAATGCTTTTCTTCTTTAGCAAACACTAATTGGTATCATTGGTTTTTTTTACCAGATAATTGTTTAGCAGACCTTTCCTCATTTGTATATGATGCACTGAAGGTGAGTAAAATAATTTGGAACAGTTTTCTTAATAAATTGTACACATTGCAAGGTTGTTTCAGGGACTTTTGTTTTGAAGAAATGTTTTGAAACTTTAGTTAAAAAACTAACAAAGAGAATACTTTGATGGTAGAACATATGACTGTGTAGTGCTCTGCCGTACATGGAACTTCTGCTTCTTACCCCTCTCCATGGATCAGGGAACACTGCAGAAGAGAAGGTGGAATGATATTAAGAGCTAGATGTTGAGGAGGAAGGCTGGAAACATAGTCCTTTGGAGAGGACAAGACCACAGCATGAAGAAACTCACTGTATCTGCTGCACAAGATCGACACAGGGTCAAGCCAGTTGTATTCCAGTATAGAGGAAAGAAAGGGGCACAAGCCCTCATCCCATGTTGGATTGTCATGTTCCTGTAGTTGGTCTACATCCTTGTGGGTTTGAGCAGCACTAATTAGAATCTGTGGGCTAGGAGATAAAAATAGGACAGAAACTGTGAGGTGAACAAGGGTGGTCTAGGAGGAGTTGGAGGAGGAAAATGAGGATAAACATTACCAAAATACTGGAATCAAATTAGTAAAAAAAGAAGAAAATTCTTAAAATATGATATAATTGGTCTTAGAAATGAATAGCTTTGCATTCTGCACATAAACTAAGTACACAGAAAAGCAGGCTTGTGTTGTAGACATATTACATGTAATTAGTTATGATGTAGAGGATAATGCTTTAGATTCATTTTCCTTCGTGTCAAAAAAGCATTGACCATTATACTTGTCACCATTCCATTTATATGAGTGGATACCAAAAATAAGCAACCTAATACAGCAGTGTTTTAAATTAGCTCATAGTCATGTGAGATTCTGTCAGGGGAAAGTGAAGTTGAGGTCTCAATATCCCTTTTGAGAAGAAGTTCCCAGTGATATTACAGTCTTCAAAAAGGAATCACCTCTTAAAATTTCCACAACACAGGGAGCAAAGCAATCTGTACACGGGCCTTTGGGTGACATATGTGAGTAGGCCTACTTGTGGACATTGCCTTGTCTTCTACAGAAAGATGTATACAATATTATGTTAATAATATTAAGCCCCAAGATAAAAGTGAACATAATGTTTATTAACAGATAAATAACCACCGACTTACACAATTGTAAATAAGTAACTGTTTTTTAACAAGACAAAGAAAAACAAAATGAAAATAAAACAATTTGTCTTTCAACAAATGATACCAATGCAGCTGCTCTATACTCATAAATAAATACAATAAGCCTCAATCCCTTGTGTCATTCCAAGCACAAAATGAACAGCAGGAATCATAAGCTGAAATATGACAGCACAAAGCCCTATGGGATAAACATTGAAGAGTATTTTGTCAAGTGCAGACTTCTTAGAGGAGACATTAAAACAGATTATTTTCTTATATTCCTATAAAAGAATGTCAGAGGGCCTTGGAGGTGAAAATTTTGCAGAATTTATATTGTTCGTAAATGAATGAATTAAGCAGATATCTTTTCAATTGAACATATTTTGACCCTATTTACTCATTCCTTATCTTATTTCTCATGAGATATGATTTTATTTTAAGGGAGTTGACTAAATAACCTCTTATCTTATCTTATTGCTTTCACCAGATACTATACTATAATGAGCTGCATTGTAGCTTATAGAAGATATATTTTGTATGAAGTAATAATTTTACCCCCAAAGTACCTGTCTGTAAGAATTGAGACTGCACTTTGGTGTTTAGAGTATTTGCCTTAGACATATGTATCCTGGAGTTTAATCCTAGGAACTCCAATCAGTAAACAAAAACCATGTAAATAGCAATTAAGAAATAAATGGTCATTGCTCTTATGCCATAACTCTATGTTATAGCTCATGATCATTAGGAAAACATTACAAATTTTTCTGATAAACTCGGTAACCAACAATCATGACTTGCTGTATTTTACTCATTAACTTTTAGAAGTGTTTAAATAGTGGTCCATTCGATATCATATTAAAATAATATATATGAAATAACATTTATTGGCCCATATCTTAAAAATAGCATGACTATAGTACTTCCTTATAGAATATATGCAATGAATGAACTAAATAAATTTGGTATTGCTTTACAAAAATTGATGTCAGAAATTGAAAAAAGTTGATATATTATGTATGGTAAATTTAGCTGAATTTTCTATTTGACATAATAAAATTAATAATAATAAGATCCTAAAATTAAAAATTGGAAGAAAATTTTTTTGATTCTTTGAAATACAAGATTAAATTATTCAATGTATCTTTATTAAAAAAATATATTGGGTAATAAAGTAGATAATATTGTTAAAGTAATTGCTAAAATGTCTGCAAAATCTTTAGTTCCTATAATTTCTTATGAGTTTTCCAGTTATAGCCACATACATTCAAGACATACACAGGAAGACTCAAGGATGGAAGGAACAATGTAGTCTCAGATAATTTCGAATTCCTCATAAGAATGAATGGTATTTCAAAGAACCACAGAGTAGAATTACACAGCAGTGTTTGGTAACAGCAGATTCAAGTATAAGTTTACATTTCCTGAATTATGACCATCAGTTTAGTCAATGTACACACCATGATGGGATAAGAGAAAAGTGCCGTTCTTTTTATGAAAATGAGTAGAACAATTTAGATTTATTTGCTTTCAAATTTTCAAATTTATTGAGTTATATCTTGTTTGCAAAATATCACTCTGGACAGAGGATCTATCCATTGGTTTTCTAAAGGCAAAATGTGTACATTAGAAACTCACACATAATCAATGTTAGCAGAAAGCCTTTACATCTTCCCAAAAGTTTATCTACTAAGTAGACACGAGTAAATTTTCATGGTACTATGACCTAAAGCAATTCACTATGCACCTTAATTTCTTCAATAATGCTTTATATTAAGCACTCATAACTAATTTAATAAAATATACATTTATGTTTGAAAATTATTATTTTAATAAATCAATTATTTTTATATATTTATATTTAGATTTATATATTTAGATAATTTATATTTAGATACTCACACTTAAATAGAGTAGGCTTAATACTCATTTGCTTAAAAATTAATATGAAAAAAGTAGGCAAATTCAACATGAGAACTCAAAAATGTTCACGTACATGTCATAAAGTGCTCCAATTTCCTCTCTAAATGTCAAGTACTAACTGTACATTTTAATGCAACAAACACTGAGGGTGCTTTCTAGTATACTTCTAAAGTGACATTTTCCTAGCACAACCTTTCTTCCTAACAATAACTTACATTTTAATTAAATTGCGCCATTTTCATCGCATGCCAAGTATCTCAGTACCACACATTATCACCTTCCTTTGTTAGAGCTGCAAGTTAAAGGTCATCCTCTTAAATAACTATCGAGGTTAACAGAATTCATAATTTATGAGAAAATGACATGCTCATGCTATTTTTTTCTTATTGCAAAAGTTAAATTTTGCTAATTTTTGAATGGATTTGAATGTTAGAAAAGGAAAGGACTCACTAATCAATAATAAATAATAAAAAATAAGGTTTTAAAAGAGGATTTGTGAGTTGTATAATCTTTTTATAATTTTAGCATTATAGATCACCTTGGGAAATCATATGTAAAGCTGAACCAAGCCACTGAGAATTCTCATATATTAAAAAGTGTCCCATCATTGATTGAAGGATCTATAGACCAGATGCCATCCAACTCATCTAACTTTGTTTGTGTGCATCATCCCATCAAACCTCTACTTTCTTAGGCTACACCTAGAAATAGAGTCAGTGGTGTAAGTCTGTCTGTGCCTGGATTATTTTTACTTAATAACATCTATCTCCTTCTGTGTTGCTACAAATGACAGATTTTCCCTCTTGTTAAGAAAGTAATTGCTTTTCTGTTTTGTATAGCTCATATTTTTAGTCCCACATTTCAAAATAGCTCAAAGAATGGTTTTAAAAGGTCTTATCACATTAATGGTAGGCAGCTGAGATAGTGTGCACAATGATTAGTTTGATTCAGTCCTTCTGTAATTTTATATACATTTGAATAGAACTCTGTCTGGTAGATATATATCTTTTGCGAATAATAATTTATTTGAGACTTTAAAAAAACAGCAGAACTATATGGGGCTGGAGAACTGTCTCAGTGGTTAAGAGCACTTACTACTTGGTGAGGGTTCTCTAGAGAAATAGAATCTACAAAGTGTGTGTGTGTGTGTGTGTCTGTGTGTGTGTGTGTCTGTGTGTGTGTGTGTCTGTGTGTGTGTATGTATACAAAGGCGATTTATTAGAATGGCTTACAGGCTACAGTCCAGTTAGCCCAACAACGGCACTCACTTCAGGAGGTTCATAATTGCTTGTAACTACAATTATAAGATATGACACCCTCTACTGGACTTTGCTGGCACCTATATTTATCTGTATAGACAGAGCAGATGCTCTTTTTAAATGCAAGTAATAAACATAATAAATAAATAAATAAATAAATAAATAAATAAATAAATAAACAGAAAATAAAACTACAAGTAATTACTGACATTAATCTTGACGATACGCATTTTATATCCTTGGTGATAATAAATATATATTGAAAAACAAAAATAAATAGGTAGTAAAATATCCATCAATATATGCTGGAGTAAGATATGTAAGTAACTTTGATGTTGATGAGAGTACACAATTTCACACAATTAAACACAAATTTTCATTATGCATTGGTCAAAACTGACAAGATTTAAAACAAATGTTAATAAGAAAGATACATGGAAAGAAAAAAGAGAAGTGTTTGTGTTAATCCAAGTAACTTCACAGGACCAAACATGAGGAATCAAGCTAGCATGTACCCACATGTAATGAAAATGTAGTATATATAATAAAATGTATATATATGCATATATATATATATATATATAATACTATTCATTTTAACACAGTTATAAATATATTCATCTTTTCAGTTAGCATCATTGACTTTGTTGATCTTCTAAACATGGTAGAAGTATGGAATGAATTAAGTTTACTCTTATTACACACATTTTTATTCAAAAAATTTGATAAGAACATGAATGTATGTTGAATAAAGATTTAGATTAAATTTTTTCTGATATCATTCATTTAATGTAACATAATCAATTTATAAAGAAGTATGAATAAGCCTAAAATAAGGGGATTTGCAAGGTTTCTTGTGTTGGTAAATAAACTAGTAACAGTGTAGTCTTTTATGTCATATTTTGGTTAAATTGAACAGTGAATTTTGAAAATTACCACAAATTTTTCAACTATCCTTTGATCCTTTTGATATATATATATATATATATATATATATATAGATATATATAGATATAGATATATAGATATACTTAAATATGTATATGCATATTTAAGTATATGCATATAAATATGTATATACATATATATGTATAATCTCCACCTTTTGAAATATAAATTTATAACTAAGATGAAAGAGGTTACTATGCAAGCAAGGATTACTTCTACAGGCATGTAGCCTAGTAGTTGTCTTAAGATTCATTCATATCATTGTCCCAGACAGATTTATGAAATTTTCATTGATATCAATTTTTACCGTGCAATGTGGCCCTCCATTTTCATTTTGAAGTGAACTCTGTATCACTGGGGTTCATTCCTGAGCAAGAGTCATGGAATTAATGCTGTTTTTAGTGTGTGCCAGAAACTCTGATAGATCGAAGCACCAGTGTTATAGACTGAATTCCTTCAGACAGACTTCATCACTGCAGAATTCAAGCTCAGAGGTACAGCTGGGATGCTAACTGGCTCCCTAGTACTGAGACATTTTCAGTTGAGAATATAACTCTGTAATTGAAGTAGTCCTCAATTTCTGAAACCTGTACCATACCACAATGAATGACCAATGGTTACCATAGGGCTGGAAACATCTCAAAAGCAGTAAGTGTGTGCTGATATATTTTGTGTCATTGGAAGCCTGAAATTTTTATTTAATAAAGAGAATAAAAGTAAAAAAGATAAATAGATATTTATTTGGGGAATAAAAAGATGAAATCTCAGAAGGTAAGGAGCAGGACAGATGGAAGAATCATTCCAGATTAGTGCTTTCTATATGTTTGGATGTTCCAGCCTTGTGGGTGTAGTTTCTCATAAAAATAAATACAACTATGAATAAAAATTAATTCTATTATTTTATGGTGCGTGGGACCAAAAAAATATATTTTTGTATTTCTGCAGAGGTGGGATTTTCTGAACATATTTTGCTGAACACTTGGGATCTTTGGCTGTGATTAAGCCTTGTGGAGTTAATTTATAACCTCATAATATGTGAGAGAACTCTAGAGATGTTTACTTATGCAGAGGGAAGGATATATTCCAAGGGGAATAAGGCTTGCAAGTTTAAAGCCTTCTCTCACTTGGGCATCCAGAGTAGCCTTAGCTTGTGGAGTAGAATGGATTTAGTTTAATGTTTTAAGGTAGACTCAAGAAAACAACATTGTTTTGTCTTTGTTGTTGTTTCATCTGGTGGTTTCTTTGTTTGTTTCCTCTCTCCCTTTGAGAATAAAAGGACAAAGAAATGCCCCTTTCCTCCGTGTGTGAGTGGGCATTCTCTTCTTCACTGATAGATCTCCCATCTTACCTGTAGAGGATTTTCTTCTGTTGTTCTTGTGCTGCATTGCTGGGTGGGAAGAACCAAGATTCTAATTGCTGGATGGAACTTACAAGAACTACTCAGATGCCTACTAAGGATAATAATTAATTAAAATGTAGTATGTGAAGTCTAACACGATATATGTATATTTCATCAAACTATAAAAGTATTGTACTTGTTGAAAAATACTTTGAGGTAGAAGCTAATTAAAGAAAAAATGATGGTTTGAGACAAGGTAGGAGCACAGAAGTAGATGCCTTGTTGTTAGTACAATTTCTTAATTGGCAAGATAGAAGGTGTCCACTTGACTGTTGACTGCACAGTACATTCGATTATTTTACATATTCATAACACAAGACTTTGTAAATATAATTCATAATTGAATATATTATCTTGGTCATGATGTTTTATAACAGCAGTAGAAAAGTAATTCACAGACATAGGTCGAATTTTGTTCACAAAATTCATTATGATTTAAAAATTTTTAAAATTTTAATTGAATGCAATTTTTAAAATTTAAGTTTAGCCAAACACTTTGCATCTTGTTTGGGAGAGGAGACGATGATGACAGTATTTGGTGTTAAGTTTTCATAAAACTTTCAGCTAAGTATTATATAACTGCTTATTGGATAATTTGAATTATTTTAAAGTAAGGATGTTAGAAATACTTTAAAATTTAGTTGGAAATTGCTCATTTTTTAGAAATAATTGCTTGATCCATCAAAGAATATTTCAAAAAGAAAATGCCACACAGATTTAGCTCTCTTTTAGTATTCCTTTGCTCTGCTTCTTTCTATAATATTTCTTTCATTCCATGGTTGTCCCTCTGTCCTTCCCTTTCTCCCTGCCTCTTTTCTTCCTTTTCTTTTTTATTACTTTTGCATTAAAACTGAAATTTTCAACCAGTCAAATTTTGTTATTCACAAATTGGGTTTGGTACCATATATGCAGCACTTCACCAAAAAGAGTTAAGCTCGGTATGTACCCTTTTATCCAATGGTGACACATGCTCTGTGATATAAATACTGTCTCTCTGAAATTGATGGGCAATGAAAAACAGTTTAAATAGTCTCTCCATGATCATACTACAAATCATTTTTACTTCACCCACAGTGCTCACTGTGTCACAGGAAATTGTCATAAATAGACTTTCTTTTTCACATTCAGAACACTGTGTTTCATTCTTTCTCATTAATGGTTACAACCACTAATTTTCTAATAAGTGACATATCTATGTGTGTACATATACATATAGAAGGTTCAGTTATTCATTCCATGTCATGTAAATTGATGTTCCAATTCATTAGCTTTATCTGCTTTTATAACTATTCTCACATTTCAAAAGGAATTTGAGCTAAGTGTCCTGGCTGTGGCCTGTAATGCAATTTGTGAGGGACAAGACAGGAGAATCAGTGCTAGATCAAGATCTGTATAAGTTGCATATTGACTTCTAATCCTGGAACAGCAACATAGCAAGACTCTGACTCCTAAAAAGACACACACACACACACACACACATTTCTTCTTAAATATATGAAATTAATTAATAGAGCAAAAATTTACAAGTTAATTGGAGGAGATTTTGATATTGGTATTGATCTTTATGCAATAAGAACAATAAGATATGGACAATGAAGTATCTTTTCTGACCTCAGCTAAGAAGTTTTTCTGTCTTAATACAGTAAAATTTCTAATTAAAATCTCAAGCACAGATGAGGCAGACAATGAAATCTCTAAACATTTCTGTTCAAATATATTATAATATAATTTCACTCAACTGGACACATATGTTATGTAAAAACAATAGCATCTATGAAAAATTTTCAAATACATATAGTTCCATTCCTGTCTCATCATTCTAATTCCTCTCATGTCCCCCAAAGTTCCTCTCTAATTCACAGCCTTATTATTGCTTTGCACATATGCATACACACACACACAGACACACACACACACACACACACACACATACATACACAAGCATGTTACACCCCCATGAGTCTTTTTATTGTTGTTCATCTATACATGTGCTTAGGGCTGACTATCTGGCCTAGGTAACCTATTAGAGGGTGAGTCCTTGGAGAATTCTAATTATTACTCAGCATTGATTACCTAGAGCTCTTTATCTAAACCTCTTTATCTATGCCTATTGTGAGATTCCCCTCCTCCCACGCTGGCATGTCAACTGGTGTTTTCATTATGTATGCCTTGTTTAGGCAAACGTAATTTTGATAATCCATGAGTACAACTTCTCTGTCATAAATGGAAGGAACTGTCTCCCAGTAATCCTCCCATTCTAGAGATTCAACCCAAGATCTTGTGAATACGAGGCAAGAACTCTGCCACTGAGCTACATCACAACTTTACTCGTACACTCTATTCTCCTCTAATTAAAAACAAAGCTTTTATCCTATTTCCTATGTTGTGAATAATCTGTGCTTGACATTTCGTCACAAAATTTCTAAATGAAGTTAATTAATTTTCCCTCTAATGTTCCATTGTTTCTTATTTGTTTACCATCATAAAGGCAGTGGTGGTACACACCTTTAATCACAGCCCTTGGGAGACAGGAAGCAGAGCTCAGATGGAGTCAGTCTCAGACAGGAAGTGACGTCTGAGATGAGCCAGAATGAAGGGCAGGTAAAGTGACATATCAGAGATGAACTAGCAGAATGAATCAGAGTGAAGACACACCCAACTCTCAAGATATAAAAATAGGGTCTCAGCACAGAGAGTGAGTTAGATAGGAAGTATGGAGCAGTGAGAGCTCAGAGAGGGACAAGACACAGAGGCAAAAAGAGGAATCTGAAACAGACAGAGAGGCAGGTGGGCGGAAGAGTGAGTCAGTTTGAAGCTGAATAGAGCAGTTTGGTCAGAGAAGTTGCAGGAGTCAACCAGAGTCTGCCAAGTCAGAAGAGTCAGTCAAAAACAGTCAGCTGACTCATAGGGTCAGTTTGAACCAGTCAGCTTGGAGCCAGAACAGCAAGTGAGTTGAACCAGAAGAGTCAGAACTCAGCTGGAACTACTTAGAGTGGCTTAGTCAGCAGTAAATCTGGGAGGTTGACTACACTGTATGTTCTAGATTGTACAGAGGCTAAAACCTTCCAGTTCTAGGCTTAAGAGTAGACTTTATGGAGGCCAAAATGGTCCAGGGCTCCAAGACGACAGGAGAATAAATTAGCTGAAAAATAAATGACTTTTGACCTGAATCTATGGCTACAACCTTGAAACTTGAACGTTTGATAAAGCTGTCCATTCCATATCCCTGCTGATATTCTCTATCACCATTAATAACACTTCTATTTCCCAAATTGACCTTGATCATTCTTTCTTATGTGTCACTTACACTTCCCCTCATCCCTGGGTTCTGAATCTTTGTGCTCTTGTCTGCTATATGTGACTTGCTAGTTGGCTATATCCAGCCCTCTTTAAAAAATTGTGGTTGGGTTTTTTTCTGTTTGTTTGTTGTTAGTTTTTGTCTTTTAAAACACATTTTCATTGTTCCTTACACCTGCCTTAAACTCATTCATGAGCACAAACTGGTTGTGAATTATTCCTGCTTAAACCCCCAGAATAATGGGCATTACAGCCTTGTTCTACAAGGTTGGCTGTTCATTGAAATCCTAATGCTAGAGTGCTTTAATAAGAACTTTCTCCCCTTATTTTGTCTTCTGTAGTTTGAACATTTTGGTTGGA
Organism: Cricetomys ansorgei; assembly: GCA_026225945.1. Classification (NCBI taxonomy): domain Eukaryota; kingdom Metazoa; phylum Chordata; class Mammalia; order Rodentia; family Nesomyidae; genus Cricetomys; species Cricetomys ansorgei. Next base: position 9,039,297 of record JAMJFZ010001038.1, read on the forward strand.
TTCAAACTATACAAAGTCTTTATGTTTTTAATTCTCAGTTTTTTATCCATTCTTGTTGAATGCCTTAAATGTAGCTTTCTACTTGGTATTTATTTGTTGATTTATTTTATTAGTTCTCTGAGAGTTCAAAACACAATGTGTTTTGATCATGTATATTCTCTCTATCCAAATTTTCCTAGATCCACCCTCCCTATCCTATTCATTCAAATTTGTGATCTTTTCCTAATCTTTCAACACCTATTTGTGCTGCCCAACTATTCTGAGATGTGTAGTTCTACTGGAGTGTTGTTGACTTACAAGGGTATATATTCTTAAAGAAAACTATCCCTCCCTCTCCCAGGAGCTAAGTTATCCCAATAGCTAAGCAGCTAGGGGTGAGACTTTATGTCTAACTCCGTTTTGCCTTGGTCTTTTGTACTTTCTGTCCTAACTGATGTGAGGTACTATGCAAAGCTTCTCTTCTGTGTTCAGAAATTAATATTTCCTTTTAGTCATCACCACCTCAAGCTCCTACACTCTTTCTTTCCCCTTTTCTGCAATGGATCACTGAGCCCTTGGAGGGATAGTGTATCATGTTTGTTTGCTTTAAGGCTGAATATTCTGAATATCTTATTCCCTATTCCTTGGACAGTTGTAGGTGAATCACCATCTACTGTAAATAGAAGCTTCTCAGATGAGGGTTGAGAGATATATTTATCTACATGTATAATGCTAGTCACTAGGGAATGGTTTAATGCAAAGTCTATCAGCCAGCATAATTATAGTAGGTTTCCCTCTAAAGTCTATTACTTGTCTGGCCACTGGTTCTTAGCCCAGTAATTCCAAATATCAGTTTTATTATGTGAATGGAATTAAATCATTTTATGTTGTAAATCTACTCATGTTTACTTTCATGATGTTCATGCCAGTATTAGACCTATAGAAATGTCTAATAAGACCATCATTAGTGTAGTTTACATGGTTTGTAGCTGGAATAATTGATGGTTATTTTTTTTTAATCCTCCAGTAGCTAGCATAGCAATTCTAGTTCTAGGAAAAGTAACCAGGAGGGATGGAGCTTCCATATCTAAACCAGTTTGATTTCTCCATGTTCTATGATACACCAATGTATGTATTTTCAGCAACTCCTGCACCTAAGGCTCCTCAGGGAACATCATTTAAAAGGGGTCAGAAAGATTGTAAGAGATTATGGACTAAGAAATCTGCTGTGATATTGTGCCTAATAGTGATATTTCACTATGACATGAAAGGTACGCCTGTGAAATTTCAACAACATGGCTGCCTAAACAACAACTGAACAATTCCAAAACCAGCAGACATCTTATGTAGATAAACAAATCATGGAGTTCATCCCTATATGAAGACCCATAAGCAATTAACTACTGATAGGAGAGGTAGAATTAATTTTCACAAGGGATAAGGCCCCTGATTGGTATTCAATTCCATGTGGTCAGTTTTAGAATCATATACACGCATGCAACACTGAATGGACTTGGTAGATTTCATTTATTATATGATTTTTTTATTTAAATGTATATGCAACAGTAATGGTTAAAGAAGACAGGCAGTGAATTTGGGAGAGAATGGGAATGGAAAGCAGAATGAGAGGGGTACCAAGGGATGAGTAGGAGGGGAAATGATTTCAATTAAATATCAGGTGACTGTAGGAGTGTGGATTCACATTTGTGAGACTTAGGCATTCTCCTCCAGTGATACAGATTCTGTTCAGGAGAGTCAGGAAGCCTTGCTGTCATAAAGACACTCAATGGTTCAATGGGAGAGCTCCCATGAGTGTCTTCATGCTGTCAAGTTCTTGCTTTTGAGTTTAAAACTTTATATGCAAAGAGAAGGGAAACTAGTGAGAGGAGCCATGGGGAATAATCAACCACTTGTTGATTGGTTGCTTCTGTTGTCTTTCAAGGAACCAGAATGTCTTCAGCTATTGTTAGCCTCAGTCAGCAAGTAGAAGCCTTCAAAGTTGGGAGCTCATTTTGACTAGTGATGTCTCAATCCTGGTCTCATTTATGCTTCCGTACCAAAATTTCATTCCCAGAGACATGATCCATATAGAATTTCCCATGATTTATTGTAGTTCTTTCATTCCTACTTATTATTCTAATTTATTCTTATTCTCTACTCATTCTGCCAGCAATTGCTTTTTACTTAATCCTAAGAATAAAGCAAAATGAACACAGCATTCTTGGACATTCCTTGTTTTCTTATTGTGTTTCATTTTTATGTTTATCCTGAACGCACTGGTCCAAGTATATCAAAGAACACACATTAAAAAGTACTGTTTGTATTAATTTATCTGGTTTTATTATTTGAATGAATACTTATTAAGACTTCAATTCTATGTATACATTGGCTAAAAAAGTCAACAATATTTAAAAGCCGCTTTTAATGAGTGATGAATTATTCCGTCTTCCCAACTGATGTTGAAATTATGTGATACGTTTTCTCATTTGTGGAAAATCATTGTAACTGTGCCCAGATAGTAAGTATGAACGCTAATTGAAACAGAGCTGAAACTGCCTAGAACATTGGAACTCTATCCTTTCCTTAATCAATTGGAGCCCAATTCACTTTGGAAACAATGTCTATAGGGGTTCATATGTTGAAGATGCACTTGTTTAAGTAGATACATTTAAAGCCCAAGGAAAAAAAAATTTAAAATGCTAAATGTCGCATTTTATTACATGCTATATAAATGTTTTATTTCCAAGTTTGATGCTTAAAATTCTTATGTGACAAGAAAATGACCTTGCTTTTCCTACAATAATTTTTTTCCACAAAGAATTCACTAAGCCCTTCACTGTTGTTTATTGTATTGACATTGCCAGTCCAGTCTAGTCTCCCAAAGAGCCAAAGTAGATGAAAACTTCAAAGTTTTATATTTATATCTTGATTCACTCCGTTTGGATTTATTGCACTGTGACAAATTTATGAGCAGAGCTTTGCCCACTCTGAAGATTCTGATAGTGTTTCATTATGAAATATAAAATACATCTGCAGGATCATACAAACACCCTGTGATTGAGAGCAGCCCTTGCTAGCTATCAAAAAGGCTACATTGTATCACATTGTTGTTAGTTTCTATTTTATACCCTTGATATTTATTTTATATAGTTTCTGACCCATCTCCCTAGAGCTTTTAAATGTTGTCCTATCTGTACACTTTCTGTATCTGTACACTTTCTGAATATTTTCATACTGTTTTGTGGAATAAATTTTGACTTGATTTTAAAATCTGTAGTATATTTATGAATACCTAGCAGTTAATACTCTATAAATGGTATCACTCTTTCACTTCCACTTTCTATTTTTTCTAAAAGTTAAATTTAGTTCAGACTTATTGTGGCTCAGTTTTATGTTGGGGATATATAATGCATTATATTTAATTGAATGAACCACAATGCCACTTTGATATCCTTTGAGCCAGAAAATACAGAGTTCATTGCAGGAACAAATGCTGCACTGTGTAATGTAAAATAAATAGGCTGGAGTAAGCATCAAACATTTAATGATACTGAGAACAGCATCATAATTAGAGGGACATTTAAAGGAAAAAGCCTTACATGATTTGCTTAAATTAACTTTCCTTTGAGAGAGAATAATTCCTTTCTCTGTCCCCTGCTGACTGTTATTTTGCACGTCCCAAAGATGGTCTAAGAAATGGATATAGTATCTTAGCAAAAAACGTTGAGGATGAAGATTCACTTAAGAGGCATTTGTAAAGGAATAGGCCTGTGTGAACCTAGGAAGGTTCTATATTTCATGGGTCTATATGAAGGAATCACATTCAGAGGCCTGTGTATTATGGATGGAATGTGGAAAGAATATTAAAAATGTTGGTGCATACCTTTATTCTCAGTAAAGTAGTGGTAATAAACATCTTTAATCCCAGTATTCAGAAAGCAGTGGTGGTCCACACCTTTAATCCCTAAAACAGTAACAGTGTGGAAGCAGACATAGGAAGCAGAACTGAGGAGTCAGTGTCACACACAAAGTGATGTTTGAGTTGAGTAAGAGTGAAGGACAGGAAACATGACAAATTGGAGGCAGAGTTATAGCAGGCAGTATGAGCCTAGCAGCCTGAAGTAGATAAGCTGAGGGAGAGACACAGGGACACAAAGACACAACAGAACTGGGCAGAAGTCAGTATCAGACAGGAAATATGAGTCAATTTGAGGCCTAGCAGAGCAGGCCTAGTCAGAGAAGATGTGGGATTCAGCCAGACTCCATCAGAGTCAGAAATGTTCAGTCAGAAACAGTCAGTGGATTATAAGATCAAAACTTGGAGAAGAGTTTGAGTCAGAAGAGGAACAGCGAGTGAGTTGAACCAGAAGAGTCAGAGATCAGAAAGAGCTAGTCAGAGTGGCTCAGTCCTGTAGGTTTTGGAGGCTAAAGTTGAAACTGGGCTCCAGGCAACAACTGGTGATTTAATTAGGAAAAGAATAAGCAATGATTTTTTTGTCTAGAATCAATGTCTACATCTGGTGAATCTATATCAACAGATATTTCAAAGATGTGTTTACCTTGAAAACATGAAGACCTTAGTTTGATGCCTATAATCTACATGAAATGCCTGAGGTGGTGGCACAGATTAGTAATCCCAGATCTGTCTGGATGGAGACAGACAGATCTTTGGACTGCACTGTCCAGTCAGTGTAGCCTAAATGGTGAGCTCTAGGCTCCAGAACTTTTCTAAAAGCAAGTTCTGTGAGTCTCCAGGAAGCACATCCAACACTGATTTCTTATCTTGATAATCTACTAACCTTAGTACGCGCTTACCTCTCCCCACTTCTATAGTGTATTAACAATTTATTACAATTTATTAGAACAATTTATCTTTATCCATTTAGGGGGCCCATGGTCCTAAATTAATGTGATACTTTACTATAGGTAACATTAACTTTTGTTGTATTTACATTTCATGTGCAAATTTTCTCATAATAAATCACTACATATCTTGATAAAATATGACGTGTTATTTTCACGATTAAAATATGATGCACATGAGTGTATAATATAATTAATGAATACATGGTTGTCCAATTATTCACAAGCAGAAACCCTCATCTCCTTCTCATAACTTTTTTCTCAGTTGTGGCAAATGATGTTGAATTGATTTTGTAAGTCCTATTTTGTGTTTAGGTCTGGTAGATATATCATGTACTTTTCTATTCTGTGCTTAAACGGAACACCTCTGTATTTCTAATTGTAAATACTATTGTGAAATAACTTCTTTAAAAGTAGACATTATAATTAATATTAGCATACATATCTATAATCCGTGTAAAATATTAAATAATACCTTCACCAATTAAAGTTCTTCAGTGCAATCAATTTGTTCAGCTGCTTCCTGTCACACATTCAACACAATAGCTAATATACTCTGCTCTCTCTGAGTACAAATGTCTAAGAACTGGTATGACATATTATGTCCTTTCCTCTTTTCAGCATTAATCCCACACATAAATTACATTGCCACACATATTTTATTACTTTTGCAACGGACTAGTTCATTTAAGTCAAAAAATAAGTTTCATTTTATATTTCTAAAATGTCTTCCAAAAATATTTGTATGTCAAAAGACTCACTTATAATATTTGAGTTATGATGACTAATATATTTTATTTTATTTTTTTATTTTATTTTATGACCATTGGTCTCAGTATCCTTAAAGATAGGACTCTTGATTTACAAATTAGCAGATAAATTTTCTACCATTCTCTTTTAGTAAATATAATTTTATTTTCTTCTGCTTGTTATCATGATTCAAACTTTGTGAAAAATTAAAGTTATATAAAGAATTTTCCTGGTTTCCTTACATCAGTATGTGTGAGTGGGCTCCAGAATGGAGCACCTTTGTTCATTTTCATATTTAGGAGGACAATAAGACACTGTATTTTTGTCAAACTTTTCATACTCCTTCATTCTCTTTTTTTCTAAAATTTTTCATCTTTTTTGTGTCTTTTATTCTCATATTGTCCTCCATTCAGTTTAGAGAGAGTGAAATGACCAGCTCCCATGAATTTAAGTGAATTACATGAAAGTTGGAAACTGATCATTATGTAATACTTCTCTTCTTTTTGGGATAATTATTTTCCTCTAAGCTTCGGTTTTGACGGTATATATGTGAAGTGGGGTTTTTTTGGGGGGGAGGGTATGATTCTTTTATAACTTTAAATTAACATCCATGTTTTCCCATTTGCTGAATTGTCATGTTGAGCTAACTCAGAACACAGTGAAAACTGCGAAGTGCTCATAAATGCAGGAGTGAATGTGAACTGGATGTGAGTCAATCAGGATAAACCTTACAGTATAGCACAATACCTTCATCTAAATCTAGATGAAATTAACCTACACTACTTGATTTTTTTCATTTTTAAATAGCTTTGGTTCAAAACAAAACTGTAAAATCCTGTATGTATCAATCTTCAAAGATTCCATTGACTTGCAGTCCAATGTAAATCATCATGGACAAAATATTTAATATTAGTACAAGGCTATTAAAGGAGACACGCACTATAAAGATGTCAGAGCAGTGGTTGCTTACATTATAACCGTTTTTTTTTTAACTTAACAAGTTGAACCTGGCACTGTTAAATATTGATGCTGTCATTAAATTGCCACTGCACTTGTATCCTCTATTGCTAACTAGGAAGTGTTTTAATGTAACTAAAGTCCATTTCTTTAATCACTATCCAAATAGAAATGCTTATATATGCATATTGATTGTTTGCAAAACACTTTACTCAATGTGAAGAAATATTCTTTGATAGGTATGCCACATTGCTTATCACTTCTTTCTACTAAGAAAAAATAAATTAAAATATATAAAACAGAACAAAGCAGGAGAGGGGAGGAAATAGGTGAAAGTAGGGAGGGGAAGTAGAGGAAGGGAGTAGTGAAGACAGAAGGGTGAAGGAAGGAGAGAAGCAAGGGGATGGGAAGAAGGAAAGGTCACTCGTGGACATATTGTAAGTCTAGCACAGTACAGTGACTGGATGCAGGTGCAGCCGAACTTGCCCTGGGGTTGTTTTAGAGAATGTTTTTGCTCCATTTTTCTCTGACCTTGTTGTTTTGAATTTTTTTCCCCCTTTGGATACTATAAATATTTTTTTTTTCCCTTACAGAATGGAAAGATATAAATAAAGTCAAAACAAAAACAAAAACAACCAACCAAAAATAACAACAACAAAAAGAAAAGCTAAATAAGACAAAGCCCTAAGGGAGGTAAACTAAACAGGTAGAGTGGAGTTCACTGAATATGCAGTACTGATAGATTCTCGTCCATACCACAGCAACAGTCACACATTATTTGCACCATGAAGCCCTCCTACGATAAAGTTACAAGATATATAAAACCGAATCCCTGGACTAAGTAAAATGTCTGTACTTGTAGTTGAAAGTTTTATTTTTCTCTTCTCCAGTCATTTTGAAGGAATTCAGTATTCATCAACATAATGGTAAAAAACGTATCTTATGTAGGAGCTTCAATTACTTTAAAAAACATTTATGTGCCTGTTTGTCTGTCTGTGTACCATGTGTGTCTGAGTTCACATGAAAGCTGGAAGAGGGTTTTGGATTCTCCAGCACTGGAGTTCCTGGCAGTTATGAGCAGTCACCCTTGGGTGCTGAGGCAAGCATAGGTCCTCCCACATGCCCTTAAGTGCTAAGCCATCACTTGAGCCCCTCAGTTACTTTAAATATTAGTACTCTAAAAATAGTAATGCTACTTGTTTCAAATATCATAGTATATGCAATTGGATTTCAAATGAGAAATCACTGTTTTTCATAAAAGCCTGGTGATTTGGCATATTCTTATGAAGGAAGGTTGTTAAATAGGGAAGACAAAATTAACCTTTCAAAGATAAAATCATCCAATATCTTTTGTTAATATTTTTAAACCTCTACCTGGGTTTTACAAATATAGTGTGTGTGATTGGGGCCCAGGAAACAAAATGCTGACAGTACCGTCCCTGATACTCTGATAGGGTTTTGATTCTAGATATGAGAGAAAGAACAGTCAGAGGTGTACGGAGGAGTCCAGAGCAGAGAGAGAAAGAAGTAGACTAAACAAGGCCAGCAGACTGAGCATGGCCAGAGCTATCTGTGAGAGAAGGGAGAATAATTACAGATAGAGAACAGAGAGAATAGAATAGCAGGAGCAGAGAATAGCGAGAAGGAATAGTAACTAGGGGGAGGGAAGTCATGTGTTGGGAGGAATTTAGGGTAGAGGATGCCGGGAGAAGGGCTAAAATGCTAGACAGACTTTGGAAAGTATAACAAGTACTTACTAGTAGGCACTGAGGAAGCCCAGAGGCTATACCAGTCCTTGATATACTAATGGGCTCCAAAGGCACATGTTAATTGGATAGCTATATATGCCTTTTGCCATAGGTAAGCAAAATGACCCCACTAGGTAGAAGGCAACCAGCTACACAAGTTCCTGAGGAATGCTGGCTTTGACCTAACCTCTGGAAATCCACCTGTAGTCCAGGTTCAGCTAGACCTAGACTCAATTTAGACAAGTCAGTGGGCCTGGCCTTTCTTGGGAGGAGGAGGCCTGGGGGCATGCCTTTTGGATCTGACACATAGAATTTTTCAAAAATGAAGAAAATAAATTATATTTAACTATGGTTTACCACTGAACATTTTACAAATAAGTATATGAAGACAAAAAAAAAAAACAACTCAAAAGTGGAGGTTTACTGTGTGGTCGGTGGAAATATCACAAAAGCCAATATAGAAAAGAAGACCAGTTTTCACTATGAATCTTAGAAGTTGAAAGTATTGAGTCTGATACAATTCAAGTGATTTTTAGTTGTCAGACTATTTGGCTGTAGACAAAATTGCGTGTTAATCCATAAAATAAGACCTGAGTTAGCCCAATGTAGTATTGTCTCTTACCCTCAACATCCTGTCTCATCATTTTATCTAACTGTTGTCAGCCAAACTTAGGCAGTCTGTGGATCCTAAACACAGAAGAAATCCTTCCTCAGACTTTTTAAGTCACAGTGTCTAAGTTTGTTTGTGCGGATGGAGATTTCCAATTCCTACAAAGGCTATGTCAAACATGATTGCTCTCCCTGTACTGCCATTGGCTTTACAAACCAGTTCTCTAAAAAGTTACACTCAAAGCATTGGGAGCATCTACAGAAGCTTAGAATGAGAGTTTCTGCTGTCTTCCTTTGTTGCCAGTATGTTTCCAACCTCATGGATATTCTATAGCCATTCTAATGTAGTGGTAGTTACTGTGTGGTGTTATCTTTCTGCTTACTTTTGGTTCTAGGTATGAACCTCCGAGACTTGTACAAGCAAGGCAACCCTCTACTTCTTAGTTATATCCAGCCATCAGAGTTATTTTAATTGGCATATCTTTAATGACATGCTGTAGACCTTAAGTATCTGTTTTTCACCTCTAAATCTGCTTTGGTGAGGCCAATATAAGGCTTTGTTCTAGTTTCTATGGACATTGTCTCTGCTCTTATTGAATTTTAAGTGTTTTTGTATATATAGAATAGTAGTGTGCTATTAGCTATGTGTTTGGCAAGAATTTTCTGATATTATCTGTCTTTTAATCATTCCTTTTAGGAAAGGGAAAATGATAATGCTAATGAAGTATAGCTTATCAGTTCCTTCATAGAGCAATGGTGCTCTTGGTGTCATTTTAAAAAGTTCATCCCAGAGCCCAGAGGCATCTATATCTTCTCAGTTGCTATCATCTAGAAAATTAACAGTTTTCAGAACTGAACTGATTCTGTGACTTGATTCAATGTTGACTTTTATTACTTTTTTGAAAAGTATCAGGTTTGCATCGAGATTCAGTTTTTACATATGATAATCCTGTTGTTCCAACCCCATTATTCAATATTTGTCTTAACTCAAAGTCACAGCCTTCAATCATTTGTGAAAAACTAGGTGCTTCTTTAATGCAGTCCTCTGGTTCATTCCATGGTTGCCTGTTTTATAACAGCACAGGGACTTGTTACTTATTGTAACTTTATAGTGTTTCTTAAAATCAGGTGTAAATCTTCCAGCTTTCTCTTTTTCAATACTTGGCTTTTTTGGATATTTTAAATTTCTGGATCCACTTTAGAATCAATTTATTCATATAAAAAAATGAGATCATGTTAAATATACAAATGAAATCAAAAGCAACCAACATCTCAGTGTTGACTTTGTATTTTATTCATGAACTAGAAACATCTCTATTTAATGATTTTGTCTATTTTGTAAGGGTTTTACAGCTTTGTTCTTGTTTGGGATCAAGGCAGATTCAGAGCCTGTGGGAGCCAGAGCTCAAGCTTGAAAGCAAGGAACTGGAGGTGGTATGCCTTATGGCCTAGTAAGATTAACTGGAAGACCTTGTGTTGAGATCCAGGTTACCCAGACTATGGAAGCTTCAGCTTGACAAGGTTCCTGGGCATCCGCTATCAGGAACTGGAATTCCTTAACTGCCTTGCTCCTTTCTTATCTTTACTGTACGGTGACATACGTTTTCTCATCAATAATAAGATCTGCATAGCCTAATAGTAATATCCAAATTAATCCCTGAGTTGGCCACTGTGGGCTGGAATGAAACACAGCCATGCTATTCAGAAGTGAATTGTAAACACATCCGGACTTCCAAGTCCTGGAACGTGAGAGCAACTGAGGTTTATTGCAAGTTCATCATAAAGCTATTCCTGGAGTAAATGCTGCTCTTCCCAGGAAGAGATAAGCCTTAATAGATAGAAGCCAGAGAGCTTAGTTAGAAAGTTAGTATACCTGGAAAGACAAGCAGACAATTAGCCCTTCACTAATGAAGAATATAGCAAGCCTGCACTAACTTAAAAGTAAACATTCCCAGGACTTAAAGAGAGAAATAGCCTTTAACCTAGCCAGGCCACCAGATAAGACTAGAAATTTAGAGCTTTAATCCAGAAGAATAATATACATACCAAAGAACTAAAAAACCATAAAATCCTCCCTTGGCACCTTCATGGCACCCTGAACTATCTGTGCAAGGCAAATGGCAATCAGCAGTGACATCCCTACCATCCACTAATTAATCATTGTATCATTTACTCTTTGGTGATAACTGAGTAACTTTGAAGCCTGCAGCTGTAAAGAGGAGAGACGCCTTTTGCATTGGTTCCTGTTTAAGATATGCCTGACACCTGCAACCCTTAAATAAACATTCCTGCAGTGTGCTACTTAAGCTACAGAAAAGTCTTGGTCAGAGGAAGAATGAAGAACAAGAAGAGGAACAAGAGAATGAGACAAGAAGAATGGATGAGAACGAGGACAATGGACATAGAGACAGAGACAGACAGACAGGAGAGACGAGAGGAATGAACTAACTGAGGAGAATAGATTGCAAGGCCTAAAGAGTTGGATTGCTAGCTTAGAGAAACTTTGTTTTATTCCCTTAATGTGCACATTGTTATTTTCTTTGATTTTATTCTTTGCTTTTCTTTATCTTTCTTTAATTTACTATTAAAGACGTGCTCTTGCGTGTCATAATCACCGTAAGATGTATTCTATGTGTCTTATTAAAGAGCATTAAACTTGCCATCTAAGGGTCCCATAGAAGAGTGAGGTACTGCGCTCACTTGCCAGTTTACGTTGTTTATCCTCCTTCGTGGAAGCTGAGGAACCCATCGTGGGAAATAGAGCTGGACTCAGACCCCCACAACCTTGGCTGCCAGTAAGAGCATCTGAAACAAAACATGAAAACTCCAGCAAGAAGGAACCTATGAAAGTCTAACAAACTGCAGCCCATAGAGAGATGATGAATCTATTAGAGAGCTGAAAATAGGAGAGCAGCTTTAGGCAGAGTTCACAGGTATCAAGAACTCAGTTGTAAGAGCAAATGTTATCTGAATATTTTCACAATAGCAATTGGAAACCTAAGGAAACTCCTGGTTTTGAGCTATGTCTTGTGTGCCATTTCAACAGCTCACTATCTACTTCTCTATCTCTGCCATGGGGTTGGAAAGTGGACCTCTTTATCCAATTGCTTTTAGCAGCTAAAGTTTTCTTCCTAGCCAGCTTCAGGTATGACAGATCTTTTCTGATTGGTTAAATTTATCATCTGATTTGCACAGGCTCACTCTACCAGGTACAATGCAGTATTTTTGCCAATCTGGCAACATAGATTGTATGAAAAAGTTGTTTTAAATATAAAAAGAACCCAATTGCAGAACTGATAATGTCACTCATTACAATTTTGCATATGTGTTTTTATAATTGTACCTATACTATTTTTGGTGTGTTATCATAAAAATTATATTATTAATTTCAAATTCCACCTGCTCATTTCTTGTATGGAGGTTATCAACTTAACTTGTATATCAATTGTTAAAATCTGATAATGCTCCTGTTCTGATTAAAGTGTCTATTGCTGTGATAAGTTAGGGAAAGAGTTTATTTAGCTTTATACATCCACAGCACAGTTCATCATTGATTGAAGGAAGTCAGGATAGAAACATGAAAGCAGGAGCTGATGCAGAGTTCATGGAGGAGTGATGCTTACTAGCTTGCTCTATATGGTTTGCTCAGCCTGCTCTTAGAGGACCTAGGACCACCAGCTCAGGGATGGTTCCACCCATAATGGGCTGAGCTCTCCCATGTCAATTACTAATTATTAAAATGTCCAAAAGGCTTTCTAACCATCACAGTTCCCTAAATTAATCTAAATTAATGATTGTTTTCAGAAGTGATTAAGACATAATATATGTCCTATACTTGATGGTATTGCAAAAGATTTTAAGAGATTTTGATCTTTCAGCATGCAATTTTGATTTTGTATTGTATGTTTATTTTCTCATTAAATACATTACATAAAATTTGCACTGCTCTGCTAATACTTTGGATAATTCTAGATATTATAAAGACTGTAAAAATTAAATTTATTAATAGATTGAAGAGCTATAGCATGCTTGAAAAAAATGTTTGCATGAAAGTATCACAGTTGTTTCCTTAACACCCATGAAAAGAACAAGATATGGTCATCTGTACTTGTACTCCCAGAACTGAGGAGATGGGAATTTTCCCTACAGCTTGCCACACCATCTATTTTAGCTAAATAGGTAATTTTGCTGGTTCATGGGAGACCCTGTCTCACACAGTAACGTGGAGAAGTGACTGAAGATGACACCTATGACAACTGCTGTCTGCAGAACATATACTCAAAGGCATACACGTGCCCTAAAGCCACCACACACATAGAGAAAGAAGATATACATTTAAGACTATGAGCAATGAAGAAATGAGGATGTATACAAAGGAAAGCCAGATATACTCGGAGATATGTACATAAACAAGGCTCAGCTATGTGGATCAGAAAAACTTCAGACACTGACAGACCATATGCTCATGAAGAATTGAAATCTGAAAAATGTGAAGTTATTATAAATAGCTTGTAAAATAGTGGCAAATTCATTGGAGAGACCATAATTCCATCACAGTTAATAAATAATAAGATGAAAAATGTAAAAATATCCTTTTGCTTATATAAAGTAGGTGAACTAGTCAAATTGAAATAAAATACAATTTGTGACATGTGTTCACCAAATTTAATTTAAAAACCTCAATACATATATTTTAATTAGCAAATTGACACTCTTGAAATATGTTTGAATATATTCTTTTATACTAATAAAATTTTATCTTGTGATTATTTCCCTTTTTTTTATTTTGCAGTGTCGAGGAAATTAAATCAAGCTCTTGTGTATACCAAGCAAATACTCTACCATTGAGGTATATCCTCAAATTCTCAATGTGTTTTTATATTCCACTTATTTTTCTGAACCTTCATTTTAATTGAGCACTGCATTTTCTTAGTAAGTTTCCTTCATTGTGTCAAACACAATGTACTGAATTAAACTTTGGGTAACATGTTGATAAAAGATTCGTTGGCAGAAAAGTGTTCTATATTGCCATTCATGGATTTCAGACATGTCAGAAGCTTTTGATACTGGCTTATAATCTTTGTACATGTTTCTCAAATTTTTCTCTCCCCTCATTTGGGGCAGAATGGAAAGAAATGTATTCATATTGCAAGTTTACCTTTATGCCTGTGGAGTTACATGCATTCATTACCAACCTCAGTTAAGCTCTGATACCACCCCTCCAGATGAAAGTGGTTTCTTTGGAGGAGCCTATGAAGGGAAAATTATTTTGATGTTTATCACATCATTATTAACTATAGCTGTAGACACCACACACTGGAAATGTTCATTATGGAGCTTCTGCTGCATGGCAAATATTCTTAAGGATACATGAGTTCCAGTATTCACTATACCTGTCTTTTTAAATATTGAGGATGGTGAATTTTTGTCTTGTCTTATCTAAAAAGAGGTGATAACAATTCAGTCTGTTCGGCTTTTTCCTTAATTTCCAGGTAGGACATCAACTTTCTAGCTCTTTCCACGGGAACCAGAAGCCAGAAATCTGTTTGTATTTGTAAGATCCATTTTCTTTCAGGGCATGTCCACACCCTGGCACTGGGTTCAAGTTCAAATCAGTAATAACGACCTATCTGAAAAGTCAACAGCCATGAGTACATTTCAGAGGAAATATGAATATAATAATGTAGAATATAAATACATAAAATTTAATGTTAGGCTTTGCAATTCTAAAATAACAAAACTGTGTGATATTTCTGAAAATTTCTGAAGCTATGAATAAAGGCAGTCTTGTAGCATGAGAAATATGCAGCAAATGTCAAGCATATAATTAAATTAATATAATTAAAATGTAATGTATAATTAAAAATGTAAGTCTCCATTTGAAAAGTTTTAGTGATATCAAATTATAGCAGAATAAAACATTGTAACTTGCCCATAAGTAAACCAATAACATAGACATAGACATATAAAATACTATTACTGAAAAAAGTTACAACTTCTAATTATATTAAAAATGCTGATGAGGAGACCTGTGAGAAAAGGACAAATGTCAAAGTTACATATATTGTGTCTGACTAGGACATGAAGTTACTAACCTGATGATATTAGTAATATGCATCATAATAACAAAAATAACTGATCATGAGAATGAAGAAAGTGGTGAGTATACATTTATGGAAGGATAACAGGAAATTTTTATATCACACTTTATAAAAAGACACTTTTGTATAAAGAAGGTAAATACAATGTGTAGACAAACATAAAAATGGAAATTACTGAAAAAGTTGGAAGCAGCCACCTTTCTACAGAGAAAATAAAAGCCTCCATAGACAGTCAACTCTGAGAATGAATTGCCTTTTTCCAATTATATGTTTATCTGTGTAAATATTGGAATAAATAAATGTAAAACTGACTTTGCTTTCTAGAACCAACTTACTAAGAGCTTGGAAGTTCCAACTGCATCTTCAGCTAAACAAACTAAAAATCAATAATTTCTCTTAGCTCCTTCAGAAACTGGAGGTCACAGAAAAACTGCCCAGAGTGGAATGTTCTTGTTAAGAATAGCTTTGCCTCAAGGGAAACTCTTTCACCAGCGCCTCACCAACTCAAGCTTTCTCAGGAACTAAGGAACATTGGGGACATAAAATACCCTATTTTAGTGCATGTAGGCTCCCCTGCTGCCAATGCAGTATTGGACACTGTTCTGTAATGATGAGATCCCTAAGACAGAAGTTCACTGAAACACAAACAAAATTTAATTTAACAATAAATTTAAAGACACAAAACCACAGTGAAGGATCCATACATATGACAGATAAGGGAATGAATAGACAATCCCAGTCCTATATAACCAGATAAATACAAGTAGGAAAACAGTACCATCCTACATTTATTACACCGTTTAAAATACAGAAGACAAAGAAAACAACAAACCTGAGAAATATATAAAGCAACTAGAACCCCATTTGTTCATGAAAGGACAGGATGGTACAGAAACATTGAAGTAATATTTACTGAGGTGCTTTTTTTGTTTCCTTTGCAAAACTGAAAGTAAACTTACCATGTGATCCAAAGCCTTGGTTGTTTTCAAAAGAATATGAAAACACAGAAAAATCTGCAAGTAGAGTAATATATCCACATAATTGGTAGTTGCCAAAAGAAACAATCAAGATATACTTCAGGGAGTGAATAATATGTGGAGTATGATACATCAGAAGGCAGATTATTATTTACCATGGAAGACAAATGAGCTATCAAGTGATGGAAAGACATGGAGAAAACCCTGGATGCATATTACTAAGTGAAATAAGAGAATCTGCAAAAGCTATGCCACATATGGTTCCATGTATACGATGATCATGGGGAGAATATTAGGACAGAGACAACTTTAAAAAGTGGTTGGAGGAATTGGTTTATGAGTACACAATGGTGAAGGAAAGCACTGAGAATTTTAATGATTATCAGTTAAGATTTTCAGTGAAATCAGATGAATGTATACACACAAACACCTACACACACACACACACACACACACACACACACACACACACACACACACACACACATGCTTATATCCCAATATAAACCCTAAGTCGTACTATGGGAGAACCCCAATGGGTTCTGTGGACTTGGGTTAGGTTTGATTCATCAGTGTACTTTCTACAGATGCATAAAATGAACAAAAGCATTGCTTTGTTGTGTGATGTTCATAATGATAGAGGCTTTACATATGCGCAGAGAAGGTATTTGAAGGCATTTTGGCATCTTCCTCTCAGCAGAATATGCTTAGAATATAAAATGGGGATGAATGTAAAATTTTACAATACCAATAAGTGTATCACGGGAGTTAGCAAGCTGTGTCTATAGATGATCAAATATTAAACAGATCAGGATTTGTGAGTCAGTCTCTGGCATACCTATTCAGTTCTACCATCAAAAGATGTGTTTTCTTTGATAAGTAATGTTGTATTGGAACACAAAAGATGCAAGATATGTTGATTTTAGTATAAATGATCTTCATAGGAACAAAGCTCATCAGTGTTAAGGGGTCATTGTATGAAGTACTCAATTCTCCATCAATATAAGACAAACCTTGATGATTTTTCACCAAACGCCAACCTTTGAAAATGCATGAAGTAAATTAATAGCACTACAAGGGAAAAGAGACAAATCCACTGACATTTGTGGACTTCAATAACTCTCAGTAATTGGCAGGCTGAACATGAAGAAAATAGGATAAAGTTTGTTTGAACAGCATAATCAATCAAGAGGCCCAATTGATAGCATAGACTGTTTCACCTAGTAACAGCTGAATGTACATTATGCTTAGCTTGCAATGCAACATTCACTAATATAGGCCCCATGTGTGTCATAAAACATACCCAAGCAGGTCGAAGAAATAGAAATCATCAAAAATGTGTTTTTGGACCACTGTCAAATTAAATTAGATCACTAGAGAAGAGCTAGCATGACATTCCTCAAACATATGGATATTAGGTTTTAAACTCCTAAATCAAAGAAATCACAAGAGGAATTACAAATTAATTGGAGGCAAATAAAAATGCATATTTAACACATTGGTATTTGTGAGATGTAGTGAAATCACACCTTAGAGGGAGACGTAGAATGTCTCCTTTCTATATTAGAAAAGAAAAAAAATCAATGTTGGTGATCTAAACTTCCACCTTAGGAATCTAGAAAGAAAGAAGTGCAAGTAGTATGTTTTGGGCAGAAATCCATGAAGTTGAAAATATGGAATCAATAGTGTCAGAGATAAAAGAAACTGGTTTTCTTAAAAGGTGAATGTAAATAAATTTGGTATTTCTAAAGTGAAGCTAGTGAAGAGAAAAAAAAAAAGAACATGAAAATTACAGTTAGCAGAATAGAAGGAAGACTTGACAGCTCTGAATCCAGAATTTCTACTCAAATAATGAAGTAGCATTATATTCAATTGATTGCCCATGAATTTAGAAGTGCCATGAAATGGAATAATTATTTGCCAGAGATGGACTTATGCAATCCAACAAGAATAAATAGGTAAATCAAACATTTGTATATGTATTAAAAAAGTAAAACCAAGGATTAATAATTTTCTGAAATTGGAAGTATCAACACTGGGAAGATTTGTTATTGGATTATATGAAACAGGGAAAAATTACTTCATCCTTCTATAACTTCATCCAGAAAATATATTTTAAAAGAAGAGAATCCTGTGAGTATATTCCATGAGGCCAATCATATCTTAAAAATACTGCACTAATGATGAAAATAAGCTAAAAGTATTATAAGAAAGGAAAGTGTAGATTAAGATCAAGTATGCACGTATTCACAAATAATGGAAAATTCTAAAATACTTAATGATATATTGTAGAAAGAATCATGTATTACAATAGTG
Source organism: Cricetomys ansorgei (assembly GCA_026225945.1). NCBI lineage: Eukaryota > Metazoa > Chordata > Mammalia > Rodentia > Nesomyidae > Cricetomys > Cricetomys ansorgei. The sequence goes on from JAMJFZ010001038.1 coordinate 9,057,597, forward strand.
TGATAAACTCCAGCCTGTTTAACATTTGAATATCAATTGATGTAATCAACAAGGTAAAGGAAAAAATGTGTAATTATTTCAATAGTTAAAAAAAGAATCCATCTAACTTCAAATAGAACTAGTCATAAAAATAAGAATAGATGAATAAGAAAATCATCTTGATGGAGATGTATAACAAAAACATTCAAAATGTACAATTAATGATGGATTTTGCAGTGGGACTGAAGGGTTTGTTTTACAATCGGAAACAAATAACATATTCTCTCAATACCTCTTTGCACCAGGATTCCCAAGTAAAATTACAATAGGAAAAAAGAAAACAGTAGCTAAAGAAGCTACTAAGTAATAATGACAGTCTTTTTAACTAATGAAGAATTATACAAAATTTGAATGGCATACTGTTAGCATGCAAGTTCCATCATTGCCCTGAGCACAAATAGATATGCGTAAGGGTAATATATACAAAATAAACAAAAGTTCAAACCTTGATAAAATACAATTCTCAATTAGTAGAAATTTCTTCAATCTTAGGAAATCTTGGTACTATGACAGGCCTATTCTTTCCAACTTTTTCTACATATTTAATGCAGCCATTATAAAATTGTAGCTAGTTTCATTGTGGGCACCTAGAAACTGAATCTGAAGTGCATATGGGAATGTGATGATTAAAAAAAAAACATTCCTTGATGTCCTGCACTAATGAGTGAAAACGCATCCCATGCCACACTAAACAAAACTGTGTGCTGTGGAACAGAACTGGCAAATAAATCAATGGGTTACACCAGAGTTCCCAGGAAAAGAACCACACAAACATGGGCTATTGATATTGGCCCTGGGGTGTTGGCTAGCTTTGCAGTACCAGGCAGGGTTTCCCTCCTGTTAAGTTGGCCTTAAATCCAATCAGTGGTTATCTGGTTATCACCAGCATGTGAGTGCCAGTTTTGAACCTTTAAAAAAATCTTCTCATACTGGATATTGTTGAGGTATATAGGAGTTGTAGCCAGGGAGAGCTATTAATCATGCACCCCTCCCTGCAACCCATCTCACCTCTCTTGCCAGCTTGCATATTATTTTCTGGTATCATGGATGCTAGATTGCAGGAAAGAGGATTTCAGGCTAGATCCAGCTCAAATCAACTGACTCCTGTATCATAAGTGTCTTCAGTAACAGTGGCTTAACTTCAACCTCTGAGAGGCATATATTTACACTTATATGCATTAAATAATTATTGTTATTAAATATACAATAATGTATAAAATATAAGATTCCTTGAAGCTTTATCAAACATTTATTTATTCCTCCTCCTACTGATTATTATCCTTCCCTTTTCTCCAGTTAGAGCCCTCTCCCAGTTTGTCTTTTGCTATTTTAAATGAGATTGTTCCCATGAATTCTTTTTCAGTGTGTTTGATGGCATATTCTAATGCTGCTGATTTTTATATATCGATTTGGTGTTCTACCAATTTAAAGAAATTGTTGTGTTTCTATAAGTTTTCTGTTGGAACTTTTATGGTATCTAATATATAATTTTGTATCACGTGAAAATAGGGATATTTTGACTTCTTTTCCAATGTGTTGTATTCTTTTAATTTACTTCTCTGGATTTATTGCTGCAGATAGTTCCTCCAGAACTGGATGGAAAAGCAATGGATATTGTGGGCAGACCTGTCTCCTTCATGATTATAAGGGAATTCTTTTGAAATTATTTTCCATGTAAGGCTGAAGGTGTGCCATATGAAATCTTTATTATGTAGAGGTTTTTCCCTTCACTCTTATTCTCTCTAGGGCCTTTATTCTGAAAGCATATTGGATTTTGTCAAAAAATTCATAACCTATTGTTATTATCATTTAATTTTATGTCTATTTTGTTTATTGACCTGCATATGTTGAACTAACCATATTCTTCTAGGAAAATGCCAATTTAATTGTGGTGAATATTACTGTTCATATGTTCTTGCATTGACTTGCTGGTATTTAACTATGGGTTTTTGCATCTATGTTCATCATGGACACTATTCTGTACTTTGGGGGTTTTAGTTGCTGTTCTTGTTGTGTATGTTGTTGTACTTATGTCATTACTCAGTTTGGAGTAATACTGGCTTCATGGAACAAGTTTGGGGATGAGTCTTCTTGTAGAAATCCAATCATGTTAGGTGACAAATGTAGTCAAAAATGTCAGATCTAGATGTTGATTCAAGGCAGAGGACAGTTTATTCATTTACCTAATTTAATCAATGGTCCTAGTCCTGGAGCCCTAGAACATTTCTACCTCCATACAATCTAGTCTTCAAGATGTTAGCTCTGACCTAGAAAACTTCAGTCTCAGCCTCTGTACAATCTAATCAACCTCAAAGGCTAACTGCTGACTGAACCACTCTGACTACCTTCTTCTGAACTTTGACACTTATGGTTCAACTCATTTGCTGTTCTAGCTCAAACTCTTTCTAAGCTGACTAGTACAAAGTGACCTTCTGAGCCAGCTGACTGTTACTTACTGAACTCTTCTGACCTGCTCTGCTGGATTCAAACGGACTCACTCTTCTCATCTGATACTGATACTTCTTCTGCCTTATTCTCTGTCTGACTCTGTATCTCTCTTCAGTCAGACTGCTTCATTATTTCTGTGTCTTGTCCACATATTGCCTACTTCATACTGCTTGCTGCTCCAGTCAACCTCCCTTCCTTTATCTATGATTCTCTACTTCATACTACCTCTGTAACTGACTCCTTGTCAGACTCCACTGCCTTTCCTCTGTCTGCCTCTCTAAGTGACTCTCTTCAAGATGGGAACCTGCTTTTTTATTGTGACAGTTGGGCATGTCTGGGAGCTCACTCACTCTGGGAGCTCTTCTGCTGATTTGTCACTTTGCCTGCCCTTCACTCTGACTCATCTCAGAAGTCACTTCCTGTCTGAAACTGACTCCTTCTGAGCTCTGCTTCCTATCTCCCAAGTGCTGGGATTAAAGATGTGCACCATCATTGCCTTCTGAATACTGGGATTAAAGGTGTGTGCTACCACTGCTTTTTGAATACTGGGATTAAATGAGTACCAACATTCTTTCTTGGCAGCCATGCTGATGGATTGAAAGATCAAATATTACTCTACACCTTCTGTTTCTATTTCATTTTCAAAAAATTCAGAAAGATTGATTTTAGTTCTTCTGTGAAAGTCTGGTAGAATTCTGCTGTGAATGCATGTGTACCTGGACATTTTACTCAGAAGACCTTTTACTACTGTTTCAGTCTCTGTTTTTTGTTATTAGTCTGTTTAAATTTGGTTTATCTTGGATATGTTGAATGAATCTAGAAATTTACTCATTTTTCTATATTTTCCAACTTGACAGAGTAGAAGTTTTCTACATAATTCCTTATAATACTATGGATTTCTTTTGTGTCTGTTGGATAAGCCTTAAATCACATTGTAAGCTCAAAGAAGCCAGTCGTGAAATTCTAACCTGACTGACTCCAATTTTATGACAATACAGAATTGAACTCCATGAAGACAGCAGAATAATCTGAGGTCATTGTCCAAATATGGAAGCCATGGACCCATAATGTGTAATAGGTAAATGATATCTGACATTATGGTTTGCAGAAACACGGAGTCCTATTGAACAAATGTGGAACACTTCCTTTAAACTGTGAACTTCATAGTGATAATTATCTACATTGGCAATTCAGTAACCAAGATGTACTACATTAATTCAGTAAAGGATAATTATGTACTGTTTGGAATGATGCATGTATATATAAATTAGTTGCAGAAATTAAAAAAAAATTAACAGCCTAAAAATTTATTGGGTGCATTTTTTTTCAAGAAATTGAAAATGTTTATGGCATAACAGTTGAAAGTTAAATTTATGAAAATCAAAATCATACTCCCCAATATATTATCAAGACAAAATGAAAAATTACTAAGATAGTATAAAATCATCAAAATAATGGAATTTAGAGTGATATTTATATATATGTTTATTTAAATTTTGTTACTTTGAACAAAGATTTTGAAAATAATTACATAAAATTGATATTTTGAAAAAATACAATTTGAAAGACCCTCTAGATTTTTGTCTGACTAGTCTGAAAGTAAGATATTAAAAATAAATTTATACTTGTTCATATGTCATGAAAAATATAATAGAACCTTTGATAATATTCTGAATTATATTATTTAAAATTGCTTAAAATTTTTATCTTAGAAAAAATTCCAGGTCACTTATAGAATATTATGGAGGAAAATAAAATTATTATTTAGTTCGGTTAACAGGCAGGGTTAAGAGATACAAGTGTCGATTTTAGAAAAAAAAATACTTTTTCAGGGCTTGTGATGAATAAATGAAAATATTCATTTAAAATAATAGTTAAACATCCAGGTAGATGTAGACATGACAAGAACGTATTTTTGGACAATAGAATAATTACCTCAACAAAGAGATTGAAAGTTACAAGGATTCTTTTTTTTTTTTTTTTAGTAAATATAGTTTATAAAAAAGAACCGTGAACAAAAATCAAAGACTTCTGAATCATGTGATTGATTGGAGATGAAAGAGAATCAAAGAAATGAAAGACAAGCATTACGCTGAGACCTAAGGGGCTGGGCATGACCTGGGGAATAGTCAGAATGGCTATGTAGTGCAATCTGAGTGGCTGTGTTGAAGACAGGGGAGGAAAGAAAAAGGCTGAAATTGCATTCTTGAGTACATGTGTAAAACTGATTTTCTCTGCCCACTTCTTGTGGACTCACCCATTTATTAATCTCTGTTTCCTTATGTGCATAGTTTTCATCAAGAGGGGTACTGCATTCCAATGTGTTTTGCATTTTAACAATGTCCCTGACAACATTGACACACTTTGAGTGTCAGGCTCCCCAGAATTAAGTCTTACTATTCCAGATCTCCCTGTGTACTTTCCAATTAGAAACATGTCTGTCAGCTTTCCATGCTTATCTATATTTCTATTCTTTTAAGAGAGAAAATATGCCTTAAGATTAATTCAAGATTCTAAAATTCAGAGTAGAATTTGAGACATTTAATGACAAGATTTGCTTTGTTTCTCATTTTAAGTGATCTATCAGACAGCATCCAGGCTCTATTTTGTAAGTCTAATAGAAATTTATATCTGCTATTATAAATTTCACGAATTATAAGTATATGCATTGTTGATCTGATTTAGGTGTTTCAAATTCAAGATACCATTACTGAAGGAAAAATAGGGCCTCATATATAGCATCACAATTTTAAAATATATAAAATAAAACGCCATGCTTAGGTGGCATTAAGCTTTTGGCTGATCCAAATGCCAGATCTCAGGACTTTCCCTTCTACAAATGAACTTCTTTTAGCTGCCTTACCTAAAAATAAGTAGGAATCACCTGTCACCTTTCCCTTCTAATGAGATTTAGAAACCATCTGGGAGCAGCTATCTTTGTACCCTAAGGAATCAAATGCTGTCATCCGGCACTAAATTACACCCATACTCCTGAACTTAGAAAGTTAAAAAAAAAAAAAAAAAAAAAAACAACTCTTGTCGCTGTCTATCCACTTTTTATTTATTACAGGATACTTTCCAATATAGTGGTTGGGTTGAATGATAAATAGAAGCTGTTGTTTATTTTTGTTTTTTTTTTGACTTTATCAGATATTCATAATTCCAACTAAGTTGTTTCATTATAACCCTTTTAATAGATAGATTGATTCATCCAGAAGATACTGAGTTCTGAAAACTAAAATGGCCATATACTTTGAGTTCTCTTTATATTGGTTATGCTGGCTTATGATGTAAAATTTGATTAAATATAATAGTTATGTTTTGTAAAAGAGTGACAGTGTGTCTGTTTGGACAGATGGATGGAAAGACAGCAATGAGACCATCTCGTTCTAATTCCAAACATCCATGATATACCATAGAACCTGGAATGCACCATACCAAGCACAGGGATCAACACACCAATTTCTATGCCTCTGAGGTAAACTGTATTCACATGGATAATATTTTCTTGTAAAGCCCCAAAAATACATACATTGAGCCTCGTATTTTAAACAGGCATTGGTATGAATAAAGTGGATACCAAAGTTTCTTTTATAATGTTTCTCTAAGAACTACTTGCTTTCTAAATGATATCTCACAAATTTGCTTCCTGAAAAATGAATAATAGTTCCAGTCATTTACATCAAAATTTCCACACATTTCACCTAACAACTTGTAGGTCATCTAGAGTCAACGTTTATCAGTTACAGTGAAGTTAACTTCATAATTTTGAGAGTTTCTTTCTGAAGTTTGTTAAAGTTATCCATTTAAACAAATACAATTTATAAATGTTGAATATTCACACACTAATTAATATTTCTTCTTCCTTGTAGAATGGACTGAAAATCAGTAAGAGAAGATTAAATGCATGAGAAAAATTCACAGTCCTAGTGGAACAATGGCAGGAAACAAAAGTAAGTACAAAATTTTTATTTTTCTCACATTCTAAAATAAAAATTTAAAAGATGTGATGGAAATAAGCACTTAGCTTTTAAACTTTTAAGCTTTAGGTAAAAAAAAAAAATCTTAACAATGATCAATCATTCACTCTGAAATAAATAAGATAATGCCCAGAAAAATAATAGTTGATATCTATCAAATATGGCATAAAGGGCTTAAAATTATTCTTGTGTTTATTAAATAATTAAATAGGCAGCAAACTATATGTGATTATAATTTGTGAATACACATTTGGCAGAAAGTTGCATGAACATTTTGCTTGGAATACCCTGTTTATGTGTCTTACAATGTTCTGCGTGTTTTACTAGCTTCAGGAGATTGATTTATCCTGGTGTCCACAATACAGAAGGCAACTTTAGTGTTATGAGCACACAGAGGGAAATGTGAATTAACAACAATACACCAGGTTAAACAATGTGCAGCATATTCAACTGAACCATCACTGTTGCTGGGTTTTAACAACCATTGATATAGTCAATATCATATGCCTCGGGGCACTTATCAGTGCTTTTCTTAAGCTAACAAGAACGGAAAGGAACTGATGGTTACATGTTAACTTGACTACTCTAGCTAAGTATATAATGATTTCTGGTGGGATAAGTTTATGCTAAAACTTGTGCTAGGTAATTATAAGTCAAAATGTCTCTGGGCAAAAGTAATTCTTTTCAGAGTCACAGGGCTGCTGAGTCAGGTTTTGAGTCTATTAAAAAGACTCACTGTTTTATGCTAGGTGTCCTAATTCCTGTCTGTTTTATTTGTACCTTTCTCATCATATTCATTCAGTCACATTTGTTCCCGTTTGTTTATGTTTTCCACATAAAGCTTTTGTGGATTTATTGACTAGGAGTATTTAGGAAGAATTTTTGAAGGAAATACAAAGCATTGTCTTGAACTAAACAAAAATAAGAAGTAAGAACCTATAGAGGAATAGTCCTGTATGAAAGCTAATGTCTACCTTCCAGGCTATATTCAGAGATCTATGTGGTGTGGATGGAATGTAGACACACCTTTCATCCAGTGTTCAGAAAGCGGTAGAAGCAAACACCCTTAATCTCAGTATTCAGAAGGCAATGATGATCTATTCCTTTAATCCATAGGGGGGTGGGGAGGAAAAACAGTGGAAGCAGACTCAGGAAGTGACAGCTGAGATGAATTAGAGTGAATGTCAGACCATCTTGTACTCTGCTGTGGTGTCTCACCAAGGACAACAAGGAAGTATATTAAGCACTGCAAACTCTGCCAGACCTCAGCAAAGGGAACCACCATCATAGCAGGCACCATATCTGACAGTGGAACCCTGAGTCTCTCTTCTTAGAGATTTGTATTGATACCTAAACTCCTCAAGTATTTTGTTGTTACTTGCTGTGCCATAAAGCAATGAGTAAGTGCAGTTCATGAGGAAAAAAAAAAATTTTACATAAAGCCAACACCTGCAAACAGTACAAAATATCAAGGGCCTAGGCACCCACTTACCTAACAGTACACAATACAACCATTTCAAACATAAATGGAAATAAACTTTTACAACATTTCTTCCAGCTGTATAAGTCAATCAAAACAAATTCTTTATTTCTACAACACAATGTAACACTACACTAGCAAAACTATTTACAGGAGGAACAGTCAGGAGAGTTGCTAATGCACAGGACCAAATGAAACCAAACATTTATCAAGCTTTTCACAATGTCTTTGGAGAGCAGAAAAGCATTATCAATGTCCAATTGTCTTGAATTCACTCATGATCTTCCTGGCTCCTCCAAAGTGTTTAGGTTCTTGTTCTTCCTTGTTTCTATGTTGGATTAGCTAGCAAGATGTCTTGCCCTTCTTTACCTTCTGACTATCATGTTGGGCACGATTTGTAGTAGTATGTTACTGTGGCAGCTCAACAAGGAGGTGCAGAGGCATAATCATAGGTGCAAATGCTTCCAGATCTCAGCAGAGGGAACCACCATCCTGGCCAGCACCATATAGGACAGTAGAACCTGAGAGTCTGAGTTTAGATGTTTTTATTTATCCAGAACTCCTCAGGTGTTCTACCGATAGCATTTGCAGATCATTAGCAAAACTAATAACACCTGGGTGACTCTTATCAGTACTAAGTTCTGCTACCAGCATGAGATACAACCTTAGCCAGTTCTGGAAGACAGCTTCTGTGTACTGACTCTAAAGAAACACTTTCTAGATTTTAAGATAGATTCTGGTTTGCAAGAAAAATAACTGGCCAATGTCCAATTATCTGGAATTCAGTAATGATTTTCTGGGCTCCTCCAAAGGGCTTGGATCATTTGAGCTCTGACCTTTGCAGCACACACAGATTGTCCTCCAGGCTCCAGCTGCCTCCGCTCTACTGCTGCTGCTGCTCTTAGTAGTCATCCCATGGTACTGGCAATTAAAAATCTCCCCACATAAATCCAACACATGCAGACAATACAACATGCCAAGATCTAGGCAGCCCCTCACCCAACTGTGCACAAAACAATTATTTTATACATAACTAAAAATAAATGTCCACAACAGCAGTCAAAGTGAGTAGTCAGAGGAAATGTTAGTAGAGTAAGGAAATGCCTAACTCTCACAAAGAAAACGTGGGCTCTCAGCTCAGTAAAAACCAGTTACATAGGAGTTGAAGGATGAGTTAACAGAAGCAGACAGAGGAGTGAGTCAGTGACTGAAGAGTCAGTTTAGAATCAGTCAGAGTCAGTCAGTTCAGGAGCAGAGAGAAGAGTCAATCAATTGGGAAGCAGTTGAAGAATCAGTTGGAGTAGTCAGTAAGAGCAGGAGTTGAGAAGAGGCTGAAGGTTCAGTTAACCAGAAGCAGACATAACAAATCAGTTGAAGAGTCAGTTGAAAGAATCAGTTGAGGAACATAACAGAGTAAGCTGAAGCAGTCAGTTACAGAGTCAGGATGGAGCAGAGAGAATTCAGGGAGAGACAGAGACACAGCAGAGCTCAACAGAAGAAGCCCGGAACAGAGATTCTACATCTGGGTGAATCTACATCTAAATCAAAATTCACATCAACTTCTACAGAAACAAGCACAGAGCTGCAGATCAAGGAACATCATATAGATGAACCACCTCAATAATTCCTTTGTCCACTGAATCTCTTGGTTTATTTTTTTTAATAACATACTGTTTTTGTCTTCTGCATTTTATTATCTTCAATTCTTTAATTCTGTTTTTGGCATTTGAAACCATTAGAGTTTTATGGCATTCTGACAACCAGTCAAAAGTCATATTAACTACTGTGACATCTGTACTTCTCAGTATAAGGATAGATTGGTATGAATATGTGAAGTGGCCTCTTTGATTCACTGCTAATAATTTCACGTTGATGAAGAGAAAGCAGTAATGTGCAACATGCTGACCAGGCCAATTTTAATGTGTTAAGTATACTGAATATCATAGGAGATTATTCGACACAAAGGGGAGATACCAAAAGCCATATCTGAACTTACAGAGACAAATGATATGCCAAGCTATTTGAAAATTTGAATGATTATTTTGGTTTTTGTATTTGATTAATTCTTTTATGACAATTTTAGTTTAATATTCACTAAATGCCCTATTGACCACTTGGAATACCCATATACAATTTAGAAATACTGACATAGTATCTGATGCAATTTTCACTTTACTAACAAGGAATGAGTATTTTCTCTGACTTAGGCAGTGGTGAGTACTATAGGTATCCCATAAGGGGAAATTAAGATGAATATAAAAATAACTACACTTGAAGTTGATACTGTTAATTGCTGTAATTTATATTCTGATAGTGAACTTGATACTAAGGGAAAAAATGTTCTTGGCATTGAGGAAGTTATTTCTGAAATTAAATGAAATTTTTCATAATGTTAGAATTAGCTAAATATATTACATGCAAATGATAGAAGAGTTATCATTTCATAATTATTACATGAATAATATTTATAGACATGAACAATATTTGCATTTCATATAAGGCATATTTACATAATATCACTTTGATAACCTGTTCATTAGTTCAAATTGTTTTGATGCTACTATTTGATAATTACTGTATTAGGAAAAAAGAATATCAGAACAAATTTAGCATTGATAGCATTAGCTTTTAAGAAGGCTAGTGGGGAAAATTAGGAGATTTGAAATAACTGAATACTAAGAATGTATGAAAATCGGTAGACACCATGGAGGACAAATACTACTGGTATTTAACCTGAGCAAAACTCAAAAGGTCTTCCTGAAAAGTGTTTCCTAGTCAGAAGCTGGTGATTAGCTGTATCTGTGAGGAGAGAGTTTCTCAGATAGGAAAACAGTGTGTTTGTAGAAACAGATTCCAGAGAGAAGAACTTTTGTTCCAGAAAAAAATGCCACGGAGGAGTCAACACTGTTAGAAGCAAGCTTCATTTTCTAGTTTCTCCACAGCTGTGACAGAGGTAGAGAACAGCTGTTTGATGAAATGGGTGACTGAAAGAATGCTCCAGTAAGTGTTCACTCTGTGTCAGACAATGACTTGGGGAGTTTCGGGGATGATGAGTCTCTGAACGGAAGGTAAGAATGCAAGTCAGTGCTGCTACACACTCATGAGCAGCATCGTGATTCAGGCAGAGAAAGAGAAGAATCTGGTTCAGAAAGCCAGGAATCCCGGCATGGCATTTCTGTATCCTTGAGCCCCTGTGTCCTCCCCTCCTCCCTGACTCCGTGGGAGTCTACATAGTTAATTTAGGCAAGTACCTTCACAAAATGCAGTGCGGTATGGATGTGATACACATAGAAACTGTGTATATGTGTATCACATATACATATGGGAGTTGTCTGTGGGTTCCTGCAGGCGCTGGACCACAGCAGTGGTGGGAACCAGGAGAAATCTTAAGTTCTTGCAGTTTGTGTGCTTCTCTGCTGCCCCAACAGGCTACTCAATCTCCATATTTGCAAAGTGGGAGACATTTGCAGGATGTGGACATATTTAAAGTCCAGGGGCTGGATAAGTTGTGTGGGTGGAGAGGGGAGCTGAGCCTGGAGGGACTCTGGGAGCAGAGTCCTTTCGTTTCCTTATACTGTTTATTGGCAGAGCCTGCTGCACTCATTATCTTGGCTCACGTCTGTGAACAAGGCAGGCAGGACTCTGCCTGACTACAGCACTGTCTGGTTCTGAAAAGGAACATGTTTCACCTGCACGGGGTGACCTTCACACCACAGTCCTGGGAAAGACACGAGCGTCTATCTCTACAGCATAGAGGAAGTTTGTTCTTTGGTACTTGTACTCTGCTCATTTTAGTTTTGAATTGTGTAATTGTGTTTTCTGTCACTAGCTAGACTTTATACTCTTCCCCCTTTTGTTTTGCTTTTCTCTCTCTCTCTCTCTCTCTCTCTCTCTCTCTCTCTCTCTCACTCATCATCATCATCATCATTTTACAAATAGTTATAACTGGTCATATTAACTCATGACCAGTTTACCCCTCCTCACAATAGACCCTATTCTTTTCTATTATCACTAGCTGCGTTTTGAACCTGTATTGTTTTCTATCCGTGCATTTACTGTGTTTTGTTTTTTATAGACACTACTTTGGGTTACTGTTGGAGTCATACTGATAACTGAAATCTCAGTAGAAGGCTGCTCATTAAGAGTACCCACATAGGGCCCTGCTTCCGGCTGCTGGCAGGATCACCAGATGCCCACAGTTGTCTTGAGGAAGATGGGATTTCCTGGTGCCTGTGGAAAGGTCCTGGTGCCTACCTACAGGGGGAGTAGGGAGCTGGTTCCTGCAGGGTGTCTGGGTGTCTGTGGGATGACCAGTTGCCTGTGGGATGTAGGGGAGCCTTCAGGATGCCCCTGATGCTTACAGGATACCAGGGAGCCTGCTTGGTGCCTGGGTTTGGGAGGTGAAGCCTAACTTCAAGTCAAACTCTTGTTAAGCTTCATCTCGGGCTAGTGTGGTCCTGGTCAAAGCCCACAATCAGAGCAGTCTTCTGCTTCAAGTGACCATGGTGAAGCCTCTTACCCATGCTCCTGCCACGCAACCTTGAACTATTTTTTTATTTTTTGAAGGCACAGGGATGTGCGTGTGAACAAGAATGAATAGGAATACATTGTATGAAACTCAAATTATTAATACAAAGTATTAAAAACAAACAGAAAGACCCACATAACCTGGACGGTGGTGGTACATACCTTTAATACCAGTTCTCAGGAGGCAGGGCAGAGGCAGAAGGATCTCTGTGAGTTTGAGGCCAGCTTGGTCTACTGAGTGAGTTCCAGAACAGCCAGAGTTACAATAGAGAAAATCTGTCTTGAAAAACCAAAATAAATAAATAAATAAGAAAAGAAAAAAACCCACATAGAAGTGATAGTTAGCTACGCTAACACATACAAAAACAAAACAAAACAAAACGAAACCAAAACCAAAACCAGAAAGAAGAGAGATCAAAAGCAAGACAGAAGGGCTCTTACAAAAGTTCTTATTCGGGTAACTGAAACCAATAATATCAAAGAAGATACAATGATAGACAACTAATTTCAAATTCTAATTTTGAAAATGATCAGAAATTTCAAAGAGTATTTGAATGGAGTATTAATATAAAATGGAGTAAATGAAGTATAAAAGAAAATACACGATTTGTAAAATTGAAAAAGAAATTAAGACTTTTTTTGTTTTTGGTTTTTTTTTTTTTTTTCAAGATGGGGTTTCTCTCTTATAACTCTGGCTGTCCTGGAACTCACTCTGTAGACCATGCTGGCCTCAAACTCACAGAGATCCGCCTGCCTCTGCCTCCCTGGGATTAAAGGCGCGTGCCACCACCGCCCACCTAGAGAAAATTCTTAAAGTGATTTTAAATACAAAAGGAGAAGAAAAATGCACTCGATAACGAGAGCCCAGGGAAGAAAAAAACATTGCTCAAGTTAATAAATGAAACTCAAGGAAAAAAGAACTCCCTACTTTGTCAAAAGCAATGAATAAAAGATCTGCCCACACAGAAAGGCGGAGTCCATTGATGCTACTCATGCATTACTGCAACTATTACTGTGATTTTTGTTTTGCTTCCTAATGAAAAACAAGACAATCAGTAAACATGAGAAGACAGTGGCTGCACCAGTTCCATACGATGTTGAGCTGTTTTCAAGTGTATATTTGAAGAGTTATTCTTTAGACTGCAGGGACACTGATCACTCACTGTTGTTTACATTGGAACGCTGAAAGCCCAGAGCCATTAAAATTAGGTAGGACAGCATTCCCTGTCACACACATTTCCTGTATTACTAATGATAATTCAAAACATGCTTGTATTTTACATAGTATGAAGTTTAATTTTCTTACTTTTACTGTTGGCCTCCAAAGTGTAATTTTAATAAATCAGTTTCCAAGACTTATGGTTTTCACCACTGCTATTTTAATTTTAATCAAAATTCAACTTTGAATTACTTATTTTGTGTTTTTATCTTGTTCCTTTTTTTCTGTCGTTTTGTGCTATATATACTCCAGTAATTTTTTACCTTGTAAGATTTTGAGTTAATTAATACATAGTTAACAAGTAATGACTAATCTTTTATCAGTATTATTTGGACTATTTGGTTTATTAGAATGCAATACATTTAGTTGATTTTAATTTTATATTATTTAGGTGTTGATTTTATTTTTGACATTTAAATTTTTTTTCATAATTGGTTAAATTAAGGCTAAGTAAATTGTGTATTCTATGCTTTTTCATATACAATATTTTAAAAATATTTTAAATTTAATTTTTCTTCTCTCTTATAATACATCCCAAATCCAACTTCCCCTTATTCCCCTCCTCTTAGCTGCCCCCATCTTCCCTCTCCCCCCTAGTTGACTACCCCCTTCCCTGTTGGTTCCTCCTCTTCACTGTCACTGCTCTGTCCCAGCCTGCAGTGCAGCCCCAGCCAGCTGGGTTTAGGCCTGGTTTCCCACTCTGGCCAGGAGCAGGGAACCGGAGCTGAGGGAGCAGCAGAAAAGCTTGAGAAGGAGGGGGCGTGGGTTTCTGGGACAGGTCTTAGACTCTGACCCCCGTGCAGAGAAGGAACGAACAATACACAATGAATCAGTCCCAGGAGCCTCTTCTGGTGGAAGCAGTACTCCCTTTAATGCTGGATCTCCCCTACCTATATGCTCCCCAGAGGAGGAGAGTTCTGGGTACTCAGGGTGGGGAGTCTTATTTGCATGTGGAGCCTGCACCTGGCCTCCTGGTCTTACAGAAACAAAGAGGGAGGTGGGCAGACAAATACCTACCAAGTTAATTTCCTTTTACTCTTGTGAAACAGGCAATATTTAATATTTAGCTGGGATCTGGGCAGGGCCAAAGAGGAGGAGCTGCTGAACGCCCAGCCCAACTCTCTCACCTTCTGGGAGGGCAAGGTGCTTCCCAGATGCTTCAACCCACTCCTCAGCCCCACAAGGTCCCACACTTCCCCTCCAAGGTTACCAACCAAACAGACCATAATAAGATAGAATGCAGCCAGGCACAAGCTCTTAGAGATCCTCCCATTCCAACTTTTCTGAACAAAAACACCAAGCTAGATAACTGTAAGCTATATGTAAGGGACCTATCACAGATCCTGAAGGCTCTGTTTCTACTGCTTCAGTCTCTGTGAGTCGCTAAGAGTCTTTGTAGAGGAATAGGCCTGTGTGAAAGCTAGGAATGGTCTACATTTACGGGCTCTACATTCAGAGTCCTGTGTGTTCCAGGTAGAATGTAGACATATCTTTAATCCAAGTATTCAGAAAACAGTGGTAGCAAACTTCTTTAATCTTAGTATTCAGAAGGAAGTGGTGATCTACACCTTTATTCCCTAAGACAGAAACAGTGTAAAAGTAGACACAGGAAGCAGAGTTCAGAAGGAGTAAGTGTCAGACTGAAGTGACTTCTGAGATGTGTCACAGTGAAGGACAGGCAAAGTGACTAATCAGAGGAAGAGTTAGCAGACTCAGTCACAGTGAGGAAATGCCCATCTCTCAGGAGAAAAGAGGGGTGGGTCCGCTCACTCAAAACAGAGTCAGTTACAGAATCAGTCTACTGTATTCAGTTACAACAGACAGTATGGAGCAGAGTTACAGGAGCAGGCAGGCTGGAGGAAAGACACAGAGGCAGCTCTGCAGAAGTCAGTATCAGATAGGAAGAGTGAGGCAGTTTGAAGCCAAGAAGAACAGTTCAGTCTGAGGTAGTCAGTATCATCCAGAATCTATCAGAGCTAGAAGAGTTCAGTCAGAAACAGTAAGCTGGCTCAGTAGATCACTTTGAACAGTAGATAGTAGACAGCTTGGAGAAGAATTTGAGCCTGAACCAGAAGAGTCAGAGTTTGAAAGGAGCTGGTCAGACTGAACTGGTTCAATTAGCAGTAAGTATCTAAGTTTTATTAGATTATACAGAGGTTTAAATTTTTTAGATTGTATGGAGGCTGAGGCTGAAGCCTTCCAGTTCAAGGCCTAAGAGTAGATTGTACTGAGGCTGAAAAGCTCCAGGCTAGCACCAGTGATTGAATTAGCCAAAGAATAAGCCATCATTTGCCCTAAATCACCTCATCTGGCATCTACACCTACAAGTCCTGGTCAGTTGAATCTTTGAAGTGTGTTCTCCTAATGTCTTTGGCCCCTCTGATCCCCTAAATCTCTCCTCCCCCTCCTTCTTGGAGTTCCTTGAGCTCTGCCTGATGTTTTGCCATGAACTTCTGCCTCTGCATACAACAACTGCTGGAGGAAACCACTCTGATGATGATTGGGCTAGGCACCAATCTATGAGCATAGCATAGTATCATTTGGAATCATCTCTGGGCAATCCAGTCTCTAGCTCCTGGCCAACCCATACGATATTTTCAAAACCCTTTAATTGTAATTAATTAATTTAATTGTAATTAATCCATTTGCATTTTTTAAAATTCTTTTTGCATACAATATATCCCATCCCCATTTTTCCTCACTCCACTCCAACCAGTACACCCCAACCCATTTCTGCTCTCCTACCTCCTACAGATCCACTTCATCTTCTTTTCCTTTTAGAAAAGAGAAAGCCTCCCTGGGATATCAACACAGCATAATCTTATTGACCCAGTAGTATATTAACACACTACTTTAGCTTGTATGGAGATTCTAGCAGGGGAGCAGAGCTACTCATATACTTTTCACTAAAGACAGGTCCTCCTCTGTTTGGGGAAGCTTGTCCTCTCTGACCAACCAAATATGCAGCCTCAGGAGAGAAGCACACGGAGCCCTCAGGGAGAAAGGGACAACCTCCAGCGAAACAGATCTGCCTAACCAACTCTGGATACCAATCAATGGCATGGCAGATGTTGCAGCAACCAAATGGAGGCCGTGAATATGAAAGTGAGCAAGAATTCTTATATGGGAGGCTTTGGTCTTAAAAATTAAGACCATTAGGACTACAGTCATCTCTTATTCATAATTTTAAAGTATAGTTGATATATTCATTTTGAATCAATAAAGACATGAAATCTAAAATATAAATGAGTAAAACACTATTTGAAAAATAACCTACAATTTTTATTATCTGTCATAATTTATAATTGTTTAAATTTTTAAAACTGATATCTCAGTCTGATTTCACAGTTCTTAATATTCATTATCAAAGTTTATTCTTTTCATTTAATTAAATGTGATGTTATCATTATTTTTGTTTCATTTATGTTGAAACAGTTTGTAGATAAATAATGCCCACAATTACCAGAAAACTACTGATTGCACCTTCTAACAAATTGATAAAAGTTCAATACATAGAATGCTTTATTTTTTAGAATTGGTCTATTAATTATAAATTTTACTTTATCTCCATCTCTGCTGACCTACTTATTGTGCCATTAGTAATTGTCCCATGAATACAGTCATTGTAATCAAACTCCTAATAACACCATAAATACACTTTGAGATTTATACACCATTCAAACACTTGTCTAATGAGAAGGCATTTAATAATATTCCAATTTTACCCAAATTGCATTTTGAACATCTTAAAAACAGAGCTGAAATTGTACATATAGTCAGTATAATGAAATTTGAAATGCAAGTCTAGGGTTTATGACAGCATGCACAAGACCCGCACAGCACCAAAATCTCAGCATGGATCAAGGGAGAGACCCAAGTAATCTACTCCTAGTTTAGGAGCTGTTGGCAGCTGATGGCTTCTGGGAGGGGTAGATTCAGTTTTATTCAGGTATGTGAGGGGGATTCACGATCCATGCACATATAGACAATAGTAAATAGACGCAGAGGGATTTTTTTTTAAAGGTCAAAAACTTAAAAAAAAAAAAGTTGTAAAGCACAAGGGAGGAACTAGAGTAGAGAAAAAGGTGACTGGATTTGATAAAAATGCATTATGTATCAAACAATAAAAGCACTTTAATAATGATTTTAAATATACTACCAATACATTGTATAATACATTAGGAACATTAAAGAAATAGGATGCAATCACTCCTGACTTTAAGATATTTTATTCTCTAGTATAATCATACTTCTTCTTAGCAATCTTGTTTGCAATCTGTCCCAGAATGTGAGGTAACTTGCAAAAGCACATTTAATTATAAATAACTATAGTTTCCAAGTCACTGTTTTCAAATTAAAATAAACTTCAGACTTGACTGTATTCCAAACCAGGAAAAAAAAAACTATTGCTCAGACAAATTAATACATTTTAGAACATGAAAAGAAAGAATACCAGATGTTCCCAAGGAAGGGGGAAGTGATTTAAAAATCAGTACATTGTGGAACACAAGCAATGAAACAAAACATTAAGCAAAATGTTGAGCAGCTGTTGAGCTGTGCATCTCAAGGGGCTATAGTCTCAATGAAATGTGCTGAAACACTGAGAAGAAAGACTAAATTCTGTGAAGAAATTTCCAAAATTATCGAATAAATGCAAACTAAAAATTATCCAATTTGACTAATGCAAATGATTTAGAACTACAGTGAAATATAAGATAGTGTAATGGTTATATTGAATTTTAACATAAAGTGGATTCACCTGGAAAAGAATCATCAATGAAGAATTGTCTAGATCAGGTTGGATTACCAAACCCTTTCTCTTTTGAATTGTTCTTCTCCGGGTATTTTATTACAGCAACAGCAATGAAACTAAGACAAGGAATATTTAACTTAATAAGTATTAAATCAAACAAACCCAATGATATATAAATTAATAAAGTAGCTATGTTATCACCAATTTTGAGATGAATATTTTAGTTTGAATCGTAACTGTTCTTGAAAGGTTATGGTCTGGGTATTTGTTCTACAAAGAGTGGACTGTTTTGGAAGGATCACAGATATTTAGGATTTGGGGGCTAGCTGACAAATGTGAATAACTAGGGGTGGGATTTTAAAGATTACAGCTGTCCCTGATTCTTTCTTCATATCCTTGTGGTCCACCTTGATATTGATAGCATCCAACATTGCTCTCCATCTTGATCCAGGATGCTCCATTGTGATTTCTCTGCCATACTATATAATATTCCCCCGTAATCATTTGCCAAAATAAATCTTCCACTTCTCTGTTTCTTTCTATGAGGAACACGATTAACTAATACACAAAACTGGTACCAAGAACATGATTGTCCTTGTATCTAAACCTCACCATCTAGCGCTGAGGTCTTGGGAACTATCTTGACAGAGGAATTTAATCGAATTTAGAAATGTGTTACACAAGTACTGAATATTGTAAGCAGAGCATAATAGGTGATTCTAATGGAAATTTTATTAGAATGCAAGTGAAAATGAAGACAATAAGGACTACTCATGAGGTTTCAGAAGGGAATAATGGCTGTCTCAGGAACTGGACTAGGTGTCATTCATACCAAAGTCCAGCAAATAGTTTGTTTACATTTTACCTAATTGGTGATCTGATTTTTGATAAATTCAAACAGAGTGGACTAAATAAATGGTGAGTAAAATACCAAGCAAGACTACATAGAATTTAAGCTATGAAATGGTCATTGGTCACTGCTAGGTAATTTTAGAATTAATATGGGACTCAGGATCAAAAAGTGTACTAGAAAGGGAAGAAGATATAAAGAAAGAGATAAAAGAAAAACAATAACAGGAATGGAATACAAAGAAAAGGAGAGAATATCAGGAGAGTAAGCCTTACAGAATCAACAGACCAGCACTCATGGGTCCCTCAGAGCCTGAAGCAGACAAAGAACCTACAGTGTCTCCTAAGTATGTTAGGTAGTTATCTTGCAGAGAATCGACATGCTAGAGTATATGTGGGGGTTCTCTGTTGCTTTTGCCTGCCTCTGGGATCCATTTCCTCCCGCTGGATTGCCTAGTCTACCCTTGATGTAGAGACTACTGCTTGACCTTATCCCATCTTGCTGTGCCCTATTTGAGCTGTATCCCTAGGAGGACTTCTCTCTTGTATGGGCAGAAGTAGGGGTGGGGATGACTTGGTGGGAGTATGGAGGGTATACAGTAGGAGGAGAGGGAAGATGTGGGGAGCTGGGAAGAATGGAGGGTAGGAGGGGTGTTGATATGTATTATATGAGAGAGAAAAATAAATACATAAAATTATTTAAAAATTAAAGAAAATAAAATCACTGTTGACTGAAAAAACTATGACTTCATCGAATATGGTGGTAAAAGAAATAGTACATGTTTAAAAGGGTAGAGAATTTAAATAGCTTGCTTCTTCAGGACATGGTTTAAGGAGATACCCTGCCCCCATCAGTGTAAAACTCTAGGCTATACAAATGAAACCACTTAACAGATTTTCATTTAAAGAAATGAATGCCTCAGGGGTACACTATGCATATAATTGTACGTTGGAAAATGTTTCCGTAGATTCAGCTGTCCCGGTTGAATGTGGCATTATCCATATGCTGTTAAATTTGCAAGAATGCAACAATGTTACGGAATCAGGAAGGCTTCCTTTAGGATCCCTGTGATGCTTCCTCCTGTATCAGATGAGAACAAATACAGAGACCCACAGCCAGACAATGTGCAAAGAGTAAGAGACCTTGGAACACTCATCGCTAAATGGAATGTCTCCATCAAACCTTTAATCCAGAAGTTATCACTAATTAATAACCACATGCAAATGAAAATCTACTTTAATTCAAGGGAGTCTAACTGGGTAAACAAACTATTCTTTTGAATAGGCTGTGTTCCCAGGAGTAGATGAACAACAGAAAATGAACTCAATGGTGTCTTTTGAAGTTCCTTGTCTCATAATATCCTGTCTGGTATTTTTTTAGTTTTATCTTTCTTTTCCTTTTACTTATATATATATATATATATATATATATATATATATATATATATATATATATATTTTAATCTTTATTTTAGCCATACAGATCTTTTGTGTATGTATATATATGTCTGTGTGTGTGTGTATATATGTGTGTGTGTGTATGTGTGTGTGTGTGTGTCTAGTGTTTTTATGGGAGTCCTGATTTGCAAACAAATGAGTCTTTGTGATTATATCTGTTTCTTGTGCCTTTTCTTTGGCTGTTTTCTTTCTGTTTGTTTTGATGTATGCTGATGTGTTAGATTTTGTTTTATTTTATTATTATCCATTAGAATCTTGTTTACTTTCTAATTAGAGACAGGAAGGGGGTGAATCTGGATGGGAGGGAAGGAGAGAAGGAATTGAGACCA
The DNA here is from genome assembly GCA_026225945.1 of Cricetomys ansorgei. NCBI lineage: Eukaryota > Metazoa > Chordata > Mammalia > Rodentia > Nesomyidae > Cricetomys > Cricetomys ansorgei. The sequence continues at coordinate 9,078,679 of JAMJFZ010001038.1, forward strand.
GTAGAGGGGGAAATGATAATCAGAATATATTATGTGAGAATAAAATCTATTTTCAATAAAAGGAAAATAATCTCCTTCCAAGTTTATGCAGGCCATTGGTGAAAATGTTTTTCTTTCAACCAAAACAAACACAAACAAAAATGAAAACTAACAAACAACAAAAGACTCATATTTCGGATATTGGAAAAGGGTCACTATGAGTGCTGTTACCATATTTTCCTTGAACATTCCTTCAATATATAGCTCATTCAGGAAACGGAAGCTCAGAACCTGAAACAAGTCTCTGAGTTTATATCCTAGAAACAGAACTTGAACACACAGAACATAAATGTGAGTCATGCCACACACACAGTGAAAGCCTGGGAGCCTCCACACTCAATGAGTGTACATTGCAGAGTATGAATACAGGCACATTAGGTTTGTCTGTCACACATAAAGACATGGGTATTTAACTGGTGGCTTGATAATTGCTAGCATACAATATCCAAAGGATATCCTCAATTTACTTTAGTCATATTTTATACAGGTTGAATTTCCTAAAAATAATTTGCAATACATTTTTTGCTATTTCTAATAGATAACTACAGACTTGTAGTCTGTAATGTCTCCTCATTGTTCCTGTGATAAGAGTAGAGGATACATCAGGGTCAATGAACTTTTTCTTACTAACATAATAGATAAAAATCTTAAGATTTGTCTTACCATTTCTCTTTATTTTACATTTCTCTCTCTCTCCCTCTCTCTGCCCTCTCTCTCTGTCGCTGTCTCTCTCTCTCTGTGCATGTACTCATGTGGAGGTCAAATGCTAACTTGTGGATATCACTTCTTTCCTTTTACTATGTGCTTACTTGGAATCATATCAGGCTTGATGGTAGCACCCTGCTAGACCAGTAATTCCCTCTTCATGCACACATTTTATCCAAGCTTCGAAGAGTGTCAAGTTGCAATCTCTTTTCATTTCACATCTTATTGTACACACCAGTGCCTCTAATGCTGTCCTAATTTAAATGAAGTATTCCCAATGGTGCAGAGTTGATCATGTGGTTTATATATATTTCTTTATCTGTTTGAAAACTCTTTAAATGATTTTTAGATTTTATTTCTTTATAGTTGGTTCCTATATCTTCTGCAATCATAACTAGGAGAATAATAGTCTCTTACAGAAGTTGACATTGTGGTTAGAAGAAATTATCTAAAGCCATTCTCATTTATCTTTCCTTGGACTTGTTTGTTGGTTCACAGTTTGCCTGACTTATATTATATGCCGTCATTGTTAGTATAAATGAGAATTACTAGGGCTAAGCACATAATAACCATTGTATTCATTGTCACATTAAATAGAAATAAACCAGGAGACATTTTTATCAGGAGTTGCAAGTTTAACCTCCTGTATGTTAAAGTTTAAAAATCTCCATCTCATAGCTGTGTGTTGACTTTTATTTTACTTTTAAAACATCTCATTATAATATAGTTATTTTTACAGTATTTGCTCATTTTATTTCTTTGTAGTTGTCTTTATTGATCCATGTCATTTAAGATTATTTTTAAAAGTTTAGATTAAATTAACAGTTCAGATCTAACAAAGTAATTGAGGCTATACTTCCAAATGTTCTTTCCTGCCTGTTATTAGAACAGCTCAGATAAACAAAAGTAAACCGCTCTCTTATGCATGTCTCTTAAATATTTCTATTAATGTTTTAAATAATAATATTGAGATTAGATATTAATATATTTTCAGTAATTTAAAATTTTATCAGAAACTTTACACCTTTAAATCTAAAATTATAGAAATTTCTTTAGGTTTTGCATTTTTCCAGTGGATAGGAAAGCCCTGCTGTTATTCAATCTGAGACTAACTTCAGAGAAAGAAGGATACTTTTCCTTTCTGTATCTCTGCATATCTAAACAGACCATGAAGATTATAATCAGGAGTTTTCCTGTGGTAAATGTGTTATATTTACAAGTACTAATTTTTTGTGTATATTTTAATAAACATGTGAAAAATACAGTTTACATGGGTTGGAGCAGGGAGTGCAGATTGCAGAAGCTAATCTGTTTGTAGAATTTTGGTTTCTAAGGTTTAAATGCATATTGGAAATTAAAGTCTTTTTCAATATCATTTTATACCATAAATGATCATGTGGCAAAAGTAAAAGTACACATTACTTCCTCTCAAGTTTCATTTGTGAATAGTTTGGAAGCCTGACATACATTATGATAATATGGTGAATTTTCCTGAGTGTGATATTTTCTTCAAGAAGGAATTTTAATATGTTTTGCCACTTTGACAGTATAGTGCTACCAAAAATGGAAACTGATAAAATTATATCCCTCATTAAAGTAATTCTTTTAGATGAAGAAAAATTTAATTATCAGATGGAATTTAATCCAAATAACTGTGTTGTGCATCTGACTTGATAACATGAGTATATCACCAAATTAAATAATTTTATGAACAAATAATTAAGCTCCATATAATTGTTTTTTCAAAGTGTTTTTTTGTTGTTGTTGTTGTTTTTTGATTTTTTTTCCTTCATACAGCAAATAAGGGAAACAAGATGCCAAGGAACTGTATCTTTAATTGTAATTTTACTGATTTTTTTTCTCTTTCTATTTGTGCCAGCCTTAACTTAAAGAGATATCAAGTAGTTTTTCCTTATTCTTCATAAGACCCTTTAAAAATAGACTACATGGCCAGGCAATGATAGTGCAGGCCCTTAATCTCAGCACTTAGGAGGAAGAGACAAGTGGATCTCTTTGAGTTGGAGGCCAGCCTGCTCTACAGAGTGAATTCCAGGACAGTCAGAGTTACAACAGAGAAACCCCATCTTAACACCCGCACCCCCCACAAAAAAAATCCACTACATATTTTAAGCCCTCTATATGGTTTCTAAAAAATTAAATATCAAGTTTGATTTTTATGCACTTCATGAAAAACTGGGAACTATGATGTGAGAGTAGAGGGAAATAAAAATTCACAGCACATTTCTACTCTCACATTCTTCTAGAGGTCTGGGCATTAAAATGTGCATAAATATCTACCAGAGAAAAGGTGCCTTACTTTCTTATGGTGACAGAAGAGGGAAGACACAGCGTATGCTTCACCGGAGGAGATGAAGGGCAGCGCAGACATGGTGCACTGGAGAGGCATTCCCGGGAGTGTATCACCCCTGACAGCATGCCAAGAACTGTAAGCCCACTACCAAGCAAAAAATATTTAAGCAAATATGTGTCAAGAGCTAGAGAAACAGGTCGTGTGTCTATAAATGTTGAATAGTTTAAGTAGAGGTTAAATAACTGCACATGTGAACAGAGGAATACTGTATATCACAATCCTACCTAGCTTCAAAAACGTCTCTTCACATTTTTACATTTTTTTAGTGAAGAATGCAGTCTTATTTTACATCGATAGAATCAGCCTCATGTATTCACAAAGACAGAGCTTCAGAGACCCATTTCGACAAGTATTAAGTTGAACTATTTGTAAATGTAAACTAATCAAATTAAACCTTTTGTGATTTAAAAAACCATATGTAACCATACAATCACAGAAGCTCTATTTACTCTCACCTACAATGGTGGGATAGTATTAAAAATTACGTCAATATATCAATATCCATCTATAAAATTGATCCTAAATGAGATAATACCTGAACACTTTTAAAACATCTTTTATTTAAAGATAGCCATGCATGTCTAACATGAATTGAGTCTATTCAGCGCAATTAAATAAAGAAACAAAATTAAATCAGAGATTTGGAAGAAATAAATATTTCTTAGTTACAAATAAAATATTTGAACCCAGAAGAATTGAGAGATATATTTGAAATTATAGTAATGTTTTGAACTTAAATAGAAATAAACTTAAAATAGAAATTTTTACATATAGTTATATTCTGCATTATCATATGGCTTCACATGTTAATATCATAACAGTATACATTTTTACATAATTAATATGGATAGTGTTCATTACCAGATATGCTTTCTGGAGCTAGAAAATCTAGATTTTTGTTTTGTAAAGTAGAATTATACACCAAAAACTACATGTATGCTTTTGGGAGAAATCCAGATCAGCAGGTCTTGCTGTAGCTTAATGCATATGCTGTTAGACACACTGACAGCTAAAGTGTCTGATACTACAGATCAGCTGGACATGCGAGAAACTGGCCTACATATATGTGATACTTTCATGTAAGGCGTACATTGCAGATCTGTGGTTTCTGGCTTTAATTTCTTGGTCGCTTTGTGTAACTGTCATTATCAAACAAGAAACAAATTTTTTTTTTGTGATTTTTTGTGCTCATATGCCTTTAAACTTTGTTCTTATGTCAAATATAGGAAAAGAACTGATGCTTTAAAATGGGACTGAACAAATTCTTGTCAACATGAAAAAAGATGGTATTAAATCTCTAAGTCACATTTATAACCTATAATCCTAGCCAGTAGGTCATTACTGTGAAAACATCTCATGAGGTAGATAGTGATTAACACAGAGATCCACAACTGGCCAAGGAGCCAAAAGTTAAACACTACAGAATGCCCAGCCCCAAATGGAGCGTCTGTACCTCCCAATCCTTTTCCAAGGCTCAGGAAGTATTGTGGGAGAGGAGTCAGAAAGACTGTAAGAGCATGAGGCAGTGGACAACTGTCAGGAAACAGTGACATCTGGAAACAGCTGGGTAGCTGCACTTGTGACTTCATAGCAGTTGTGACAGCGTGCACAAGACGTGTGCTAGCCTAGGCCAGAACAAATCCCAACATGAAAAGATGGGCATGAAATCTCCCCCTTAGCTGTAGAGTGACTGGCAATTGTTAGCTTCTGGGAGAGAGACAGTCAGTTTTCTCTAATTGTTTAACCCCTGGCAATTAACCACATGCCAGTGGAAGGGTACACACTGAGAATATTTGGTCAGCACATATTGGTGTTAATGAGTTTTTTGTTTTTGTTTTTAAATAGAAAAGGTGCAATGTGTTAAAAAAATTACATAGGTTTAGAAGAGGATGTGGATCTGGGAGGATTTGAAAGAGGGGAGGAAATGTGATAAAAGCAAATTGTATAAAATTCTTAAAGAATTAATAAAAATTAAAAATAAAACATTCCATTTTAATAATATGCATATACTTTATAGCTTGGGACAACTCTGTATCTCATAATTGTTTTTAGTCACTGAAGATTTTAATTGTAGTGCGTGTGTGTGTCTGTGTGTCTGTGTGTGTGTGTGTGTGTGTGTGTGTCTGTGTGTGTGTGTGTGTGTGTGTGTGTGTGTGTTGAATTTATGACATAGTCACAGGATTTAGATCAGGATAATACATCAGGGAGTTGATGCATAAAGTAATATCAGTAGCATGACCTCTTGTGTAAGGCTGGAATTCAAGCTGCTCAGGAGGTCAAGCAGGAGGCTTGGGAAAGTTCATGACCTTCTTGGGCTACAGAGTGAGTTAAAGGCATAATTATTACGGATGATGATCAATACCAGTAATATCAGTATTCTTTCTAAGTAAACAGTGAATCCAATAACATCATTTAAAAAAATTCAACATTGTATTCTGGAACTAGAAATTCTAGTTTTACATTTTGTTAAGCCTGGACAGCTTAGCAAGAACATATATCAAAAAGAAATGTCTAAACAAAGTGCTGGGGATATTGTTCAGAGGTAGAGTAAGTGCCCAGCGTGCGTGGAATTCTGTGTGCTTTAAGAGAACTGCCAAGAAAGGAAAAGAAAATAGTGTAAGTGAAGATGCACTGTGACAACAGGAACATGACACATTTATATCATGAACTAGAAACATGATGAGAATGTTCAGAATCCTTTAATCCTTTTGTCTTTTTCAGGCTTGCTCACACAGTTATATGTACATATGGTTGCAGAGGAAAGATGATCGTCATGAAATTTTTATAGGAAGAGAGAAACTTTTAAATGTAGCTTCTGTGGCTAGAGAGATGACATTGAGTTCAACATCATGCCACTGCTCCTGGACAATACCTGAGATCAGTTCTCAGTTTCCCAAAGTGGCACACAATCTTGTGTTAAGTCCAGCTTCAGGGATTCTCATGCCCTCTTTTGGCCTCCAAGGGCACTGCACTTTTGGACGCATGCATGCACTTACACACATAATTAAAAATGAAGTCTTTAGAAGTGTACCTTCTTTTTTTTTCCAGTCTGGAGAACTTAGAGAAAATAAGCATAAAGACTTGGGTTTTATGTAAATGTGCACACTTAATTTTAAATAAAAATAGTGCATTGGTCTTAAAGGATATTTGCTTTAAAGATAAACATAGGACAATTGCTAGATTAGAAAATGCAGTGAAGAAAATCTGTTTCTATAGGAAGAGTAAAAGTGATACAAGTTTACATGTGAATGTATCATCTACTGTGATACAAGTGACTGATGATGTTAAGAGTCAAAGAGAATTCTGAGTTACTGTTTTTTAATTAATTAATTTATTTTTTTGGTTGTTCTGTTCTTTGAGAATTTCTCACAATATGTTTTATCTATATTGACGTTCTCACACTGGTTTACAGATTTACGTTGTGAATTTCTTTAAATTTTAATTACTTAGTATTTCTTTAAGATTTCAAATAAGTATTTTGATGATACTCACTCCTTTACCAACTCTTCTCAGACTCATTCCTCTTCCCTACACACCCAGTATTATGTCATTCTTTTTGACATCCACCAAGGTCAATTTCTCTTGCTCTAATATTCTTGGATGTATGTTCTTCTACTCCACTGTGGGTGACTTACCATCTCCACAAAGCACACTTGATATGTTCACTAGGGAAACACTAAACTTGTACTGAGAATCCTGTCCATCCCCAAAAATCAGAACTGCCCATCTTCACGCAAGAGAATTAGCCCTGCACTACCTGCTCCACTTACCCTCACTACTTCCCCAAGGAACACATTTCCTACACATTTAATTTACATACCCCTTCCAGCAGCTCCTTTTCAGATAGGGAGACCCAACTCCCAGAGCTAACGTCATCTTCTTTGATTTAGCATCCTTGTCCAAAATCTAGACAGAAAATCTAGGTTCCACCTACGCTCTTTCAACATCATCTTATGCATTTCCATTTATGTTACAATATTATGTGATCTCATATTTTCTAAGCCTTGTCTCTGTGCTATTGCTGTCAATTGCAAATAGAAGCTTGTGATGTCATTGCATCTATGGGTATTCTTCACCAGGTTAGCACTATTATAGTGTTTTTAATTACATGAAACCTGACAGTAAGAATTGAGACAGTAAAGTAAATGTGCACATTCCAGAAGAAGAGAGAAGGAACTGAGAGCTGAATGCTGCAGGAATGATGCATGTGTACAAAATAGCATTGTCAATACTTAAGGTGAATTAGTGTTGATGACTATAATGAGCTGAATATTAAACTTATTGGAATAAAATGAAATATTCTGAATACTCTCTGATAGTTGCAATGTGTAAGAAATAGCATTGCCAATACTGAAGATGGATTAATATTAATGACTATATTAGCTTGATATTAAACTGATTGAAATAAAATGAAATATGCAGAATATTACCCAATAGTTGTTGAATTTATATATCATATGATTTGACAGCAAGATATTCATAGTCAAGTTTCTATCTGACCACATAGCATTAAAGAAGAGAACTTCCTTCAAAGTAACAACAAAATAATTGAAGTGAAAACTGAAAAAAAAAATCATTATTTTGTAGGGTTTCCTACAAAAAAAACTCAGTGAACTAACAGATTTCCAGAATAAGGACTTGAAAGAAATGTCCATGGAAACAGATGGAAGATATTTTTAATCTATTCAGTTTTGGCAGTTGTAGTTCATCACATTTGGAGGAAGCATAGAGTAAACATGGTGATTTGTTGGGCCAAATATAGGAAACAGGAGCTGCCTTAGATCTCTGGTACATCATCTACTAACTGGAATAATCAGGTATAAAAATATAAGGAAATTGTCATGGTGAATTCGAGCATTTCTAGAAAAGGCATTATTGGTGACCTCCCCATGATTCCTGTGACATGAGTAGAATCCCTCAATCTTTGTTCAGATACTAGATTCATTCTTGTACCCATTTGAAGGATGAGCAAACCTCATTATAATTCTTGTTTTTTTGTAGAATAGAGACTTCAGAGACAAAGACTATAAATTTCACACTCATTCATTTATTTTTCAATAATGTGTGATAAGTAAAACGGAACTTTGATTTTGAATATCATCTTATTTCTCAGGCATTTAAAATGTATCTTCTTCATTATGATCCTTTGTTAATTTTTCTCTAGTTTATCAGCAAGCAATTTAAGATTTGAAATATCAATGTACTTTCCTTCCATTAAAATACTTGTCCAGTAAATAACACGATTATACTCAATACTCATAATATCTTCTCATTCATTGTTTATCAGGAATGAGAAAATAATAACTAATCTGACTAGTCTGTCAGGCTCTTCCTTGATTTAAGTTCCTGGCACCTGGTGCAGCATATATAGTTGACTATATATATATATAGTTGACTATAATGTTTTTGGGGGATAGGATTTCTCTATTGTAACTCTGGCTGTCCTAGAACTCACTCTGTAAACCATCAAAAAGGTCGGCCTGCCTCTGCCTCCCAAGCTGGCATTAAAGTCATGTGCCACCACTGCCTGGCATTAAAAAAGCATATTTAGTACAATTCTTATTTAACTTTAATTTCCTCAGAATTCCCACGACACTCCCTATGCAAGGCTTTCCAACCCCAATATTCCATCTCACTACTTTCATTTTACCTACAATCTACTATTATTCTCTCTTAAAATGTGCTCCCTTCAATGTCTCCTTTCTATTTCCTGGCTTCCATCTGTTTTCCATTTTTATTATTCTTTGAATGAGTATATCTCCATATGGTTATTCATTTGAGCATTTGGTCTTCATTGGTCGTTGTGTTTGGGAAGGTTCAAGAAGTATGGCCTTTTTGCAGGATGCATGTCAGTTACACTTTCAGAGTTTAATGACTTTAACCTAAACGCACACACACACACACACACACACACACATACTTCATGCTGGCAATTTGAAAATTTAGCTCTCAACTGCTTCTACCACCATGCCTGTCACCTGGTGCCATGCTTTCCCTGCTGTATTGATACGAATCCTCTGGAAACATACAAAATAAAGTCTTTTCTTTTTCTCTAAGTTTCCTTGGTCATGATATTTAGCACAGCAACAAAAACGTAACTAACATAATATAAACACACAAAACAAAGTATTTATCTAGAAGCACGATATAGGAAAGAATATGATGCATTTAAATTTATAGACCTGCCTCCATATAATTTTCTTCCTTTCTGTCCATTTAACTGCAAATTATATGCTTTCAGTTGTCTTAGTAGGTGAGTAAAACGCCATTGAGGGTATGTGCCACATTCTCCTTATCCACTCATCGCTGCATAGATATACGAGGTTTCCTAGCAAAGAGGCAGTTTGGTCACTTTTTTTTTTAATGTCAAAAAAGAGATATTGGTAGTTTGTTTAAAATTTGTGCATTTCCACATGAATAGGAAGCACAAATACAAATTCATAAATATAACTGTCTCTACTGTGGAGAATGAATGAATTATTTTCTGTGTTAAAGTGTTGCACTCTTTCATTTTCTATTAAAATATTTTTGCCCTCCCACACATGTAAAACTTACCTCTTCCACAACTCTGTACTAAAATATGTTTCTATATTATCAACAGTTCTTGAAAATCTTAACTTTGTTACCAACTATAATATGAAATTTACCGGATTTTACTTTTCTCTCTATCATAGATTGGACTAAGTTTCCTTTAAAAATTAAAATTTATACAATTCCGCTATAGTACATTTCACTTCGTTTATAGATTTACTTTAAGCATTAATTTCTCTTTTGTTTTCTGAAGTTTATGTAATTTTGACTTCTCAAAAATATACTTTAGAAGCTAAAAAGTTAGCCTGGGAGTTATAACAGATTGTTCCACCAGCCTGCTGCCCTGGCTTTGAACTTCAGAGCTCATATTAAAGGCTGAATGTGGTGGCAAGCACATCCAATCCCAGCACCACTTCAGTGAGAAAGGAGGGGATACAAAAAGTTGCTCCAATACTACAGGGCCAGGTCTCCGGGAGTACACAGCCTTGCTGAAACCACAGTAGAGACTCTACCCCAATGACAATGGAAAGAATTGAATCCCAAAGTTGTATTCAGACACATGTGCCATTGTACTTGTATGCTCATACTCACAAATATTATACACCATAGAAAGAATCAGGTGATGATGATGATGATGATGATGATGATGATGATGATATTAATAAAAACATTAACTAAAATAGTAATAAAATGATAAAATGTATAAATATGAAGTATATAATTTTAATCTTGGTATTTGAATGGAAACCTAATTCACATATTTTTTCTAAAATTTTAATTTAAATATATATATATATATACATATATATATATATATATATTACATGAGTACTGTATGTCACTTCCACCCCTTCTCTGCCACCATCCATCTCTTCCCATGTACTCTCCACTCCCTCACAATTTCATGACCTCTTCTCTTTATTACACACACACACACACACACACACACACACAGACACACACAGCCTATTGAATCCGTTCATTTGTGTGTTTGCATGTGTGTGTGTGTGTGTGTGTGTACATGTGTTTTGAACTGACCACTTCAGATTGCATAACTGATCAAGGAACTCATCTTGGAGAAGACTGATTCTCCTTTCTCAGCAGCCACAGTGGTCTACAGCTAGTAATCAAGGAGTTGGGTCTTGTAAAATTTCCCCTGTTTATACTGTTACATCATCTGGCATTATTATTCAGATCATCTTTAGGTGATCATATTGTTGAGATTTCATGAGTACACCACCACTGTCATTTATATAAGATACTATGTAATAACATATGTCCTGGTCCTTTGGCTGTTATAATCTTTCTGTCCCCTCTTCTGATATTTTTACCTAGCCATGGTGTAGGGGTTGTATTATTCATGAATCAGTTGGGGCTTTTGGTCACCCACAATCAGTTGTTTTTACAATTGGAAAAGTTGTGGATCTCTGTAATATCTTCCATCTTTTGAAAGATGAAGTTTTTTTTGAAGAGGGTTTGAGAGCTAAACTTATCTATGGGTATAAAGATAAAATTAAAATACATTTAAAATTATTTTGGTTTAGGAAAATCCAGTAGTAGCTTCTCCTCTAGGGTCTATGGCCACTTTAACCACTGATAGTTGCCTAGATTTGCAGTAACAGGCATGAATTTCCTTCTATTGAGCAGGACATAATTCCAATTAGACAGCTGCTGGTTAACCCCAAGATAAAAGTGTTACTATTGCACTAGTGAATGTATCTTATTGAATTTATCACAGATGTAAAGTGCAGACTTTAGAGCTGGATAGGGCTATTAATTGCTTTTCTCCTTTGGCAGCTTCCACAGCACCTTCCACTGTAAGAGGTTGCCCTTAGGGTGTAGGCTTCCAAATCAATACCAGATCAGGTCTTCAATGTTCTGCGTCTAAAGTATATGACATCTTCAGTAATAGAGTTTTACCTTCAAATTCAGAGGGCAATCAAGGGCAATGTCAACAGCCTGCAGTGTTTTGTGAGTCTCTTGGAATCCTCTGTCAAACAACACAAAGATAGGTTTTCCATTTTGGGAACCAGAGATGTTGTTAGATAGACTATGGTTCTTAGAGGTGGCACAATCATCCAATTTTGTAACTCTGGTTATATATTCAAAACTAAATGTTCAGAGCTAACATCTGTATATAAGAAAGGACACGGACACAAATCATTCCTTTTCATCAAGGAACATAAGTCAGAGTGCTGATTTTATCTAAGGATTAAGGAGAGAAATTTTAATTGTTTTAGACTTAACTGTGATATAAACAATCATGCCATTAGAATATTACTAAGTAAATGTGATTATAGTTAATGTAGCACACCTGCAAAGTGGTTCTATAAATCAGTCTGAAGTAAATGCCCTAGGTATTTACATTAACTATTAGCATAAAATCAAATATTTAGCAAAATAATAAATTTCCCGTTTTGTTTGCATAAAAACAGTTAATCCTTTGAGGGTTTATGTCCCTCAGTAATTATTGCTGTCATAAACATGAGCAGCTCCTCTAAATGCATAATGACTTTGCTTCCTTTTATATATAATATGAAGTGCTCATCAGCTGTAAAGAAAATTTGTTAACATTTATGAAAACATAAGGAACATAACTTATTTTATTTTTAACATTACATAAGAAAGAAAAAAAAATGTTTTAAGATGATAGAAAAAAAATAGTCAGACTCCTGTGTTGTTTCAAAGCAGTGCACAGACTACCATGATTTATGTCTATTATTATCCTCAAATGATATTTCCTGATATAAAAAAGCAAGAAAATCCCTCACTAAGCGGTGACCTATTTTTATCATTTCTCCCATTCCTCTGTTACTAAGCAACAGAAAGAGCCCAGAAAAAAATAAAAAAAAGATTTGTAACACTTTTACATATATCATAGACAATAATGTACGCCAAATGTGCTTTATATTTCAAGTAGAAATAATGTTTTTGTGCTTCTGTTTTGCAGGATTTACAGATCTGTCACAACAGGATATACAAAAGTTTTCCATCACTATATATTTTATAGACATTTTTATCTCAAGAGGTATTTGTTCATGTAGGATCTAAAAGATTCAATTACTGAAGCTTTTTAAACTGAGCCTGTATCATGACAACTTGAATTGACCACCCAGGATCTAAAACCCCTCTACAGCTTTTCCTGTACCAGCTTAATCTGGCCTTCAGCTTTTCCTGGTAAAATATTTCATCCTTTATTTTATATGATTTATAATGTTCTCTTCCCTTCAAACAAGCAACCAACATATACTGTAAACTGTATTCATCAATATATTAAAATTAGTAAAAATTAGATCTATTACTTATATTACATACTTACATAGTAAGAAAGAGATTGTTATATCCTATGCTACTTTGCCTTATTTCGTAGTCATCTGACATTTTTTATATATGCATTAATTTTTATCCTCCTGTCACACACTGATAGTGGGAGATTTCAGTAGCTCATTCTTGTCAATAGACAGTTCATCCAGAAAAACAACAACAACAACAAAAGCAAAAACAACTAATCAGAAAAATGCTAGAGTTAACTGAAACTAGAAAGCGAGCAGACATAACAGATATTTAGAGAACATTTTCCTGAATCCAGGTACAGATGCAACAAAAAACAGAATTGCAGACCAATATCTCTTATAAATGCACATGCAAAAGTACTCAGTAGAGTACTTTAAAACTGAATCTAAGAACACCAAAGTATATCATCCACTATGATCAAGTGTGCTTCATTCCAGGATCCAGGAATGGTTCAACATATGTAAATTGATAAATGTAATACATACTATGAACAAACTAAAAGACAAAAACCACATGATCATGTCATTAGATCCAGAAAAGATCTTTGAGAAAATCCAACACCTACATGATAAAAGTCCTGAACTGATTAGACATACAAGGTATATATCTCAGCATAATAGAGGCAGTTTAACAACAATCTCATAGCCATAGCCAATAAAGGTTTAAATGAAGAGAAACTCAAAGTAATTCCACTAAACTCAGGAATGAGAAAGGTTGTTTAGTCTCTCGATACCAATTCAATACAGTACTTGAAGTCTTAGCTAGAACTAAAAGATAACTGAAGGATATCAAATGGATACAATTTTGAAAAGAAAAAACCAATGTGTCTTTATTTGTAGAAGATATCATAGTATACATATGTAAGTGATCCTAAAATTCTAACAGGAAACTCCTACAGCTGATAAACACTTTCAGCAAAGTAAGCTGGATTAAAAACTTAATTAACAAAAATCAGTAGCCCTCCTCTATACCAAGGACTAACAGTCTGAGAATGAAATTAGGGAAACAACACCTTTCACAGTAACCTCAAATAATATAAATACGTTGTATCTCTCTAACAAAACAGGTAAAATGCTTCTATGATAAAAACTGCAAGTCAGGGCTGAAGAAAAGAATGAAGAAGATATTAGAAGCTGGAAAGACCTCCTATGCTTATGGATCAGTAGGGTTAATAGTAAAAATTGCTATCCTACCAAATATAATCTACAGATTCAAAGCAATTGATATCAAAATTCTTCATAGATCTTGAGAGAACAATTTTCAACTTCATATGGAAACAAACACACACAAAAAAAGACCAATCCCCCCTCCAAAACAAAAAAAACCCAAAACCACAGAACAGCTAAGAGTAATAAAAGATCTGTTGGAGGTATCATCATCTTAGATTTCAAGTTGTACTACAAAGCTATCATAATAGAAACAGTATAGTAGTGGCATAAGAGCAGACATGTTGATCAATGGAATTAAATTCAAGACCCTGATACAAATCTACACACCTATAGACACTTGATATTCTTTTTATAAACAAGACAAAAATGTACATGAAAAAAAGCATTGTCAAAGAATGGTGCTAGTGAAACTGGAATCTCTATGTAGAAGAATGCAACAGATCCATCCCTATTACCCTGCACAAAGCTTAACTCCAAATAGATAAAAGACCTCAACATCAAACCAGATACAATGATCCTGACAGAAGAGAAAGTGGGGACTAGTCATGAAGTCAATGGCAAATGAAAAGACTTTTTGAAGAGAGTACTACTAGGACAGGAGCTAAAATCAACAATAAATAGGACCTCGTAAAATTAAGAAGTTCTATATGGCAGAGGTCACTGTCATTCAGACAAAGCAACAGCCTATAGAATGGAAAAAAGATTTTCGCCAACTACACATTTGATAGAGTGTTAATATTCAAATTACATAAAGTACTCAAGAAAAAAGATATCAAGAAAACAACCCAATTAAAAATGGGGTACAGATCTAAACAGAATTTTTAATAGATGAAACTCAAATGTCTGAAAAGAACTTAAAGAAATGTTAAACATCCTTAACCATCAAGAAAACACAAATCAAAATTACTTCGACATTTTACCTTACATGTTTCAGAATGGCTAAGATCAACAAACCAACCAGCTTATGATGGTGAGGATATGTAATAAATGGAACACTCATTCTTTGCTGGTGAGAACACAAACTCACAGCCACTGTGAAATTTAGTATGGAGGTTCCTTAGGAGAACTGTATTTGAAGTACCTCAAGATCCAGTTATCCACTCTTGGGCATTTACCAAAAGGATGTGCTATCTTACCCTAGAGACACTCGCTGAACTATGCTCATTGCTGCTCTATTCATAATAGCCAGAAACTGGTAACAACCTAGATGTCTCTCAATAGAAAAATTGATGAAGCAAATAGGGTATGTTTACACAATGGAATATTTCTCAGGTGTTAAAAATGACATGAAATTTGGAGGCAAATGGTTAGAACTAGAAAAAGATCATCCTGAGTGAGGTATCCAAGACCAAGAAAGACAAATTTTGAGTGTGGATAATTATACGTGGATATTGGATATTGACCATTAAGTCAATGATAACCAAGACATAATCCTTAGAAACATAGAGAGTAGGCATAGAGTAAGGGACTAGAGGGGACAGATAGATCTCATTAGGAAAGGAAAATACAATTATACTTACGAATATTGGGAGAGTCTGCAATGGGAGGATCAAGTGGGGAGTTCTGGGGAAGGCAACTGTGAGAAAAAAATACAGTATAACAAATTATATTAGATAACACGATCCAATTTACCACTACTTCCAAGAAACACACCTCACCATTAAGGACAGAGATCACCTTAGGGCAAAAAGATAGAATAATGTATTCCAAGCAAATGGGCCTGAAATCAATTAGGTGTAATTGTTTTAATATCTGAAAAAAAGAATTAAATTCAAATCAAAACTATTCAGAAGAGATAAATAAGGACAATGCATACTCCTTAAGGGAGCCACATACCAAGAGGCCATTGCAATTCTAAACATTGTACAACAAATACATGGGTACTCAGTTTCAAAAAAGAAAACACTACAGCTAAAAACCACATATTGACTTTAGCACAGTGATAGTGGGTGACTTCAGTATCTCACTCTTGCCAATGGGAAGATCATCCAGACCAAAAAAATAAATAAATAAAGAAATGCTGGAGTTAAATAACTTCATTAATGGTTCTAGCATATCTATAGAGCATTCCACCCAAACACTCAAAAACTCAAATAAAACCATTTTATTCAGCATCTCATGTAACTTTTACCAAAATGGACCATAACTTAGGACATAAAACAAGTTTCACCAAATGTAGAGAAACAGAAATGACACCCAGTGAGTGTCTTATATGACCACAAGGAATCAATGCTAAATATCAACAAGTATGGCAGTGTCAGAAAGTATATAAAATCATAGTAGTTGAACAACTCACTAGTGGATGAAAACTTAAGTCAAACTTAGAGCTGCGGCCACAAGCGTTCTTCATACTCTCCCAGGATGGTGACCTGATTGATAGTTTGATCTTTGTCCCTAAGAAGAAATGTTCAAGCTGAACGCAGACTCATGCTTAGTAGGAGGATCTCAAGATTTTACAGTGATTTTGCTATGTTTGATGACAGTTTCGCCTTTACTAAAAAATGTAGGCAGACCAGATTCTCACTGAGGTACCACATTCTCAATGCTGACTACCATTATTTAACTGGTGGCCTCCAGATCTTTCCAGTAAGTTATAACCTTTTTTTCATAGGGAAGCAAAGCAGTAGATGAAGTCTTGACCAGCATCAACTGGGGCCTGCTCATCAAGGTTGATGTCCACAACCTCAACCTTGTTTGATGTTCACCTCAGTCACTGATGCGACTGATGGACCCATGAAGTTCCAGCAACTCCCGTAAAGGATACACTGCAGTTTGAGTAGCAAAGGCAGGAAAGAGAGTGGGCTCCGTAGTGCATTGGTGACTCTGAGGATGAATTTCTGGATACATCAGCAAAATCAAAATTTTAGAAAAGAAAATTTTAGCTAGAGTATATCTACTCTTTGGAAGACATTTGTCAAGAGAAGGAAAAGACAAGCCACAGTCAGGGATAATATATTTGCAAAATATGTATCTGAAATAAGATTGTATTCAAAATAGACAGGATCTATTAATTTTCAAAAATGCAGAAAAGCTCTTGTTAGAAGAGGTAAAGTTATGCACAGACATTCAGCTAAAAGAGTAATTGGATGGCAAATATGTGCATGAAAATATCTTTGACCTCATCACATTCATTGGGGAAATGCAAACTGTCAATAATGGTTTGCCAATTCATAACTATTAGAATGGCTCAGAATGCCTGTAAGACCAGATGCTGGCAGTCATGCGACCCAAAAGGAATTCACACTGCTGTCAATGGAGTTTAAACATATTTTAAACTATTTTGTAAAAGAATTTGATGCCAGGCAGTAGTGGTGCATGCCTTTAATCTCAGCACTTGGGAGACAGAGAAACGCTGTTTCAAAAAAAAAAAAAGAAAGAAATGAAAATTTATGCCCAAACAGCTACCTGTGTATACACATTTATATCAGCTTTACTTGCAGTTACCAAATTAGAGATGTGACTAAGAAATTCTATAACAGGCTAATGGATATTCAAATGGTGGTTAATAATTTAAACAATAGAATACAGTACAGTGTTAAGCATGGTGGACCACTTGAGTCATGAAACTACTCAGCTCTGTTAGGTAAAATGGGAGTTCGTTGATTGAAAGAGGGGCCAGGTCCTCAAGTAGGCTTCTTCACATCTCCAATCTGACGATTGCTGTTTAAAATGAATCAAGAGTTTGGTGCACAGGAACTTTTAGATTAAAAATGAAACACCAGGAAGTTCATAACTGATTCCAAAGTTAAAAGTTAAGGGTGTAGTAACAAATGGCATTGGCATACTTCCTGAGCTTTGGGGTACTTAAAATTTCTTTTAGTGTTTCACAAGATTGAATCTAACAGTAATAAATATGGTTATCCCATTTTCAGTTGCCCAAGATAGTCAGTCTGGGTACTGAAGTTTTTCTTCATCCTGAGCAGATCAGTTCCATGCCCACTTCAAGAAAAACTACAAACGGCCCAAGCCTTTGGTACCAGATTGTGCTTTCCAGGAGTATTTATTTTGCAAGGCATGCTACTCTACTTCCCTATGATTGAATGTTCCTTCATACTTTTCTGTATTTTAGGCTTCATTCACTGTTTGGAAAAATGTCTACAGTAAGTGCCGTTAACTATAAGCTTTATTAGGACCCATATGATGGCAATAAATAAAGTTTTTCTCTTCCTTATCTTCACTGAATTAGATATTCATTACCAATTTGAAGAAGAGTGGTAAAAACAGACATCTCTCTCTTGCTTCAGATTGTAGAGGAAATGGTTTCATATTTACCATATTCCCTATGACATTAACTACAAGCTTATGCTACATAGCCTTTGTGTTCAGTTTTCTATACTTGTCTTGCTACTTTTTTTTTAGTAAGGAAGAAATAGTGAATTTGTATGTACTAAGCTAGCCATTAGCTATTTGCTTTATTTTGTGGATACAATATTGTATTATTGGATTCCTGTATATTGAACTACCCTTGTATTCCTAGAATAATCCCTACTTGATGGTGGAGATTGAAGTTTTTGATAAACAACTGGATTCAGGTTGCTAGTACCTTTTTTGGAAATTCCCTCACCTGTTTTATCTTTCTCTTCTTTTCACAATTAAACTCCCCTCCTCATTTTTATATTTTTCCCTTCATATCACTTGTATCCTGATATTCCTTTCTCTAGGGTTTCTTGTGCCCATGGTACTTCTATCCTTTGCTGGTTTGCACAGTTATCCAGATTATGTGCTCACATTTGGAGGTTTGTAGCTAAGAAGTACAAAAGAGAGAGGACATATATAATGTTTGTCTTTCTGGATCAGAGTGACTTCACTCAATGTAAAATTTTCTAGTTCCATCATTTATTGACAGTTTAATTATTTAATTTTCCTTTGTAACTAACTAGTATTTCATTGTGTACATGGATCACATTTTTGTAATCCATTCTCAGGACATTTAAGTTGTTTCATCTTTCTATTTATTTTGAGTGGGCAGAACTGGGCATGACTGAGATAGGATCTGTGGAGTAGGATTTTGAGACCCTTGTGCATATGCTGAGGTGTGCTATAAATGGTTCATACGGTAGATTTATTTTCAGCCATTTAAAAATCTCTATACTGATTTCCAAAATGGCAGCAGCATAGCATCAGGCAGACTTAACAGCCTGAGTAGGAGCACTGGTGTTCAAGCCAGACTGAGTCTGGAGTGTAGATCTGGTGCAAGCAGCTATGGAGTAACTAGAGAATGTGACAGGCATAGGGCATGTGAAAAAGAAAATAGGTAGTTTGCCTGTGTATCTGAGCCAGATGGGCAGGCTAGAGGGTACCTGTTGTGGTCTCTGATCTTGTGCTTCCTTTTGGGAGGGTGAGGGGTTAGGGTAGTTCTATATACTAGCCATCTACCCCAAGGTGACCAGACTAGGGAGGAGTGGATATGAAAGCGGTACCACGTATGGTACCTATGTCTCTGCCAGGTGAGTAGGCTGGAGGGTCCTTGGTTGGGAGTCTTCTGCTACACTCACCTTTTCAGACAAAATTTTCTAACTGTAATTAGAATTTCAAATACATCTACATGAAAAATAAATGCTGCTAGATAGTCTCTGAAAATTGCGTATGATGTTGGAAATTGCTTCATTTAATCTAACAAAGTTCTGGATGAATTAGGGAAAATTAAAATCAAAAGAACAAGAAAACCTGGTAGCTAAAGCTACTTGGCATGAGATTCTTTCTTCTGCAATTTACTGTAGCAAAACATAAATGAGTTTTGGTGTTGATGGCATATACACAATTAACAGACATCCTTCTGGACACAGATGCCTGCTTAATGAATTTGGAACTGCTACTGCCACAGGTGTGAAGAGTCTAGGCTCACTTAATTGCTTGTTCTTGCATAGTGCTGGTTCACTTACATCAATATGCTCTACTTGCTTCTGTCACTTAGGAGAATAATTCAAACAGTCAGATCATCCCCACAATAAGGTTGCGGTATATATGTAAGGCATTGAAATAGCCTGTCAGTTATGAAATGACAAAATAAAAGTACATGATTTTTGGTCAATCTCAGCTATTCAAAAATTTAGAGTTCATAAGATAGCATATCTGATATTTATGCTAATAGTATTTTTATTTTTATTGCTTGTCTATGACTTATTTAAATTTTGTTTATGTGTGTGTGTCATATGTATGCAAGTGCCCACAGAGGCCAAAAGAAGGCATTGGTTCCACTTGAGCTAAATTTCAGGGATTATGAACCATCTGGCACGGGTTCTAAGAACCACACTTTGATACAAGAAGTAAAATAATGCAAAGCTGACAAATTTAAATCAAAGTATTATTGTAGCTAAATTCAAAGAAATTATAGAACAATAAGTCAGGAGATAAATTTTACCTATCAATATCAGAGTGACTGATAATACAGTAAAACACAAAAACAAATTTTACCTACCAATGTCAGCAGAAATACATGATTGTCAAAATTCTCATATTAAAACATTCAGGATAAAGAAAATATATAGAGAAAGAATGTCTAAGAATTACATATAAAAGAACATGCAAAATGGCCCAACAAGTAGAGACACTTGTAGAATCTAGATACTTGTTATAAAACTTGATGACTTAAGTTTAATCCACAAGACTTAAATGGTGGATGTTGAGAACCAACTCTTAGAAGTTGTCCTCTGACTTCCATAAGCATATTGTGGCACAAAAATGCATGCCAGCCTGCACACACATGTACATAATAAATATATAAGTTAGTATTTTATAAAATAAAAGCAATATGCATATATAATATAAATACAAATGTAGATGTAGATTCATGCCAGATGTAGACTTGGGTTCAAAAGCCATTTATCCTTTGTCTAATTTAATCACCAGTCCTTGTCCTCAATCTCTGGAGTATTTCACTCTTGTACCATCTAGTCTTAAGCCAAGAACAGGAAGGCTTCATCTTTTGTATAATCTAGAACACTTAAACTTAGACTTCCTGCTGACCTAGACTCTCTGATTAGCTCCTTCTGAACTTGGACTCTTCTGGTTCTACTGAATTTCTTTATGAGGTTATGGTTTCAGGATCTTCTTGGTGCATCTATCCCTTAAACTTAGAAGTGAGACAATTAGAGCAATGTAAACTTGGGAAAAGCTGATAAGCTCCAGACAGTCAGGAGAAGTATATCAGAGGCCTCCTCCTACATACTCTCAGAGTTAAGAGTTTCCTGTATATGTAGCTTTGTGAGATAGGGGGCTGTACATGACATGCCAATAGAGAAAAACTAACTTAGTAACTAAGTTAGATTGGCTAAAATAACCTTTACCCTATATAGTAGTGTGGCATAAAAGAAAAAAGAATTAATCATAAGGGTTTGACATTTTTAAAAGGACTGACTTACACCAGATGACAATGAGGTCACTTAACTAGGAAACAAAAGGAATTCTCCTATACAAATATGTTTTTACAGAGATCATAAAAGTAAGTCAGCTACAGTAGCTTTTAGACCTGAGAAAGATTTCATGGTTATACTCTGAACCACAAAATTATACAAGACTTGGAGACTCACCAAAACTGACTCAGATATTTACAAAATGAGACAATCTGTGTCCCCCTTGGAAACTATGAATTTGCCTTTGTTTTATGAAATCTGTATAAATAAAGCACCCTGATTGCTAGTCAATCTGAGCTATAGTCAGAGCTGCAGTCAGATCTGCAAAATCCCTCCAGTCTCCATCCCTGAATCAATCTCCCTTTACCTCTCTCCTCATCTCCTCACTGGACCCTGTTGCTGGGGCTGGCCTCTGACAAGCTTCTATAATTGTGAAAGTCACAGAACGATTATTTTTTTATGTTTTTAAAATGCTACCAATGTGAAATAATTTAAAACAATTTGAAATTAAACAAATTAAAAACAATTTGAATGAATAACCTGGAAATAAATTTTTTATTATTTAGTGGATCTTAACACATAAAAACATAAACACACATGAGTACCCATACACATTTACATATATATATATATACACACACAATATACATATACATATGTATACATATATACTCATATATATGTACATACATTCAAATAAGACATATTAAGACACACATGCAAACACATACCACACACATACATCTAATCCAACAGGCCATTAATATTAACATTATCCATCACCATCACCAGTCTGCTTAGCATTAATGGCCAACTTGATTGAATTAATAACATCCTAGAAATTTACTAGTCTAACCAATTTAACCACACAAACTAATCATTAAAGAACCTGTAAACTGGCTCAGAACATAAAGGCACTTACTAACATGCCTGATGACCTGAATGTGAGTCCCAGGATCCCATGATTAAAGAAAAGAACTCTACCCATTCTTTAGTAATTTTGTATATGTATCAAATAGAGTTATATTATCACCAAACCATTCCCTAAGTTCTTACCTGATTCTAATTCCCCATCCCTCCCAATTTTATCTAATCCCTGCCCCTAACTTTGACACTTTAAGTTGAATATGTTTAAAATACTGAAAGCAATTTTTTTTTTAGTTCAACAAAATGAAGTTTTAGATAAACCTTTCATTTGTCTGGCAATTGCTGTATACCTTAGCCTTTCCCCCTATTTTCTGTCACTTTAATAACAAAACTGTTTAAGATGTTTATGAATTTAATCTCTGTTAACTGATGAAAAGCAAAGCCTCTCCTTGGAAAGTTCTTTTAGAACTGGGCTTCTGTACAGGAACATTTAATCTTTTATAACATTGAAAGGCCTGTGTGATAGGTAGGAAGGGATCAAATCCGAAGGCCTGTAAGAAGGGATCACATTCAGAGGCCTGTGTGATCCAGATGGAATGCAGAAAGAATGTCAGTCAAACTAACCCTGAACTCTGTATGTGCTACTGCTGGTCAAACATATTTCTGTGATTAAAGCAAGGTATCACACATCTCTGATCCCAACACTAGGGTTCTAAAAGGAAACAGTTAGTTTAGAAGTAGGCAACACTCTCAGTTCATGGTAACAGAATGAGTTCATGCCTTTAATCCCTACTCTGAGATTGAATCAGAGTCAAGAACTGGCAGAGTGAAGTCTGAGATTGAATCACAGTGAAGATATGCCCAACTCTTAGGACATAAAAGTAGGCTTTCAGTACACAGGGAGTTCAGAGAGACAAAACACAGTCTGGGGCAGAGTCATTTTAAAGCCAAGAAAAACAGTTCTGTCTGAGGCACTTAGAAAATCAGCCAGAGTCAGCCAAAGTCAGAAGAGTTAAGTCAGAAATAGTCAGATGGATTAGAAGTTCAGTTTGAACCAGCAGCTTGGAGAAGAGTTTGAGTCATAACAGAGAGTGAGTTGAATCAGTTAACCAGAAAAGTTGGTTGAGTTCAGTACAACTCCGAGTTCTGAAGGAGCTAGTCAGAGTGAGTCACTCAGCACTAAATCTTATAGGTTGAAACATTCCAGTTACTAGATTATACAGAAGCTATAACCCTCAAATGACCTGAGATTGAATTAGCTAAAGAAAAAGCTGTCTTTTCACTGAAAATATGTCTACAAGCTTGTGTTAATCTTCAAATGTAGACATTGATTCCCTTCTAAACCTATTTTAGATTTTTTTTGAAGTGACACAAGTGGAAACATTAATGGTCTTTTGAAAAGTGTTCTCTGTCTTTTTTTTTTTTTGCATAAAGGTGATAGAGGTTAACCAATGTTTTTTTTCATAATAAAAATAACATTATAGATGTATTATAAATGTATCAGATATATTTGTCATGAGTTACTGTTACATATCTCAAAAATATTTACTAGACCATTCTATAATGTTGTTATTAATCCTCAAAATGGAACTCCTAATCAATCATAAAGTTTTATACTTAAAATTCTCTGGAAGGGAAATATTTTATAAGAGGAAGAAAAGCAAATATATGCTTGGAATTAATTTTAATATGTTCTTTTCAACATGTGGCATTTCTCAATATTGCAGAGCAGACTTCTTTATAAGCTCAGCACAATTAACTACAAGAGAAATATAAATTCGTGAAATAATCTAATGTTCCACATGGTCTAAGCTTACCTTGGCTTCCCAGGTATCTTGAAGCTAAAAGAACTGAATGCAGGAAGGCTTCCTTTTGTAAAATTCTGAAGAGCTTTTTCTCTTCCCAGAGCCCCCTGCTGGGATAATGGGAATTTTCATTGGAATTGAAATTTCTCTTTTTGCTCAATTTCAATTATTTCATATATATTCTATGGATAATGATCTCAAATAGAAAGATGAAAAGTCATGCAAAGTATTTGATGGTAGGTGCAGTTGAGCTCCAAAAAGATATATGTTTCAACAGGAGAAGACATACTTATAAAACTGGGGTACTTCTTGGGGAAAAGATGGTATGCAAAACCATACCACCTAACCTGAGGCTTTGACTATCTAGATTTTCTTGAGTGTTAATTAGATTGTAAAAATGGCTTGTTCTTTTAATTTGATGACTAATGCTTACTCTTGATGCATATGTGAGCAGGTGTGCACATTCATATGTGTATTTCTGGATACTTTCTTCACAGTTTCATTGTCCTGCTGAGACAAAGCAATGTGTGGCAGGGTATTCCTGAAACGAAGGCCACAAGAGGGAGTGAAGTCTTTGTTGTAGGAAAGATCCTGAGACTTAGAAATGTCAGCTCTGTAGAGTATCTGCTAAAGATAACTGTAGAGTAACTGCTAAGGAAGTGGAACCAGCCTAAGTGAGAGGTACTTGCTTCAGGCAGTAAGGGTGGCAAGGCAGAGGTATCTAAGTCCTTTGATAGGAGGCATGAAGCTACAAGACTTCTTTGCCCTGAAGGACTTGTTTTTCCTTTGGTTCAAAATTTCCTCACTATGCCCCATTGTTCCCTTTTTAATGATAATGTATATTCTGTCATTATATACTGAAGGGAGGTAATTAGTCTTTGATTTTACAGGGTTTACATTTAGGAGATTGCCTTGAACCTCAGAAGAAACATTAGAATTTTAAAATGTTGAAACTGTGAAAGACTATGGGGGGCTACTACTGAAATTGGACTAAATTGGTTTTATATTACAGTAAGAAGAGGAGCCTATGGGAGCCAGGGAATAAAATGTAGTAGTTCGAATAGACATCTCCAGTAGTCCCAGATATTTGAATATTTGGTCCACCATTGATAGCACTGTTTGGGAAGGCACAGGAGCTGTGGCTTTGATGATGGATGTATGTCACTTCAGGTGGGCTTTAGAAGTTAAAACCTTGAGCCACTTTCAGTTCACTCCTTCTCCTTTGTCCTGGAGGTTTTGATTTGAGGCCTCAGCTTCCTGTTTCTGTTGCCATGCCTGTCACTTATTGCCATGATTTTCTGCCGTGATAAACTCTAATCTTTTTTAAACTTTAATCAACTTTTCTATAAGCTGCTTTGGTCTTGTTGTTTTATCACAATAAAAAGAAATTAATACAGCAGATGTATATCGTGATTCAGATTTTATGAATTATTAACAATTTTATTTGATCTGGTTTCATAAAGAAAATAGTAATAATGAAAGCTTCTGGGAGACTAGCATAAGCTAGAGCTTTCAGTGATCAGCTGAAGGAAAAGACTGGAGACGCCTCAGCATCCACTGCGACTATTGGCTTCTTTCATTGCTGACATCCACATCCCAGTGAAGCTTTCTTCTACTGACTCTGGACAGTACTTTAGATGATATAAACTGTAAAGCCTGGTATCCTCAAGTCTTCAGAAAAGAAGAGCCCTTAAAAGAAATTCCAGCCCTATGAAGCTGATGAGTGGACTAGGGGCAGAAACTATAGAAAGACATCCTAAAGCCTTGAGGAGTCAACTCCTACTCTTCTATATCTTGGCTATGAGGCATTGCCAAAGGATAGATAGAATAGGTCTTTATGTTTTAGGTTTGAAGCTGCCTTGAGATGGGTAGGACTTTCTGCTTGCTGATTTCTTCCCTATGTAATGGAAATCTTGGATCAGTCTACCACTGTATGTTGAAAACTTGCACCTTGTTGATTTCACTGGATAACAGCTAGAGAGGAATTAACTTATGGGTAAATCTGCCTTGAATCCCACTCAGTTGATTCAAATGATACTATGAACATTGGATGTATTAGTTGCTGCTATTGTAAGCTACATTTTAATCTACTTAAGATAGTGATAGTGGATTTTGCATGTAAGAACATAGGTGAGGATAAACAAGATCATGGCACTGTGATTTAATGTAATCATTAAGGTTTATGTGTTCGGAACTCAAGACTACTACGTGCAATATCAGGTTAGGTTTAGGGCTTAAGTTTTTATTAAGACTTAAAAGGTCATAAAAGTTCATTGCATATTAATGTAATAATGCTTCTATCGTAGGAATAACAATTATCTAAAAAGAGTGTCTCTAACAAAAGATAATATGTGGCCCTTTTTCTCACTCCCATATCTTCTCTAACCCATCTTTCTCTCTGCCATAGGACAATGCATCAAGATATGTCTTGACTGACAGTCATGAGCTCCCTGGCCTTAGTTTCCCCAGCAAACAGACCAAGGAAGATTAAAATCCTTTCAATATAAATTATTCAGTATATCTAATCTATTATTTTATAGAAAGACACAACAGACTAAGATATGATATGCCCAGGACACACTGAGAAAGAAGTCTGTATGTTCATGAAACATAAATATGCTTTCTGAAAAAATGAAGTTATAGACATCAAAAGTTTTAGAAATAATTAGTCTTCTTATGATTTTAATAGTGGAGTAATTTAAACAGAAGAAAAGTGTGCCATGATGTGATTTCAGGGATTCCATCACGACATACATCCTGTAGCAGATATAGGGACGTGAAGAGTCAGGGGAAGGAAGCAGAGAGAGTCACAACTGAAGAGTCACAGCAGAACAGCCTACATGATGCAGACTGAGAACTGTGTTTGCCAACATTCTAGCTAGACCAGAAAAAAAATTACTGATAGTAACATTATAAAATGTTTTCTTCTTCTGACTGGTAATCATCAGATTTTCATGTAAGCATACACAGATCATAGATATTTTGTTTCATGTTTTTTGTGTTCTATAAAATTGTTCTCTTTCATTTTTCTACTCTAAGTTGGATGGTCTTAATTATTATTTAGAGAAATTGAATGCTCTCATCTTTTACTTTTTACATAAAATCTTTCTCACTGTTAAAGTTTCCATTTGCATTAATTTATAACTGATTTGATATACCTTTAGAACTAATTTAATAATTTTCTAATTTTTATGTTTAATTTTATGACCCTTACTTTTCTTTCTTTTTTTTATATCTTAAAGAAATTTCGGAAGGGTCAAGAGGTACACTGAAATGATTACTAAGGTTATGAAAGATTTTTAAGAGGAGAGTTCATTCAAGAGAGGCACAGAGAAAGTAGCTGGGAAGTAGGAGATTACTAGGATAGCTATGAACACCATACACAGAACACCAGGAGCTTGGAGCAGAGTTCAGGGCTCCAGCACAAGCCTGCAGGCAAGCTCTTTGACTCCCAGGCAAGAGACAGGAAAGGGGTGGGGCGCACGATATATGACCATCAATACTCACTCTTTAATAATCACTTCCCAGGCAAGACTTCCTAGGAAATATATTACATGAGTACCCAAAGATAATGTCTTAGTAGAGGGCCTGTCAGGAGCTGTGAAAAAGGAAGAGCTACTACAAATTGCATTTTTACAGCATCCAGTGTCTTTTGTAATCCTTTCAAAGTAGTTTCTATATATTCCTTAAATATTCCTTCTTGGCTATATACAGGACCTGGTGCATTAAAACAAGGCAAATTTAAGGTAAGATGCAGCCAGGGAGATACCTAACTATAATTCCTAGGAGCCTCAGTCCCTATTGTTAACAATATGCTAAAGCATGCTCTTTCTTACATTTGCTGGGACAAATAAGCTTCAGCTGTTACCCAGAATCAAGGCAACTTTGAATGTATCTTCAATTTTTGGCAATGGTTTCCTAAATCCCAAATCACAAACTTGTAGCACCCACCATCAGGAGAAATTTACAGATGAAGAATTCCATTTTGCTTCCTAGATTCTCTCCCCAGACTCTTCCATTATTAGTGACTTGGTATCCAGTCCCTGCTTTGATGATTGGTGTCAATAATGAAATACTTCACTTGAAATATGTCTTTACATCTGTCAATATTGAAACATCTCTCCAGTATCTCTTTCTCTGTCATTCTTATCTAACAATCTGCAGTTAAGAATATCTTGCAATTTCCTGTAGAGATATAAAAATTATTTAATAACTTGAATTAAGTAAACAAATACCAATAATCATTTTATCTCTGATATGTATGTGTGTGTGTGTGTGTATGTATTATTGACCAGTGCTAATTTAATGTTTTTTATTATGATTTCCATAAGGAGGCAAAGATGAGAACCATGAAAAGAGAATATTTTTTCAGGGCTTAACCCTCTTTCCTTGTGTGTACATTTTATATAAAACTACAGGTTCATTTACTGGCATTGAACAGTATCATTGGAGGTTTCAGTAAAGACATGGCTGCTGTTATCATACCACTCACGGATGCTTCTCTTGAATGGGAAACTCCACACAAAAGCCAATCAGCAGCATTTATAACCCCAGATGATCAAGAATGTTTTTAAAATCCCATTTAAATTATAGAATAGCTTATTTTCCAAAGACCAGACATCTGCATCCACATTGGCCTCAGTATTTCATTTATGACTATCAGAGCAGCTCTCTACTGTATACAAAATTAATCACACAGGCTGATGCATGATAAAAGCTTGCTGGGAGCTAAGATGTTTTGAATCTCTGTATCTGTAGTTATGGTCTTTGTGTGCAAACATTCACAGATGGGCACATTCTTGCTACTACAAACACCTGCAAAGGTTGTAGGAGAAATATCGTAAATCAATCCAAAATTTATTTCAGAGCAGCTGGTGATTGATGATTAATGATTTTCATGGAAGTTTCCCTCCATAAACTACACTTGATTGTTAAGATGTCTTCATTGATGGGGACATAGGAGGTATGAAGGATAACCTTTCTAAGAAAATGTACTTTCATATTAGATTCTTTCATTTAGTCACTTATTACTGACTATATGTAAAACAATATGAAAAACAAATAAATTACAGATGATTCTGCTCTGAATGCATTTCATATACACCTTCCTAGTCAATTAAAGTAAATAATGTAGAATCATGAAAAATTCCTTCATTCTCTGCCTTTACTGATCATTTCAAATCTACTTTGACCTTTCCCTGGCTTATACAGTCAATGCTTATGGTTTCAAAGCAATACATTAATAAAAATATAAGGGAGATAATTTAAACTCAGTTACATATACCATTTCCCCATGTTCCCTATCACCTAACTCCAGCCAAGGTGTTGTTGCACTTGTCCACTGGAAATCCTTTGCTTTGTTCTTGACTCGCATATGATTCTAAATGTCCTTGTCCCAATACAGAGAAGGTCTAATAAATCTGAAATTTCTCTGGCTCTCAAAATCACAAACAAAAACCAGACTCAGCATCTCACAAAACACTGTTTAGATCTTTTCATAAATAGAGCTGTAGCTATGTCATGTGAGAACAAAGCCATGTAGATATTTTCCCTTTTAAGAATCTTTTAACTACATCTATTTATTTAGTTATGTATGTGTGAGTTACTTTTCTACTGCTCTGACAGTAGTCTTGGTAAAAGAGGAAGTCAACCCAACAGATAGTACAGTTTTCTTGCTGTGCAGAAAAAGTTCAGTTTTATGTTTTCTAATTTTATAACTATTGGGACAATTAGTTGTGATGCTAGTGTTTTATTTAGACAAATGTTTATCATCACATATAAGCTAAAGTGCATAGTTTTGTTTTTTTTTTTTGCTTGTTTGTTTTTGTTTTTGTTTTTGTTTATTTTTGGTTTTTGTCTAGTAATTTTGATGTTTCAGGTCTGTGTTCCAAGTTGAACTGACTTTATAAGACGTGGTTTTATTTCAATCTACACACTTTCCCAGCACCATTTGCTAAATACACTGTATTTTATTCACTGTGTGTTTTAACACATAGGCAAATATCAGTCATAGTTGTTCAGCTTTACTTCTGGTTCCCTCTATTCTGCCCTACTGTTCTACAAGTCTCTTTCTTATGTGTCAGGACCGTGTTCTCTCTGTCTCTATAGTTCTGCAGTATAAATTGAGGTCAGTTTTTATGATACCTCTTTTTGTTTCTGCTTTAATCTTTGCTATTTCTTTGTTTTGGCTCCTATGGTTTCTTATTTATTTCTGTCCTTAAAAAAATAAAAACAAAATTACATCATTTTCCCTCTTTTCCTCCCTCAAAACATTTACATATACTTTTCCCTACTTAAATCCCAAGGCCCTTTTTTATCAATTTTTGTTAAGTCTCTCCCTTCTCCCACCCCCACCCTCTCTCCTTCTCTCTTTTTCAAGTACATTAATATAAACGTCTTAGTCTGTATAATTTTTCTTTATATGAATATGTTTCAGGACTGACAATTTGACCTTGAAAAACTGATGCCCTCTTCCTGGTGGAAGACTGTTTCTCCTGCTCTCAGTATCCCTTACCTATAGTTGTTTATGTATGGTTAAAGCCTTGTGAGCCTTATACCATCCATGTTATTAGTGTTTACCTTGTTCAGCTCATGTTTAGTCAGTTGTGTGTGGATGTAGTTTCTAACATTACTAGGTGACATAATCTCATAATGAACTCCCTGATCCTCTGGCTCTTGCAATTTTTCAACCCCTTCTTCTTCCATGTTCCCTAAGCCTTAGGTAAAGGAGTTGTGTTATAAATGTCCATTATGACTGGGCTCCAAAACTCTGCATTTTGATAAGTTCTGGTTTTCTGTAATGGTTTCTATTTGTGGCAAAGAGAAGTTTCCTTGATGAGGGGTGAGGGTATCCTTATCTGTAAGTATAAGGAGAAATATTTAGAATGAGTTTAGAGATTATTTTGGCTCAGTAAAGGGGAAGTTAGAGTTTCTTCTCCAAGATATATGATTTCACTTCCTGAAGATTCATTAAGTTAGATCCTAGAAAAGGATGTGCAGGATCTGTCTTGGTGGAGAAGTTGCTACCTTTGGTGTTTAGTTTCTTCTACTTAGCATCTTAGACTGTAATGTTAGACTGTAATATTAACTTGCTCTATTCTCTTTCTTTCATCCCAGAATTGTTTTTTTTTTTTTTTTACTATATTACAATATTTAAGTATGTTAACATTTTCATTGCCTTATGTTCCTGGGAATTCTGAGATTCTTGATAGCCTACCAATTGGCTAATTGGCTAATGATGCCTGGGTACTGGAGAAGAAAACATGTTGTGTTGTCAGGTAATGTGTTCCTACACTATGATTATGGTTCCTATATTATGATTACAGCCCCAGATATATATGAGATAGGTTGTTGTGTGTCTAATCTGTGTTATGCCTGTTAAAGTGCTGTACACTTGGTACCTGCCATGATGCTAAGTGTGTCAGATTGACAGCTTGCACTATGTTAATAGGAGAAATAATTTAAAGTAATTTACTTTATAAGAATTTTTTTAGAAGTTGCAAGTTTTGAGCTCCAGAATTCCAAAATATCATACTAATGAGTCTTTCAATACAATTGTTTTCTATGCAGAAAGAATGACAGATTTCTATGCCTTCCCCTGCAATATCTAAAAGATTCCCCAGTAAGTCCACTGTTGAACAAAACATTGAATCAGACCTACTGAAAGAAGTTATGCTGTTTGTCTGAATTTTCAAACATTGCTTTGATGGTAAGTACTTCACTAATATTTTAACCAAACAATTAGAATTTAATTCATTTACTACATAAGAGCAACATTGATATTAAAAACAATTTTATCTGAGCTCTTAAAATGAAGTTCAGTTTCTACTAGGTGGTAAAGACTTTCAAATTACCTTTTAATGATACGAAGGAAGGTAACAGTTGTTTTTCTGTGTTTATTTATTTAAATTATTTTTTATTTATAATATGTATTCTAGTTCTTTTCTATTTCAGTGTTAATTTCCTTTGTGTAATTGTCTCCTACTTTAGAGAAATATTTTATTAGATCATGTCTATGTGTTTTGGAGGTAACTAGATATATTTATATCAGTGGTATAAATAGCAAAATACTGGACTATGTCAATTAAATGCCATCAACTTAGACTTTGCTAAATTAGCATTTCCTCTATTCTGCCCCTAACCAAGTAAACCCAAGTCATTAAACTTATTGAACCAGAAAACAAAGACTAAAAACTAATGTCTATTAAACATCAATGTAAAGAACAGCATATTTCTACAATTCTTAGTGCATCGAACATTTTAATTAGATCTTCTGAATTCTGAATTTAAGGTATAATTTTGGAAATTTTCTTTTAAGAAAAAAATCAAAATCTAAAATGTTGTATCCATATAATATCATCAAAAAGTGTAATTTGATGGAAAGTCTGGAAAACTAATTTTAGAGATAGGTTCATTGAGAGTAGTGTGAATATGGAATGTTGAAGACGATACAGCAGGTTAAACAGGTTGTGGAAAGTTGAAGGGGACATGGAAGGTTGAAAGGGGTTTGGAAGGTGATTTTTTTAAATATTGGTAGAAAAAATTCATCTTGGTTTGAAAATTTCAATTTTTTTGAAGCATAATCTCACTCTGTAGGTCACTGTCACACTCAATTCAGAACCACCTGTGTCATGTCACTGTGAATTGCTGGATCTACATGGGTGCACCGCTGTGGCAGGCAAGATGTATATCAATATTTGTTACTATATATAAGACTTAGTGGAAAACAGGATCATTAATAAATTTTATTTCCTGTAAAATTAAGGCGTCCATATGTTCACATGGAACTTCAAAGATGTAATTGTCAAGTTCATTATGATAAGCATTGTCCTCAGGTTGCCACTTTAAATAGAAATCTTTGGGGATTTAAACTACATAGGCAAAACAAAACAAAACAAAGAAACAACTTGGTAATTACTACTGAAAGTTGCTTAACTTAGAGATGACAGATAAAAAGTGAAAACAGTAACTTTTTGTCTATGAAAAAATTCCCACTCTGTACAGAAAATACGTATCTTCAAAGATTAAGTACAATAAGTAAAAGATCAAAATTAACATTTTCTCTGTGACATTTAAATAAATATTAAAGTATGTGGATATAACATTATTTAAATTACTTTTAAATACCAAAAGTAATATTAGTATCATTTTTTCTATTCTGGAAAGATGGTTTTATATTTAGAATTGTAATATTCTCTCGTATGGATGTATAAAAGAGCTATAAAATTAAAGATTACTATTTTAAACTGTTTTATATATCCTTCTAACTCTTCAAATACAATATGTTTTGGCATGAGACTTTTTGTGCTGTGAAGCTTTCCTTAACAAGCTCCTTCTACTCTGGAAACAGCATGGAGGGAGGTATATAAGACAGAAAGTGTATATTGGAAACAACAGTTGGGGGTAGATACAGAGGAAGAGTGAGCACCAAGTTGGGGTAGAGACAGGGAAAAAGTGAGCACCAGAGTTGGTTGGGTGGAATCAGGAAAAAGTGAGTCCATTACTGATGATAGAAAAGCAGGCAGATTAGGACTCGGATAAAGTGGAACTAACTGGGGTTTTAAAAAGGTTACATTTTAGATCTTTGCAGTAACTGCTGTGCCTGGAGAAGCTGTTGTGTTAGGAGTTCAGTTACATGTGAAAAAGTAAGTAACAAAAGCTTAGATACTTAGCTTAGGAATGGCTGTAGCTTTTTAGAGCTCAGATGCAAATGGCAGAAAACAGCAATACTCCCTCTTAAAGAAAAATATTTTCAGGGTAACACAGAAGAAATAAATACTTAATAAACAACTATCAACTATTGGAATGGAATATCCTATGAGACACCAAATCTAGCCAATTAAAAAAAAACTGCTCCAAATATGTGTCATTTCATTGTGAGTTGTTGGTTAGAAGGATATTAGACCTTTCGCAAACATTCCCAGCTACTGTCAGTGCTCTTGGTTACCACCTAGAACTTGATGGTAAAATCCTATTGCTGAATATACCAAATATTTGATTCATAAAACTTAGGGAAATCAAGTAGATACTGATTTAGAAGTTTCATCTCTATTTTTATGTTATTGGTGTTTTATGTTATTGGTTTTATGTTATTGGTGTTTCTATGCAAACTATCAGAGGGGAAATGTTGAATGAGGCCCAAAGGCAGTTGATTGTTTTCCTGATTCAATCACCTGTCCTCGTCATGTAGCCCTGGAGTGTTTCTGTGTCCATTCAATCTACTCCTAAGCCTAGAACTGGAAGGCTTCAACTTCTGTACAATCAAGAACATTTAAGGCTCTGAGACTTACTGCTGACTGAGCCACTCTGACTAGTTCCTTTTGAACTCAGAGCTATACTGATGTACTTACTTACTGTTCTGGCTCAAACTCTTCTCCATGCTTTGACTGTCTCATACTGAACTTCTCTGTCCAGCTTCAAACCAACTCACTCTTTCTGTCTGTTACTGACTTTTGATTAGCTGCTTGTGTCTGTGCCTCAGACTCCTCAGATTGCTTCTGTGTCTCTTACTCTGTGTCTTATCCTCTTTGTCTCTCTCCCAGCTTTCTGCTTCTGTAACTGTTTGACTTTCTGAGCTGAGAGCCTATTTTTCTATCATGAGAGTTGGGTATGTCTTCACTCTGACTCACTCTGCCAACTCTTTCTTTGATTTGTTACTTTCCCTGCACTTCACTCTGACTCATCTTAGATGTCACTTCCTGTCTGACACTGACTCCTTCTGAGCTCCACTTCCTGTCTCCCCGTGCTGGGATTAAAGTCAAGTACTACTATTGCCTTCTGAAAACTGGGATTAAAGGTTTGCACTAACATTTTTAACATTCTTTCTACATTCCATCTGGACCATACAGGCCTCTAGATGCAATACATTCATATAGCACCCTGGATGTGACTTTTCATATACACTTTTGGATTTGATCCTTCCTAGCCCTCACATAGGCATATTTCTCTACAAATAACAAACAAACAAACCCATCGATTTCAGTTAGCTGTGAATCCTATAAACTTCAACAATGACTGCATGGGCAAGATATGTTCAAAGCTGAAATAGTGACACAAATATTATGGGAGTAGGTAACCATTTTCTGGTTTGATTAAATCCCATCTCACAAGATTGACTCTATACCTGGCACCTTTACCTGGAACAATAACCTGTGGCTAGATAAGGGAGAGTGTGCGGCCTTGAAATCATACCTAAAATTGCAGGGTTTAAGGAGAATGATTTGTCAGGAGGGAAGCCATGAATTGGAAAAGTTTAGGGTAGGAGAGGAGGTAGAAAGAACTAGAGTACAATCATGAACTTTGAAGTGTGAAATATGTATTTGTAGTACTGAGGGAACCTAGTATGTTAATGGGTAACATAGGTAGCTATTTGTCTCTTCTGTCTTTAGAGATCTGGGGAAATGGAGATTCCTTTAGAGTTGACATTTGGTTCACTGGTTTTCCCAAGAGTATATTAGTATAAAATGGGATCTGACTGGTTTTGTTCAAAATGTGGGAGTTTATGACATGAACATTTGTAAAATCACCGATATTGGCAAATATTTGACATTCATTTTCTTGCCAGATTGAATACACATCTTCCTTCCTTCTTTTCCTCTTTTTCTTCCTCCCTTCTTATCTATCTATAATCTATCTAAAACAATTAGGATGATTAGACTTAGTCATTTTGTTTTACTACAGTAATAAAAATGCAACCAATACAATTCCTTAGATGAAAAGTTTTATCAGATTTTCTTTCTGAGTCTTTAGGATCTTTTAAGTATAAAATAAATTATCTGCAAATATGGAAATTTGCCTATTTGTTTCTTTTATACATTTTCTTCTTTTCTGTGTTCTAACATATGTGTGTGTGTGTGTGTATGTGTGTGTGTGAGAGAGAGACAGAGAGAGATATCATGTTATTATATTGAATAATACTAAGGACAATATACAGTTTCATCTTGTTCTTGATTTTGCTTGAAATGCTTCAAAAACCAATGAAATTCTTATGAAAACAAATAGACAACTGCATGGACTTTGAATCCAAGTACCTACTGCCACAGATGTAGACTTCTTATTGTCTAGAACATGGATGATAGGATTGGTTTTTGTATCTCCTTTCAGCTATTTTCTCTCCCACTGCTTATTATCTATTCTTTCCTTTCAATATGCAATCAGATGATCTTGATAGGATCATTCTCATGTTAAATACATGTTCTCAAATCTATGTACTCCTAAAAGGACTGTCTTTCAGTCTACCCACTTCACAGTGTCACCTCATTTTTAATGCTTTCCTGATTGAAAGGCTTAAACTAAGTCGCTTTTAATTTTATCTCCTGCAAATGTCTGTTCCTGCCTGTATTTATAAAGCTATTTTGCCTGTTTATGTGACTGCTTATGATCTCATGACCTGTTATCCTCAGGGCATCCTAGCATCCTATCACCACCAAATTAAAATTGTACAATATAAATATTTATATAATATATGTGTATATATATATATATATATATATATATATATATATATATATATATCCTTGTGATATTTAAACATTTAAAGCACTAATGCAAGTATTAAAATAAAAGCTAGAGTAATATTTGGTTGGGCAAATATGCAAAGAGGAAACCGAACTTCCATTGTTTTGTTTATTGTCACTTGGAGCTATCTAGTATATATGTGTATTTATATGAATATATGTATATTTATGTATGTGTATATATATGAATATATATATACATATGCATATGTATATATAGTATGTGTGTTTCTGTGTGTTTGTGTGTCTCACTGAAGTTGGTTATTACTTAGTAGGAAAATTCTGTAGATTCTTTGAAACCTTTTGAATGTTTCTTCTTCCAAGGATGAAATGTGCTGTCTGGTATACTGTGGAAATAAGTATGTAACAGTTTACAGAACTGTGATATTTTGAAGCTATTCAGGCCATTGTGATGATTGACTCACAGCTGGTTTTTTCTGAATGAACCTTTAAATGATATTCTGAGGTATGATGTTAACTGCAAGTTCTACTCCTTGAAGAAAGAGGCGCCTCAAGTTTTCATTCCTTCTAGATAACACTTTCTACTAAGGTTTTGATACATGTGTCCCATTTAATAAATATTTCATGAGAAAAGGAAACCTGATACAATTGTTCAGTGTTCAGTATATATATAGTCTTTAAGTCTAGAAGACTTTGAAATATCCAAATTATAGCTTTTAGTGAAATTAATGTTTTAACCAATAACATTTATTTGTTGTATGAATTTATTACTTAAAAACAAAATGTTTTAAATTCTCTTATTTCTTTATGGACATTTTGATATGCTTAAATGGCTTTTAGTTATATTACCTGACACTGGTTATTTTCACTGTGAAAACCCAGTATTTACTCTGGAGATTAAGTATTTAGGAATAAATGGTACAGTTTTGTTTATTAAAATATATTAAATTTTCCCACTTCTGTAAAGCTCTTTTTCCTTATGTTTAAACTTGTAGATTTTTAATAATTTTCTGTAAATAAGTTTGCACATTCACATGAAAGAGCTTCTATTTTTAATGCTATTGCTGAAAAGATACTTCTAGTGTGTTGGTCAATGAAAAGTCTATGTCTTTTTAAAAGTCATTTCCTTTTTAATTCCATTTTCTCAATATAGAAAAATTTATATGCATATGAGTTTTGTAGCATGTTATTCAATACCACTTAACTGATGATTGTTCCTAAGTAAGTAAGTAGATATATGGACTTTATTTTAACATTTTAATGACATTTTCATTTTCATAATTTCTCAAGTTTGGTTTATCTGTTGGTGCTATTTTAAGAGACTTTTGCTTTACTAAAATGTTTTATCATACAAGATATTTATGAACATATTTTATCGATATGCATATATATCATATCTTTAAGATTTGGATGTTCATTTGCATTGCATAAGATATACCATATTAAATATGTCAATATATTTATATAAGCATTCTAAGACAGAAGAATTTATGAGCTTTTCCTTTTTGTTTTTGCCTTTTTTACTCTCAATCTCAATTATATTTGAATGACATAATTTTTTTGACATAAGTCAAAGTCATGAAAAAATATATTATAAAAATTTCAAATAGCTACTGACATGTAACATTTTTGATTATTTTTATCAACAGCCCAATTGAATAGAAGGAACTATAGATCATCATATTAGGTAAAATATGTTGGATTTAGAAGTGAAACAGAAAAATGTCATGTGTCTCCTCAAATACACATAATCTAGACATGGAGAAGGAAGTGGCAATGAGCTGTTTCTCAAGAGGAAGTCGACTGATAGGAGGGAAATTTGGCATGGGAGGGAAAAGGGGGTGACTATATTTACAGTACGTTCTCTGTGTATAAAAATCTCACAGTGACATATTATAATACTGGATAAAATAACAAAATAGTCTTTCATAGTTAATATATGGTAGTGATTTCAATTACAAATGGCAATATTTGACAATGAATTAGGTTCAGAATTGTTGAGATCAAGTTGGAAATTTTAAAAGTGAAAATTTCTTTTAAATTCAGCTGACATTCATCTTAACACTTAAGTTCAGAAACAAAGGAAGTTAGAGGTTACCAAGTAACCCAAGTAATAAATCAATGACAGGAAAGCTTCTTATCTAAAGCCTGGTTCCCTCAAGGCTTCTGTCCCTGAAATAAGACAGAATTTAACCAGAATAGGAATACAATGAGTTAAAAATATCATTCTAAGAAAATACTTTGGTCGTGGCTATGGAAACATGTAACTGTAAAAACATTAGAAATGAACATGAAGATCTTGTGATGTTTTTGATAAAACTATATTGACAAATAAGTCATGATCTTAGAATGTCCGTGTCTTATCATTCATTTAAATCAAACAGCTTCAAGCAAGCATTATCTGTATAAAAGCAAAGCAAATATTATAGACCTCTCTCACAATCAAAGTGCCACAGAGCTTATAATGTATATTTCCCAGAATGTATAATTAAACACTTGTCATTGGGATATGTTTGGATCTTGATCCTCTCAATAACTACAATGTGAACTGCCAACCCAAATAGATCGATGTCTGCTGTTAAGAACAAGTTTCTAACAAATGTAAAGAACAGGGACTTTTGAATTACCATATAAAATTCATCACCAAACTTTGGCATTGAATTGATATAGTGATAAAATATAAACTTACAGTAGTATTTTAAGACTTCCTCCCTTCTTTATACAGTATCTAATTTTTTTTGACTGTTGTTCCAAGGAACAATGGGTTTTTGAATAGATATTTATGCATATTTTAAGAAGTTTGCATATGTGTGTGATGATATTCGTAGCATACAGACTACCATGCTAATATAATAAGAACATAATCCTTCTGTCATTAACACTTGATCATTAAATTAAATAAAACCTTTGAAATCTCAATATCTTATTTTTCACAAGACAATTATTGAAGGGAAAATGCCATCATTTATGTGCAATATTCTTTTCATTTATTTAAATTTGTCACTTATTTTGATCAAGTTTCTCAATAACAACATGCTTCACTTTGCTCCAGTGTAAGTGAAATAGATATTTTTAAAAATATTGCTTCCATATCTGCTGCCACTATTAAAGGATATAGAAGATGGAAAGAGACTGAATATCTTTAAGTATTTTTATTACATATTAATATTTGCCTAATCAGTATATATATATATATATATATATATATATATATATATATATATATATTACTCATAGGCACTATAGTTTAAATTAAATAACAACAAATATCTTTGATATAAATATTCAAACTTTGTAAGCATTTAAAAAATACTTTAAATAAATTTAGTCGTATCAAACATTGCTAGTTATGTTACTAAAACCACACAGTTCTGTATTCATTAAGGTTTTGAAATGTTCAAGATATTATGTAGATTCTTAATGAGGCAAAAGACGGCAAATAGGAACACTTTGCCTTAACCTTTGAATCCTAGTAACTAGAGACGCAGCAGTAAAGTATAATAGTTTTTTCCAAAATCAGACACAGAAGATAGGTAGCCCTCGTGTCTTGAAACTCCGGTGATGTCAAGGTATGAAGCTGCATTGTTCCTCCTATCATTTGGATGATGCTATGAGTAAGAAAGGCCACTACTGATGAACTCATAGGTAAACAAGGACAATCTTCATCTTTTGGAAAACCACTAGGATTTTCAGACAATCCTAGGCATATGTATGCTATTACTCTTGGTTTTGATTAAAAATTAAAAGTTGAGAAAATAAACTGAATGCCCAGGTTTATAGCAGAGATGCTTGATAACCACGTAGAATTTCAGCATCAGTCAAGATGCATTACAATGAAAATTCATGATATCATGTTTTAATAACTGAGTAATGCTCCATTGTGTAAATGTACCACAATTTCATTATTCACTCTTCAGTTGAGGGGCTTCTAGGTTCTTTCCAATTTCTGGCAATTATGAATAAAGCCACTATGAAAATAGTTGAGCAAGTGTCCTTGTGGTAGAATGGAATGTCCTTTGGGTATATGCCCAGGGTCTTGAGGTAAGTTGATTCCCAAATTCTTGAGGAAATTCCATATTCATTTCCATAGCAACTTTACAACTTTGCACTCTTATCAGCAATAAAGAAATGTTCCCTCTTGCTCCACATCCTCCTAGCATGATCAGTCCTAGAGAACAAACCCCAAGGATTCAAGTAACTCTCTTAGGGTGTAGAGGAATAGGCCTGTATGAAAGCTAGGAACAGTCTATATTCCAGGAGTCTAGCACATTCTGAGGCCTGTGTGATCTGAATAGAATATTTAAAAAAATGTTAGGAATGTTGGCATATGTCTTTAATCCCTAAAACAGAGACAGAGTGTAGAAGTAGACAGAGGAAGCAGAAGCTCAGGAGTCACTGTCACAAAGGAAGTGATGTCTGAGATGAGTAAGTGAAGAAGAGGCACAGTGACTAATCAGAGAAAGAGTTATCAGGATGAGTCAGAATGAGGACACAGCCAACACCCAAAATAGAAATATTGGCTCTCAACACAGAGCAGGGTCAGTTACAGCAGGCAGTTATTGCAGGCAGTATGTGGTAAGCGGTATGAAGCAGGAGATGGAAAATAAGATAGAGAGGCAGTATGAAGCAGGAAGTCTGACTAGGGAGTCTGAAATAGTCTGAGGCAGAGACAGAGAGGCAGCTCAGCAGAAGAAGTTAGTATCAAATGGGAAGAGTGACTCAGTTTTAAGCGGAACAGAGCAGTTCAGTCTGAGGTAGTCAGAGAGTCAACCAGAGTCTGCAAAGTCAGAAGAGCTCATTCAGAAACAATAAGCCAGCTCAGCAGATAAGTTTGAACCAGACAGCTTGGAGAAAAGTTTAAGCCATTATAAGAGTGAGTTGAACTAGAACAGTCAGAGTTCAGAAGGAGCTAGTCAGAGTGGTACAGTCAGCAGTGGATCTCTAAGGCTTAAAACTAGAATATACAAAGGCCAAAAAGTCCAAAGTAAGAACCAATGATTGAACTAGACAAAGAATAAACAACCTCTTGAACCCTAATTAACATCTATATACGGCATCAATGGCCTCATTAGGGGCTCTTAGAGACTGAAGTGTCAGCCTGTAGTGTCCCCCAAATGCAGCTTATATTTGTCTGGCTTGGTGTTCCAGCAAAACTCCTATAGACTGGAATGGGGGAATCTCTGACTCTTAACTGCCCTTGAGCTCCTTTTCCTACTGTTGTGTTGCCTAATCTAACCTTGATGTAAGAAGTGGTACCTGGCCTTGTTCCATCTTGTTATGCCCTGTTTGAGCAGTAACCCTGGGAAGACTGCTCTTTTCTAGGGAAAAGCAGGGCATGGGGTTGGTAGATCAGGGGAGAGGGAAGATAGAGGTAGATTGGAGGAGGGGGATCAGGATATATTGTACTAAAGAAGAAAAATGTTTTAAAATGGTTATTAAAATCAAATTAATAAAAACCCCAAAACTAGTGTTCAAAACTGTATATGTAAATATTCTTGGGAGTCAAACTTTAAAATGCCAGTATCTTCACTGTGTATTTGTGAATTTAAAAATAATCTGAATTGAATACTAAAGTAGTATATGTACCAGGAAATAAATGCATTAGACAGCAGAATAGGTTTAATAGGAGCAATGCCAGATATGACAAATTTGAGTGTCAAACTAACAAAAGAAGACATCATCTGATAACTGAAGTTACCTATTCAAAATTTGACTAGAGAAAGGTGTGCATCATAGAGAGCAAGTTGCCTAGAATAATTTTATAGTGTGTGAATTTCATGAGATCTTTATATTATAGGAGAAAATCTTACTTTAAGCACAGCAGTCTTTCCCAGACATTGCTGGTCATGTGAAATTTGTAACTTAAACTTTCTTCTGAAAATTCTACTCAATCAGTATATTCAATGGGTTCTAGTGTTGACAACCAATAATCATACATAAGGCCAATTAAACAATTCTGCTGCTTTTATAGCCTTCCCTGTGCCTCATATAACAGTACATGGACTAGACAACATTCACATAACATAGCTCTGTTTCAAAATGACTAAGATTATTTGTAAACAGTTTTAATGTTAGTAACACAATAACAAACTTATAAGAAAAGGTACATTTAAGTGGAAACACAATTAGAGAGTGGTCCTGAACTAATATACGAAATCGCTGTTGTATTCTCTAAACTCTGATTATCGTTAAATATATTTTCATGGTTTCTTAAAGGTGCTTCTAATTGTGCACAGTAGACTATTTCAGTGAATATC
This sequence comes from Cricetomys ansorgei, assembly GCA_026225945.1. Lineage (NCBI taxonomy): Eukaryota > Metazoa > Chordata > Mammalia > Rodentia > Nesomyidae > Cricetomys > Cricetomys ansorgei. The sequence continues at coordinate 9,121,545 of JAMJFZ010001038.1, forward strand.
ACTATAGAAACTAACTAGTTTCCCAGCTAATGAGTCCAATTCATATTTTGTGAGGCATCTAGGAAGCATCATATTTAAATTGTACAGAAATAACTCGAATGAGATAAATAGATGCAATTTCAAATTCTCTAATTATATTCCTTGTTTCTCAAGAGTACTGTCATTGTGCAAAGGGATCTTTTCAAAGGAAACTGAAGATTTCATATTATGCACTGATTTTCTTCCAACCCCTTCTGGGATATGCATTCCTATTTCCTGTGTCCTGCTCTGATGTGTTGAAACCCCTGGGATCTGATTCTGTATTTGCGCTAGGCATTCAAGGCTGTACTGGTCACTTCTGAATGGTGGCTTGTGTTTTGACTATTCTTTTGTTGAAAATAGCATAATTTGTTTCCTGTCACTGTGATTCCATTGCAGAGCAGAAACAGAGAGAAAAAATTATTTTTCCTTACAGTTTTAGAATACATAAGTCCATAGTGCTGAGGAAAATGCCTGTGACCTGCACCCTTCAGATGCAGTGCGCAGGAAGTGAAGAAAGCAAGGCAAGAAGAAACCAAGGGATAGAATGTTCCAAGATTATACAAAAGACAGAAATTACTCTTATTAGAAAGTTAAAATCTACAAGGAGACTGAGGCCTAATGAATATGTGCATAACTACATTGAGGGCTACCCTCATATTCTGAAAATTCATGTTTTCTTTTGTGGTTTTTATATTGTTTGTAGAGAATTCATGAGAAACTGGATAGTAGATTATAAACACGGGAGCAATAAGAGGGGCGAGAAGGTCTGGTGTATTTGATCAAAATGCGCTGCAGGCATGTATGAAATTATCAAACAATAAGAAAAACGAAAATCCAAATGTCACAAAGTTAAATGTAATGGGAAATGCGATGGGGCTCACTCAGGAGTTAGAGGTAGAGCTTAGCATTGCCACAGCCTATGGAAGGCATCATGTCACCCCAACTCCTTCCATGCAGTAAAAAACCATCCTGCACAGGGAGAAGAGCAGGAAACTAGTTGCTCTGTCAGTAAAAATAATAATCCCAAGGTGTCTGTTCTTCTGTTGGGAAGGAGAAGCAACTATAAGACTGGCAGAGCGAGGGAAATATAAGCACAACAATTTATAAAGCAGCTAGCCAAAAATGACCTGTGTGTTAGCAGAGGAACAGGTGCAAGTAAGGACTTCTATTTATTATTATTATTATTATTATTATTATTATTATTATTATTATTATTATTATTATTTTGGTTTTGTTTGAGACAGGGTTTCTTGGTTGTACGTCTGGCTGTCCTGGAACTCACTCTGGAGACCAGGCTGGCCTCGAACTCACAGAGACCCACCTGTCTTTGCCTTCTGAGTGCTAGGATTAAATGTGTACACTGCCATTGCCTAGCTAAGTAAGTACTTTGATATCAACATTGCACAAGAAAATGGAACACAGCTAGGCAGAATCCATAAATTATAAAGCACTTAAATAGAATAGTACATCCTTTTAAGAAGTACCATAGAGTTGGTCTAAATCCAATATTACTAAATTATTTTGTACTTATAATAGTAGGGTTTGGTGACTTCAAAAACAGATCAGTTGTAAAGGTTGAAGTGAAAATCACAAACAGAAAGTAAGAGATTTGAATTTTGTGTGAGACACAAGTAAATGGTTTAAAAAATGTATATTTGGCACCACAGAGATGATAAAATGATGAATTAAAAAACGAGAATAACTAATGATTAAGTCACTAACAATGCTTTAAATTGTATGACTCTTATGTCTACAAGATTAAAACACAAATGAAAATGAACTATAATGCACACAATGTAAAAACCAATTGCATCCAAGTCAGAACACTGAAAATAGACTACATTCTTAAATTAGTGAGGGTCAACAGAAAGACATACTGTAAATAATTGTGGTTTTTAAAGCATCATTCTATAACAGAGAAAGAGAGACAGAGACAGAGAGAGACAGAGACATTGAGACAGAGAGTTGGGGGAAGGGAAGGAGAAGAGAGGGAGGGAGAGAATATGAGGGCAGTTTAAAAGAAAAAAAAAAACACGTTAAAGACATCAAAAGTGGAACTCTGTCTGGAAAGCTGGGAGAATGACATCAATCAGCACAGAATTCTATAACAAGCAAAATAGCTGTTAGAAGAGTGAATGAAAATAGTGGATGACAAAAATCAGAAGCAGAAACATTTGTTTTCAGACAGACTGATATTACAGCAATGGGCATAGAACATTCTTCAAGATAAATTCAGTAATTTCAGATGAAAGGACAGAATTGTGACAACAGGCTAAAATATGCTAAAATGGCAACTACATAATTATATTTGAACTTTTGATGAGTAGATGGGGCTTATAATGAAAAGGAGGCAAAGTATTTTTAAAAACTAGGAAAAAAAAGAAGTAGAAAAGTCAAGCTGCCCTTTGAGGTTTAGAGAAGTCAGTGGTTGTTTTTCATTCATTTCCTCATTTTTACCACCATTGACAATGTAGTTTATCTTTTCAATCAAACTGCTTAAATCTGATGGTCATGAAAACATGTCAACTTTAGAAGATTTTTTTGTTATTATTATGCTCTTGATTAGCGTCATCTCTAGAATAAACTATGGACTTTTCATTATGGAAAATGCAGATATTTAAAACGTTGTGGAAATCAGGGATATTTCAGAGTCTTATACTCATTGTAAATGAGCTTAATACACTCTGTAAAGCCTAATTTTGTTATCTTAGAGTTCTTAAAATTAAAATTCAAATCTGCTTAGAGAAAACCCATTTCAGCAGGAGATACATGTATTCTTGGCATGGAGTCTAGTGCCTTGCAGATGGTGGGCAGTTGCACGGTTCTGAGCTTTGTCTTCAGCTCTTGGCAGATAGATTTTAATATTAAGAACTAAACCACTTTGCAAATATGAATCTAAAAATCCAAACAAACCAAATTTTAAAGGTTTGTTATATTATATTATAAAAGTAGACTGAAATATAAAGCTTTTAGAGAGAGTTTTCACAAAGAAGAAAAGGTCTAATTTAAGATATTTAATGTATTCCATTGTAATTAACACTAGATAAATAGTGGAAATATTTTTTTAAAAGAATAACCAAGTATATTTTAATTTCTGATCACTTACTTTGTTTACAAGTTACATTCAAAATACTGCAATTATCTGTCTAGATGGCATACATAGGTCTAATTATTTTGAGGATTGCTATGAATGTTAAATTTATTAATCTTTTACATTTTAGTAAAAATTTTCATTTATTTTTAATATATTAGTCCTTACTTATTTCTAGTTAGCCATATACTGAATACTTTATAAAATTGTATTTAAATTCTGGATTATAATTCAGTATCTAAAACCACTTGCAAAATGAAACCACTTGTGTTTTATTTATGTGAAAATAATTTGAATTGTCAGCAAGTAAAATTTTAAAATGCAAAAGATAATACATATAATTCTGAAATCTCTGTAGACTTTGACAATATACTTAAAACCTACTGATTTCCATCCAATGATTATTTACAAAGGTGGATGAAATTTATATGAAAATATGTTTATAAATTTTCAAATATTTTCCTTGAAAAAATTAACAATATAGTAAGGTAATACTTGAACATATGAAATAGTAAAAATGAATATAAACTTTCCATGAAAGCACAGACTTACTTAAGGCACATGTCAAAGAGATGTTAAGTGACAGAGCATTAACTCTATTATAAACAACGGTCCCTAGCAAAGTATACATGCATGTCAAAGGAAGTGGGCAAGGGATACAAACATAGTACTGCCAGTGTGAATGTGATGTCAAACAAGTGAGCTGTAGTTAAGGAACATAGTAATCATGCTTAAGCTCTAATAGACAGGAGGATGACAGTCACTAGCCAAACTGCTGTAACATTCTTCAGTTGAGCATAGAATCACTTATATCTCCCTATAACATGAGCACCCTAATAACCCAGGTATGGATGTTGCATACGTGTTTATATTTCAGTGAAAAAGGGTGCAAATGTAATAGTTATTAATAATTTAGCTGGCAATAATTTTTTTTCTTTTTTGTGAATTGAAATATTTTTAAAGAGCATTCTTTTTTCACTTATTCTTTTATAGGTTTGGTTGCATAAATTTATCATTTTCATTTCCTGAGTTGTCAGCATAGTTTAGTAAATAAATGAGCAAATGAGGACTAGTAGACAGCGTTATGAAGCCAAGCTTCATGTCTTCCTGAGCAAGCAAGTACTGTTCATGCAGGCAGCCTCTTGTACTGGAGCAGGTTCATGCAATGGGAACACCTGTAGCTCAGCAATTTAATTCTGAATGTAAAATCAGTCAGAGGGGGCTACAGTGATTTAATGAATATTTTTCTATCCAGATGAATTACTCTTCTGTATTTGAGAAGTGCATTTCAGACTAAGTAACTGAGATTGATGATCTGCTATCAGCCATCTGCTCCTACTTGCCGTTAACACAGCATTCTAAATTACCCTGAAAAAGTTTTCCCGTACTTTGTAATATTCATGTTTCAGTTTTTCATGCTTTGTAAATTCATGAAACTATCATGACACATCACAAAATTCTAGTTAAAAAAATCACGTTTTTTTCAAAATAATAAAACAATTTAATTAAAAATTTTATTAACTGTCTGACAGTATTTGAAATTGATTCTGTGGAAAGTTGACCATGAACTGTTGACTCAAGTTTACAGAGTAAATAATAATAGACATAATATACTGACTTAGTAATTAGTCATAATAATAAAAATAACACATGATATACTTAAAATATGTATGGTATGTTTATGATTATGTGTAAAAATTCTTAATCCTAAATAAGATGTTTAACATATTCTGTGTGAAAATGTGTGCATGCATATGTATATGTATGTTTATGTGTATATATCACAACAGAGGCATTATTCAGAAATTTGAAACTGAATATTTTAAGTTACAGAAATTTCATATATTCTGCCATTATCCACTTAAAATCTTAACTATATAGAAGTAATTTATGCAGTAGGAGACCTAGTATGCGCAAAAGCACTTTTCTTTAAATTTATTCAAAGTCTTTAAACATATAGGTTGACTGTGCATGTCATAAAATATACAAGTTCATAGATATATTAACTATCTTATTTTAATAATTTCAAACTGTGATCCTAAATAAACAAATCACAATAGGTTTTATAAACACAAAATTATTTTTCAATGTAGAATTTACAATTTAAACTTAGAAAGTGACTACTGTCTTAGAGAGACTAACGACTCTCAATTTGAATTAACCTATATTTAGGAAATACTCATTTTCCTAAATTTTTTTAATCAAATTGATTTTCAATTCTAGAGGTTTTTTTCTACTTTCCTATTTTTATTTATTTTATCATATTTTATTCAAGATGTTTTTCATTGATTTATCAAGTAATATACATTTCTGCAGACAATCTTTGTTATAAATTCAGTATATATTCTAAGGATTTTATTATGAATATTACGGTTTTTATATAATTTTTATTTTTTAATTAAGATTACATCTTTTCCTCCTTTTCCCATTTAACCTTGCTTGCTCTCTCTCAAATATATGGACTCTTTACTTCTGTTGTTTTTACAAGTAAGATAAGGATAGTTACCATTCTGAACCAAAGAAACTTGTCTTTGCAACCATTTTGTAATGACCATTATACAAAAAACATTTCAGAAGCCATTACAGAGACCATTACAGAAAACCATAACTAATAAAAGGCAGAGAGCAACTGTCCTGCCCAGTCCCAGTTGATACATCAACAGCAGAATTCCTTACTCAAAGAATCAAGGATCATGTGCATGAGAAGGGCAGAGAGATTCAAGAGCAAGAGGAGCAGGGATTTGCTGTGAGACTATGTCTCCTAGAATTGTGAGAGACAACATCCATAAAACCTTATCAACATGGCTGTCGAAACAAGAATTGAACAATGAAGACTCTTAAGGACACGCTAACACGAAATAGGAAAAATTCTCAGGGCTTCAATCCTGAGAAGGAATTGTGGACAAGTGGGAAATAATCAGCGTAGAAGGAATGCTATTTCCCAATGAAGAATGCGCCAGTTAACTTTCTAATACCAAGTGGTGAGTCCTGAGTGTTACATTATAACACTGATGTTTATGTCAGTTCTGAATTTGATTTTTTTCTTTCAACTGAATGGCATCTTTCTATATTTGATACATGTATCTCACATAAAGAACTACATCATTTTTGAAAGGGTGGGATGTATTTATTTGAAACCCAGTATTTGTAATTTGGCTTCAAGGCACTCTTCTGATAAATTCATTAATAAGGATCCAAAAATTGCTTTTACCATTACCTTTCCTTTATCCTGATGAACACATCTGACTCTGTATATCCAACACCATTAATATAACATTTTTAAAATGCTTATTTTATTTTTGAGTATCTAATATAATTACATTATTTCTTCCCTCCCTTTCAGACCTCAAACCCTCATGTATACCCTTGCTTACACTCTTTCTAATCATGGCCTCTTTGTTTATTAGTGGTTGTTAAATGCCTATATGCCCATGGATATACACTGATAGTCCTAAATATAACCAGCTTTGTCCGTATGATGCTACTTACATGTATATTTTCATGTATATTTGATATTATAAATTCAAATGGTGTGCTCTGCTCTGGAGATAACTATTTCTTCTGCTCTCAGAATTCCTCAGTGAGTTTTAGATATACTTTGGTTGAGGCCCCCTAGGCTTTCCGTAGTCTATTTCTGCATGTTTATTGCTGTTCAGGTTCAGCTTATTTTTAGGCAATCATATTGGTAAGATTTTTTTGGCACAGCTTCTGGTATTACCGTCTGAATGCAAACTCAAAGATCTCTGACAATCTTTTTACACCATCTTCCTTGTAATTCCCTGAGCCTCAGGTATGGGAGTTGTTTTGTAGATATATCCATTGGACAGCACTATGAGACTCAGCGTTTTGATTGATTGTGGCTTTCTGCAAGGGTCTCCGTTGCAAAGAGAACTTTCCTTGACTAGGTATCATATACACTACACTTATCAGTAGGTAAAAGAACCATTATTTAGAATGTAGTTAGGTATTTTGCTGGTTTAGTAAAACGTAAGTTGTAGGTGCTTCCCCAAGATCCATGACTTCACTAGCCCTAGGTGGTTGTATAGATTTTCAGTATCAAATATTATTTGCCTATTGTTGAACAGGTCAACTATGCCTGTAATTCAATGGTCTAGTTTTCTTACATTTCCATTATTACACTAACAACAACAACAACCCAACCAATAAATCATCAACCAATGCCCACCCATCCCCACTCCAACTCTCAGGGCCTCAAACTTTATATCCTAAACAAAAAGTTCCCATAAACCCATGAGGCACACAATCCCCCAAACAAGCTACAGGTGCCAGAACAACTGCACATAACTAAATTATAGCCACCTGCATCAAACATTCCAAACCCAACTCACAAACAACTATACCACAGCTGGGGTGGGAACACAAACCTAATCTAAACACCATTTTTGTTTTCACAGAAACCAAAATAATAAAAACTACTTATAAGTGTTCCACTATACTTTACTGTTTTTAATTTTTTCATATTCATATTTTGTCTGGAATTTCTACTTTACCACTCATTACTGATAGTCTATCTTTTCTTTGATTCATTCTATGTATGGGGCTTTCTCATGGTTGTTATTGGAGGTTTTGTTAGGTAGTATATGGCTCTTGTGTGAATCATTGTTAATTCAAATGGTATAACTTCATTGAAACTATATGTAATATATATGTAGTCAGGCCTATATTGATTATATATAATTCTAGATAAATGATAATAGTTCCTTATACTTTTTTCAGGAATCCTTAGTATGATTTTCTCCTCTTCCTTTCCACTTTTTCTGTATTGACATCTATTCCCCATGTCCCTGTCCTAGAGTCTCCCAATTTTTCCCATTTCCCATAGCATCTTGTTAGTGCCTTCTTTAATGTTCCTCTTGTTGTCTCACAGCTCCTTTTATTTCCCTGATTTCTTTGGTTACTCCAGATTATACACTCATTCCTGAAGATTATGAGCTAGGAATCACAGAGTTGCAAGAAATCTGGGACTATTCTTTCTGAGTATGGTTATCTCAGTCAATATAATATTTCCTAGTTTTGTCATTTCCCTCCAAATTTCATGATTCAATTTTTCTTTAAAACTAACTAATCCTCCATATTGTATATGCACCATATATTCATTATCCATTTGCCAATAGAATGATATATAAGTTGTTTTTATTTCCTAGCTATTATTATTAGAGTGGCAGTGAAAATGGTTTGGCAAGTGTTTGTGGAGTAAAATGTCAAATGCTTATATTCAGAGGAGTTGTCCATTGAAGTTTTATAGTATATGTGAGTTCTTCATTCTGACATCTAAAGTGGATGCACCATATCTCTTTTTAAACTCCATTTTCATATCTTGAATTGTTTTCATGATTTCACTCAACCACTTGTTTGTGTTTTCATGGTACTCGATCAGGCATTTTTATGTCAGTTTTGAGTACCTTGATCATATTTACTATTGCTGTTTTGAGATCATTGTCCTGTAGATCATCTAAATTGCTTTTCTCAAAAGAAAATAAATGGGGTTATTAATTTCTGTAGGAGACATGCTGTCTTAGTCATTCATGCATTTTCTGTCTTTGAGGGTGGACCTTAGAATCTGGGATTAAGTCTTCAATAGTGTTTTATGATGTGGCTGCCTGATGTCAACTTTATTTCATTTATTGCCCATGTAGAGATGAATTTTTGTTTAGAATTATTCTATAGGCTTTGTTTTTTTTTAATTTATAATGGAGTTTTCTAAAAAGCTCACATTAAACAATTGCATTTTCATCATGTTAATGAAGAGTACAGGTTGTTTCCTATTTGTGCATGTGTCACATTTGGTAATCCTCCCCAAATTTTCAGTTTTTGTGGCACTTTTATTTGCTGATAATCTTTGATTAGAGATATTTGTTGTTGCTCTTGCACTTACTCTTGGGTGCTCACTTAATTAAAAATGTAGATTCTAGAACCATAGTTAACTATCTAGTGCTAGTGAAGAATTGGTTATTGGAGGAGAATGTAAAACACTACCAAATGAGCATAAATCCTTAAAAGCAATCCATAAACATCTCTTCATGTACACCAGTAAATAAATTCTTCAGCCCTAATCCAGAAATCTGCTCTTTTCAACAGGTAGACCACTACAGAAAACCATAACCAATCAAAATGCAGAGTTATAGACTCAGTCCTGATGAACACAAAACACTCCCACCCCTAAGATTAGGGAATGTTGTGGAAGAAGAGGCAAAACATTTAAAGAGCCAGAGGGTCAGGAGGTTTTCTGTTATATTATGTCTTCTAGTAATATCAGAAGCCATAAATCTTACCAACATGGCAGCCCAAATGTAAGGTAAACAGTGCTAAAACCAGTGGACATGACAAAATGGATGAGGAAAACCTCATGATGCCTTAACGCCACACAAAGTACTATGGGAAACTGAGAATAGTTGAGTGTGTGAAAGGTGATACTCCTTAGTGTAGAGTATACCCATAGGTTGACCAGTGCCAGCAGTCAGCCCTGAAAACATTTAGACAGGTACTATTATACGGATTGAACAGGTTATTCTTAGGGATATATATGTATATACATGGACATTTATGCATGTAATAACAATTAGTGAAAAAAGAAGTAATGAAGAATGACTTTGAAGGAGAATAGGGAAAAGTATTGAATGCTGTGGAGGAAGGAACAGGGAGAAAGAAATACTGCAATTATAATCTCAAAAATAAATACATAAATAAAATAAATGTAGTTTATTTTCTCAGTATCCTGTTGAATAGCCTTCCCCATCATTCTCCTTTTATTTGTGTGTCTCTGGTAATTGATACATTTTAGGTTTGTTGCTGTTGTCATTTGTTTGATTTTTAGATTTTAGTTTTCTTTTGTCAACCTGACAGGAACTAGGGTCATTTAGGAAGAGAGAGCATGAATTGACAGAATGTCTCCATTAGATTTGCACACAGGCAAATCTGCAGAATATTTTCTTAATTAATGATTGATACAGAGATATCTAACTCACTCTGGATAATACCAACCCTGGGCAGATGATGTTGAGTGTATAAGAAAGCAGCCAGGGTAATCCATGAAGAGCCAGACAGTAAGAAGCATTCCTCCAGAGTCTTTGAATCAGTTCCTTCTTCCATGTTCTTACCTTGAATTTCTGTGTTCACTTACTTCAGTTATGTAATGTTACCTGAGAGTTGCTAGCTGAAGAAAGTCTCCTTCCTCTCCAAGTTGCTTTTGGACATGGTGTTTTATCACAGCAATAGAAGCCCTAACTAAGACAATCTTGATTACAAAATGATAGGATTTAAAACCATCATGGAAGCAAATCTCAGACATATGTGTGAGGCAGATTCTAGATTATGAGAACTGATGTCTGAGCTTCTCTGATGATGGCTGAACAAGACACTGATCTATGAGTATAGCAGAATATCATTAGGATTCATTTTATCACTATACAGTTTTTTCTATTTTTTAGATAACTATTATTTGATTTTACCCTATGTCTCTAGGCTATCTAAACTCATGTTCTTGGTAAGTCAAGCAGTGTTGGATATAGGTTAAAACTCATATGGATTGGCCCTTAATTCTAATCATTTATTGGCTGGATACTCCCATGAGTTTTGTGCCACCATTTCCTTAGCATACCTTGCAGGGAATACATCATTGTAGATAAAAGGTTTGTGGCTGGCTTGGTGTTTTGAGGGAGTGCAAAGTACATTCCTATATCAAAAATCTTAGAACATAAGGGTAAAGTCTCTGTGTAGGCACCAACTCACCATCTCCATTTTTAATGAGTTGTGTAAGTGTTGTCTTCTTTAAATAACATTTATTGTCTCTCTGTGTGTATGTGTCTGTGAAGTGAGTATAGGTTTACTCCAAGGAACACTGCTGAGAAGTTCTGAGGACCCACCTCTAGAGTTCCTTCTCTACTTCTCTCCTGTTTTGTGGGTCCCAGGGATTGAACACAGACTACCCACTTCCCTGCAAGTGCATTACTCAATAAACTGTTTTGTCAGTTCTTGGAATTATTTAGTCAACTTCTTTCTTCTTTTTGCTCAAAGAAGTCAAGAAATATTTCTGAAATATTTTTGAATCAATACAGTTCCCTAGAAAGATAACTAGTGTACTCCCTACTCCATAGGCATGCTCAGAATTTCATTTCATAAGAACATGGTGCACATGCTAAAAAAGAATAAATCTAACATTAAGAGTGGTTAAAATATTTTCATGTATACTTTTCTTGAATATTATTTTATTTTCAGAAAGACAGCTTGAGCAACTAAACTTAGTTATGATATGCAAATTATGATTATTCATTTGGCATTGTTGAAAGTAATTGTTGTTTCCTTGAGTGTGAATAATTATTAAAATAATGTTTCATATTTTGTGAGACTTTTCACAACATAACAATCAGTATATTTAAAGTGAGTTAAATCGTTGATAGTATATGAGAAATACAATTTTATTTTTAACAGTATTTTATTGTTAAGACCATGATATGCTTGTAGACAGTAAGCTTCACTAAACAAAATCTTGGAAACAATGAGAGCATTCTACAACAACTAAAAGAACAAGCACTAGATGCTAAGAAGACATTTTAACCTGTCATTCTCAAAAGTACTGTACTGTTTCTGTCTTAAAATGGTAAAGGTGGAGGATGTATGGAAATGATAGCAAACTTAATAATTCATGTTCCTGGGGAGATAGGTCAGTAAACAAAATATTTGCAAATATTAGGACCTCAATTTTAGCCCCAGAAACTGTGTGAGAAAGTCGCTTATGTTGGTTCATGATTGTAATCTCAGCATTTGGAAAACAGACAGGCTGATCTCTGGAGCGAGCTGAAAAGTCAGCCAAGAATACTTGTTGACCTTCATGATGATGAAAAATCTTATCTACCAAAAACAAGGTTCATGATGCCTAATAAATAATAGTTATGGTAAACCCCTAGTCATAACATGTATGCATACATATAGGTGCGCACACACACACACGACTGCTTTTTCATAAAAGTATATATATATATATCCATATACATTTGTGAAAAAGCAGTCGTGTGTGTGTGTGTGTGTGTGTGTGTGTATATATATATATATATATATATATATATATATATATAGTCATGGATATATATATATACACACACATATATGCATCTGTGAAAAAGCAGTCATGTGCGTGTGCACCAATATATATATATATATATATGCATATATATATGCATATATGCACATGTGTGTATATATATATACATGTATATACATATATATATCACACATACACACACATTAAAGAGAGAGAGGGAGAGGGAGAAAAAGGAGGGGGAGAGCTCATTACAGCGTAATGAAACATGTGATGGATATTAATCAGTTTCTTAATGTTGGTCATCAACATAATTAAAAGCATCAAGTAAAATATATAGACTGCAAAACTTCAAGAAATACTAAATCTAGCTTCTATTTTACCTTATAAAATTAATGGGAAAGTTTTACTAAAATTTTATCACACTTTAGATGATGTTTTGTTTTATTTAGATATTGACAAATGTTATTATTAATTATGTATCTTTATTTTGTAATGAAATGCCCTCTAGATACAAGTTTAAAATGTACACCAGTTTACAAACTTAGAATGTTAATGTATTTACGAATTATGTCTATTTATTTAGTGTATTCTAATTATATTCAGTATATTTACTGAAGTCTTTGGATGGCTCCTTTGTTGGCATAATTAAAGTGTAAAAATAGAACTTATTAGGTTGCTGCTGTGTGACTTTCCTATGTAGACCAGCATTCACATCAGTTAACATTTCTTTAACCACAATTTCTTTCTTATACTGATACTACTAAATGCACAGTTGTGGAGTGCAGTTCCACTAGATACATCTACAGAACACTCCACTACCTAAAGTTCATGGAACATTGTGGAAGAGAGGACTGAAATATTATAAGAATCAGAGAATCTTGGAGTTTGCTATGAGATTATTTTAACCTCGAAATGTCTGAATTTATACCCATAAAGTCTGAACAAGACTGCCTTAACATGAGCAGAATAAGGACAATTATAGACATGCCAAAGAGACAGAATAACATCCATAAGTCCTGCATCACTATATAAAGAACTAAAGGAATGCTGAGAGTGGGAAAAGTAGTCTTACTCATGGCTACCCAATTCCAAATGGTCATCCCTGAAAACTAAACACATATGAGTAACATTATATACTCTGAGTTTATAATTAGGAATACATATACACATACATGCAGAGGTGCACATAAATGTACACATACACATACATTTACATGTGCATATACAATGTATGCATATACATATACGTAAATATACACGTTTAACAACAAATAACGAAAAGAGAGGCCATGAATTTTCATATGAGCAAGGAGAGCTGTATGAGAGTGTGTCTGGAGAAAGGAAAGTGAAGACATGATGTAAATATAACTTCCAAGAAAAATAAACAAAAGCACAGGGATAATTACTTTGCAACGTTTCTTCATGGAGGGAACAAAGTAGCTCCTCATTCAAAACTGATACATTGTACCTTGGTAAGAGGAGAGAGGCTCCTAATTTTTAAGCAGCTAAGGAAACTATCAAAGCTGGGGAACTCAGAAAGTTAGATGATTCTTAAGGCTCCTCCTCAGTGTAAAAACTTCTAAGGGATGGGTGAATTATGACTGAGCCTCTACAAGGTGAGTTATCTGTGATCCTGTAAGTTATCTTGCATCCATTTTTATATAATACTCCAAACTCACTGGTTCACCAAGTCATATCTGATTATATGCAGCACAATTTTAACAATATACAGCATAATTTAAGATAGAAAATACTGTATGAGAGTATATTTCATATAATGCTAATTTAAAAATCATTTCTCATATACAAATTATGTCTTCCTAGTTTATACAATATTTTATATAAATTATTTTATTCATTTAGCATATACTAGTTATACAAAAATAGGAGTTTTGTCTCAAAACAAGCATCAATTTGTAAGGCTTAAGGATTTTTTTTTCTGTAAGTAAAATATTATTTACATTCTCTAAAAAATATTTGTGAACAATATGCTATTTTACAACATTGCTGGATATCAAACGTATGTAGTCACACACATATAATAAGAATGAAAGATATTCTAAGTTGTTTTATGATATAGTTAGAATTTTTATGGTATTTGATCAAGAGTTAAGAAAAGAGGTTACAGTGATTGATCAGGAGGTTAGAGCTCATTGTGCTCTTGTAGAAGACCTGTGTTTATTTCTTCACAGCCATGCTGGGCAACTCACAGCTATCAATAACTCTCAGTCCAGAAAATACTATACTTTCTAGCTTCTGCAAACACCAGCACCCATTCATGTACACATTCCCACAAACAGATATACATTTAAGCTTAATTAAATATCTTTAAAATAAAAAACTAAAAACACAGGGATTGGGGTAAAAATCTATGATAATTAGAGGTAAATATAAACATCAGTGTAATATGTGCATGTATGCCCCAGACCTCTCCAGCTGGGTATGCGGGTCCCTGGGATGAGGGTCCTCAAAGACTAGGTGGGTAAGGATTTGGCAGTGACAAACAGAAAACAAACACAGAGGCAGTTTGAATCTGAGTGTATTTTGCTGTTCTCAGGCAGGAATATGTATACATATTGAAACAGGTATTACAACTCTTTGAAGATGCGTTTAAGGAAGTAATCACCAGTACTTGGCACAGATAAGGCGGAAAATCACCCAAAGTTAATGATGCATTTCCAAGAACAAGAACAAGTTAATAATTTCTTATAATCAGTTGTTATCCAACATCTAGTACTTAAATCTCTATGAAATACTAATCTTTGATCTTTAAGGTATAAGTTTAAACTATTTTAATCCTTTTCTATTTAAGGCTTTCATTCTTAGATGCCAAAGCCCACTCCCGACAACACACGCATAATCATATAAGATTTTATTGTTGAAATCATACTTTTATCTGTCATTATACTACTTTATAAATGATTTATGAAATGAAGCACTGGTTACTCCGGAGATGAGGTCACGACTAGTGACTCCATCTCAGAGGATATTTTCTTATCTAATTCCCCGCTTATGATCTGAGTGGGGTATCAGCGTAGGCTATCAGGAACATCCTGTGAAAGAACAGATGAAAGAGTTGCCAAAATTACGACTAAATATTTTTGCGCAAGAGTTCCACATCCCACTCCAGGAGACCTTCTTCTTTTGAAGTCAAACGCCTCAGCATGTGAATAAGTTACACAGATTCTACTGGAGCTAGTGTGGCACATATAAAATGATCTTCAATTCAGATTTTTGTCAGAAGTCTACATTCTGAGAGACACATGAACAATTATAGCACCAACAAGAAAGAATTTCAGCGTTCTTGAATTAAGCCAAATGAACATCAGCTTATTTGCGTTACACAATTCTAAAGCATGACAAGTCCATCATTTTTAATATATGAATATTTTGCATGCACAAATATCTGCTTGAAATTAGATTCAGAACTAATAAATAAATCTAAATTGGAATGTATAAAAATTTCAAGTTTCAAATGAAAAATAAATAGAAATGTACAAAATAAAACATTAATTTGCAGTCTTTCTTGTAATGGTAACATTATATTTAAGATCATAGTGAAATAACCAAAAATGCAAAACTTTTATATTAAATGAAAATATTTCAAAATTCAATTTTGAAAATGATATTATATTATTAGAGTATGAAAGTCCATGCTAACTTTGGAGGGACTCATTAGTAAGATAGTGTATTTATGATTGCAATAATAGTACTCATAGGTCTTACTTTTCTTAGCATCCTGCTTCCAAATGAAATCTTAGGTGGAAATTAATACTTTGTTTGATACTCTAATTATGGACTTGGCCATGACTTTGCTACTCACTGATGATAGTCATGAATTATTGCCCAACAGTCTCTGGCAAAAGAAGTGCTGCTTATTAAGCAACGGTGCCAATCCCCTATTCTAAGTTTTCTGCCCGGAAGAAAATGATTGATGATTTAGATCTTTCTTCTAATAATAATATTAACTTAGCCTTTCATGAGATTTCATTTTGTAATCATAATTAAAAGTGTCAATTAAATGCTATAAAATAAACATGCTAGTACAAAATTGAACGTACTATTTAAAACCCTATATTTTAATTGGTCAAATTTCACAAAAATGAATGAATATGTCATCCATGAGCTAACTATCAAAAAAGCATGAGTAGATAAAGGAATTGTGTTGATTTTCAATACTTTTACAAGTCTTTTTTTGTGAGGACAACATAGACTTTCTTGCAGTAATATATTTGGTTTTCTATAATAAGGTCTGCAATGCAAACTTTACCAGAAAGGATAGAATAATAGCCTGAAATATGTCTGTTAACACGGTAAGAGTAGCAATGTAGTGTATTTTTGGCATTGTCATCTAAAATTCAGTTTTGATTTTAAATCTTAAAATATTAAGGTGCTGCAAATATGTACATAAAGTGTGGTTCTTCTGTCATGATAAAGTTAAATCAACTTTTATAACACAGTGCTGTCATGTATTTTTCCACAGTTTGTAGTTGTTACCTATGGGAAACATGAATTACAGGTGAAACAGCATGTATAAGGAAACTTCCTGTGTTACCATTCTGTTACAGGACAACAATAGACCCCTCCTCCTCCTCCTAAAATTTAGTGAGCTTAGAAATGCATTTTGCATCAGCAAATTATTAAATATTAAACCATTCTTAAGTAGAGTTCCAATGTCTTTTCTTATGATGTCAAAACCATGTGGAGTTGTATAGTGGCTTAATGGTACCTTGTCCGATAAACTCACCACTTATTTATATCAAATTCAGCAAGGCTTCTATTTAGCTTAGACTTCCCAGCAAACCTTCCCAACAATTCCTGACAGAAGGCTCTCAAGACAGAAGCAACTTACACTTCTATTTATGACACTCATTAGAATGATATATTTATGAATTGGGAGAGGTTAAACCATATAGCCTGGCAGAGCTGGTTATCATGTCTTAACAAACGAACAGAGCCCTGGGGCATTAATAGCTTTCACCTATTAATATTGGCTTTGCCACTAGGCAGTTACATAAGTTGACAGTTTGGCAGAAGTATGACTCCATGAATACTCATATGCTGATTACCCAAAATGTATTTAATATTACGAATTCTCAGCAATTCACAAAGAAATTAAAGTCAGCCCCTTCTTTATGGCAGTAGATGTATGAAGGGACTGTCTTTATGCTAATATGATTTCTCTTAACACTGTAATTTATCAGATTCAATAATTTGCTTTGAATATAATGAAAACATCACCAATAGTGATTATTTTCCTGGAAATTGCAACTTTGTAGGTAACCAGGATTTTCCTGTTAAAATGTCATGTAAGTATAATGGAAAAAGTTTAAAAGAATATGGATTATACTTTCAAATTTTAGGATGAAGGGCTGGAGTTTCTCAAGAAAACTTTATGAACTTCAGACACTATTAAGGTTTAATTGGGTCTCTTTCTTTAGAGGAATGTATGCCCATTTGAGGTCATCAACACTTTTCTTTCCCTCCGCCTCTTAAAGCCTAGGCTTAAAAAATTAATGCTTTCAAAAACATATTTTGACTTTCCTATAAGAAGTGATATTTAATTAAAATATATTATAACTGTCTGTCATTAAAGGTGCATAAAACATGAAGACATCTTATCATACTTAATTTGCCATATCAAGGATATCTTTACACACAGTGTTAATACTACTTACAGTACTTAATATTGCATTCATGTTGGTGGAGAATGTGCAATTAGAGAGTTATTTAAATATTCTAAAATAATTCCTTAAGGATCACAATTATTGGTAGTTTCCAGTAATTAGAGTCACCTAATTAATTGCAATTATTCAAAAGATCAAGAATAATACTAGAATCAATCATGTGAATTGATTTTATTTCTCAGGATTAAACTGCTATTTAAACTTAAGTTAATTTTTATATTGAATAATAAGACAGATTTTCTTCTACAATTTCTAGTTGAAACTTAATATACATGAAATTGGGAGATAAGAATAGTAAATAAGTTATAATTATAATTAATATATACATTAAATGTATAGAAATATATATTACACCTAAACACTATCAATATTTGCACATATATTTATAATATATTAAAATTAAAGATAAAAAGCATGTTTAAATTATAAGTCCTTGAGTTGGCCTGCTGTTATTCTTAGGCAGCATTAACTTTAATCCATCATTTTTGCATTCTCAAAGCTTGAAATTGACCAAATGTGTTAACTGAGTGTCAGCCTTTGAGTTGTACTCACTCATAAATGCCCACTTTGCATTTATGGTGAAATATCTTAGGTGATCTGCAGTCTACTGAATGGTGATTCTTTCTCTAATCTGGTGTAATTATAGTGAATGTTCTTTTTATCTTTCTTTTTCTAATATTACATTCATCTCTGGATATTAATTTGTACTTCAATGAGAAAATGTAAGCAGAAAAGAAGGCCTGCTTCATGCTGTGAATATCAGGTCTGAAAATCTACTGTACATAACCTCTTGCTACCCTCTGCTGAAAATATTGAAGTTCCCCTGTCAGTTAAGAAATCCCATTGGCTCTGGAGAGAAGGAAATTTCCCTTATAATAGTGTAGTTATCCTCCTCCGTCATTCCATCCTTCTTTTTTTATTTAATACTCCAGTTTTAATCTTCAGTGATTTTTCTTATGAGATCTAAATAAATGCCTCTGGATTCTGTACTCCCTCCTTCAGATGGTTCCTCGTTTACTCTGGTTATAACCAAATCCTCTGAAGAGTTGTCAATAGCAATTCTCATTGACTTAACTCCTCTAATTTCACTAGCATCATGGATTCTTTGTTCTGACTACCATTTTCTTGAAGCACATATAACAAGACTTCTAATGGCCTCTATCTTGACTAGTTGAGAGTTAGATACTTTTAAAAGAGATCATCAAATTTCTCCAGGAGACTCAGTGAATTCCTCTTAAATGCATCCCTTGTTTGGCTTTTTGATCCTGCCTTTCAATATGAATGTCTTATTTCTTTATTTTCTTTTTCCTGGGTCCTGTTATTCTTTCATTTATCAAAACACTAGAAGTACCCAAATCTTAATATGCTCATGTTTAATGGAAATACATTCAACACAACAGATCTTTTTTAACGTTTCAATTCAATGATTTTTAATATTTCACAAAATTGTGAAACTATTCGAAAACTGTTACAATGTTTTCATATAATCCAAAAAGATATATTTAGTAATCAACTGTTTTATTTTTTATCCTATTCTTCCAATTACTGGAAAATAATTTGAGCTTTACCAAGTGTTGCTCCAGGTGGACTTGCAGCACAGATTGCAATAGCTAGACCTTTTCATATATGGAGAATAAACAAGCAATTATTACAACTAGTATTATAGTCAGGTGGTTGGTTTGGAGGGCAGACAATTATGATCACAAGCTAAACAAAATAATTAACCTAACATTTATTCACCCACTACAACACTGTATCAGTGAGGCATAAATATAGGACTGACACCTCTGTGTTCTTAATTCTCAGAAGACCACTATATTAAGGTCAAGGGAATATGACCCAAATGGATTAACTCACAGTCTAACTGTGAGTGTGCCCTGTAGATCATTTAAGGAGACTAGAAGATTAGAAGAAGAAAGATAAAAGAGTATTTCCTCAAGTCAGAATCTTCTGAAAGTTTTAGGCTTGAGCATGTACTAGAAGGAACTATTTTTCTGGCTTCACTGATGAAGTTGTCAATCCCCAAAATATTTGATGATTTGTATTGTATTTTATTTGTCTGGGAGAAGTTGTGGTTACAAGCTAGTTACTTGAGATGTTTCTTCCTTCCCTAGCCAGCTATGGAAATATATACATACATATATATACATATACATATATATATATATATATATATATATATATATATATATATATATATATATATGTTTTGCTCTGGTCTTTCCAGTGAAAAGTTACCTTATGCTGGGCCTTTGCTGAAGCACTTTTGCATTAGTCTCCATTCCAATGATGTAACTCTATGATAGTCACTTTATATTACATAGCAGAAAAAAATACTGTGATAGATTGTCTTGCTTGCCTTAAGTGATGTGAGAAGACCTATCCTAAATCTGTTGACAACATTCTTTGAGTTTGGTTTCTAGAAAGCTTAAAGGAGTAGGTACACTGATGACTAACCTTTATGAACCTCTATGGATCCATTCTTCTCTAATCTTGATTGTAGATATGATGTGACCAGCTACCTCCAGCTTCTGTCTGAAGAAATAGAACATAATGTGGAACTGTAGACTAAAGTAAACTCTTTATTCTTTAAGAACTTTTTGGTGGGTCCAGAGTGTCAGGGTGTTTTAATCATAGAAACATAAGGGAAACTAGGAGAGAAATACTTAGCAGTAGGGCCACTGATGTGACAAACATATTGATGTGTTTCTAAAGATACTTAAAACACTTATTACTGGAATGTGGAAATGTTTGTTAAGTAAGGTTAGAGAAGCCAATGAATGCTGAAAAAATAATTTAATGGTCACTCTAGTGCAAGCTTGGAATACAGTAATGCTGAGAAAAATGTGGACAGTGGAACCTGGCTCATGAGGTTTCAGAAGAGAACAAAGTGTGATTATGGGCAAAGACCTCAAATGTGCTTTGTAAGACTTTATTCTCAATTACTTAGGTTAGAGAGTTTTTTTTTATTGTTGTTGTTGTTTTGTTTGTTTGTTTGTTTCTGAAAGAAGTCTTAAAAGAGTATCTTTATTTTAATCAAAATATCTCTATCCTAAGGGCCAGTCATCTCCTCATACATTAATTGGTTAAGTGATATGAACTTTATATACACTTATTAGATATTCATAATTATTTTTTCTCACCATGTATATGTACTTATGGTGCTTGATATTATAAATAATGTAAGTCTAGTTAATATATCACCATAGTTCCATAGTTCTTGGACAATTGATAGAGTTTAGCATTAATGAAAAGAGGGAATTTGAGGACTGACATGATGGCATAGTGGACAAAGATCCTTGTGCCAAACCTGACGAGTAAGGCCCACCTAGATGAAGGAGAAAACTATATCTCACAAATTATCCCTTGAACTTCAAATCTATGGCTTATGTACATGTGCATGCATATATACACAGAGACAGAGAGAGAGAGAGAGAGATACACAACAAATAAATAAAAGTAATAAAATTTTAGAGCTAATAGTCTTATAAATGTTTTTATTACTATCGAAGTTGTGCTTTGTAAGTTATTGTAAGAAGTATCTTCATTTCAATACATATGGTGTGGTGTGGTGTGGTGTGGTATGGTAGTGTGTGTGTGTGTGTGTGTGTGTGTGTGAGTGTGCATGTGCATGTAGTCACATGCACACATGAATGTGGGTTTAAGCATAGTGTATTTTTTTGTAGAGGAACCAAATAATAGAGAAAAGTAGTTGTAAGTGATAAAAATTGGTAAATGAATCTCTACAAAAGCTTAAATTTGGGCAAATTTCTAAATCTTCCTCATATCAGTTTATGTGGCAAAGAAGAACTTCTCCATAAAGTATCTAAGAGGAGATATTTTTACTGACTCTTTTTTATCCAAAGCATTGATTTATGATGTACTAATAAACTTTTAAAAATAGATATACAGAAGTAACAGAACCATGATAATAAGTTATATTTTGACAAATAAAATGGATTCTGAAGTAATATTCTATAGCTTAATGCTGCACAGGGTTTTATATCCTGCCAAGAATTCACACTAAAATTTATAGAGAAACAGATTTAGAGAAATCATTAAAAGCTATTCATTCTGTGAGATGATGTTTTATGGGATTTATTGCATGTAAAATGATTCTGTATGCTAATTTAAGTGGGTAGAAGGTTCTGTCTTGGAGTCTTGATGCATATGTGCATGGAAATTTCCTTATGTTTTGCTTGGGTGTGCTCCAGTCTCATCAAAAAGTGAAGAGGGAGAGTTGGGTGAAATTGCAATTGCTACAAAAATCCTGATTCCATCCTACATGGGATTTTTAAAAATACACTGAGTTAAAGGAAGAGGAAATTCATCAACCTGAAACCATAAGCTCATTCACAAAAATAAAGAGCATGCTCTGAGTGTTTGGCATCATTTAGATAACATTTTCTGGGAGCTACAGCCATAATTTGGCATGTGAATGTTGATGTTTCTAAATTTTTCAACAGCTTGGTAGTTTGAAACATATAGTTTAGTGTGATACTCAATCACAAGATGTGAGAAATATTCTACAGCTCTATGATAAATAAAGACAAGGGAAACTTGGATTGTTAAAGATATGAAGAACATTTTATGAAGCTCTTTTATGAATAAGGCTGGAAAGTCCTTAGTGCTGTGGTTATTAAGTAAAAAGCATAAAGACGTTGCAAGTAGCCTGCTGTGTTATTTTATGCAGTTTATCATTCATTTCAGATAAATTTTTCATGTTAATAAAGTTTTTAACTTAGGATTTATAAAATAAACCATGCATTCTTCAATTTATCATTCTCTTATCTTTATAATCTTTAGTGACAATTTTCTAGGAAGAATGATGTTATGGTTCACAGTCAGAGGGATAATAGTATTTATCAAAAAATGGACATATTTATTCATAAAATAATTTTAATTAGAAATAAATTAATTATATACAAGTGTACAAGAAGTGGATAAGTGCTATGGGGATACTGTACTATAGGGGACTGTAGGAAAAATGGAGTCCTTTGTGGGAGAAAGAGATCCTGGAAAATAAACATGGATATTGACCAACAACTCTACTCATACTGACAGAGTTGGGTCAATTCTAATGTTATAATAATAATTATAAAATATCTATTTATTAAGTAACATTAGTTGAATAGTACCTTATTGTAATCCTAAACCATGAATCAAATGCCCCACAATGTCATATTGAAATAATAATATCTAGTGTGATGGGATTAGAATTAGAAGTCAGTTCTTTGGAGGCAATGAGGTCTTGGGATCAGGGGGTATGCTTATTAAATGAGACAAGAGCCACTTCAGTCTCCAATGTCTTCCATGAGAGAATTTCACATGTCCATCTGTATATTAGAAAGAACTATCCTATTAGATATTTGCCTGGTCTCACTTTGATTTTGAACTGCAGAATCATGAGATGAAATGACTCTGCTTAAATACCCAGTCTGGTAGTATGTGACAACAGTGTGGAAAGCCATGTCTTCTATTTGGGAGCATTGTGAATAGGCAATTCCTGTGTTGAACAAAATACATAATTGAAGCCTGACTAGGTTTCTTAGAAAGACTATACTAGTACACAAATAACACGCAAAGAAGAGACTTGTATGCAGAATATGCAATTTTTTATAAATGAAATATTTCACATGTCCAGGTCATATCACAAAACAGAAAACAATGTAAAAGTGCAAGATAATGTGTATTTCTCCAATCCTAGCCCTATATAAATATTCTCTAATGAGAATTACCTACATCAAACCCAGGACACAAAATAAATCTAAAATTATTTCAGAATAAAATATTAATTCTGCAACCACCAGTGTCTCTCATGCTCTCCAATAAAAGAAAATATTAATCCTATTCTTCACCAACTTTTATTTTGTTGTCCTGAAACTTCCCCCATAATTAGAGGCCTTGTTGGAGGTAATGGCATCCAATTTTCTTATCTGTTCATTTTCTCTCATGTGTTATCTAAAATAAGACTGTAGTTGTAAAATATTATCTGTTCTATTTGCTATGATGCACACTATAGGTAAATTAAAAAAATATTGTCTCTCATCTGTGGTATCATGGAAACAGGTCAAAACCTTGCTCGGCAGATTGAGGGCACTAGTGGCTTCTGCTTTCCAAGCAGAAGAAAGCCAAGGGCCCCACCCACCTGGGTTACTGATCTGGTCCATGCCCCAGCCTGCTCTGAAAAGGCCAGCAGCAATTGACAGATTGACAGCAGTGATTGACAGATTGACTAACTTTTCCCCCCTGCCCCTGTACCCCCAATAAATTCACCTGAGTCCTTACAATAAAGGACACTTTGGCCACCTCTGACTGGCAGTTCTGGTTTAGATTCTTTATCCTGTCTGGTTCTAAGAGCCCGGACCAGATCCCAGGAGTCTGATCCAGACCCATGCCCCTCCAGTGTTCCTGCCTGCCACTCTTAAAGTGACATATGGCCAGTGATGGGGTTGCTTCAGGTGGGAGGGAGATGAGACCTGCCTTAGAGAAGCCAGTCCTGTATCAAGGCCAAGAGGGAGAGAGAGAGAGAGTCCAACCAACTGATGGACACTCATCCAAGTACTAACCATGTCCAACCCCACTTAGCTTCTGAGATCTTCAAGACTGGGCACACTCAGGATGGGATCTTAAATTAACATGAGCAATGCTCATAGAAACTCAGGGAGCCTGAAGCAGCATGCAGAAGGCCTCCACATGTCTGTATCAGGTGCTCTGTGTATATATTATAGCTTCCAGGCTAGTGTTCTTATGATATTCCCCAGTAATAAATGAGTGGGTCTCTGATTCATGTGCCTTCTCTTGGGCTCTTTTTCTTCTGTTGGTTTGCCTTGTCCAACTCCAAAGTGATAGATTTGTTTTATCCTCTTATATACATATATTTTGGTGTTTTTAAAATGAATGAGTAAAAACCTAGTCAGTAGGGTAAATCTTAAAAATGTAACTGTTATTTTTACCTGCTATGAGAGAGAAAATCAGTTTTCTCCAATAGAGTGACACTGGATGTATCAACCTGTCCATACAAGCCTTGCACCTGCTCAAGAGTACTTGACCAACATAATAATGGACTCCACAGATTTTCTGTGTGCTTTTATTTGGAGTTCTGTGGGTATGGATGGGAGGTGGGTGGGGTGGGAGAGTAGTTTTGTTTTCTTGGTTTGGAGGCTTTTCATTATATTGGGTTTCTGTTTATAATTTTGAGAAAGAACATAAAGTTGGGTTAGAAGGTAATGGCAGAGAGTCTGGAAGGTCTTGGTGTAGGGGAAGAATATGATCAAGATATAAACTTAAAAATCATTGTAAATAAAAAATATAATATAATGTAATAAAAATAGAAATAAATAAAAATATGGTATCAAGAAAACAATTAAACATTTACTAATTTATAATTTATTTTAAATGTAGTTTTTCTTTGTGGTAGACTCCCACTAATAATTCAATATGTCTGAAATCATAGTTCTCCTGCCTTTGTCTCTAGCCTGCTGACATTACAATCATACACTACTACAGTGTTTCCTTCTACAGACTTAAAGTCATACCTATGTTACTTATAATATCAATCACGTGGAATTTGTTATTACATTCTGTATTGTTTAGGATATTATGACAAAAAGTCTGTATGTGTTAAGTGAAGATGGGTTGTTTTCTAATCTTTTGACTTACAACTGGTTGAAATCACAAATTCTGCAGATAAAAAGAGTGAATTCTGTGTGGTTAGTCATATTTATCTTTAGGGGTGGTTTCTGCTTATTTCTTTTTAATTTTATTTTTATTATTTATGTTTTTTTGGTTTTTTGAGACAGAGTTCCGCTGTTGTAATTCTGGCTGTACTGGGACTCACTCTGTAGATCAGGCTGGTCTCAAACTCACAGAGATTCTCCTGCCTCTGCCTCCCAAGTTCTGGAATTAAAGATGTGTGCCACCACCATCCAGCTCTGCCTACTTCCAAACCACAGTTAACAACATTGCTTGGTGAAATGCTTTACTAACCATGATATACCAAAAAAGCGCATAATGGGGAAGGTGCTTTATAAACGGAACAGACCTGTGGATATTGTCAGACTGTGAATCTTTTATAGTAATAGCTTTACCAAGATGAAAATTCAGTCACTTTAAAATTATATATTAAAATGCCATATGAATCACGTTTAAGCTAAGACTCTGGTAAGTATTATTTGTACAGCTCTGTAGTTATGGAAGCCAAGTACAACATGTGGCTTTAGTTCAGTCTTTACACTATTTGTTTCCACACAAATATTTGACTTGTCACTCACCCTTGCTTCCAGTTTACTATGTTTGGTCTTTGGACATTTGATAGATTAAAAAATATGAAATTAATGTATTAGATGCTTAATGTTAGACTTTGTGAAATTGTCTCATTCATGACCTTAATATTAAATCAATATGATAAATAATGACAAAAAGAACTGAACTTCCGAGTAATATGCTTCCTTTAAATTCTATGAATATTTGGAAATGTATTTATCCTCTTCACAAACTGTACTTTCTTAACATCAAAAATAAGAAAATTAGCCAGGCCATAAAGAAGAACTAAAATGCTACATGCAGTATTCTAAATTTTTAAAAAGTTGTTTATTATCCTATTTGAACTAGTTTCACTTTTGTAGCCAATTGTCCAAAGAGAAGGTAGGTAGTTAAACTAGATACCCTGGAGTTACTATTTCATACAGAATTAGAAAAATTACCAAAATCAAGAAATTAGCAAGGCTAAAATGTTACTGCCACAAGAGGAGATGCTGGTAGTATTTTACCAGTTTTTCCACTAATGTTTTTCATTGAAAATATCAAATGATATTGCATTAATAATATCTTCATTCTTAATAACCTTGATCTAAGCTATAATGTGCAACTTCTAAGTACAAGGTGTCAAATAGTTTGTGCTTGACATTTGTCTTAATTGTCTCATCTTTTCCCTCATGACTAAAGTAAAATTTTCATTTTTGGAAAAAATATGTGACAGTGTGCCTTCTGTGTATATGTGCAGCGATATTTATAAAATTGCCTTACCTGTGAACTTAATGTTAAGTCAAAATTATAAGGAATGACAAAATACAATGTGGTGTGTGTGTGTGTGTGTGTGTGTGTGTGTGTGTGTGTGTGTGTGTTTGTGTTTGTGTAGCATGGCGCATTGACATGTCTATGCATATATGTGCATTTAAGCAGAGGTCAAAGGAGAAACTGAGTGGTTTTTTTTTTTCCTCCTACTGCTCACCATTTGATTTTTTCCTTGCAGTTTTTATTACTATAGCTCTGTAGTACCGCTTGAGATCAGGAATAGTGATACCTCCAGAAGGTCTTTTATTTTTCAAGACTATTTTATCTCTCCTGGGCTTTTTTTTTTTTTCAATATGAAGTTGAGTATCGCTTTTCAACATCTGTAAAGAATTTTAGTGAGATTTTGATAGGGATTGCTGCATTGAATCTGTAGATTACTTTTGGTAAGATGGC
This sequence comes from Cricetomys ansorgei, assembly GCA_026225945.1. Lineage (NCBI taxonomy): Eukaryota > Metazoa > Chordata > Mammalia > Rodentia > Nesomyidae > Cricetomys > Cricetomys ansorgei. The sequence goes on from JAMJFZ010001038.1 coordinate 9,148,870, forward strand.
CATTTTTTCCTATATTTTATCCTACCAATCCAGGAGCATGGAAGATCTTTCCATCTTCTGAGATCTTCAATTTCTCTCTTGAAGTTTTTCATACAGGTTTTTCACTTGCTAGGTTAAAGCCACCCCAAGATATTTTGTTATTTGTGGCTATTGTGAAAGGAGTTCTTTCCCTGATTTCTTTTGCAGTCCATTTGTTGCTTTTATATAGGAGGGCTACTGATTATTTTTAGCTGATCTTGTAGTCAGCCACTTCGCTGAAGTTATTTATCAGCTGTAGGAGTTCCCTGTTAGAATCTTTGTGGTTACTTACATATACTATTGTATCATGGCAAATAAGGATAATTCTATATCTTCCTTTCCAATTAGTATCCCCTTGATTTCCTTTAGTTGTCTTATTGTTCTAGCTAGAACTTTAAATGCCATATTAAATAGGTGTGGAAAGAGGGGACAACTTTGTCTTGTTCCTGATTTTAATGGAATTTTTTTAGTTTCTCTCCATTTAATTTGATGTTGATATGGACAGAATCTGGGAGATGATGAGAGAGTGAAAACGTAATTAGAATATAATTTTAATAAAAAATAATGTCTGGATTTACAGTAATAAATGTCAAATCTCTTTTTTAGTAAATAGTAGAATGATATGCAGACTTTAAACCTGCGATAAGAAGTGAACACCATTACCATATCACTGTCTACTGCTAGACCTTGGGTCTGCCCTTAGATGTGGCTTTTTGCATCGAAAAGCACACAGCTGTCTTGGGACTGGTAACTACTTTCTCTTTAGGTAGAAAAGCCAAGTTCCCAAGAACTAAAACCTTAATGCCTTGGAGACCCTGGCACTAGTCCCAGATTGGGCCTTACCAATCTGCCTCTGGACAAGGACAAAGAGCAAGGTTCTTTTTGTCCTATGTCAATAGTGCCTCTGAGAAAGCCTTGGAGCTGCAGTTCCCCTTATTTATTTTTTAAAGCAAAGGGAGTTACTAAGGCCTGAATGTCCAAGAGATTCCCATGTACCCTAAACCAATACATTTAAAAGTATTTATATCTTAACTGTTGACATACAACACATTTGTTAAAATAACTTCCAAAATATGAATATAGGTAATCTATGTAATTCCACTTTGGATAATGTATCCAAATAGTTTTACATTAGTGTGGCAAAGAGACATATGAAGCCCCATGTTTCCTACAACTTGCAACTCTATTCACATAACCTAAGTATTCAAAAGGAAAGGAAAGGGAGCTGCTTTGTTCACTAAAGTAATATTCAACAACAAAATAAAAAATCTGTCAATAGTCATAATATGAATGGAACTGGAGATAATTATACTAAATGAAGTAAAGCAAACATAGGAAGCCAAGTACTCCAGGATCTCATGAAAGTATGTAATCTACAAAATTGGTTTCATATAATCTGACCGAATAATGAGGGCTAGAAGCCCTAAAGAGGCAACAGGGAGATGTAGCAAACTTGATGAATGACTATTAGGTTGCCGTGAGTAGATAAGATTAAGACATTCTATTTGCTTTCCCATGCCATAAATAGCATGCATCTTAATTTGCTGAAAGGTTTTACAATCTTAATACTAACTTTAATTATTAATAGTCTCAGTGAAGAAAAAGAGAGTATTTGTATAAATATAGATTTCTGAATTTGATACAAACATTTTCTTCATTGGATGTTATTACACCAGGTAATATCACATACATACAGACAAAAGAAATACATTGTGTGTATCCTGTACTCTGACAGAAATTCATAGTGACACATGTCTGTGTGTTGGTGTGTGTGTGTGTGTGAAGTTTAATGAGTAATTCTTTATTTTAAATTTATCAACCAGATGTTCTCTATTAAAATATTCCACATGAAACCAGAAGAGCAGATGGTTGACTGGCAACTGGCAGAATAAGGAGAAGCTGTGTACTCCTAAAATTTATGAATTTCCCCAACTCAGTTATTTTCTAAGCATCACAACTCTTCCAACAAGAACATATTTCTTTCTAAACTGCTATTTCTGCCACGCTCTATGTTATCCCATTTCCTATCTGGGACTGCTATAAATGCAAACTGTTCTATGGTCAGTGATAAAAAGCAACACAGAAACAGTCTGTTTGTATTGATTGTCACAAATAGAGTCTGTACTGCCTGCTGAAACTCCTATATTCTGGTCAGGCTCACTGCAAGTACAGCAAGAATCTGTAACTCCACTGCTGAGCTCTTGAACTCCACCGAAGGCATCTTTTAAACATTAGAACTGGGTTTAGAAAATCTCATTCCCAATGTAGATCTATCCTCCTAAGTTACCACAGTAAACAGCATCAATTGTTCACATGGTTCTAAATGAATATGCTGAAATTGTTGTAGTTCACGTGCATTGGCTTTCATCAGAGATACTGTTTTTGATTACCAAATGAGATTTTTTTTTTAGGGAAAGAAAAACTGAGTGCTCATTTTATTTAATTATGGTGTCTTTATCAAGTACCGAAAAGTGAGTGTTCTCTAATGTCTATTTCAATACGTATTGCTGATGACTTCATATCTGGATTCTGCAAAGGACTTGTATTATTCTGGGAAATTTTCCCAGTAGATTTTTCTTTTCCTGAAGAAAAATAAGTTAAAAAAAAGAGATAAGAAAGGGAAAAGAAGAGACAGAAAAAATAATAACAAAGCCACCCCCTCACACACACATACAAAATAATATAAGTTGAAGATATCTAACTTTTATTTTAAGGGCTAAATTTTAAGTATTTTAATCACAATTCTATTGCAGCCATTCAAATCATGCCTCTTGGTAGCACTTTCTATTGAGGTTGTTATTTAGCTTTTTTAAATTTGCATGTCAAACATCATTTCAATTTGGTTTTCTTCATCAATTCTGTATCTCTATTAAATTTTATTTTTTATCTTGACTAACCTCCTCATCTCATTGAGCTCTTTGTTCTTGTTCTCTTGGAGGCATATACATGTCTTCTTTACATTTTTTTTAACATAGTTCTGATCATTTCTTTGAATTTGTTGGCTGGAAGTTCTCAGAAGTCATTATCTCCTAGAAGCTAGGTCAATAGTATTAGTACTCTGTGCAAGAGACATATTACTCAGTTTTTCTCTTGTTTTTATTTCTGCTGCAACATGTATATCTGGAATTTGTTGGTCGAGTCGCTTGTTCTTTCTTACAATTCAAGTCAATTTTTCTAACGGAGGCATTAACAATGTTCCGAATAGGATTTATCTAGACGTGAGTAGTAGTTGTGAGAAGTAGCTGTCTATTGTATACCTGGTATTCAAGGATGCAGGCTCTCTATATTTTTCTTCTCTAACAGTCAGCTACTACCTACAATACAACTCATTTTATAAAATGCAACATACTCCTGTTGGTCCCCACCTTTATCATCATTTGTTGTAGCTATCTGTACTCAGATGTCCTACCTTGGTTCAGCTTGAAATAGTCCCGCTTCTGAATCTGTCATGCCTCTAGTGGGAGTCTATGTGCCTGAGGTCTTTAACTTGGGTTATCACTGTCCTCCTTCCTGGATCTATATCAACTATGAGTTGTGTCATTCCTTCATCTGCTCAATACATTACTATGTGCCCCGGTACAGCCTCTTCCTTGAATTTGCAGTTCCTTTGTAGATAATGGAACTGCTCACTCTGCATTTTACCACACAAAAGCTCTAGTTTCAAAAAAAAATTAAATATATAATTAATATTGAAAAATGTTTTAGAAACTGTAAAATATCTAAGATATTTTATAAAAAACCATTTTCAGTTGTAAAAGCTGATATTTATCTCATTCTTAGTTCTCTGATTTATAATTTTTGTTTATTTCTTAATAATATTTACACCACATAATAAGTAATGCAATATTTTAGTAAGTAACAATTGATGCTGTGGTACACACACACACACACACACACACACACACACACAGAGATATGTGTAAATATAATTCTGTGTATATCTCTTTGCCTATGTCTGTGTGTGTGTGTGTGTGTGTGTGTGTGTGTGTGTGTGTGTGTCTGTGTGTGTGTGTGTGTATGCGTGGGTGCAGAACTCTCAGAGACTAGATCGGGCATCAGAATCATGAGCCACACAACATGGGTGTTTGCAAGCAAACCTGAGTACCCTGCAAAATTAGAACATATTCATAACTGTCATGCCATCTTCTAAGGACTATATAATCATTTTTTTTTATGTTTTGAGATATGTCTCTTTACATAGCCTGGGATGTTCTGGAACTCAATATGTAGACCAGGCTGGCATTGAACTCACAGAGATTTGACTGTTTCTGTTTCCCAAATGCTGAGATTAAAGGCTTGTGTACAAATATTATATGTGTTTTACTCATCTAGAAAAAGATGAACAGTAAAATGTTACAAAGTTAGTAAAATTTTACCAACTGTCATATAAATATAATATTTTTCAATATTAGACAAAACAAAGTATGTGGTGTGTGTGTGTGTGTGTGTGTGTGTGTGTGTGTGTGTGTGTGTGATTTAAATTCTAGCTCCTGGACAAGAATGCTAGATATTATTCTAATTGTCTTTGAATACCTATTATTTAAGCTCCCACTCAACTGTTTTTCCTACATATTTATATCTCTGAATAAGTTTTTAAATATTTGTGTATAAAACAGAATGTGCATTCCTTTATCCATTGGGCATTTATTTAACCTAATGTATTGTGATCACATTCATTTTGTTACAAATGTTCATATTTTTCTGTTTCTATATGACTGAATGATATTCCATTGAGAGTTTATACTTTATCTTCATTATTTATTCAGCAACTGATGGGTATCTAGGTCAATTGTTATTACAATCTTAGCTATCACTGTCAGAGCAATACTCTCATTGTGAAGGTGTTTCTTTTATATTGTGATTCTTTTATATTTATTTATAAGCAGAAGACTAGCTGGCTATTACTGCCAATCTATTTTTTATTTTCTTGAGGGTCCTCAAACTGCTCTTCACACTGGTTTTGTTAATTTATATATCCACCAAAAAATGTATGGACTTTCTTTTTTCTGTAAATCTTGAAGAATATCTATTATTTTATCCTCTAGGATAATAGCTAATTTCACTGAAGTAATATAGCTCATTGAAATTTTGCCTTTTTCTCATCATACATTTTGAGAATTATTTTATAATTTCATTTGCTATTAGAATATCTTCTTTTAAATATGTACCTAAGTTTTTTGTGTAACTTTATTATGACTTCAATTCCAGGTTTGATTTTTTAATATGTTCTGGATATTAATCATTTGTCAAGTGACTAGTTTGTGCTTTTATTTTTTTCATTTTTCAAGTCCCTTGGCACAATGATAAATATAATGGAATATTTACAGATTAGTATACCATCACCAGTCTCACTAAACTTTTATGGGATCTAATGACCAAATAAAAAAGTCAGAATTTTAGTACCATCTACATCAGCATTTTGAAGATGGACAAAATGTTATCATGAAAATGTTAAGTGCATTTATAAATATGTAATATGTGTTTTGTAGTAATGAGACTTCCTATTTTATAGTTGCCACATTATATCTGGCAAACTCCTTCTAAAAACCCTCTCTATTTCCTCATTAAATTTACATTTATCTCAACAGTGAATTTACTCACACATCAAACTGTTGAAAATAATGTTTTAGCACTAATTGTGAATGCCTAAAGGAAATTGGACTATATACAAAGTGTTATACTTTTAATACTTCTATTTAAATTTGTTTTAATAATTATTTAGCTAGTCAATCTAAAACACATCAATTTTGAGTAAAATACTATACAAGATACTGCATGTAGGTGTAAACTGTAATTACTAAAACTTAGTAGATAAAAAGGTTTCAACGGGAGTAAACTGAGAAGACTACATCATTTTAAAACTTTATCAAAGACTCAAATATTAATGAAAAATTTTCAATGATATAAAGTCCTCAATAACAATGATTGATTGAACTTTTAAAAGGCAAAAAGGCCCATATTTTATGGCTCTTTAAGACATAGATAAATTTATCACATGGAAACCTTTCTGGTATTCAACCCATACAACAGTAAAATGTTGCCTGCTGTGAAAATTTACAGCCATAATATCAGATTCATCCTTCATCCTTTTATTTATTGTCTGCACCTCCAGAATACCAGCACTGTTATAAATGGCGAATTAAATCACAAAAGTACAGCTGCAATTCAATCCACAGCATCCTCTAAAGCAAAACTAAAACAAAACAAAACAAAAAGCTTGGCAGATTACTATAAATAGCCCAATTTGGTTTACATCTTAGGAGCAGTTAATGCTTTCAATTTGCTAAATGGAGCTTAAATGCATTTGTGAAAACTTTGAAAAAAAATTGCAGCAAGTCCTACATTTTGGTATCTACTAAGTAAGCAAAACATAGCTCTATAAAAATTTTCATCAGATCAATGAGAATTAATTTGATGTTTCTAGTAAAATAAAGTAAATAATTATTGAATATTTTAAGGACTTGCAAAAACTCCTAACTTATATGGAGTTTTATAAATATATCCCATGTATATGGCATTTTTATGTATTTTTCTAGTGTTTCAATTTCTTCAGAGTTTAAGATTATTTTCTTGTAACAGTCTTTCAACTCCTTGGTTAGGTTTATTCTTAGGACATTTTATTTTCTTTGATGGTCTTGTAAATGAAAGTGTGTCCATGACCTCTCAGTATATTTGTTGTTGGTATAGAGAAAGGCTACTGACACTGGCACATTGATTTTCTGTCCTGTCACTTGAATGACATTGTTTCTTGTTTCTAGACATTTTCTAGTGGTTGTTTGGATCTGATACATATAAAATGATATCATCTGTTAATAATGATAACCTGACTCCTTATTTTCCTATGTGCACTACTTTGATTTCCTTTATTGAGTATTGCTGTAGCCAATAGTTCCAGCAATTTATTGAGAAAGTGTGTACTAGTTGATAGCCATGTGTTGTTTCTTATATAATGGGATAGTTTCAAGATTTTCCTCCATTAGGAATAATGTTGTTTGTGGATTTGTCACATGTAGCCTTTATTATGTTGAGGTATGTTCCCTTTAGCCCTACTCTTTGTAGGACTTTTATCATGAAAGCATACTGGACTTTGTCAAAGGCTTTTTTCTATCTTTTGAAAGGATCATCTGATTTTTGTCTTTAAGTTCATTTATGTGATTAATTATTCTTGATTTGTGTTTGTATTTGGTTTGGTAGTATTTTATTGAAGATTTTTGCATCTATATTCATTAGGGATATTGATCTGCAACCTTGTTTATGTGTTTTTGTCTTCAGTCAGTTTTGGTATTAGAGTAATGCTGGATTTATAGACTGAATTTGGGAGTAGGCCTTTCATTTCTACTTCTGAATATTTTAAAAAGAATTGTTTTAAAGAATGGTTTGTATACTCAGTGAGACTCATTGGAGAAAACTAACTTTTCATTTGTTAGAAGTTATCAATTTGAGAAAGTTTCTGGGTTAGGAATGGGGGCTTGTGTCTACTTCCTCCCTCAGTGGTGGGACCCCTCCTAGCTTAGACTCCTGCATGCCTTGTCCATGCTGCAATGGTCTCTGTGTTGTGTTTAGGAAGTCTTGTTTTCTTTGTGCCCTCCATCCAAAACAGAACTTGAGGACATGTTTGGGAGGTTCTTCCTTTATTTACAGATTTTTCAAATATATGCTATGGCTTCCGATTTTGCGTTTTTATGGGATTTTCCTGTGTGTGAACATGTGTGTTTCTGCATTTTTATGTATTTCTTGTACTTTTTCTTTGACTCCTTTTCTTGTGTGTGTTTTGTCCTATTCCGGTTTGTTTGTTTTTATTTTATCATTATTGCTTACATGCCTGTTTACTTTCTAATGAGAGAGAGAATGAAAAGGGGTGTCAATTTGCATGGGAGGGGAAAAGGTGAGGATCTGGAAGAAGTTGGGGATTAGGAACCAAAATCAGAATATATTGCATAAAAGAAATCCAATTTCAATAAAAAAATTAAAATATTGGATTTAGTTCTTCTTTGACAGTCTGGTGGAATTCTGCTGTGAATTAATATGTACCTGAACTCTTTTAGTCACAAGGCTTTTTATTTCTATTTCAGTATTAGGTATTAGCTAAATTTTACATGTAGATAAATGATTAACATATAGTCAGACTCTAATTCAATTATTTCCTTCAAGGACTTTCTTAGTGTATGGTATTGTATTGATAAAAATAAAAAGTAAACAAATATATTACCGTAGACAAAAAAGTGACTAACAGAACTCTGCTTTGTACAATTAATATTATTATACTGGCCATTCACAAAACAGCCTAAAGTAGAATACTTACATCTCCATAAATAATAATGATATATTGATTAGACTTCACATCTTATGTACAATCTTGAATTTAATTCATTTATCTATCTTAATAATATATGAACCAATATATTATAATGTAGAAAAGAAATAATAGCACTGAAAAGTGGTAAGTTATAGACGAACTAAAGATACAGGCCTGTAATTTCTATCTGCAAGAGGCTGAGGCAGGAGTATGGAACAAAGTCAGACTGGGATACACAGTTCAATCTCTAATGAAATAGAGTGATATAATGAAACTTAATTTTAGACACAGTGATAGTTAACAGTTACTGACAACTTGACAGCATTAAGAATCCCCCTGGAGATGAGCCTCAGGGTATGTCTGTGAAGGACTTTCCTAATTAGGTTAATTGAAGGGGAAGGTTCACTCTCAGCATCAGAATTAATACAAAGCAGTAAAATGAGCAGGAACATCCATCACTCTGCTAACTAACTATAGATGCAATGTGATCAACAGCATCCCACTCCTGACATTGTTCCCTTTACATGATGGATTGCAACCTCTCATACTCTAAGGCAGCATAAATACTTCCTGTCTTGAGGTACTTTTGTCAAGTATTTTAATTCATCAACCATCTTCCTCTTTCTCCTCTTCCTTTTCCTCCTACTCCTCTTTTCCCTTGATCTCTAAACACACACACACACACACACACATATATGCGGTGTGTGTGTGTAATTATATATATTATATATATAATTATATGTATATGTGTGTGTGTGTGTGTGTATAAAATTGGTTTTAAAAAACTAGGAGCTTTGAAAAATGAAACACATTTATTTTTCAGCAAAAATGTAAATTTTAGGGGAATATTTTATTCTTTAATCCATCAGCATGGCTACTCTAGGTTAGAAAGATTGTTGGAACACACCTTCAATCCCAGTATTCAGAAAGCAGTGGTAGTACACACCTTTAATCTGAGTATCCAGAAGAAAGTGGTGGTACATGCCTTTAATACCAGCACTTGAGAGACAGGAAGTAGAGCTAAGAAGGAATCAGTGTCAGGCAGGAAGTGACATCTGAGATGAGTCAGAGTGAAGGGTAGGCAAAGTGTGGAATCAAAGGAAGAGTTAGCAGAGTGAGTCAGAGTAAGGACATGCTCAACTCTCACAATATAAAGGCAGTCTCTCAGCTCAGAATTAGATAGATTTTATGGAGGATGAGAGGCAGAGAGAAGACAAGACACAAAGACAATGAAGTAGTCCAATGGAGGATAAGACAGAAAAGCAGAGAGTCTGACTGAGGCAATATGGGGTGGTGAGAGCTCACAGAGACACAGCAGTCTGTGTAATCTGAGGCAGAAACACATAGGCAGAGTTCAGCAGAATTCAGTATCAGAGAGGAAGAGTGTGTCAGTTTGAAGCTGAGCATAGCAGTCCAGTCTGAGGAAGTCAGAGAGATCAGCCAAAGTCTGACAGAGTCAGGGGACTTCAGTCAGGAACAGTCAGCCAGATCAAAAGATCAGTTTAAATCAGTCAGCATAGAGAAGAATTTGAGCCAGAACACTGAGTTAGTTGAACCAGAAGATGCAGAGTTCAGAGGAGCTAATCAGAGTGGCTCAGTCACAGTAAGTCTAGGAGGTTGATTAGACTGTATGGAGGCTGAAGCCTTCCAGTTATAGGCTGATGTTTTTAACCTTGAATCAAGATCAACAGTAAATAATAATATGTTGGAGCAGTCTGAAGGAAAAGCAACTCAATTTCATTATTTGTCATGGGTCTGTTTTCTTAGGCTGTTGGTCTCTTCTTGGTGGTTGAGAGGAATGAAAAGTTTGACTTCTCTTGGCATTTATGGTTAATGGAGTACAGGTTCTAAATGTATGCCCTTATAATAGTTTTTAATTCTTTGTCATCTGTGTTAATGCTTCCTGTTCATTTTTGAATCTGATAGTTTTGGACAACTCTCTTGTTAAATGGTCAGTAAGGATAAGGGACTGTCAATATTGCTTAATTTTTTGATAAACCAGTTCTTATATACTTTTGTTCTTTGTTTCTAATTCATTAATTTCTACTTTGATTAATTTATGGCAATCTACCAGGTATAGGTTTTTTCCGAATTCTTGAGTTGTATTAAATTATAATTTTGCTTATTTTTTCCTCCTCCTAAGATCTTTTGGCTGTGTTTATTTCTTTCTTCAGTTTGAAACTATGAGGTGATGATTTCTGATTTCATCATGGAACTCTCTTCATTGATGATTCAGAATAAGGATAGATTTTGTAGAATTGTAGTGGATTTGCCATGAATCATCAGGTGATGCCTTGAATTAAAGCTTTGGCCTACACAATCACTATCATCAAATACAAGTTTCAGACTAGGCTTGAAGAGGACTGACATAAACCAGCAGTTAAGTAGAGTGAGACTGTAGTCCCATTATGTTATATCTTGTCTCTTGTATCCTGTACCAATATTCTCATAGACACTTATATAGCATCATTCATAGGGACAGAGAAAACACAGATGGTTTTTATGGTTAAAGACGACACTGGAAATTACGGAGCTGGACCATTGTACCCAGTTCTAATACAATTAAAGACTTCTATTTTGATAACAATACTAATCCTCTCTGTGTACAGAAATTTTGTGTTCATTTAGTTTTTCCATTTGCTCAGTAGAACAAATGACCAGGCATACAATTTTGCAATTTTTAAGGATGATTTCTTCCTTAGAATAAACAAAATTAGAAAATTGTTAACAAGGAAGTGTGTGGATGCTTTGTATTGGTAAATATCTCTGACTGAGTAAAGAAAATAATGCAGAAATATGAATATTTGTGATATCCATCAGTGACTGACAACGGATGACCTAAGCACAGAAGGACCCTAATCACCAAATGCACGGCATTGCCCATGAACAGATGCCAGCATTAGCCTGTGGATTCTAGTCATTGCTAAGTGGACTCAGGGGGAAATTAGCTATAGTTTGTAGGATAGAAGTGATTTAGGAATGCATATTCGTTGATAGCCATTTCAGGCCTGACTAAGCATCTGCTAAGTACATGATACACCAGCTTAATACTGAGTCTCTAATGAGAACCTTTTCCCATGTTGATCATGGAAAGTTGTTAACAATATGTGGTTTACATAGCACATAGAAGAAGTTAGTCTTCTTCTAACATGGAGAGGCAGGGTATTTTTTTCTTCTTATAGGTACAGAAAGTTCTTATGACAATAAATTTTCTACCTCTTTACTCAATGTTTCTTTTAAATGTACCATCTATGCTCATATGAAATGTCTTTTGCATCTGATGGTTTTTCTTTATTCATGAATCTTTGTTTCTAAGTAAGCAACTTATCTCCTAGTAAAAGAAAGAACAGTAGCCTTTGGTTTGTGGTCATGAAATTGTCTAGTCTTATGCTTTCTATCATTATGGAACTACCAACTTGAGAACTGCAAAAGACTTTATTTATTTTAGAAGGAAAACAAACTTATTTAGTACATTACAAACAGCGGCTCACATACATTATAAACTATTACAAATTAGAAGGTTCATTTCAATTATAATATCTTACAGGTAAGGACAGATTTATTCGGGAGGACGTATTGACTCTATGTCAACATCTTATTTTTTCATGGGCTTTCTTCATAGGTAGGATTCATGGAACTAAGAACCAAAGATAGAAATAAAAATGGCATTGCATATTACAGCCTTCAGTCATCCATCAGATTTAGAACTATCCTATCACCACGATCTTGTATTCTTTGTACCAGCAAACAAAATTATATTGAATTGTAGTAAGAAAATAGACAAACATTTCAAACTTCTCATGAAATTAGGAAAATAATGTGACTACATGGCTCGGTAGAATACTTGATCCTGATTTCCAAAGCAATGTTTGGCTGTTAGTTAATGGTGGAAATAGGGAAATGTACACCTAGTTTAAAGGAAAGCCATGCAGCTTTTCATTGTGTTCACACGATTTATGGTTTAAGTACCATTAAAATCTCTAGTCCTGTCAGAATTAACAATAGTTGATGCTTTATAGGGACAAAATTCTAAATATTTCTACAAGGAAAAGAAAAGCAATAGGGTGCTAGTTTGAATGACAGTGCCTTCTATAGGCTCTTAGATTTGAATGGTTGGTCACCAGGGAGAGGCACTATTGGGAGGAATGGCCTTGTTGGTGTAGGTGTGGCCTGTTGGAGGCAGTGTGTCACTGGAGATGTGTTTTGAGGTTACAGATGGTCAAACCAGGTCTTGTATCCCGTTCCTCCTGCTGCCTGCCAATGCAGATGTAGAACCCTCAGACACCTCTCTAGCACAATGTCTGCCTGCATTCTGCCAGCTTTCCCACAATGACAATTATGGAATAAACCTCTTAACCTGCAAGCCAGCTCAATTAAATATTTTTTAGTAAGATTTTCCATAGTCATGGTGTCTCTTCACAGCAATGGAAACTCTAACTAACATATAAATATACACACTGTGAGATGTGAATAGTGCAAGATGGCACAGATTACAGAAATTAAGACTGTAATATCTTTTATTATGCTGTGTGTGTGGTATGTTCCTATGTTATATGCACATATGTCTGTAATATATGCACCTGTTTTCTTCCATGTCTTATTGCTTTCCTGCACAAAAGATACAGTGTCCCTGTCAACTATAATGTAAGAATTGATAATTTTATATTATAGTGCCTATATTCTGATATTTTGAATATAAGAGTTATACTACACTAAGGCTTCATAGTTCTTTTGAGGAAACAATTAAGATGCTTTTGTTGTACATATCAATAGATACAATGTTAAGTCAAACTATGACGTTGTTATCACACTATGTGCAGATTGCCATGGTTTCTGTAGTTGTCAATGATTGCCTCACTAACAAGGGGTAGATTCACGATTCTAACTTTAGGTGTCAATTTGGGGTTGATTTTGATTGAGATTACAAACTCAAAATAGATTAAGATTTCAGTATAAGACTTACAAATGTGGGCTGAACTGATGAATCAGCTTTTTAAGAGTAATGTTTGTTGAACAATAAAGAAAACTAGAGCTCAGGTCCCAGCACCGATGCTAAAAGTTATTCAACACACCCCTAAAACCCTAACTTCTCCAACATTAAGTGTCCCCATTCCCCCTTCTAACCCCCATGAATACACAGGAACAAGAATATGCATACACATCCATCTAGACAATCATACACACATACATACAGAGAGAGAGAGAGAGAGAGGGAAAGAGAGATAGATAGATAAATGATAATTTGATGAATATATATAGAGAGAGTTTAAAAGATTTTGTCCCCTGGGATCATAATACCTCTCCACAAGAGCCATATACTATATGAAAAATCAGAGTACAAGGTAGGAGAAGCATCCTTTAGAGTTGCTATTCAGGACAGTTTGAGAGACTCCAAAAACAATATAGCCTCTAACCTTGTCCTTTGTTGATTCCCCAAATATGAAAACCTGAAAAGACCACACACTTTGGAAATATGGCTCAGGATTTGAGCTGAAACTGACAAAAGACTGTTTCCTGAGGACTAGATTTTGTAGCACCAGAATGAAACTAGCAAAGGAAAATATAATTAACACTGTAGTTTGGTACAGAAATTGACAGAGTAACAAGTTACTGTATGTTACTATTGTAATACTTCATGTAATAGTGATTATCTTACTATAGAAATGAAAACTCTGAAGCAAAAGAGACTTGAAAGCATTTGAAGAAACTGATACACAGTATCTCTAAATGCTCTAACCAAAATTACAATGGCTGCTGTGTGTGTGGTTCAGTTGGCTTCTGTCTGCGCTCTAGTGTGAGCCGTAATTGTTTTCACCATTATACAGCTTCATTAGATCTATAATTCTGATACATTTGCTTCAGATAGCTTTAAATTAAGAAAGACAAATGCAATCATAGTGTCTTACTTGGTTGTCTCATATATCCTGATTCTGTGATTTATTAACCCCATTTGGTGGTGTTATGTGCCAGTCTTAAATATGGAACACTAAATATATATATATACATATATATATATATATATAATGTTGAAATCTAACAATAGACTATGCATCGCAGGTACACGTATTTTTTCAGATTTGTTTAATAATTTAAGTATGTTTTATGGTAAAATATATTCTACATGTATCTAGAGTATATTAATTTAACTTTTAATACTAATGTACCTAAGTACCAAGCATAAATGGAGACATTGTTATCAGGATGTTTATCTCCAATAGTTCAGTGCACATAAGCAATAATGCATTAGACAAGAAACAGGTTGTTTTCTACATTAGCTGTGAGGTGTCAGGACAAGGAAAACAAGGACAGCAATGTTAATACATCACATCACAGTGACAATAGAAATAAGAAAGCTATTGATTTTATAACATCTTTAAAATATAGAATGAATCCTTGTCTCACATGCTTATTTATTCCATGCCTCCCATCTTATGTGATTTATTTGTCATTTATATGACATGTTCCACTTTCTGAATTTAAGTGTTAAGAAGACAAATGCTGCTTCCATTTCAAGATGACATTACAGTTATCTTGAAGTGAGCAGGTGTACTGCCCACAGAACTGCCATTTCTAACTAATTCAATATAGAGTCAAATTTATATGGAGTTGAGGGATATGATCAAGCATATAAAAAAATTCAAGGAAACTTCATGAAAGCAGGCTGCTCATGTTTTAAAGTAAAGGAGAACCAGGCAATTCCTTATACCCAGATGAACGCAAAGAGATATTCAAAGAAGGTCGGCAAGTGGATATATGTATGTGTTACAGAAAGAGAAACAACAAGCATTCAGAGTAAATAGACTACAGGAGAAAAAAGAAGTTTAAGTAGTGATGAATAATTTTCTGGAGTGTGTAAAGTTTTTGACTAAATAATATATGATTTGTTTTGTCTGTATATTTTTCTACCAGAATAAATAAATTAATTGCTGTGCCACTCTGAAACACAGTCTAGGGGTTATATAAATATTTTGACCCATGTTGCTTATGGTTTAGTAAGCTTTCTATGTGATTAGTTTTAGAGCTAGAAAATATATGTGTGTGTATATATATATATATATATATATATATATATATATATATATATAAAATAGCTAGAATACAATATATAATACGAATATTTTTCTATACATAATATATGTGTGAAAACAAAAGCTATAGGGTTTATTGTTTTTAATCCATTCTCTCAATTATCAATAATGAATAGGAATTCTTTCAACTTTGGTGTTTACTAGGTTAAACGAAAAAGTGCAAACAGATGCATTACTCCTCATATGAGGAACCCCTTGACACTCATTTGCTGAACACAGAACTAATTCAGCTCTCCGTCTTTACTTTAATGCTCCAATCTGAAGTTTTTTTTGTCTTCTACAGTGCTGAATACTGAGAAGGAAAGCGATGGGAACACATGCTAAGCATATTGATCTGATAATCAGTAAGGGGGGGTATGTCCTTGCAGGTGTGACATCTGTGTTCATTTGTTATAATGAATATGAGTTCGATCAAGTATCCATAGCAGGCTTCTTGAATATAAGAGGAGCATAATGGAAAAGCTTGTCTAACACAGATTTTTCTTGAGCAGAGGATCAACAACCCAAACTTTAAAAGCTAGAGAAGTCTAGCAAAGAATTTATTCTAACTTTTGAACTCTCCTCATTGGGAAAACGGGCATGCAGACAAGCAGGACTTCCTTTTGACAGGAGAGCAACAGTAGCCAGTTCCTAATTATACTTGATGACTGATACATGCTCTGTCCTTTGCTCCTTTGTGCACTAGCAGACAGTTGTTTTCTTGAAGTGCCATGGACTGAACCTCTTAGTCTTCCTGCTCCCTAGGAATATTGTAGTACCAGGCTACATCCAAAGGCCCATGTTACAATGTTACATCATTAGCTGTAATATGCAGCCCCTGGTTAAGATGTTTGATTTTCTTGCATTAAAAAGTAAAAATAGTTTTACACTTTGTAGAAATAGGTACTTTCAAACTGTAAGAATATGGGCCCCTCTCCTTCCATCTCCCTAACTATAAGGAATGCTGGGTTCACACAGCTGCAAACTGTTCAAAACTGCTGTAAAGTTAGGGTGAAATTTAGCCTTTGCAAGCAGATTTCTTTTCTTTTCTTTTTCTTCCTTTTTTTAAGCAATGACATATTGTCTCATCAACACATCTAGAAGATTCTATTTTTGAAAAGCCTCACTTATCACTTGTAGAGTGCTGAAAACGAACCTATTTTTTCCCTGAAGAGAATGTTCCTTAGCAAAGACAGATTGTGGCATCTGCTTAAGAACATGTCCTTCATGAAGCACTGTCCATGGAGATGAGCATTCACTCTCTGTCTGCAGAATCTGGATGCTGAAAACCAACATTTCCACTGTATATTTCAGTGATTATTTCTGTTAGGTACATGTCTTTAGCTCTTTTGGTTTACATTCCTTTTGAGATCTGGTAGTTCCACTGTCTACAGAACGTCAAGTAACTACTTCTCCAACAGAAAATTATACGAAGTTATTTATTCTGCCTGTTTTATTACTGCAGAAAGATCTTTGTAATATATCACCTACTGTTTCTGACCTTTTTCATTTAAGATCTTTTACTTGTATTCTAAGAGTAATTTGTACTTATTGAGATGGGAGGGGACATGAAAATATGTGTCTATTTCTATCCCAATCATAAAGAAATCAAAGTAATTATTTAAAACTATTTTTGTTAATTTTATCCAATGCAATTTGTTCAAAAGGAAGAGTTGGACATGCCTTTACTCTGCTAATGCTTCGCTTCCTCTGATCAGTCACTGTCAGACAATTGTCACTCACTCTGACTCATCTCAGATGTCACTTCCCTTGTGACACTGACTCCTGAGTTCTGCTCCCTGTGTCTGCCCCCACTGTTTTTCCTAGAGATTAAAGACATGGACTACAATTGCTTTCTGAATACTGAGTTAAAGGTGTGTCTACATTTCACCCAGATACACAGGCCTCTGAATAGAGCTCCTGGAATGTAAACCCTAGTTTCACACAGGGCTATTCCTCTACACTTTCTAACTTGAAGAAAGAACAGAAAGAGCACATGAAATTCCAAAAAATAGAACATTATATTATATTAGCATTAAAGATTGAATAGATATTTTGGAACAATTCAGATAAACCAGCACCCGAAATTTCTGAGAAGAAAAACAGTGACACAGTTCATAAATCTGAAAGGATAAGCAACACAATTTTATATTATCAAGATTTAAAGTTATGTGTAGGTAACTTTAAGGATCATAAAAATTTTGGAGAATTTAAATATATATCTTATTTGATTGAAAAAGGAAATTTTAAAGTTAATTGATATAACAATGGAGAAATATTAATGCAATAATATTTTCTCTTTTAGTACATTGTTAATTATGTTATATTTTATGAAAAAGAAAAGTAATTATATTTAATTGGAGCCAAACTTAATTAATAAAATTATTTTCTCAATTTATGTTTTAAAGTTTGGAGGAATTTTGTACCTAAGTACTATATTTGCATCATTTACATCCCTTAATCTTCCTCTTCAAATGCCTTCCATACCACCACCTACTCTCTTTCTAATTATTGACCTCGTCTTCTTTAATTATCTATCTACCTCTATCTATCTATCTATCTATCTATCTATCTATCTATCTGTAAGTGTGTGTGTGTGTGTGTGTGTGTGTGCACACGAGCGTGCCCGCGCATTTGGCATTTGACCTGGGATTCTTTTCTTTCTTCTAGGCCTATAATTAAAACGTTTTTTTCTTTTTATGTTTTATCAAAGTTACTGTAAATTTTCATTTTTCTCTTAGTCTATGCTTTAGTGGTTCACAAACTCTCTATATTATCTTCAAGTACTTATATTCCATTTTTCTACTGGATGGACTCCACTTGCAATGATTTCTCCTGAGTTTTGTAATTGAGTTATTAAATTTTTCATTCCATTTTCATTTTGGCCTGAGTTCTTTTCAACATTTCTACCTCTTTGCAAAATTCAATTTTCAGTTAGAGTTGTGTTTATCATTTCCTTTAGTCATATGTTTATCTCGGACATCACTCAGGAATTTATTGCTATCCTTTAAATACACTGAGGTCTTGTTCGTGTCTTCTTTGAACTTCTTGAGTTTTCTGATAGTTTAAGAATTATCTTTTAAATTTATGTCTTAGTGTTCATCTGCATAATTCTCATTGGAGAACATAAAACTATTCTGTAGCACTATTAGAGATAGAATTTACCATCTTGTTTTTCATACTGATGATGACTCTGTGAAGTGATCTATATATGTATGTACCTTACTTTAGTTCTGTGTAAGATGTGAAATTGTAGTCTACCTCACGCAGAGGCAGTGCACAAACTCTGCCTCTGAGAGCATGTCTTGGGAATGTCGACTGTACTAGAGGATAAGCTCTGGAGAAACTCACCAGGGAAGCCCTATACACAAACTGGCACTCTTATGGGAACACTCTAAATAAGACTAGAATAGTGTTAAAAATTAGAATATACCCAGAGAAAGGCATAATTTCTTTTTTCCTCTATTCTTCAAAAAAGTGTCATTTTCTTTTGTGAATGACATTATTGTTTATTATTATTATTATTATTATTATTATTATTATTATTATTATTATTAAACATTTGAAATAGTTACTTGTCTGTTAGGCAAATGTCATTTAAAACATTTTAATAGAAAATCCGTTTATAATAAACTTACAGAAGATCGATACTTATAACAACTTAAAATATAAATAAGTAAATTTAAAAAAATTCTTTCTTCCTAGTGGTGGTTGCTCATGCCTTTAATCCTAGTACTAGGGAGGCAGAGGCAGGTGGATCACTGTGAGTTCCAGGTCATCCTGGTCTACAGAATGAGTTCAAGAACAGCCAGAGTTACAATGGAGAAATCCTGTCTTGGAAAAAAAAATCTTTCCTTACTTTAAAGTTATTTCTTTTTTTAAAAATTCATTCTTTCTTGCTTTGTTTGATGGTTTGTTTTCATTTTGTTTTGTTTTGTTTTTTAAGGCAGGGTTTTTCTCTTGTAACTGTGGCTGTCGTGGAACTCACTCTGTAGAACAAGCTGGCCTCAAACTCACAGAGACCCGCTTGCCTCTGTCTCCCAAGTGATGAGATTAGAGTTGTATGCTACCACTGCCTGGCTTTAATTATTCCTTTATTATTTTCCATCCCTCAATCTTTCTTCTCAAACTCCTTTCATACTTCTTTCTTTCTAATTATTGACCTATTCTTCTTTGATTATCTATCTATCTATCTATCCATCTACACTCACACATATGTTCTATAATTCCTGTAATTGCGTCACTTTATTGGAACTATGTTTGTACACATATTTTTAAAAATCAGTTCTAATCATTATGGTTTAAAACATTTAATACTGTATTCTCATAATATTGTTATTTCAATAATTTGTTAAAATATCAACGTATCAATTTGAAGTCCCTTGGGGTGTAGTACTTTCCTGTACCTCACAATATTCTCAACACTTACATTGTACATTCACAGAAATAATATCTTACTCTTTTAAGGCATTTCAAAGAATAAACAATCTTCAATTCCAAAGAGATTTGAAGATAAAACCGCTTTGTGGGAGTACTTTTGATGCTCATAATCTAGCTGGATTATTGAATAGCTATGACTGACATAAAGTGAATGGAATTTATCTGCACTTTAAATTTGCTTTCTTGGTTTTTTAATTATTAAACTGCCAGAGACCAGCTCCGATAATGAACCAGGGGATGTAGAGGGAGCGCGAGATCAGAGGAGGAACAGGAAGAAGCAAGAATCTTCTGATGAGGTAAAAAAAAAAAAAAAAGCTCTCTCTCTATTTTGGCCTTTTGTTTTCTTTCTTTTCTTTTCTTTTCTTTTCTTTTCTTTTCTTTCTATATTCAAACTTTTTCTTCTCTATACAATTCAAGCTTTTCTTCCCTATAATTCCTTCTCTTATTTGAACTTATAGTATACTGTATTTTCCCACAAAATCAATCTCTCTCTCTCTCTGTCTCTCTGTCTCTCTCTCTCTGTCTCTCTCTCTCTCTCTCACACACAAATCTTGTGTAAGATCAAAGCTTCAACACACACACCTTATACACACATTTATCTTGTAAGCTTTAACACACACACACAACTTACCAATATATTTTTAAGCTTCCTCTTTCATTTTTCCTTATTATTTCCCATAAACCTTTTTCCCTTTTGAACAACAGCCTTTATATAAGAAGTCACATAATCACCAGTCATATTTTTCCCAATAAACAAAATATAAGTTAACAAAAAACTGGTTATTTTCAATACTCACACATGATTTCACATGAATCTATTTTTCCATGTACTTTTTCTTCACAATTCATTCATACTCCTAAAACAATAATTTTGTTATTATAGATTAACAGAGTTTAAGCAAGCCAAATATTTTCACAGCCAGATTCTAACTTTCTAACTTCTAACTTTCAGGAAGCAGTCTTTCTGTTACTAGGAAATGAGTACATGTCATAGTATCCTAACGTAACACAATTCTTATTTCGTTAACACAGTGCAGCAAGTTCGTTACTAACTAAAAACCTTTGAGTCAGGGGTCTTTTTGCTTTTCTTAGGTAAATGAGAATCTGTCCAATCTACATGCCACATAGACTTATGTCCCAAGGCACATACAAAAACTAATCAGTAATATTATAATTGCAAAAACTAGGAAAATATCAAATTAATTTTGGTCAAAGAAGTTCAAACTTTAGCAGTGGGCACTGAAACTCATTTGTTATTCTTAATCATAGGCCTGTCATAGATAAGACTCGTAGGCCCTAGCAACCAGGCTTTCTTTGTTCTTGTTCTTTAACCCTGACCAAAACAAGTCTTCAGCTAATAAGAATGAGTTTTCTTATGTAGTTCCCTAAGTCACATGTTCCAAAGCAGCTTGGCAAAACACCATAATCTGATGCTATTGATTAGTTATTCTTTCTGGAGTTTCAATAGAATCACCAATCAACTGAGTGGTTCTGCCTTTTAGAAAATCACCACGTTGTTATGTGTGCCAGTAACATTGCCCAGTGAGGGGCTAGAGACCCCTTTTGAGACTTCACACCACTCACCCCAGGAAAACAAATTAGAAGGATGCCAAGCAGCAACAAGATACATTCAGGAGACATAGTTCTTGGGGCCTTGCCCTGGTGAGACACTCTCTTTGTAATTTTGCTATCCGTCATACTCCTCAGATCAAAATGCTGGCTGCCATTCTGGCATGCTATAGACAGTTAACTAGACATAATGTATGAAAATATGTCAAACTACATTCTACACTTCTTTTTTTTTATTGAAAAGAAAGTTGAATAGTGTTTTAATCTGGAAAAATAGACATAAAGAATGATTTTTAAAGGCTTTCGTATATGCGGTTTTACAAAGTTTCTAAGATGAGAAATTTGTTCTCCGGTATTTCCAGATATTGTTTGCAAGTTTTGGATTTCATAGATGGCTGAATAAGCACAGTTATAAGGGACAGGGACATGCCAGAGCTACAGTGAATAATTATCAGTTTTTCTGCTCTTATTATCCATATGAATATATGCTCCTGGGTGATCTGGAGGTGGTGCCAATAAAATTCAATTAAGAAAGTAATGTGCATATTTTTGTATTTTGTCAAAAATTACTCAATGGTCAATGGATTTTGAGAAAGTCATTTGTTCTTGATTTATTTAAAAATTTTCATAGTTTATCATCTATGTGAGTCACCACATTTAGAAATCAAATGAAATATTATTAGTAGCTATTATTGAAAATATCCACAGATTGCATTAAGTATATTCAATTTTATTTTATTTTTTATAATAAATCATTTTTATTCTCTCATGTATTATATCCTGACCCCTATCTTTCCCTCCCTCCATTCCTCCCAGCTCTCAACTTCTCACCCCCCATCTACCCTCTCAACTTCCAAGCCCCTGCTTCCCCTCAGAAAAGAGCTGGCTTTCCAGGGTACCACTTGATCAGGACATAAAAAGATGGAAGAAGTCCAGGCAGGAGTTCCTATATCAAGATCAACCTAGGAGAAGAAAAAGGGTCCCAAGTGCAATTGAAAAAGTCAGAGGCCCTTCCACATTTCAACTTTTAGGAGTTCTAAAATAACATCAGGCCAGAAAACCATATGATATATGTAGGGGGCCATGGAGGCTCTGTAAGCCCCTCAGAGGCTCTCTGAGCCCCTAAGACAGCTAGTCAGGTGACTCCATGGGGCTTCCTCTCCTGGTGTCCTCAACACCCCTGGTCCCTGTAATGCCTCCTCCTCCTCTTTCAGATATTTCCCTAAGCTTTGTACAATAGTTGACACTGCCCTCTGCATCTTCTCTGAGCAGAGCTGGAGGACACCTCTCTGATGATGATTGGGCTAGTCACCTATCTATAAGCATAGCAGAATATCATTAGGAATCATTTCCAATCTCTGGGCTTTCTTGTTTCCAGTTCTTGTCTAGCCTTACAGTGTCAGGAATGGGCATGGGGTTCTCCCATTCTAGTGCCCCAATGGATCCTCCCAGTGGGATTGGAAATAGGTCAAAGATTTTGTGGCTGGAATGGTGTCATATCCCACCCATGGAAGCCTTGCCTGATTATAGGAGATGGCCTGTTCAGGCTCCTTATTCACCATTTTTATGGGTACTCTCTAGAATACCCCTCGGAGATTCCAGGGAGTTACTACTACACTAGGTCTCCACCTAGAAGCCAGAAATATAAAATGGAAAAAGAAAACATCTTCGACAAATGGTGCTGATCTTATTGGATGTCTGCATGTAGAAGAATGAAAATAGACTCATTTATCACCCTTCACAAAACTCAAGTCCAAGTAGATCAAAGATCTCACTGAATCTGATAGATAAATTGGGGAATAGCCTTCAACACATTAGCACAGAAGGGAATTTCCTGAACAAAACACTCAGGCACTAAAATCAATGATTAATAATTGAGACCTCATGAATCTGAAAAGCTTCTGTAAAACAAAAGACACTGTCAACAGGACAAAACTGCAGCCTACAGAGTAGGAAAAGATTTTCACCAACTCTACTTTTGATAGAAGGCTAATATCCAAACTGTATAAAGAACTCAGAAACAAGACATCAACAAAACAAATAATCCAATAAAAAATGGGATATAGATCTAAACAGAGAATTCTTAAAAAAGGAATCTCAAATAGCTGAGAAACACTTAAAGAGTTTTCAACATCCTAAGCTATCAGAGAAATGCAAATTAAAACTACTCTGAGATTCCATCTTACATCTGCCAAACTAGCTAAGATCAATAACACAAATGACAGCTCATGCTGGTGAGGATGTGGAACAAGGAGCACTCTCCTTCATTGCTGGAGGGAATGCAAAGTTGTACAGTCACCATGGAAATCAATATTGCAATTTCTCAGGAAATTGGTAATTGACCTAACTCACGACCCAGCTATATCACTCCTGGGCATATATCCAAAGAATGTTCCATCCTACAACAAGGACACTTGGTCAACCATGTTATTAGTGGATTTACTCATAATAGGAAAGAATTAGAAACAACCTAGATGCCCCTCAATAGAAGAATGAATAAATAAAATGTGGTACATAAACACAATGAAATATTACTCAGCTATTAACAAAAATGATATCATGAAATTTGAAAGCAAATGGGTGGAACTAGAAAAAATTATCCTGAGTGAGATAACCCAAACCCAGAAAAACAAACATGGGGTACTCACTTATAAGTGGATATTAGATGTTAAGTAAAAGATAATCATACTATAATCCATAAAGATCCAGAGAGACTATGTAATAAGGAGGGTCTCAGTGGGGACACAAGTATCTCCCAGGGAAGAGAAAATAGAACAAATGTCACAGAATGACTGGGAGAGGATGGGAATGAGAACAAGAGGGACTAGAGGGGGAAGGAGATAATATAGAGAGAGACAGCTAGAATTGGAGAACCTCTTCCATACTTCTTATATGACATATTAAAAATAAGATTTTTCTTCGAGATTGTCCTCTACCTGTTTACAGCTATGGATAGCCATCTCAGTTAAACAAAAAACTTCTTGAGATGAATTATACATGAACTCTCTTGTGATAAAGTATACTGCTCAGAAGTTGGAGTTTCCTTAGATTTTTGACAAGAGATTATTGAGCATGTGGAAAAGTTATATGGCAGTGAACTTACACAAGTAGTCACAAAGTAAATCATGGAGAACACTATGTATTTCTCTAGCCAATATTCCATAAATGATGTGTAATAAACTAGTTATTACTCAAACATCCCAATCTTAATTATACCCACACTGGAAAATTCCAGAGCTATAGAAGAAGTAAGAACTGTGTTTGGGTACAATTCTGTGAATATACCATTACTAAGGTTATTTAGTTCTACAACTACTAAATGCTTGATGTGTCAGGGGTACAGATCAATATTGAGCCACAGTGCAACACTCATCACAATAAACTACTATGATTTATAGGGATTGGAGCATATCCCAAATGTGGATTTTTTTCTGGCTCATAATGTCTTTACCAGCAATGTTATATGAGTGTTTACAAAGTATAATCATTTTCAAGGATCTTGGGTAACATTATCTATAACCAAGTAGCTTACTGTATGTCAAAAGGGTTATCAAATGATCATGGTTTAAAGCCTATGAGGATACTATCAGAACTACGCTAGACAAATTCTTGTCTTAATAGATCAGGAAACCAGCCTCTTGATGTCTCAGATGAACCATTAGTTTGGAAAAAAAGCATACAAGGACACATTACTTTTAAGAAACAGTGCATAATGTAGACCAATGATGTTGCACATCCATCAACTGTGATCAGAAGGATTTGCCTGTGGCCTGCTCACTATTACTCATTTTTTGTACTTTCTGGGTTCACGATTCTAAGTTATAACAGTTTGGAGACCTTCATCCTATCAAAAGAAAATTTCTACCATAAACAAGATTGACAGGAATAACATAAAACTTAATATCCATGTTCCAGGTGGATATATTGGGATCCTCATGTTGGATAACCAGCAGGGAAGTAAGAGAGCATTCTCATTTATATGGAAGTTTATCCGGTTCATCATGAAGATGGATGAGGATAATTGTGTAACACAATAGGGTCAATTACTGCCACCTTATGATTCAATTCTTAACTCGAATCAAAGAGTTTACATACAACATCAAAAAGTGTGGAAACCAGCATATCATGCCAACAAGTGAGACAAAAACTGTTAGATATGTGTTCAAGAAAATAAAGAAAAGACTGCATTGGGAAATAAAGAAAGGAACAATGATAATCTTAGAACAATCTAGGGCAGTGCAGTTTTGTGCTTCACATTAACTTCTATATTTTCTAGCATATTTAATCAGATATCCTCTTGAAACAAACATAGGAATGAAATTAACATACCATTAACTCAAGTGGAGCTGACAATTACAAGAAGTAAATGAAACAGATTCATGTAGTGCCTGAACCAGTGAGTTAAGCCTCCTGTACTGCAGTTCGTTCTATTTCTCACTGATAATGGCCCTTGCTTAGAAAAGTTCTCAAAGTGCTACCATTGCAATAGATCCTTGTAGACACATTTATAGTATCTGTGAGTTTAAATCTACCAGGCATGGTTTCTAAGACATGAATGGGCATCATGACAATAGGCAAGTCTACTGCATGGATTTCAGTGAGAAAACTCTTATGCTTTAATTTACTCCTAGACATTTCTACAAAGTCAGGTTGAAGTGACATTTTATGGAGTGCCTGCTGAATTTTTATTTATGATGAGTTTGTGCTTTTTTTTTTACTTGTTTTGCTAAATACCTAAATGTTTTCTCATTTTCACATTCATTTCTTTCTAGTAAATATTTCCTAAGATTAATTCTTACCATGTACAGTATAATTGAGATACAGTTCAAAAGAGAAGAGAAACAATTCTTCTATTAAAGGTACTCATTTCCCCTCTCTATATGCCATGGCTCTGGTATTATTATTCAGGTTTTGTTTAGGCAAACATGTTGAAGAATCATGAATGTGGCATCTCTATAATTTCTAGTATAATCTCTTGGGATCACATTCCTAAATAAAGAACTATAGGCAAGAGAGAAGTATCTACATCCATGGGGAAGCCCCCTATTCGATTACCCAATACAAAGTGATCATTCCTGAAATCATGTACACAAAAGCCACACTAAATAAACCCAGCTTGGTGTGTGTGTGTGTGTGTGTGTGCGCGCGTGTGTATGTGTGCAACAATAATAATCAAAAGAGGCCAGATTCAGAGGTAGGGAGAATTGATGAGGTTGGGTCAGAAAGATACAAAGCCTTATGCTCATCTGAGTACAGTATTGAGAGTGTGTGAAGAACATTTTTACCATACCTTTCTTCCGTGGGCTGGGATGTTTAATCCTGAAGACTGCTCTGTACAGAGAATGCTCTCACAGTGATTAGTTAAACCAGCCTCCTTTGTTCTACTGTATATCATAAACTCTTCCTCCTGATTCAGGCATATTAAAAAACCCTACCTTCTTGTCTACATTGCTGAGCTACCAGGATGCTGGAATTTAACCATTGGAAAGCCACTTCAACCCAATTATACTATTTCTGTGCTATGTTCATCTTTCATCTTTTCTTTCTCTTCCTACTCCAGTCATATCAATCATCAGAGCTATGCAAGGACTCAAGATTGATCAGTTGAGGGTCTTTGTGTTAAGAAAATATCTGTAAATAAATCTTTCCAGATGAGGTTTAATAGTTGTTACAGATAAATTCAATATTATGTTCATTTAGCAGAATAGGAGTAAGTTCTCCCTGAGTCCTTTAAGCTATCTAGGCATAGGTTCTTAGTCCAGAAATCTATGCCAAGTGCCAGTCCTATGATTGGAACAAGCCTTAAATCAAGAGTATATAGGTTGTACTATTTGGACTTAAGGACTTAAATAGAAACAAATGAAGATCCAAAGTTGAGTGGGTCTTCCTATAGATTTTTTTTTTTTTTCTGGAAGGGATAAGCATGATCTAAATAAAATGTATGAAATTCTCAAAGCATGTATTCTTTTTTATTTTTATTTTATTTTATTTTATTTTATTTTATTTTATTTTATTCTTATTCTTTTAGAATTAGCTATGCCTACTAGGCACAAATCTATCAAAGCCCAAAATATAAACTCATAATAATAAACTCAGTGTAATTTCAGTTAACTATATGGTATGGCAATCACAAATAATGAGTTCGGGGTCATATACTGACCACAAAAGTAAGAAAAATTTAATAACATTAAATCAATTTTTGCTTCCTTTAGTATATCTGAGTATGTTGAGTGCAGATTTCACGAGAAAAATTGATGGCACACTGGACAGTGTTCAAGACCATCTCAATTATAGCCTTTACAAAAAGAAATATATACTGATCTGTACTTCACAAAGCAGACAAAAAATACTACTATGTGGATAAATCACTTTTTATTTGTTTACTTTTAAATTTATAAGCTTCATTATCAAAACCTACATATATTTTTTTTAAAAATAGCACACACCAAATCCACCTACTTGAAATCTATACAACTCATTGAAGTTGCTTACAGTTAGAATAAACACATGGAAGAAAAGTTGTGGAACTTCATATCAAATATTGTACTCTCAATATTGAATATTTATTAGGCACTTCTCCAACTCCCCGTAGATACACGACACGACTAAAACTAGAAAACAACTAGATTTACATTATTTTTCATAGGTTTCGCCTTTTACCTGTATTCACTCCTTCCTAATTCCTCTACCTTTAGCCTTTATTGTGTTCTATTTTTCATGTTATACTGTGCCCACCTGTGTATTTGTTTGACAAAAAAGTTTTAAGCTTTCATCAGTAATGTATCCAAACTTACACAATAAAGTATAAATTAAACCGCAACCAAAATGAGTCTAAAGTGATATTTTTACTAATCATTTCACAGTAGTCTGTAGCTCAAGCTGAGAGGTTTGTTGCAATTATTTCATTTATCAGCTCCCATTCTACCTAATTCTATTTCATCCTCTTTTCTCAGGGGTCAGTCCTTAAGGCCTTCCACACTACTCTTCCATCAAACAATTTTCCAACTGCGAGTCAATTTTCCAGAAAATCCTCCTACGACTTTTATTTTGTGTTCATAAGATTTGCCAATTGAGATAGGACATTAGATAAAATTTGAAATAATGAGAAATTACTGCTAAGTAATGATTGCATACATTCTATGAGTTTTAGTGCTCACAATAACAAAAAAGTATGCTTAATTTTGTAAATGACTTCTTACTTAAAATTTTGTTTGCTGAACCAGAAAAAACTAATATATTTCACACAATCACATAAATTATAGGTATCATAACTAAATTATTAATTCCCCAAAGTGTTAGAATGCATGACAGTTTGGAGGAAAAAAGGGGTGCTAAATAAATCAGTGGTGATTTTAATAAACTAGAAGCTTTTAGGTCCTAAATCTGCCTGCATCTGATCTGAATTGCAATTACCTGTCAAAAATTCATCCATCATCACCAGCTCCAAACAAGCTCTGTTGGCAGCAGATGTCTGAGGAAAGCTATTTCATATGGCAAATTTTTCTTGTGCTTTACAACATCCCCAGGACTGACAGAAATTTCAGGGATCATTTCTGTACAACTCAGCAATAACCTGCTAGGAGCAAAAATATGTTTACAAATCTTATATAATTTATGAATGCATGTCTCGTACATACAATATTCATAAATTGATCCTTTGAAGCCTGTTGTTTCTAAATAACATGAATAATCACTTATTTCAGTATATCAATGTCTTATAAGAATGAATTCAGGTATATAGATTTGAAGTAAATAAAATGCAAATTCCCATAGTACTCTTTTTGATTGTAAGTTTTCCTCAAATAAAATATTAGTAATTTGTATTCTTTATTTGTAACTAAGAGATTTTGTTGGATGCTGCACTTTCATTTTAATTTAGTTCTGTAAATATTTTGATTTCTTTCACTTTATTGATCATTCAGCAGTGAGTTTTTAATCTCATATATTTATATATTTAATAGATTCTTCTTTGTTAATAATTTTAAGTTTTTCTCCATATATATCCAGTAGGATACATGGAATTATTTCAAATTTCTGAATTTGTTTAGCTTTGTTTTATGTCTCATTATTTGGTCTATTTTGGAGACTCTTCCATGTGCTGATGAGTAGAATGTATATTCTTTGATGTTTGAGTGAAATGTTCTATAGGTATCATTAGGTCTATCTGATGTATATCATTGAATTATGTTTTTTCCCTTGTTAGTCTTTGAGTCTAGATGACCTAACTACTAGAGAAAGTCAGTTGTTGAAATATCTTACTAGTATTTATTGTGTTTTCATCTGTGATTTAATTTAGTTAGTAGACTTTTTCTGAAATTGGGTGCAACAGCGTTTGACGCATATATGTTGGGTATTGTAGTATTCAGTGGGTTAATTGATTTGATGATTAGAATAAAATGCCCTTTTTTGTATCTTCTGATTAGATTTAGTTTGAGATATCTTGTTAATCTGTAGGGTGTTCATACCTCCTATTTCCTGATCCCATTTTATTTGAATACACTTTTCCATTCTTTCACCTTAAGGTGCTGCATATGTTTAAAGCTCAGATTGGTTTCTTGTAGACAACTGATAGTTGGATTTTGGTTCTTAATTTATTCAGGCAGTCTTTGTTTTCTGATTGCAGAGTTAAGGCCATTGATATTTAGAGTCATAATTGAAAGGTATGTGTAAATTGAAATCATTTTATTGTTATTATCAATATTTGTTATTAGCTATGTTTTGCCTTTCATTAATTATAGCTTCATGTATTTCATTTCTAGAATCTCTTGGCCTTAATATTTCCTCTCTTTAGTTTGAAGTATTTCTTCCAGTACTCTGCTTTGGGATTTTTTTATAGGATATGAATTATTTCTTTGAGTCTATTTGTTCCACAAAACATTTTTCCTTCCCCTTCAATTATGGCAGACAGTGTTCCTGGGTAAAGTAGTCTACATTGACAGTTGTAGTTTTGTAGGACTTGGAGTGCTTTGACCTAAGCTCTCTCAACTTTCAGAATTTCCATTCAGATATGGAGTGTTATTCTGATTGGTTTCACAATAAATGTAACTTATAGTATATTCTCTTACAGTTTTCAATAACTTTGTTCTGTATTTTTATGGTTTTAACTATGATATACCATGGGGTTGTTTCTTTTGTTGTCTTATCTGGTTGGTTTTCTAAGATTCGCCATGTACCTCTATAGATATGTCTATCCTAAGTTTGGATCTATAATAGCTTAAGAAAAGAAAAACAGAGACCTTGTTGGCTAAAAGACAATATATTGATGGGGATGCAATTGGTAGCATATATTGAGTTCTGTGTTTGGAATCCAGTATCTTACAAATTGGGCATGTGGTACACATCTGAATCCAGCACTGAGGACGTGAAAAGAAGAGATTCAAGGTAATCCTCACCAACAAAGAAAGTAGGAGGCTAGTCTGGCTAGAGGCTAGAGGATTTGTGTCAAACAATACTAAAATCTAGAAAGCAATTATTATTTTTACCTTTAGATTAACATTTACCCACATTTCAACATCATGTTTTTGTACCAGAAAATGAAACTTTATATTTTCTTTTTTTATTAAATAAGCTCTCCTATGGAGCACAGATTGGCCTGAAACTTCCACAATGCTAACTCCTGATAGTCTTTTCTCATATAGAGTGTGAAATAATAGATGTAGGACTCTACAGCCCTCCAGGGAAGAGGAAAATGTAGCATGTTTAGTAAACATCTACATAAACTATGTAATTGAACACATTTTGGGACACAGTATATTTTCTTAATTATTGGTTCACAGAATAAAAATATATTAAGTATATTCATATTTCTATATTTTTATATCTGATTATATTTTATAATAATTTAGCAATATGAACAAAACACAAATAATTGTAAAGAAATTGTAAGGCTATATTTTGGCATAAGAATAAAATCATTTTCTAATAATCAATATGAATACATATATTTCCAAAATATATGCCAAAATAAACTTTATTAAAATTTACTGTTAATAAAAATATCCTATCATGACTAGACATGGCATGTGCTGGGGAATGACTTTTAAAAATATAAAATTGAGTCTTCTGCCAATAATAAAAACTTAAAAATATGAGTGAAATTCGGAAATGCTAGTTAGTAAAGTTAGTAAAGGATCCCTTAATACATTAAGACATCAGAATGATTTAACCTTTAGGAGGAAGTGAAACCATAACTAGTTATAATGACAGCCACAATGAAACGCTATAGGTAAGATGTCAAAAGCAAAGGCACTAAGAGAAATTATCAACTACTGTTGATGGAGATGCAAAAGGTTGTAAATCCTTTGGGAAAAAATTGTAACCGCTTATTTTATATCATTATCATTGTAAATAAACATAAACCAATGCAAACACTACTAGCTATCAATTTGAATCCCAGGCTTTCCTAAATTAAAGTAAACTACCTATCCACAAAATTATAGCAACACAATAAGAGGAACACAGCATAATTCAAAAAAGTGCCAGAGTAGAGTTTAGGAAATTGTCCATTCATATAGAATGAACAAACAAAAATACTCTGCTCTGTTAGCATAGAAAAATGTAAAGAGAAAAAAAAAACAGACATTGACATAAGTAACCAGACAAATGAGTTTTAAAATACTTCCATTGCCAACTCTCAATCCTCAATACCTCTTTTCTCCTCTCTTAGTTTTCTTTTTCCATAGCATATACCAACATCCATTCCTACTCATGTACACACAAAGATAAAGCAGTGTACATGTAGGGAAGTACAAGCAACTTTTGTCATTCTAAGTCTGAGTTACCTAGTTTGCAGACTCATGTATTTTACTGCAAATTTTGTTGTTTTATCTTTACTTCTGTATAAAACAACATTTTGTACAGAGTGCACACACATATGCACAGACATTTTCATTATCATTTCATCTATTGATGAAAACCATGATTGGTTCCATTTTCTATCTTTGCTGAGAGGTACATCAAAAAACAAGAATGACCTGTATTCCTGTGGTATGATATACTGTATTTATGTTCTGTTCTTACTATACCTCATACATTTCTTTAAGGTGTTTGTGTCAGATAAAAGTAGTCCACAAGAAAGTAACACAGATGTAACTAAATTTATTTTTAACTAAAAATTTCAAGATTAGAAATATTTCATCATTGATGTTTTTACTACAACATATTTACGAATTAACAATGAGATTACACTATTTTTATCTTATAAAAATAGAAGATAGAGCCAGGTGCTGGTGGCACATGCTTTTAATCCCAGCACTCCGGAGGCAGAGGTAGGCAGATCTCTGTGAGTTTGTGGCCAGCCTGGTCTACACAGTGTGTTCCAGGACAACCAGAGTTACAACAGAGAAACCCTGTCTTGAAAAACCAAAAAAATAAAAAATAAAAATGTAGAGATAGGATGACTTCCAAGTAACTTTATAGTATTGCCCTGATATAAGAACTAGATAAAGTAGCAACAAAGAAAATGACAAAAAGTCCTTTATTTTCTCATGAAATTCTATACAACATCTTAAACAAAATGTGATTAATCCAATTAAATTAGATGTATACAAAGTAATACACTATGTACAATGGGACCTATGCCAGTGATATGAAGATAATTAAACAATCAAAGGCTGATTACACAGTGAAAATTAATTACAATGAAATTCTTTAACTTGCTAAAGGAGAAAAATCACGTAATCATTAAGAGCTGCGGTAAGTGCATTGAAAATGCCCTGTGGCCTTCTGTCAGCAAACCAAAGCACGTGTATAAGGACTCTTACGTCACTCACCAGATTATCCTAAAAGATACAGCTGTAGTTATATTCTTCTAGTAAAGAACTAACTTGTGAACATTTGCAAAATACACAAATAAATACATAAAGTTTTCTTTAACTAAAAAAAGCTTATTTGTGAGCCTTCAATTTCCTGTTTTAGAAAATAACATGGAATATTTAAATAAAGTTTAGCTATGTTTAGTATGTTGTAGTGAACAAAGTCCTCCTGAGCCAAGACATGTGTGAAAATCATAGTGTGCTATGACCAAATGCAGATCATCCCTTTCAGTAACAGAAGGCAGAAGTCCTACTAATGACAACGTGCTACCGAACTAAAAAGACAAACAGTGGCTAATCATTAAGATGGAATATTATTTGTATTATCTAATGCTAAAGCCAGTGGGTAAAATCTGGTGAAATATCAAGATGTTAGTAGTTTTAAAGCCAATATTGCAATACAGGATACTGATTACAGAAAGCAAATTGATTTTGCAGTCATAGAAATCACACAATCCCTCTCATACATACACACAAACTCATCTTAATCAAAGATTAATCTTAATCAAATACCTGAAATTAAGTATAAAGTGACAACAGAAATACTCAAGACAAGGAATATTTTATGAAACTGCCAAAGATGAAGAAAGGTTGAGAACTTATTAAAATAAAAGGAGATTAAAAATAAGAAAACACTATGCATGATCTGAGGCTGGATATTGGGTTGGAAGAAACAGGTATATGTGGACATGTCTGTATGTATTTCTATATTCTCTTTTGAAGCAGAATTTTTAGATGTACTATGTGTAGATCAATCTTGCCTCTGTATTAACTTTCTGATTTAAGCAACTCCACTATATATTTGGCACAGGCTTCTTGCTGTAGGTGTTCATGTCGTCAGCCTATTCTCCAAAGACAATCTTCCTCTTGTGCCAACAGCCACAAACTGCAAACGCCACCCTGTTAACTGAAACTGCTCAGAGTAATCTCAATTTAAAAAAAAAAAACTTATCAGTGACTGCTGAAATTTTTATGTTGTAATGATGACATTAAATTATTATAAAAATTGATACCATAATCACAAATGTAAACTAATCAAAACAATATATTTCATGCACTATAACTCAAAACACGTGAAACAGAAAGAAATCTATTGGCATTTTTCTAAAGGTCATCAAGAGGCAGTTGTGAAGGCTTTCCTTTCTGTTGTGTAGCTTATGATGCAGGTGCATACTGTGTCATTTTATTTCTAAACCTGTTTTAGTTTCCACCATTATTGTTAGGACTTCATTTTAATGAAGAACCTATGAGGGTTTCTATAAAGTGACACTTTCCTCTGCCACTATTTCTAAGATATCATCATTCGTTCTGTTACTACTACTGCTCTGTAGCCATGTGTATCTTTACCAAATTTTTAGAACTGTATAGATGGAGTCTCTCACATGTAAGGTATTCAATGTTCCCAGGTTCTGCTATTGTTTCTGTAACCTCATTTATGATCATTTTAAATGTCTTGCTGCCATTATAAGTTTTTTTGTTTATTTGATACATTTTCAGCTTTGTTCGGCAATTCCATGGTTTTATAGAACTTTCATATAAATCATCAAGTCAGTGTGTCAGGGACGAAAAAGGGATGTCAACACAGACAACTTTAAGTCTTCAATTAAAAAAGAAAACTGGAGGCAAATTCCTTGCAAGAGTTTTAGGCAAGTGTTTTTAATTGGTAATGTATGCACATGTTCTGGAACTAGTATGTATATACTATGCATTTAACAAAAATTAGTAAATAATGCATATCATATGTAATAAAGAGAAATTTGGACTCCCTTGTTGTGTCATATCTTTTAAAAAAATTAACTGAAAGCATGCAATAACTGGTGTGAGTGTGTGGGAGTGGGGGGTATATATAAATGTGTTTAAGTTATGGAAAACTGAAGAGAAAATAAGAACGAGGAGGAGAGGAAAGTAGGAGGGAATTCATGAGCAAATCTGATTGAAGATAAATCAGCGATAATGTGTATATATAATGCTCCCTCTTACATTTTCCCAAAGAGTGTGTATGCTAGATTTGTAGTACATTTTTCAGAAATTAGTAAAGTATCTATACATAATACACACATCACGTTTTATTCTTCAGTTTACATAAGCACATAATATAACATGAATACTATATAATCATATTCGCAGAAAATAATGAAGTGGAAAAGGAAATCTCAACATCTGTATTACTTACGCAGGTTCTACCTTGAATGTTTTCCACCTTATATGGTTGAATCTAGAGATAAGGCGCTTATGGGAAGTCCAGTCAGAGTATGCTTTACTTATAAAAGTCTCATAAGTTTCACCATAATACAAAATTATGAAAAAGTGATAAAAGAAATAAAATACTTGGTTCCTCTATCCAAGTGTTATTAATATAATGAAATGTTACTCAGATTATAATTACATATAATTAATGTTTGATATTCATGAGTTTTATAATCCATTTGCTCCACAATGGATCTTGATCTCATTAAAGAGTTGCTATATCCATTTGGAGTCATTATGCAGATGAGACTTCTTGAAAATAGCACTTCTGCCCTAGCGACAACATCATAAATGTGACTTGAAGATTGACTTCAGGGCGTTGTCGGTACATAAGGCCATCACAGAATTTCTATTACATCTTACATTTGGTTCAGTTGCATTCCTGGGGCGAACATGCAGTTTCATTACCTAAACGCCAAACCAGTCTTTTACAGAGCTGAATCAATTGTTTCCTGTGCCTGTAGGAGGGTCAAATTCTATGTATCTCAGGAATGCATAGTTTATGGACTCTCCTTCTCATCTCCAAACACTAAATTCACAACATACTGTTAAACATATGATTGACACATTTTGATCCTCATATACTAAGTAATGAGTGCATTTTTATTGTGTAATGTTTTATGTTGATTTTTTTATTGTGCTATATGTTTATGTTGACTGTTTTATTGTTCTATATGTTGGAATATAATTTACACTCAACAATTCTTCTCTAACATATCAAATAGCAAAAGAAAAAAAAAAGAGGAGCAGATTGCACAAACATGATTTCAATTTCGATAATATTCCCAGTCCAATTAAAAATGCTATTAGCAAAATGATAAAGTAATAAATCAACCTGCTTTTTGACATATAGCTTTGTTACTTAATATTCCTGTTCAAATGGCAAAACAGCTAAGTATGAGGAGTTTTTCCTATTTTCCTTAGATTTCTTAGATAGATTTAACTTATAGTTTTATTACAATCTTTATTTTTGCTGAAAGAATCCAGTTCTGCAATATTAGAAATATCAGCATCACTTCTGAACGAGTGGATGCTTTGATTGCTCATAAAAAAAAAACTTCAGATGGGCATCCAAATGAATCCACACTGAATTACAAGGAATGAAAAAGAGACTTCCTCTTGGAATACTTCAGACCAAGGGCAAGCCCAAATTTGGTTCCTCCACTTCACTTCTATCCCCATGTCGCTCTGTCTGTCTGCAGTTTGAGTTTTGTGTTCTGATTGAAGTCTGTTGTGTGTGTCTGTTCTCTGTCTGTCTCTGTTGCCTGTCCTCCACAAAAGACTTTTAACCGTTTATCAAACAGCACAGAAAACATAATGTGGATAAGGAAGAGGGAAGCTTTCCTATAGATATCTTTTACATATTTTCACAAGGGAAGCAGTTAATTTACTAACTGTAACTAACCAAGAAAAGCTCTCAAAAGTTCGTGTAGATGATATTAACCTATATTGTCACATTGCTTCCAATAGTTGTTGGGCACTTATTCCTTAGGAATGCTTTCATTCAACCTGTGAACTATTTTCAGCAAATGATACATACAGCACACACAAACACGGAAACATTTTTTTATGAGTCAGGGAGGAGAACATAGTTTAAGGTTAAAGCTACACATTTAGCTTAGGCTGCAAAAGCTGATCACATGGGACATTCAAGGCATAATAAGATTGGTTAGATTGTGTTCTTAAAGGCAGGTTAAACTTAAACAGGCTGAGCACCCAGCAGGACAGCAGATTGAGTATATATTTTAAATGCTCTCATGGCATATTGTTTCCTTGGCTGCAAGGTCTGAGAAAAGGTCATTCTCTTCAAATGCAAGAAGTGTTTTCAGGAAAGGCTAACACTAAAAGTGGCCACCAGCTACTGTCAGTTAAAATCTCCATACGTGACTGTTAGTCATTGGAACCTGAGGGTCATCTCCTGTTTTATATTATTTGATTAAGACTTCTGAACATTTTATGGAGAATTGAAAATAACTTGAAAAACAAGTGAAAGTATCTCAATTTTAATTAAAAGTTAGAGCTGTCAAACATTTGCTCCTCTCAATATGTTTACTGCTTTAAGAAGAAGAGAAACAATGACAACAGCAACACTCTTTAGAAAGGAACATCTGGCCTGTACTGGTGTAATCACATGAGGACTTAGATTTGTTATGTTCATTAAGTCCCTTGTCTCCTTCCTGCATCTTTACTTCTCTGGATTAAGGTTTCCCCATCAAAATGAGTCACTACCTAAACCATAGCTGAATCATTTTCCATGCTGCCAATGGAGGAATGGAGTCACCTTGCCAATATTTTGTTCCTCCCCAAAGAGAATTGCTACTCTAGGTTGACAACGAATGCTGAGGATGTTGTGGAGAAAGAACCCTCAGTCATTGTTGGTGGATAGCAAACTGGTCCAACCACTCTGGAAATCAGTATTAAGAATTCTAAGTAAAACAGAAATAAATCTACCCCATGAATCAGGAATACAACTATTTGGCATATGCCAAGGGACTCAGCATTCTATTCCACAGATACTTGCTCAGCAGTTCACAATGGTTGGGAAGCATCAGAGAATCTGTCTTCATGACACTCGTGGGCAGGAGAGTATTGGTGTCCTACAGGAAGAGCATGGATGCCAGAGAGGGGCAGTTGGTTACTGTCAGCATAATAAAAATCGAGGAAATTTTGGTCAATGAATAAATATTTTCAATTTGACAGTTCAACAAGAGGAACAGTGAAGAAGCCTACTGTGAACATGATGACTGGACTTGGTGGGAATGTACTTTATGCTTGAAAATTGCCAAGCAGAGACTGTGTTCTCATCACACTAATAAGTTTGTGAGGACATGTACACATTATTTTTCCTAACTCATTTATTCTATGAATTATACAAACTTCAAAATGGGTGTTATAAACATAATAATTCAGGAGTTATTTATCAAATAAATAACTGTTTAGTTTAAAGAAATAAAACAAAATGAGAAGAGAAATATACATATTTTTCTGAATAAATTGAAGATAAATTAGATGTAATATATTTTGTGTATCAGGAATATTTGTTCAATAAAATAATTTTTTAAAATCTTGAAGTCAATAAATTTTCCTTCAATAGCTCTTCTTTCTCATTAAAGGTATAGTTATTATCTAACAGATTTGTATTACAAAATTTATAAAAATTATTTTATTCCTTGTTGTATAATTCTACACCATGTATCTTAATCATATCCAATGCCCTTCCCCAACTCATCTCGGATCCAAACTTCTCTTGCTTTAATCACCCACCCAACTTGTGTCTTCATTAAAAAATAAAACATTAAATCCAATTTGTGCCTCTCTTAGTGCATCTCCCATCCTTCATCAGAGAAGTACTTTTGGTAGATGAGACTAAAACAAAACCCGCAATTTATAACGCTGCAGAAAACTTTTGGAAAATGGGACATACACAAAATTTTAAGAAATGCTGTTACGCTTCAGAGAAAACTGAGGTATTCTTAACTTTATTACTTAAAAATCACATTTAAAATTAAAGAAACAATTTAGATGACCATTAAACTGTTTCATAAATTTTGATTCACATTAACTTCTTTTTTATTTCTTTCTGTTGATGTATATATTCCTAGTATGTACTACTAGGTTTTAGTTTGAATTCTCATATATCATATCATATACTTACAGTACATTCTATCCATACTCCCATATTCTCTCTTCTCTCCCCTCCCATTTTTCTCTGGTCTTGCTCTTACATTCATATGTATACATAAATTATCGTATAATTATATATAATATAGGAACAATGAATGAGGAAAAGTGTGATATCTGGTCTTATAAGTCTGACCTAATTCGCTGAACAATGCTACCTTCAGTTTGCATTCATTCTGCTTGACTCTTTATGTCTGCATTTCAAGTTAAAGCTCACTCAATTTATAGTAGAAACACATCAAAATACTTTGATACACATTGTAATATTCCTATGATGAAGTCAGGATTCTTGCGGTTGAAAAGGTATTAACAAAACAATGTGCTTGCATACTGTGCCACCCAGCCATGCTACTCTAGGGAATGCAGATGTCTTACTGTGTTTTCAGCAGATGAGAGTTCAGCCAGATATTATCTTATTTGTCATTGAAAGACTAACAACCAGATAAGAAGTATATTGTATTTCATTTATACAATTAAAATGACTGAAATTATTTAAACTTGAAAAAATATAACATAAAGTGTGGTCACTGCCCATTTTATAAAAGATTTATTTATGATTATGTGTATTCATGTGTCAGTGAGTCTGTAAGTGGGGGTATATATGTGAGTTTAGGTACCAGAAGAACACAAATGATGAAGCCACATCCCAGAGATGGAATCACAAGGAGTTGTGAGCCTCAGGACATGGGTGTGAAAAATAATAGGAGCCTTTGCTCCAGCTTCCTGCATTTCAAAAGGTGAAGATACAACCCCTGCTTCCTGGGAGTTGAGGATGATGCACAGCAGGTGTAGAAGCATTAATTACCTTCCTGTGAAATATGGCTACTTCTGAGCTAGTGCAGTTGGTATGGATCTCTGTATGAGAAATAAAACTGTAACTAAGAACCTTAAAGCCTATCATCAAACTTCATAAAGGTTTCCAGAAAGCACTGTCCTTATATACACTATGGCCTTTGCCGGACATTCCAGGTGCCAATGCTTCTTTCAAACAGACTGGTGTTCTTTGTTCATTTTATACTTAATTTGTATATGAATGCTAGGACTGAATGTATTTGGTTCTCATCTATGAAATTAATTTTATTTGTGAAAATAGCTTTTTTAGAACCATCCTTGGACACATCACTATTAACATTATTGATATGATTTAGAAAAATAAAGAAAAGATAAAACTCTATTTGTTAGTAATGAAAATACAATATTAGTACAAAGCAAATTTGACATTAATTTATTCATTTTAATTTCTATTAACTAAATAATACCGTACTAAATAATATATGTGTTATAAAATCAGTAATGCCAAAATATTGGCACATTGAATAACATGGAAAAACATGGCTTCAGGTTATATTTTAACATATTAAAATAAATTTTCTATACAGCATTCAAATCAATTATTTATAACTAGATCTCTTATATATCAACTGACTTTACATATTATTATGATGTTCTTTTACCTGTTCAGTCACACTATCATAATTTTGAATTGTCCTATATACTATGCAATTTTACCTCTTAAAAGATATTACACTAATTTTGTTTTTCTTTTTTTGTTTTTGTTTTTAATTTTTTTTCTATTATTTATTGATGATCAAATTATGTCATCATAGCAATTTCCATTTGTTTCCTCTTTATAATTAGATGATTTCTAGTGTGTATAGTACACACCCAACGTGGCCTGTTAAATTCCATCTGAGATTATTCTGCTTCCAAACGAGTCCCATTCTTATGCACTAGGAGTTAAGATTAGAACATGGGAATTTGCGTTAGAGACAAAATTTAACTTTGCGTGATAATAGTCTTTTCTCAAATTTCTCCCAAAGTGAGAGTAAATCTCTTTTCCTGCATCAGTAATTAGACCATTTCCCAAGTTCAACAAAAACATTGATATTTAATTATTCAAAATTTTATTTTTGTATTAAATCACGTATTTTCTTACATATTGTATATTTCTCTGTAATACATCCATTTTAATTCATTTTATCATTTTACAAATGGTGTTGAGGGCTATAAATTTCAGTTTTCGAATTATGTGAAAATGGCTTTCATTTGTCCGTATTGCTTGATGATAACATCTTAGGCGTAGGAATGCCGTTCACATACAACTGTGCTATGCTACTGGAATTTGTGAAATTATTAGATTCCCTAGCAAAGATCAGGATAAATTTGTAAATATAATTGACCTCATTAACCAGCTAACCTTAAAACATATATCAGCCCATGTCTTACAAATGGGTAGAAGTGACAACAATTTGTATAAAAAAAGAGAGTAGTGAAACGTTTATGAGAAAGCAGGTAAAAAGATAGACAGGGCTAGAGAGATGGTTCAATGGTTAAGAGCACTGGCTGTTCTTCCAGAGGACACAGGTTCAATTCCCAGCATCCACATGGCAGGTCACAATTGTCTATCACTCCAGCTTCAGGGGATCTGATACGATCACACCAATGCACATAAAATAAGATAAATTATTATTTTTTTAAAGATAGACTCAGTCCCATTTTTGGACAATAGGAGTTCGGAACACCAAAAGTGAGGTAGCTGCTCTGGCTCTGTGTCTCCAAAAGAAACAGAAAAGAACTGGAAGGTAAGTAATTTGTACTGTTTAAACCACTCTGTGAAAACCCACACAGCAGCAACAGAACACTGAGAAAAGCAGTTAGCTTGTCTTCAAGGATGGTACCTACCCCTTGATAAAGCAAAGTTGATCTAAAAAATGGATTGTTTCCATTTTTGATGTGAACCTAAACAACCCTATTGAATTGATATTTTTTTCTCTAAACATGCAATAGCAGCTGCTGAAGTCACATGATTTCTTCTAGTTAGTGTTAAAAATTTTACCTTGTTTTTACTCTGTGTTGAATTCTACAAACTTTTCACTCTTTCTTCTCTTTTGTAGTTTTCTGATTAATTTGTTACTTTGAATCAAGTATTAATTTCTAATGTTCAGACAGTTCATAAACGCTCTACCTATGTAGACAAACCTATGTCATCCCGTATATCTATCTACCTTTTCTAAAATCCTATGTATACATTTGTTAGAATTTATTTTCTTTTTTCTTTTCAGATTTTGGAATAGTCTCAATTATGATTTGTCCCTCATAATCTCAGGTTGCAGTAATAGTCTATCTCTAGACAGTCTTTGCTTTACAGATCATGATTTTCAGGTAATTCAGAATTAGTATCTTGGTAACTTTTTATTTCAGAGAAAACAAATTCTACTAGATGCTTCATTGAAACAAAGGAATCATACTCACTGATGTGCCTTCAACTGTTCCCTCCTGTCACTGTCTCAATGGGAGCAACAGGGATACAGTTTCTTCATCTTAATTGGTAGAGTGCTATTAGTATTTTGTTTCTTTCCTTTATAGATTAACAAAACTTTTCCTTGCACTTTTGTGTGTGTGTGTGTGTGTGTGTGTGTGTGTGTGTGTTTATGTGCTAAACTACTCAATTTTTACAATTTCTTGCATAATTAATACAATATTTAAATAAAATTTATACTTAGACTAGGTTAAATTTGAAAAGGTAGTGAATTTTAAATACATTTTATACAGACAAAGGAAAACATCCTTCTTTTTTGGTAAATGTATTCCCAATGAAGTTTGTAAATCTTACATTTTATTACAATTTTAAAATTTATCTGATTTTAACTGGAATGTTTAATTTGCACATATTTGTAGGCCAAAGTGTGGCATGGCAATATATATCCCATTATTTTATTCTTATCCTTACGTGTGGTTGAATATCGATAGAATTAAGTACTGCCCTCTACATGCTCTGCAGGTCTAAACAAAATTCATACCATGAAGGTTTGGGTAGGCATCACCACTTATGCTGTTAGAGGAAAGACAGTAATATAGTGTGGCAAGCATTGTGAAAAGAAATCCCAAAGTGTGTAAATATTAAAAATGTCTAATATGTTCAATGTTTTTCTCATTATTTCTTTGCGTTCTAGGAGATTTACCTCCCAGGCTCATTTATGCAAATGAGAAAGTACTACTGAAATGATTGATTATTTAATATTATTTTACACCTGTCACCATGAAATGGCTTCACATACAACATTATATCAGAATGAGAATGCTCCTAAGTTTTTCAAATATTGTTTAATTTGAAAACGTTTTTAAGTTTTTCTTGATTTTGGTACCTAAAAGTCTATTGGGACTTTTAGGATTGTTTTCTTTATGTTTAATTAAAAAAAGATATTAAAATTTGATTTTTAATAATGCTTTTGTAAGCTGGAGTAATTTTTAAGATTTTTTTTTTAATTTTATTTATGTGTATGTGTATTTGGCTGTGTGAATGTATGCCACCTTGAAATGGAAAAGGAAAAAAAAAGCAACCTTTAATATTAATTAAATATGCTTACTTAAAAAA
The DNA here is from genome assembly GCA_026225945.1 of Cricetomys ansorgei. Lineage (NCBI taxonomy): Eukaryota > Metazoa > Chordata > Mammalia > Rodentia > Nesomyidae > Cricetomys > Cricetomys ansorgei. The sequence goes on from JAMJFZ010001038.1 coordinate 9,192,376, forward strand.
TATTACATTACTTGGAAAAAAGTTTTAAAAAACAAAATAAGATATTGTCTTTGATCAGCAACAACAAAGATAAAACTGAAACGCTGGCATCTGTTCTCTTAAACATGCTCACCCTTTCTCTGTTCCTACAAGAGGTAGTATTTGCTCTTCTCCCTTACGAAGGGACCACCACCAACATCCCCTTAGACAGTACATTACTTGCCAAAGATAAAACTGCCTTAACTAGAAACCTGAAAATTTCAGCTTCTGTAAAATTTGCTGAGCGTTGGGAAAACTCTCTGACATGACAGAGACAAAAAGATCACTATACGATGTTGATAACATGAAGACAATGCCTAATCCTATATAATATTTCTCATTGAGCCTGGGCTTATAAGCCATAGCTAGTGGCTGCAACTCTGCTCTAAGTAAAAAAGTTCTCCTTTACCTCCAAGAGCTGATGATGTCTCCTTGGGGAAGGTTGATGACCCCAACTCAACAACTTCTGTGTGGACACTGAAGATCAGAAGAAGGTCTTGTAACCTCTGAAGCTTGAGTTATAAGAGGGTTTTGAGCTGCCTAATAAGGGTCTGGGAACTAAATGTGGGTCCTCTGTAAGAGAAGTATACTCCCTTAACTGCTGAGCCATGTCTCTAGAACCAAAGTTTTAAGATTAAAAAACTATTGTTCTATTTCCCTTGATTAAGCAGATAGAGAAGGTGCTAGAGAGAGAAGGTGGTAGAGAAAGAAGGGTGGCAAACTCCAGGGAGAACCCAAGCCCAAGGGCAACTCTAAGAGGAGTCAGTGCCATAACGAGGAGCTCCGGGGATGTGAAAATGGCATGGAGAGCTAAAGGCTCTGACTTTGACTGAAGACGGCCTATGACCAACACCAGTGGCTCTGTGTACCATATCTATCCCTTCAGTCAAAAATAAAAGTCGAGTCCTCCCTCACCAGTATCAGTTTATTACCAACATACTGTATTTGTTTTGCTCAAGTGAGGTAGCTGACAATTATGTATGTATTTGTGTGTGAGTGTGTGTGTGTGTGTGTGTGTGTGTGTGTGTGTGTGTGTGTGTGTGAAGTTAGGTATGTGTTTGTGGTTAAGGACAGGAGAGCGTTGCAAAAGAAGGCCAGAAAGATTATAAAAGGCAGCAGAGAAGGGTGTTTACTTTGAGACTGCGTGTCCTAGTCACGGCAGGAACATTACTAGATACGTTAATAGAGTTTCATCAACATGACTGCCAAAAAACAAGAGCTGGTCAAAGAGAACACCAAGAGACATGAAAACATACACAGGAATAGACCAAGAGACCTCAACCCTACAGAACTACAGGCAACTTAGAATTACAGAGAGCAGCAGAAATAGTCTATTTGTATGTAGCGTACTGGGATTCATTATGGTATTTTCGTACAAACTTCTCAGGTTGATCTTCTCTTTTACCCTCCCCAAGCCCCTTTCTTCATCTTGCTGCTCTGCTTCCATGAAGTAAGCCATTTTATTTTTTCTCTTTCCAATATGACCTTAAGACCTATGCCCAACGGTTTCCTCTCTAGTTTCACTGTCTACCATCCACACTTACACATGTATCAAAAATTAAAATTTAGAATCTACCTTATTCATGATATTTGTCTGATCCTGAGATATTTGTCTTAATAATTTCCAGTTTTTTTTTCTCTTTTCAAATTTCTTTCTTACTAAAAAACCACTTTATTGTGTACATGTAATATATTCATTTCATTCATTTTTCTGCTGGTGAATTCTTAAGCTGATTCCATTTATCAGCTATTGTGAATAGTTCAGCAATAAACCTGTATGTAAAGTATCTCTTTGTGGGGACTCAGTGTTCTTTGAGTATATATACAATAGAGGTATATTTCGATCATAGGGTAGTTCTATTTTCAGTTTTTTGAGAAACCTCTATACCTATTGTCAAAATAGCAGTAGCAATTTACACAGCCACTGACAGAGAGTGAGTGCTCTTATGATACATATCCAGAATTGATGTCATTTATTAACCTTATAGTGATTCTGAACAGGGTGCTGTCAGTTCTCAATATGGTTTTGTGTTTCTCTGAGGGCTAATGGTGTGCAAATCATAAGAATACTCAGCCTTAACTTTTAAAATCTGATCTTAAGGTGGGTAGAATGTGTATTGGGCATTTGTGTTTCTTTTCGGAAGTGTTAATTGAGCTCATCAGCTCATTTTCTGATTGGAGCATTAGGAATTTTGCTGTCTAATTTTACATGTTCTTATATTTTCTAGATATTATACCTCTGTCTGAGATACAGGTGCCTAATTTGGGCAAAGATGTAAAGTACTTGGATTGAACAAAAGATCACATTTTCAACAAATGGGGGGGTTGGAAAAATGGATATTAATATGACTATCAACATAATTAGAGCCATGTCTATCCCTCCTCAAAACACAATTCACAATGGATTAAATACTTTAATATAAAACATGAAAGACATGAACAATTCAAGATCTAGGCATAAGTAATAGTTTTCTGCAAAGGACTACAAAAGCACAGGGAATGAACTCAAGAATGGCAAATGGGCTTATATAAGAAGTTAGAAATTTCTCCACAGCAAGGGAAACTATCGATAAAGTAAAGAGACACATTAGGCATAAGTGAAAATCTTTTCTGGGTATACCACAGATAGTGGACAAATATCTATAATTGAATTATCTTGAAAACACTGTCAGAATTGAAACACTGATCAAATATTGGGAGGATATTAACTGAGCTTATGAGCAGAGAAATGATTAACATGATGTTTTCTGATGTAAGTGCTCTGAGAAAAGGAGGGAGTCAGAAGTCATGAAGAAGATAGTGTTCTGAACATTACAAAGGCTGAGAGTAGCAGTAAAGCTGGCTTCATAATTTTTACTGTATACATGTGCACACTATCATTGAAAGGGTAAGGGAGTGTATTTTAAATGATTACAAAAAGTAAGAGACTTATGCTAATTAAAAATAAAATAATTCTGAGGTTTAAAAATATTAGGAAGCTAAAATACCTGAGTAATATTAAAAGAGAAAAAATATTTATTTGTTTATTTTAGATTATCAACAAAGATATTTCTCATATTACCTTGCCAAGTGAAAAGGTCCTTTGGAAGTAAAAACATATTTCTTATCAGGGTCATACATAAAGTACTTAAAAGGAAAAAAAGTTTATGATCAATCTATATCACCTTATTTTTATCATTGAGTGAGAAATGTCACTTTCAAGAGATAAATGATTCTGCAGGCAGTATTAAGTAGATAAAACAAATACCAAGGTTTAAGCAAGGATATTCTGTAACTCTGTTGAGCAGATAAATTATGCCTTTGAAACATATTTTCCATTTATCTAATAGGCAAATTTTAATGTAATGGTTGCTTAATGTTTATCTAGATGGAGCAATGTGAAGAAATTGCAGTAATGACCCATTTTAAAGTATTTTAATGACAATCTAAGGAACTATGCCAATATCTTTAATAAATTTGAAATGATTGAACAGAGAATAATGTCGCCTTAAACGAGATCTGGAAATCTATGAGGCGTGTCCTCAATACTGCAATCTTCACACAAGATTTCTTTGGTAACAGATAACTGAATGTCAAAAGAGAAGGTCAATCTATGCTGGAATTTAAAAGTAAATATCCATCTTTTATTGGACACCATATATCTTTATGTCACAAAATAAAAAGTAATCATTCTAAGTTTACTCATAAAAAGATGAACCCATCAATTCCAATTTTGCTGTCTATTTATTCATAGATGTGGAGCCTTCCTGTAGCATGATGCGCCCACCAGTGGAAACACGCTTGGAGAGAATTGACTACCTAGTTCAGTAGGTATCAATTGCCAATGGCTAGACATCTAAGGTTGGGACTTCATGTTTAGCTCTGCTCTTCACTCTGGGTTTTCATCTGACTTGAGCTTGCATGTGAATTATATATTCTGTCATAACCACTGAGTTCACATGTGCAGGTGCATTTGCTGTTTTTGTTGCTGTTGAATGGACATTATTTACTACTATCCATTCACTGCCTTTGGTGCTTACAATCTTCTGCCTTCTGTTCCACAATGAGCCTTGTGAGGAGAGGGTACAGTATAGATGCTCTGTTTAGAGTCAAGCATTCTTGAGGCTCTTATTCTCTGCACCATCACCTATTCTGATCCTCAGTGTTAATTTACCATCTGATGCAAAATAAAGCTTCCCTGATTATGGTTGAGAGATGCATTAATCTATGGGTAAAGGAATAAATAATTAGAATTCATTTTAATATTACGTTCATTTAACAGAGTACTAGAAAAGTCTCCTATAGTACCTAAGACTTGTCTAGCCACAGATTTTTGGACTGACAATGATTCAAGGTTTGTTTTCATATTGATGAATGGGATTTACATGCAATCATAAAACGAATGATTGTGCCCATGAGTGTTATGTTACTTTGCATTACACTTCTTCATCAGTGGAGATGACTTAGATAACTACTGTAGTTCACAATGTTCATAGCTGGGTTAGATTGAAGATTCTTTTTTCTTCTGCAGTAAGATGCATAGCACCTTAAACTCACGAAAACTAACCAGTTTGCAGGGTTAAACCTTAAATGTCAGTACCAGCTTGTTTTCTCCATGTTCTGTGACCCAAGTATGCAGCATCTTTAGCAACAGTTTCTTAATGAAAAGTTCCAGAGGGTAACCAAGAGCAATAGCATGTAAGGTTAGGGATCTATAAGACCTCACTGGTCAACAACTCAAAAATAAGAGACCCATTTTCTGGCCATCACTGTGAATTTTAATTGGCTAGCCTGTTGTATTGTATCTAGTAGGAATATTTTTTTTCCTTTGTGTGTGTGTGTATGTGTGTGCATGGAGAGAGAGAGAGTAAGTGAGAGAGAGAAAGAGAGAAGGAGGGAGAGAGAGAGACAAGTGTTTTGAGTGGTAGATGAGTTCCCATATGACTATTTGATAGGTCTTTATAGTTATTTATCCTTCCCCATATTTCCTTCTCTACCTTGTACTCCCATACACCATCATAATTTAGCCTTTCCTGTTACATTAATCTTCTTAAAGCTTTCGAATGGCTTGCTTTCTAAATCCTCCCCTTGAATATCCCTCCCATTTCTCATTAGTAAATTCCAGGTCGATGCATGCATTAAATTGAAATATAAACATCCAAAGACTCAAAGATAGCATTCATAGAGGAGAGAAAACATGTGACCGCTATCTTTTTAAAACTGGGTTACCTTACTTAGAGTGATTGTTTCCAGTTCCATCCATTTTCCTGTGAATTTAATTTGTGTTAACAGCTGAATAATATTCAATATTATAGAATATTTTTGTTACTGTTTTATCAGCTGATGAACATGTAGGCTGTTATCTCTTTCTGGACACTGTGAAAAGAGAAGCTATGAACATGAATGAGCAAGTATCTCTATACTAGATCTATTTGAAAGTTTCTGAAGACTCTCCACATCAATTCCAATAGTAGTTGCTCTGGTCTCCACCCTGATCATTGGTAAATAAATAACTTTAAAGCCAAAAAAAAAATCATTGTAATTTTTATATCAATGATCTGCAGTTGAATTGAGCTATAAAAGGAAAGACTAGTCAAAAAAGAGATTTGAAAATTGCATTAAGTCAAACATGTTCTCTCTTTGTTCCAGTGACAAAAAATAAAATATATTAAGTATATTTAATGTCATGTGTAAGTAATATTTTTTTTATTTTTTGTTTTTTTTCAAGGCAGGGCTTCTCTATTGTAGATTTGGCTGTCCTGGAACTCCCTCTATAGACCAGGCTTGCTTCAAACTCACAGAGATCTGCCTGCCTCTGCCTCCTGAGTGCTGGGATTAAAGGAGTGTGCCACCACCACCTGGCATGTAAGTGGCATGTAAGTAATATTTTTAAATATTACTATTGTATATATTGTTTCTGTGTCAAAATACTTATGGCGCTGAGCACTACAATATATTTTAAGCATACCTTGCTCACATGACATCTATTAATTCTCAGAAAACATGAATACTGTCTACACTGCTTCAGTCTTTCAAAAAATGATCATTGCCATAATACATTTCATATGAAGAATAATAAATCTTCACTTAATTCTTTGGTTTGTTACATAAAGTTGCTCTCCACCATTAAGAAAATAAATAGATGAAAAAAAACCCTGCCAGATAGTCTTACTTTCAATGATGTATATCTTGAATATATTGTCAGAAAATAAAGAATGTGGAAATTACAATAATAAACAAAAGAATGTCACCCAGTTAGAAAAATAGTATCTAAAACAAATATGAAATAAATATCAATTTTACATGAAAGTGATTTCTTTGATAGCAAGAATACAATGGATTACAAAATTCAAAATGTTGAATGTCATATTCATCTTCCAAAGTAGGAAATGACATTTTGAAAAAAAAATAACTAGCTATCTGGGCTGCATGTTGAATATTTTCTGTTTTTTTTTAGGCTCTTTAGTCTTGTGCTATGCATTTTCAAGATCAATTCCTATACGAAGACTTCAATTCTACATTTTTGCTAGTGATAACTGAGGAAAAGAAATATTTGATTTCAGCTCCATAACTTGTTAAATACTGTTCAATGTTCTTTCTTTTACTGTACAAATACCACAACAAAAATTCACTTATGGGATGAAGGAATTTATTTAGTTCATAGAACACAATCCATCATTGAGGGACCATCAAGGCAGAAGCTCATGCAAGAATTGGACTTGATGTGATTACTGCAAGCTTTTCCATACAGCATTTCCTCACATCCAGAAACAGAAGTCTGGTAGAAACTATGGAGGATATTGCTTGCTAGATGACTTAAAGATTCATGATAAGCTTACTTTCTTATAAGACCAAGACCAGGGAAATAGTGTTGCCCTGAGCCCAGCTCCACCAATTAGCCATCAAGACAATTCCCCTCAGGGCAACTTGATCTTTGGAAATCCTTCTCTTAGATAATTCTAGGAGGTGGTGCATTGACAGTCAAACTAGCTGGGACAGTCATATAAATTGAAGAAGTAGCTCTGAGTAAGAAAGTAAGAAAGAAAGAAATTAGCACTGAGTAAGACGCCATGCTATTTCATGGTGTCTAGAGTTTCTGTAAACTGTAATATTAGAAGCCAGGCTTAATGGCTCACACCTGTAATTTTGCTCTTTGAGCCTGGGCAATAGAAGCAGGAAAAAGGTCTCAGTTGAAAGTTAGACTGGGAAATTTAGTAAGTTCTAGGCCAACAATAGGATCATAGTCTGACCCTGTTTCCTTGAAGAACAAAGGGGAATAAGAAGGTCCATAACAGACAAACAGAAATTAATCAAAGCCCGAGGTGATGATGCTCCTCTATAAGCTCAGCACTTTGGAGGTGGGGAGACAACAGTTGTGAATTCAAGGGTGTCCTAGGCTACAGAGTGAGCACAAGGCCAACCTAGGCTAAGAACATGTTTCTTAAAGAAAGGGATTATTTATGCTAAAGACAGTACTGAGTGATGAGCTGTCTTTTTTAATTTTAGGATTTCTGATCCATCTTGGCTCCCAGAAGATTTTTATCACAGATAGAATTGTTTATACAATTACCTTATAAATTCCTATCTCCATAGGCAAAGAAGCAACTCTATGAAAACTGAGACCAAAGAGCTAGGCTATGAGGGCATTTCAGTTTTCTGTTTGAAGCCAAAGATGAAAACTTTTTAAACCCAGAATGGATAACAATACCATCAGTGGATTTTGTGATCATGGTTTTTTTATAACTGAGCAGAATTGATTTATAGGCAAAATGTCTACTTAAGTATTTTTATAAAGGTTCATAGTAAATAAGATAGAGAGACATTATAAAGCAGGCGTTCTAACTAAGGAGTGTGAAGCAGTCTGAGGAAGAGACACAGAGGCAGCTCAGCAGAAAAAAGTCAGTATCAGATGGGAAGAGTGAGTCAATTTGAAGCTGAACAGAGCAGCTCAGCCTGAGGCATTCAGAGAATCAGTTAGAGTCTGCCAAGTCGAAGAACTCAGTCAGAAACAGTAAGCCAGCTCAACAGATCAGTTTGAACCAGACAGCTTTGAGAAGAGTTTGAGTCAGCGTAAGAGTGAGTTGAACCAGAAGAGTCAGAGTTCAGAAGGAGCTAGTCAGAGTGATATAGTCAGCAGTGGGTCTCTGAGGCCTAAGATTAGATTATACAGAGCCCGAAAAGCTCCAGCTTAAGACCCAACCCGGTGACTGAGCTAGACAAAAGAATAAACAACCTTTTGAACCTGAACCAATATCTACATCTGGCATCTATGGTCTCATTAGGGGCTCTTAGAGACTGAAGTGGAAAACAGGGAACCTGTAGGATCCCCCAAATATAGCTTATGTTTGTCTGACTTGGTGTTCTTGCAAAACTCCTACTGGCTGGAGTGGGGGAAGTCTCTGACCCTTTTACCTGCCCTTGGGACCCTTTTCCTCCTGCTGGGTTGCATGACAACTTCTACCTCTTAGTCAGTTTTCTTTCATGAAATCTGTCAGGTGTATTTGAAGTGGAAAATGTGTAAGAACACCCTTTGTCCTCAGTGTCTTCTGAAAGAAGGGAACGTCTTAATGCATTTATTAGACAAGCTGTATGAACAGATTTTCTTTTCATCAGGGGTGTATCAAATAGTTCAGGAAATCACCTTAAGAGCACCTGGGCTACCTGGTTATGTTTCTCTGGGAAAATAAAGATATATCTCTACCATCAATTACCTTACAATTAAAAGCAAGAGGTGAAATATAAACACAAAACAACATGAAACTGCAGATTCTACTTTATCTCCACAGTAGAAACACCTAGAGAGACTTTATTTTTTTGTTTTTCATTATTATTGTGTTTGCACAATGGATGGCATGGTGTATGTGTGGAAGTCATAGGACCATTTCTAAAAGTTTATTCTTCCTTTCTGCAGTGGATTCTGGAAATCAAAAGGAGATCATCAGGCTTACATAGCAAGCCCCTTTAACCACTGAATCCTCTTGCTGGCCTTGGGAGAGATTAATAAATCCACTCTCTAGACATCTTATGTCAAATAAAACTGACATGACATTCAATGTTTCCCAGTTGATCTTATTACACAGATTATGTTGAGATTCACGAACTGGAAGGAATCAAAATAAAATTTATATACAGTGATGTCAGTTACAATAAAATTTTCAGTGGAGGAAGATATCAATAAGTACAAAAGTAAGTCTGGATTTTATTTTATATTTTAAATTCATTTTATTTATGTGAATCATGTGGGCCTTAATGTTTGCATATGCAGTGTGTGTGTGTGTGTGTCAGTGCCCCACAGGCAAGAACATGGTATTGCATTCCTAGGAACTGGGAGTCACCAGCAGTGGTGAGCAATCATGTGGGTGTTAGGAATTGACTCCAGGTCTGTTGTTAAAGCAATTTTTGACCTTGACTGCTGAGCCATCTCGACAGCTTCAATTTTGTATTTGATTAAAATGCACCAGTTATCAAATAGGTACTGATAAAGCATTGTATAAACTCTATTTTGCAATATCCATGTGTCTTAACATTATAAAACTTAAGTTTTTATATTATAGGACCATTTCACGGTTTCAACATTCTGTCTGAGTTTACAGACACAAATTAATTTTTAATTAATTTTAAAAATGTAGTTAGAGAAAAAACCTTAAATAATATGAAGCTATATAAAATAATACTAGATTTGAAGACTTGGAGTCATCTCTATACACTATTAACACCAAACATGACATACTGACCTTGGAGGCATGTCCTGTGAGCACCATATGAGGAAGGCAGAGCTGGGCAGTGATGTAAATGTTGGGTTGAGAAGGCTGAGTTAGAAATGCTATTTTTTTCCCAAATTCTCTCTGTAATATGAGGGACATTTACTAAGGTTCTTTGAAATGGGGGATTGTAGAGAATTTGTGAATAATGTCATTTTAGGGTTTGTTTCCCAATGGCAGATATATGTGTGGTCCATCCAGTTTCAATTTTGCCCTGAGTTGTGATGGGTGTCTTGCCAGAGAAGATTCATTCTGAACAAAAGATTAGAAATTGTTTGATCAAAAGCAGAAAACAAGAAAGAAATACTCTGAATTTATCTACAAGTTGTTTATCTACCCTGTAACACTGCATGGAATTCTAATGTGCAGTATGTGCAATGCCAACATGAGTTTTTCTAGACAGATCAGTGCATCGCAAAGTATGTTCTTTTAACCTCGTGAAAGATAATTATTTTCATTATGTCTTTGACTTTAACTCTGTGAAAAATAAAGTCACAGGCTATGAACTATGCTACTATTTTGTAAAATATTCACGTTTATGTTTTTACAAAGTTTTCCACACTGAGAAAGCATTTATAAAATAACCAACCACTCAACACGGTTGTACAGTCTTTTCAGGGCAGCATGAAATTATTCACATGCTGTTTGTGTATAAATTTAATACTTATTAATTTCTATTGAATTATTCATGTCATGAGTACTGTATGATGTTTTACATTCATTCACTTATTTTATATCCTTAAACTCCTATGTAAAATTTGCTAGTCTTAGCTTCTCGTTAACCAGCAATAGCAGAATCCATGAGAATTAATTATCTTTCAGTGTCATATAATGAGTGAACATTTTGATCATTAGCCTTAAGAAAATTTTGTTTGACCCAAAGATAAGAAAGGATCAATCATACATTATATTCCATGCTAAGTGTGAAACACTTAAAAGACAGTGGCAAACAAGAGCAGTAGTCACTTCATCATGGAGCCCAAACCAAGAAGCTTTGGGGAAAGCAAACTAACAGAAGGTGTGGGGCATAATTTTAAACAAGGAAATAAAGCTTCAGATATATGACAACTTGCTTCTAAATTTATTTGCCATAATGAAACAACAAAATGTATTTTTAAGCAGAGATGTTTGAAATGATAGTCAAGTGATCAAAATAGTAAAGGATTGTGGAAGGTAAGAGCTTCTAAGCAGACAAGCTGGAGGTCTTAAAGGCTTTGGCCTGATACAGCTACAGCAGGCTCATTAAAGAAGTAGACTAAGCCAGCAGTGGAATTGTGCAGGCCTCTCAGTGATCTCATAAACTATAGATATCCACTTTAATCTCAGTCAGAATCAATTCAGGCTTGTTTTATCTGTTGTTACTATTGTTGTTGTCTTGCTGTCTGGTGATTTAGCATAGCCATTTTCCAGCATTCTATATATCTTTTTCACTGAATTTCAGAATCGGAAAACTGCAGAACTTCTATTTTTGCTTATATATTAATGAACTCAGTAATTATCTCCCTCAGCTTGTTTAAGCTTCAGGCAGGCTTCTCTGTGGCTAGAGGCCAGTGACCTATCTTTTCTCTCATTTGCTAATTTCATTTTTCTTTCAGAATTTCATAGATAGTATTGTACTTGCAGCATTTCCATACCTTTCTCTTCCCTCTCTAACTCCTGTCTCTTCAATTCCTACACAAATTACTGACCCTGTCTTCATTAATTTTCACTGTTATACACACAGACACACACCCACTCACACACACAGTCATACACACATACAGACACACACACAAACACATCTTCTCTCTCTTGCTCTCTCACACACAGACATGTAAAATTTCCCATGTTTATGTTTCACATCAACTGTTGTCATACCTCAAAATTCACTTAGGGGATCATATGTTTAAGGTTACACATGGGTGCTGTTTCTGTGTCCTATATTAAGGACTCAGTATTGAAGCTGATGTCTTGGTCTTCTGCCTCTTTTTATACTACTTGCCAATATGCTCCCTGAGATTTAGGTTGAATTGCAGATATATCAAGTAAAGGTTGACATCTCAAAATCTGTTGTTCTCTGGTGAGGAAGTTTATTTTTAATTGTGTATAAAATAATTGTTTTTGTGCACTGTTGGATAAAGGATATGCCCAGGTCTTGGCGTTTGTATTGTCTGCAGGTGTTGGATTTCTGTGTGGGTTGTATAATTGCTAATGATCTGCATGTGCTATCAGTAGACTATCTGAGGAGTTCTGAAAGAATAAAAACACCTGAGCTCAGAGGCTCAAGGTTCCACTGTCTAGGATGGCATTGGTCATGATGGTGGTTCCTTCTGCTGAGGTCTGGCAGAGTTTATACCTATGAAAAATGCCTCCATGTCTTGGTGAGCCATTGCAGCAGCAGCACATTTCAAGTGGTTGTGGCTTTCTTTAATAGTCTTCATCTTCATGAGAAGAAAGTCTTTAACAAGAGTAAGAGCTACACTTATCTCTGGGTATATAAGAGTAAGCATATAGAATACAATTATAAAATATATTCATTTTGGAAAGCCACAGAATGGCTCCTCTTACCAGCTTGAAGAGGGACCATTCTCTCTTCAGGCTGGCAAGAATTACAGGACCAGGCTTGACTCCCTCCTATTGATTAGCCTTAAATACAATTAGGAAGCCATTATTTCTTTTCTTTACTTTAAAAAAAATAAAATTTATTTATTTATTATTATTTTCTTGTAGTTTTATCAGACAGGGTCTCACTGTTTGGCTGTCATGGAACTCTATCTATATACCAAGTTTGCTTCGAACTCAGAGATCTTCTTGACTTTGCTTCTTGAGTGCTGGAATTAAAGGTGTGTAACACCATTACCTTATTCATGCATTTAATCCCAGCACTCAAGAGGCGGACCCAGATAAATTTCTATGAGTTAGAGGCCAGCTTGACCTACAGAGTGAATTCTTGAACAGCCAGGACTTTACACAGAGAAACCCTTTCTTAAAAAAAGAAGAAAAAAAAGAAAAGAAAGGAAGAAAGAAAAAAGAAAGAAAAGAAACCCATTGTTTATCCACAAGATATAAGTGTCACTATTGTACCTTGCTCCAATGATCGTTATTGTAGTTCGTAAGCTTTAAAGCGCAATAGAATTATATTTTTGATTATATTGTTTACAGAATGTCAGAATTTTCAATTTTAAAGAAGACATTGGAGGAATACTGTTTTAATTTTTTTCTCAGAAAATAATTTTTGCTGCAATCTTGGATACTGTGAAAGATAATACCTAAAAGGAGGCTTCCAAAAAATTCCAGTTGTATTCCTCTAAGTATTATGTCCTAAGTGTATGGTCAATGCAGTAACCAACTCTTGCCTTCAAAATCTTGGAAACAACTAAGGAAAACAGTAATATCCTATATTTTTTGGGATTCTTTTGTACTCCTCCCACCAATACCTTAAAATTAGGTATCCCATCCCATCCCTGTCACTGAGTTTTTGATAGTATGTTGCTATTGGGGGGAAATATTATCACCCAAAATGATATAATGTCAATGTGTGTGTGTGTGTGTGTGTGTGTGTGTGTGTGTGTGTGTGTGTGTGTGAGAAAGTGTATGTGTATTCCCATCCTACTTTTTATAAGAAGATCTGATTACAACTCTGGTGTTTTGAGTTGTGAACTACTTTTAGAAAAGCAACAAGATGAGAACTTATGTTTTCTCTTGCATGAAAACAAATAGTGAAAACAATCAGTCTAAGATTCATCCAGTCCAGCTTTAAAGAAGTCTTCTACCTTTTCTAGTGTGTGGTCGAGTGTCTACACTTAGCCTGTGTATATTTACTCCTACATTTATGGAAAAAAATTTAATAAAATGCATTTCTGTTTACTCATCTGGCCCAATATAATTTTTTAAAGCTTTCTTTGTACCAGGACTCTGACTGACATTAAGATGTCCCTGGAATTAAGGTTTTCTCCTTTATATACCACTGTGATTGCTACTGATTTGATGGTACTTAATTTTCAGTGAGTTCAAATAATGAGTTTAAGATTCAAATATCATGTCCATGATAGGAATCTACCTTTTTTGAGAGATTACATTTCAGTCAGAGTCCATTGGGGACTAAAGTTCTTATGTTTATTAGAGTCTTATAGAATATGAGATCAGGAAATATGAAAAGTTCTCAACCTGCTGAGATTTTGTCTACTGATAACCATGCTTAAGCCATGTTCAAGAAGACACTATGTCAGTGTTTTTTAACCTGTGGGTCTTGATACCTTTGGGGGTCAAAGGGTAGTGTAAGACCATTTTCTTGTCAGATATTTATAGTACAATTCATAACAGTAGCAAAATTACAATTATGAAATAGCAACAAAACTAATTTTATAGTTAGGGTCACCACAACATAAGGAACTATATTAAAGTATCACAGCATTAAGAAGGTTGAGAGCTACTACACTAAGTACTTCCTTTCCTGAAGGCATCATTTTAGAAATATGTTTAGTGTCTATCTCATTACTGGCATATTTTAAACCCCAGCATTTTCCCAATCTGCCCGCTTCTGATATTTTCAAGAACTTGAAGAATGGCTTGCATCCCTGAAGCATCCTTCAATGCTGAAAGAGCTAACTGATAATGACAGCCTATTTTAAATGTGGGGATGGGCATGGAGACACCAAACATCTCTGTAAAGTCTCATAGAACCTTCATGAAATTTAGTTCATAACTTTTATAAGACCAACAGTATCTCGAACACTACTACTTTCTGTGAACATTTGTGAGAAGCTTTCATACTGAAGCAATAGCCTCCATTTCATTCTATTAGCTGAAAGAGTTTTGGGGCTGAAAGTGCACATCCAGCATGTGAAAAGTCTTGATTTTTATTCCCATCAGAGAAAATATGAAATAAAATAATGACAATCTTCTAAAATGACTCAGAGATGAGAGCTGGCTTACTTTTTAAAAAAATCAAAACAAGATGAAACAAATGAAAGACCCTTATGAGTTTTGTAGTATAGTGCCTATGTGTGATTCATGGCTGAAGTTTTATAACAACAGCAATCAGATGTCTATTTAGCGAACCTGTGTGCATCCTTGTGTGAATACTAAATTAATTTTTATAATACCGTGTCTACTATGGTTTGCAATCTCAAACTTCATAATACATATTTTACATATTTATTTATTTATTTTGTATTTATGCTTTTATGGGGGAGGTGCAATAGAGTGTGTGAGACTGAGTTTGTATGTATGTGTGTGTGTGTATGTGTGTTTCAGAGGACAACTTATGAGAGTTGAATATTTCTCTTTTATGATCTCACTTATGAAAGTTGCAGGCATTCAATAAGTGTTTTTTTACATAATTTAGCATGTCTGAGTTTTCAATTTAACAAAAATATTTTTTAAAAATATGTTAAATGAGACATAGGAGAAACACTACTTTTAATTTTTTCACAGAAAATGGTTTTTACATAATTATTCAATGTGATCATAATCAAATTTACAACTTTATAATATCCACTTAGGTATACTTTATCTTAGTTGATGTGTAATTTCAAGTAGAATGAATTTTAGGAATCTCTCAGTTTTCTATGTTGAACATAGATAAAGTAGCTTGAACTAAACATGGACCTGTCTAAAGTTTTTTATGCATTCAGGAATGTGTATATAGTAATCACCAATAAACACTTTTAAGGAAAAATATGACCTTCATGTATTTAGACATAATAAAACAAAATAGATATAACTGTTTGTTTTAAAAGTATGATATTCTTAAAGAGATCTGGAGTTTGGGTACAGTGAGAAACATAAAAACTGGAATTCTAGAGAAGAAACAACTACAAAAAGCCAAATTATGCCTGAAAGTTGTTTTGTCTAGATGGGGTTTAATTATTTAGGATAGGACCAATAACAAAGAAATAATAAACAGAAGATTGGCATAGTATTTGTTACTAATGCTGTTTTGGATTAATTTGGTTTAAAGTGTTCAAGAATAGTATACCAGGTAACAAATGTGAACTACTCAGAAGAATTAGAACCAGATACAGAGTTCTTAAAGAAAAACATTTAAAGAAATATAGGCTCATATTTTGCAAAACTGAAATTCAGTGTGGAAAGAACACAGCCTCTGGGTGGTCATGTAAAATTCTACTCAATTTTCCTACTTCTGGGATAAGTACAGATTGTGGCTTATAAAACTTCATTCCCCAAGTCTTCAGCTTTTTATTCAAAAAGTGCAGTTTTCAAATGTTCAGGTAAAACTTACCAAACAGGCTGGGGAGTTGGCTTAGCAGTTAAGAGCAATTTTTGGTCTTGAAAAGAACCTGAATTAGAGTCTCAGCACCCTAATACCATCTCACACCCATTTCTAGTTTCAGTCTCAGGCCCTCTTCTAATCTCCATGTGCATGAACATCTACATACATACATGCAAGTAAAATACTTACACACATAAATAATAAAGAAATCTAAAGCAATAAAATTCAAAAAAAGAAAACCATCACCAATCAACCACGAGATGAAATTGCATACATCAGTAAGAATGTGATAGCAAGATTAGAACAGAGATAGCAGATATTGGCATCAACAACGAAGTAATCAAAAGGATTTTGATTTAAACAGCTGAGGTAATATAGATTGAACTACAACATAAGCAAAAGAATTCACTTCACCAAAATTGTACCTAAAACAAGTATAACTTTTTTTTCTACAGCTGTGTTGGAAGGTACTCAGCAAGCTACTAGAAGAAAAAAGTAGATAGATAGAAAGGTTTCCCAGATAGAAACCCTGCTAATAACAACTTGTCATTAAGATATACTGGTGCAATAATGGAACAAATGTTATAGTAGAAACCAACAATCTTTAAAAATTGTATTTAAGGCCTATCCATTCTATGATATGGAACCCAAACCTGACACTGCTAAAATGGCCAAGACCCTGAGACTAGATAGTCATAGACCTAGAGGTAAACCTGATACTATTGTTCAGCTAAGGGAACACAGCAACAAAATGAATCCAAATGTATATTGCTATACTCATAGGTTAGTGCTTTGCTTAGCCCTCATCAGAGAAGCTTCTTCTTGCAGTATATGGGAATTAACACAGAGACCTACATCTGGAGAATGTGCAGTGAGAGACTTCAGAGCTGTCAGTCCTAAATAGGATTTCCTCACCAAACCCTTCCCTTCAAGGCTCAAAGATCAATACTAAAGAGAAGGAAGAAAGATTCTAAGAGCCAGAGGTAGTAGATGAGCCTTTGGAAACTTTGTCTTCCAAAAACAACATGAATGATAAACATTTAACTCACAGGTTGTAGCGGCATGCTCAAGGCCTACACAGGTTCAACCCAAATAGAATCACAGCCCTGAGTGATGGAAGCTGACACTGGGATCCCATGTCTAGAGCATTATTTACAATTGATACCTGATGTCAAAGGGAAAATCAGTTTTCTTCAATGGAGTGTCACTGGGTGTAACATTCACACTTCAGGGCAGGTCCCATGCCCAGGAGAAGTTTGCCAACACACAACAAATTTTATGTTTTCTTTCTTTATTTTATTTTATTTTTTTTGTCAGGATTT
Organism: Cricetomys ansorgei; assembly: GCA_026225945.1. NCBI lineage: Eukaryota > Metazoa > Chordata > Mammalia > Rodentia > Nesomyidae > Cricetomys > Cricetomys ansorgei. Next base: position 9,209,670 of record JAMJFZ010001038.1, read on the forward strand.
TGTTTCATTTTGTTTTGATTTGGTAGATTTTCCTCTTATTGTTTTTTGTAGTATTTATTTTAATTTTGTGTTTCAGTATGTGTTGTTGTTGTTTTAGTTTTGTTTACTTAGTTTCTGAGAGAGAAAGAATGTGAAATTGGGCCACTAGTGAGATTGGAGAAATTGTAGAAGAAGGGTTATGATCCAACTATATTTAATAAATATTTTAAATTAAAAAAATACAAAACTCCATTTAGTTTGTGTTAAAAATCGCATACAACTAACAAATGAAATCTCAATATTCGAGACAAAAACAAACAAACAAAAAAACTGACAGGAAAGAGTAGCAATAAACCAGGAACAGTTCTAACAAAATTTTAGTAAAAATGTGACAAAATATCAAAAAAGGAATGAACAGAAACCTTTTACTGACAATTATTTCTCCAAGCATAAAGGGGATATAGAATGTAATCACTCACACCTGAGCTTGTCCTGCTGAAAATATCTAGAGCAATTTAACCAGTGAGAGGGGCAGAGTACTTTGGATGGAGCCGCAATACACGCAACTTCTAAAGAGGAGCGGTCGGTCATGCTGACAGATGTAATCAAAAGAGAAATCATGGCACTTTAAATAATGGTCACTGCTCTATTTAAAGTCCTTAAGAAAACATTTCTGCTTTCTTTCAAATGCAAAGTGATTATTTCGCACAAAGAAATGTTGAAAGAATGTTCTACAAACAGAACCAGAGTTCCAGGATGCTGAAAGAAATTTCTGAGGGAAAAATAAAATAATAGCCAAAGGATGGAGTTGCTAACAATATTTTTCCCATTCTGCAGGCTGATGATGTTGTTGATGGTGTTCTATGCTTAGCTGAACATTTTCTGGATGTTATAATTTAATTTCTAAGTTTCTCTTATCTTTTCTCTCACCCCCCCCATATACTTTTTACTGTTCTCTTCCAAATTCTTGGTCTCTCTGTTCACTAATTGTGATTTCATGGACACACATATACATATATTTCTTAAAATAAATGACTTGTTAGGTAGGAAAAATCATAACTGCATGTTTGTGTTATAAACAAAATTCCAGGTACTAAGGGCAAGTATTAACACACTTTCACATAATTATGAAAGAGAAATCGTTTTCAGTTGGTGAAACAGGTGATAAATTATTATAGTTTAACAAGTTCATGCAGTAAACTGATAAGCTCAATGTTGAGAAGAAGAACCTATAAATAAAAAGTTGTTATAAAGATCAAGAGCAGACAAATACACCTATGATGTAAGCGATGAACAGGGGCTGAGCTAGGGGTGTGCCATGAGCATTAGCACAATCTCTCTTAGTTCATATGCATGCCACTGGCATGGCAGATTTAACTCGCGGAAGTTCAGTCTCTGATTCAGTCGCAGTTTTCTTTATATGTTCTTTATATCTTTATATATTTATGTTTAAACATATCTTTATATGTTCTTTACATGGGCTACACTGTATTTCACATGTTTGTAGCAACATCACCATAGGTAATATATAAATTACAATTTTATGTATTTGAAGAATAAAACAATATCTGACTTTTGAGACATAGGCATAACAAAATATTAGACTCTAAGAATTAACAAAGTAACTCTGAATATCATTATTTCTGATTCTAAGTACTTTCCCTTGTATAAGTTATCACATTATATTATATGACTAAAACAATTTTAATGAAATAGCTTGGTTATCTTGTCATTACTATGAAGAATCATAGCTTGTTTTATGTCATTGCCACCTCCATAGAAGTTACTTTGGTCCAAGAACATAACATACAGACATTAAATCTCACTTCTGCTCCTAGTGAATGCTACACCTTAGCCTCTGTTTCAATAAACTTTCAGTCTCTAGCTTGAAATATCGCATAATTTCTCATGAATAAAATTCACACCAGTCCCTATTCTATAAAGAAAAGAACCAAAGCTCAATTCTTGCTGGAAATATAAAATCTAAGCTTTCTACAGCATCTTCATTCCCTTTCTCCCTTTATTGGTTAACCCACTTAAAAAAAACTGTCAACCAAATTTAAAATTTACTAACACTACACTTTTGTATATATAGTCAGCCTCTAACAGGTCATATAACCACACATCTGTTACTTGTAATATTATTGTTTGACATTTTCCAGATACAATTCCCACTTGATTACACACTGTATGAAACGTAATTTCCTTAGACATTTCACAGAAGGCCTACCTCAATATTAAGTACACTTTTCACATCTATTTCTCCAATAGCTTTATATATTTGAGTAAATGTGTGACTTTCTTTCATATTTTAATTCATTAGGGACAAGTTGCTCAAAGACTTATTGTTGCTTTATTTTATAAACCCTAAATGTATTGCTAGGTATATTAAGAACTAAAATAAAATCAGTCCATCTTCTTTATATATAACATTAAAAATTCAACATCACTATTTTGTTGTCTTCATGTATTTTGGTTCATTGTTTCCATAACAGGCTGAAAATTGAAATGGCATAAATATATAAGAATAGTTATGGGAGAGTTGGATTCTGTATCTTATTCTCTTCTACAGTTGTACAAAGAATTGGGAATGTATCTGGTAATGTACCAAGAGGCAGAACAATGTATCAGACTTGATGAATTTGGAGAGAGTATTTAGTGATAAGAAGATCTGTTTACGTGCAGGCAGATGTCCCCATACTCGACCACTTAGATCATGGTTTCAAAATGTTTCTCATAAAATTGGAATTATTTTATTGTAAGCATATTGACTTAGTGTCAGTTTATAACAAAGTGAAATAAAAATAGGTGTAAAAATTTTTCCTTTGCAGAAATAGTAGGTGTTACACATGTAGAGAAGTCTTTTCAGTTCAGATAGCATCATTGATTTAGAGACAATTTGGATTTTGTTTCATGGGACAGTGGTCTTCATTAATAATCGGCTAATTTTTCTGGTTACTTCTAGTTTAGCAATATATTTACTTCCTAAAAAGATAATTATTGAGGTTTGCATGGATTACTCAATGATATAAAATTCTGGCTATTGTTTCAGAGAACTTAGGTCCAATTCCCAGCACCACATAACAGCTCAAAACTGTCTTGTATCTCCAGTTCCAGGAGATCCAACACCTTCTGGCCTACACAATCACTAGGTACACATGTGGTGCATAAACATTCATACAGGTAAAACATCCATACACATGAAAATAGATAGATATAAAATTTTTTAATGTTAATCATCAAATATTTTGTTACCTCAATGTTGAGACAGAATTCATAAAATAATGTCATATTTTGTTATATGGAACTGATATGAATGGAAAGATTACCCTTCCATTAAAATGAAACAAAAATTACTATTAGACATAAATAAGACATTGTCTTATGAACATAAAATCATAAAATATTCTGACACTTCTCTCCTAAAGCTTAATATTCAACTAATCTTCTTTTTGTGTTTTACATACATATATACACAAATGTATTTTTATATACAAATATACATAATCATATACAATATTATTATTTTTGTTATAATTATTAATATTATATTTATGACATACGGCATCATATTATTAATATTTATAATATTACATATATATATATATATATATATATATATATATATACCTAAAACATTTAATTCAGACTACTGAAGAGATGTGAATAGTAATGCAACACATTGGAGTATAAAGCGTAGCAAGCACATTTAAAAACACATTCTTCTCTAAGAAGTAAAATAAAATTTTAATCTAAGCATGACTTATAAATGGTTTATATTATCTTATTACCATCTTTTATTATAGGAATGAGTAGAAATTATATTTTCATAACTAGACACTTTTGAGTCTAATAAATGCGATAAAAAATATCAGTGGAACAAGTGTCTGCTTGCTTCATGATAAGAAGCCATGCTGTATTAGCCTGAAGCACTTCTAATAACATAAGAGAAATGCTGCAGTATTAATGCTGCCATGAGCCAATTATGCACTAGAGCTGAGTGCTTGGAAAATAAGACTTTAATGACTACAGAAATCTATTTATAAAAAGGTGTCAATGTAGCATTTCCCTTTCCACAAACATGTGAGGGGTTGTGAGCATCCTTTGTGGGGTTCCTGAGTGGGGCATGGCAGGGTGGCTCCTGATCTCTGATGGACCCTGCGCTCAACCCTGCTGCCGTCTTGAATTCTGAAGAATCTATTTTTAATAAAAAAGAATAAATGTCTTTATTTAAAACAAATAATTGACAAATATGTACTCAGAAAGATGTTCAGACACTAATCATCAAGAAAATACATTTTGAAGAGAATTAACATACTCCCTTACACTTTCTAGAACAGCAGCTATGAATAATAGTAAAATGCAAAAGAATAAATATCGGCAAAAGAAATCATATGGAATCTTTATACACTGTTGGTAGAAATATAAATTAGTATCATTATTGCATAAAACAATGTCAAGGTTCCTTGGGAACCTAAAAACCAGCAACTTGATTTCTGGTTATGTATGCAAAGGAAGTGAAACCAGCATGCTAAGAGATATCTGCATTTAGACATTATTCACACTTAGCAAGATTTCAGTCCACGTGTTTATTAGTTGAAACATGAATAGTGACATGCAAGTTTGTATACCACGTGTACATTTATATATCATAGGTAAAAGCAGGTGCAAATATACTGTGTCAGTCTACACAACATTTTCCTAAGTGTACACATATAAATGTGAATTTACTATGAATACTCATAATGGAAATCATTCAGCAATGAGGAAGAAAGAAATTTCCTTATCTACAGCAACTCCCTTGAATCTGTACCCCACCTTGCAATTTTAGAAAACAAAATATTGCATCATTAAGCCAATACTTAAGTCTACCCTAAATCCTTCAATTATCAAAAAAGTACTACTATTTTAAACATTTGATTGCTATTTTTCAATTTACTTAAATTATACATGTACTATAAAATTATAGCACTGATTTCTATAAGCTAAAATATTTCTCATATACTAAAAGTCTGGCATAAATATAATTCATACTAAATTTTTATCAATGGAAGTTAAAACAATATAAATTAAAACATATTTTATTGAAAGGTAAATTTCTGTATGTTTAACTCATGATACAAATTCCAGTACATTATCAATTGCATGCATGAGTTTTCAGGCTCAGTTTTTGTTACTAAAGCTAAATTTCTTAGTCTGTGCTTTAGATAAACATAATAATGTCCAAACTTTCCACCTTTTACTATTATTTTCACTAGATAAAAGACATTTTAAGATAGCATTCACTCTCAATGTATTATCATGCCCCACATCATCAATTTAGTTCATATGAAATATTATCTAAGATAGTAGCAAGTATTGCTTGTAATCTTTCTACACAATTGTCTTATGCTTAAGTGAATTATTGTTTAATTTCAAATCAAATACAAAATATAATTTAAATGTTTTAATAGACTGCCTTACTCAAAGAATAATTTTTAAAGACTATATAGGAAAATAAACCACATATCTTTTTAATTTGTTGCTCTTGTTCTTGGATAAGGTGTTTAACACTATTTAATCTTTAAATGTCAGATTTATGGGATTAATTAACTGAAATCATTATAGTACTTAAGAATTACATTGCACTTTCTCAAATAATTATCTAGTTGACCTTATGGGATGTGATACAATAATCTTACTTTTTCTATAATCTCAGTCTTCATATCAGAAAATTCTAAGAATTTACTTTTTAGTATCTTATCAAAATTAAGAACAGCAGCAAAAATATTGGAAGAAAAATAAGAATCAAAACATTTATATTTTATCCAAATCAGGAATCTCCAAAGAATGTATTTATTTTTATTAATAAATGAATGCATTTTGTCTCTTCCACCAAATAAATTGTGTTGTAAATGTCTTTGGCATCTTGCCGGTGTCCTGTCACTGTTTAACATTTTTGTTCATACCAGACTAACCTCCAACTGTCAGCCCCTGAGACTCTCTGCAGGTGTTCTCTGCCCTCTGCAGCCTTCTGTGCCCACACCACATGGTGTTGCCTATGAACTAACATGCCTGAGGGAGCATCTCTCAACTAGTGATTGATGGGAGTTAATGTAGTTTCACCACAGGTCCCTGGCTTCCAGGTGCGATGTCTCCACACTCTGTGCTCTAAAGGAGGTCCCAGGCTCCCAGGCAGGATTTACCTTCATGTGCTCATCAAGCTAACTGGCTTAATAAGGGACCACTGCTTCTTTTCCATATTTGTCTCCTTTTTTCTTCTCTCAAACCAATGTTTCTTGGAAACATTTTGCAAAGAATTTTATGAATGCCCTTGTATCACAACTCATTTCTGAGGAAACTCAAAGTATTGCAGACAGGTATGCAAAGGTTTCTTAACAACTTCTTTCACGTGAACTTAAATAACCCATTAGGAAACAGGTCTCATATAAGAATTCTTGGAAAATTAGATCATCAGATTCCTGACTTGTGAGGGAGCTCACTGAGCCACAAAGTTCTCACAGGGGATACTTTCTTGGACACCATTATTTGTCAAAAGAGAGCAATCCATCAAATTTTTCCTTATGATTCGGGTCTAAATATAGAGGTTGATTGCTTCTGCCGTAAGTTAGCCTTCTAAATAATTTACTCTAGAAAATGAAAATTATGATGTTAGGTCTACTGTGGTTTACATTGGTTCAGTATGAGGCTCAAAGCAGCTGATGGAATTCTTAATTTTAAGTTCCATGAAAACATTGTTTGGTCCCCTAGTAGTGATTTCCCCTTTACTAATAAAGCTTTCTAACTTGATGAGGTGTTGAATGTCTTTAAGTATGACATAAATGTAAGGGTAGACATGAGGAAGATGGAGACATGTCATTTCCTCCATGGAACTGCATGGTACCCAGACATGTTTACACTACCTCAGAATTTTTGTGGTATCCATAATTTTCTTGGATAATGTTGATTTCCAGTGCTAGAATGTTGATCCTTAATGTTACCCAGAGACTCACTTGTAAAGTCTTGATCCTATACTGGTCCATATATGGAGAATGAATGAGTGTAGTGAGAGAAGGTAGAGTTATCATAGTCACACCCTTCAATGGGAAATTGAGAGTCTACACTTTCCTCTACCTCTGTATCCAGGCCAACAGGAAATGAACAATTTCTTGTGTCTTTCAGATGTCATGGCCCACTGCCTTGTCACAGATCAGAGTGCAACTAGGCCAAGAAAATCTATAAGTTTTGAGCAAAAATAGACCATTTTTCATTTTAAAATGATGGTCTCAAGTGTTTTATCACAATGATAAAAATCTATCATATTATGTTTTTGCATCTTTAGTACTTAATTCCATAATTTAACTTTGCATTTGAGATAATGGGAGATTTGTGTGTCTCACCAGGTTTCTCCTTTCATTTCTTACCATGGTAGCATCAAAGTATCATGAAAAATAATGAAATCAATGTTTAGACATAGAACTGGCAGAATGCTTATAGTTGTTAGAATAGTTAATTTGTTTGTTAAAAATAGTTAATTTGTACAGTTAACTTGTATAGTTGTTCAAATAGGAACTAATACTGACTCTAAGTAGTTGGGTGATCTTTTGTGATTGTTTGGCAGTTTTACCAATTCAATCAGTAAATTATTACTGAGTCCAGATAATTAGAGATTTTGTTAGTGGTTGAATCACAAGAAGCAGGAGCTTCATGTTTTTATCACTTCCCTTAGAAATTTAAGTCAGAATTTACCTATGTGAGTGCTATACATGTAGGTCAAACTCAAGGAACCAGAACTTAGTCAATCTCCAGTCTTGTGAAAATGGGAGCTAAACCGGATTCTTTTGCCTTTCACTGAATGTTAGGAAACAAATATGGTATCTCTATTAAGGGAGACATTATATTTAACTTCAAATTAGTTTATTGACAAAGACACCTTTTAAACAGCTATCCCTGGAGAAAGGCTGTCAGGAGATATGTACAAATATAATAAATCACTGCATCCCAACACCTTCCAGGATAGAGTCCTTTCCTGGATAGTTTATTATAAACTCAAACCAAGTTAGAGTTATTTATAAACAAGGACTCTCAATTGAAAAAACAAATTCCTCCATAAGATTTGCCTATATGCAAGACTGCAATGAATTTTCTTGATTGATGTTTGATGTGTGAGGGACCAGCTCCCTGTGGATGGTGCCAACTCTGGGCTGGTGATGATCCTGGGTATACGAAAGCAGGATGACAGAGTCATGAAGAAAAATCCACTAAACAGCACTGCTTTATGGTCTTTGCTTCAGTTCCTGACTCCATGTTCTTGCTTTGAGTTGCTACCTCAAAGACACTTCATGATGGATTGTGATAAAGAAATATAAGTAAAGTAAACCATTTCCATGTAGTTATAGGTCATAGTGTTTTATCACAGCCGTAGAAACCCTAGCTAAGAAAAAGTCCAGTGCAGTAAACCTGCTGTGAGACACAGATAAAATATGCCATTGGGTGGATTCTGTTTTAAGATGTTTGTCCATCGGCAGCCATAGTAATGCACTGAGTTACATTCCTTACCACCATCACCACATTAACTATCCTATTGAGAAACTCAACTGTGTTTGAAGAAAGATACCAACTAATATCAAAGAGTTTCTGTTATGTCATCTCATTAAGAATTACTCTTTAGTACATTAGATACCATAATTCAAGGTTCATTGCTACATCTCTAGCTTTCCTCTCTCACTGCATTCAGTTTTATTCCTTCAACCCTGTCCATCTAAGCTAACCTTCAAGGATGAACTCTACGTAGACTCACATGGATGCAGGTCCCAAACTTCACACATAGAGAAATTTCTCTTAAAACAATAAGATAGATATAGGAATTTTTCTTTTATTAAAATGTAATTACAACATTTCTAACCCCCCTCCAATCTTTCCTATGAGGCCTTCACTTTCCATGTTTCCACTCAAATGCATAGTCTATTTTTCTTTAATTATTATTAGATTTTTGTGTTGACTATTTCAAAGTACAATTTACTAGAATTTATTTTAAAAATATATAAAATGTGTTTATTAAGTACCGAGGCTGGCCTACCTGTGGGTATACATTAGCTTAGAGGATGAGCATGGGTTTACATAAGATTTAAAATATACAAGAAAATCAGGTATTAAGGAAATTAAAACATCACAGATGGTTTCAACACATTGTGCAAAATCTCTTCTAATGGATGCTTAAGGTTACTTTTCCAACACAATGGAATTGCAATATTAATTTGGCAACTTTTAAAAATATGTCCAGTTTAGATGGGGAAAAGACTCTAATTACCAGTTTTAACCTATAATGCAATCAATTTTAGAAGTGTGTGTTGAAGAAACTTTTGGAAATGTTCACAATTCAACAACTAGAAACACTTGTTTTTTATAATTTCAAAGATATTAGGTAACATTGGTTTCTTAGTGTTTCTTTCCAGCTTCCTTGAAAATAAATTAACGGTTTCATTACCTAAACTGAAGAGCACAGTTACTTCTCTTGATTGGTCTCTACAATGAAGTCTCATGGAGAGTGTAGCAGATTCTCTTCCCTTTCACAGTCTTTGTAGCACTGGAAGGAACATAGCCGTGGGGACCTGTGAACCTCTCTAATAACTGCTCTCAGGCAGTTAGTTCTTCAGCATCCCATGAATATAGAATTCAATTATGTGAACAGGTGCAACCAAGTAACTGAGTTTCATGTTCATTGGAACACCAGGTTTAAGTTTTATTAGTTGAATTCCAAGATATGATCCTTAATGCACAACAAATTAATATACACATAAGGAAATGAAAATGTGAAAATTGATAAATGAGAAGAGACTAAGATTATTTTATTAAAAATTTATAAAATTATTTCTTTTCTACACAGTATTCTTTCTAAAGGGGAAATTAGCAAGAAAAAAATATCAAATTGAAATATTTGACCAACTGCACAGCATTTAATGAGTGAAATCTAGTTATTTTTGTTCATTGGAATAGTGAAAGCAAAGGTTAACTATGGGGTTGCCAGAGTGATGGTCTCAGAAAACTATACCAAGTAACTAAGTAACATAGCAAAATATTATATTTATTTTCTAAAACAGTCAGTATTTAAACTTTAAAGTATTTACTTACCTTTCTATTACATATATTAACAATGTACTACTTATGCTGAAAACAACACATCAAATTATATCTACAAAGAAATGATAGGCATAGAAAAATTTCCTTGTATGATGAATATTCATATTTCAAAATGTATTTTGTATTTCCTCAACTTTAATAATAACTCTTATTAAAATTTGGGATATTTATTATAGGTAGTGTATAAATAAAATTAGAAGCATGGAGTGATTTCTTGATGTTCTCTTAATGAAACATAGTGTATAATATTGGATAAATACCATGTAAAGTTTCATACTCTATTGTTTTCAATTTATACTAATAATATAAAATCACCAGATCAAAGAATACTCACACATTTTCATAAATGCCAGGAAAATGAATAGACACACCCGCTTTGTTTATGTGCATGTAGCGTTTGGAATTAGAACATGGTTCTTTGTATATGTTCAACAACTTAGAGGAAAAGCAAACAATACAGTCATGAAAGAAAATTCTGGCTAGATGAATAGATATTACTGATGAAATATATTTTATAGCAGAACTAATATAATAGTACTAATATTGAAATGATGGAAATTGCTAAATGGACTTACAAGATTACTTGAGACTACCAAAATATGGTTAAATAGATTGATGACAAGATAGCTAAGGAAAAACACGAACAATAGTTGTAATATTAAAATGTTACCTGTCCTTATATTTATGTAACTAGAGTCTCAGAGATATAAAGCCAGAGTAGTAGAGCCATTATCAAAAAGAATCCTCAGGATTTAACCACAAAATCGTAGAAAATGTATTAATAAAACTATCTCCCATTAAATCCAATATGTAAGCACATGTAGATTTGTTGTATTTTCTGTCCTTACATTGGGGAGATTTTCTTCTGTGATCTTGTTGAAGATTTGATCCATGCCAGTGACTTCAGGTTCCTCTCTTTCATATATTCCTGTAATTCAAAGGCATGGTCTTTTCATGATATTGTATGTTTTCTACATTCTCCTTCCTGTTTCCATTTTTCATACTCCATGTTTGCTTGATATACATCTTCTATATTTGATTCCTACTATCCTGTGTTCTGCTTGATCTATTTCACTTGTTAGCCTTTCCTTTGAGTTTTCTAGTTAGTTTACTGAGTTTTTTAGTTGCATCTTCATTTTATCTAGATTTCTCTTCAGTAGTTTTCCTGAATTCCATTCTCAAGCCCTGGAATGTCTGTGTTATTTCCATCTCCCTTATGTTAGTATTTTCTTGGACATTACTCATGTGCTGATTCTCCTTGAGTTTTTTCTCCTTAACTTCAATGAACTGCTGTGTGTGTGTGTGTGTGTGTGTGTGTGTGTGTGTGTGTGTGTGTGTGTTTTTTCCTTAAGTTACTTGAATTTTCTGATGAAGTTTATGATTATTATATTAAATTCTGTTCTCTGAATTTCACCTAGCTAACTCTTACTGGAAAAGATTTCTACAGAACTGGTAAGTTTAGGAGAGGCTATACAGGGTTGATTTTACTTTTGTATCTTTGTGATGATATCTGGGATCATGGACTTCTTTTATTAGTTTCTATGTCTTATATGGGCAGAGTATTTTGGGCCATAAGAGAGAATGTGGATTCAGGTTGTGTCTGAAGGTTAGACATGACATATATGGAAGAAACTCAGGTGGGTAGAGGGAGTAGGCTAGAATATAGACTATGTCTCCTGGTTCATGAATAGATTTTAGGAGTAAATCTTCCTGAATGGAGGGTTGAATGTGGTGGTGAGGTGTGGGGTAAGAGGTAAGCAGTGTGGGTCCTGGCAGAATCCTAGAAGTTGGTTGTGGTAAAGGACTGGACAGACTAGGACAGATCACTGAATGTGGAACCAAGTTAGATTTTTCAGGTTGGAGACACTTGTGTGGAAGGGATGGTCAAAGAGAATCACTAGGCTATCAAATTTAGAAGCTACAATTTTATATTTATCTGTTCTTACATGTATATCCAAGATTTATTAGGTATATAAATTAAAGATAATATTTGATTTAACTTATGCATATTTATATATACATTACATATAAGTTAATTTTGTTAAATTGCGTCTTAATGATTGTAAAAATTAAGTTTAGCCCATTTTTATAAGAATAAAATATTGCCTCACTTTAGCTTTGATTTTTAGATTATTTGCTGCTAGTAAAGCCTATAACATTCAAAGTTAGTATGCATCTGAACTGCATGGGTTCTTAGATGTCTATTCATAACAAGCTCATTAGCCCTTTAGCATATGTATTTCTAGATTTGCTTACATGCTGCAAATATTTCACCAATGATCCACCATGATTCTCTGGTTACTTGAATTGTAATACGGACAAACTCTCGATATCTTTTTTATGACCTTGTAATATTTATCTACTTATGCATCATTAATTCACTAGCTAATGCATGCCTCATTGCTATTCAAAACAATTTTTGTTGTATGATTTTTTTTCCATTATTCACTTGAATATATGCCAGTGAGCCACCTCATAATGACTTTACTAAACAGTATTATAGTAATGTCCTTTTAGGAAGATTTTGAATCTTGTGTTCATATTTAGGAAAATGGTACTTGCATTTGAACATAATTTATATTATTTAATTTTTATGTTCCTTTAAAGAAATTATAGGTCTTTTATTGGAATTGAATAAAACTGCTATGCCACTAATTACTATCATGTTTAAAGTCATTCTGTGCCCTCAAGAAATGATGCTTTGAATATGGTAAACCAACAAATATGATCCCCATTTTATCTCTCAAAGTCTTAAACAAGCATCTTGGTTTCTTTTGTTTCTTTTCTTACCTGAAATGCTATAGTTGTGTCTCCCTGGAATGCTGTGCATGGAAGACATGGTTATAGAAAGTTCCTGGAAAGAATTATCAACTGAATTCCATGCAAGTGTGATTAACCAATTAGAAAATGAACAACTGTACAGAGTTTGAAATGTTGCAAGTCTAGAGCCCATTTCAAGGATAGTCTATTACATTCCTAATAGCCATTTGCTGTGCCCCTTTGCATTTGACCTAACAGCTCTGTGACCAATAAGTAATCCCTTTGAAAAGCCAGAGTACTAGTTTTTCAAGTGACAAAAAGCTAAGCATGTTATCAGTTGTGTCCTAGGCAATATGTAATGTCTCTAAAATTTTGCCTACTTTATGTCTCAAAAAATTTATTTCAAATGTGTCTTGACATTTCTTTGTTCTGTTACTATAAAAATTTCCTAAGATTGCTTTCACTTTGGAACATGTAGTTTGTGGTAATATTAATTTGTGTTCCAGGGGGCCTGGTCATTATTTGGCTCCAGAATAAACTATACCTATCTCCTTTGAGGTGATAGGTTTGTTTTGCATCAAAAACTTGGTCCTCAATATGGTACCATGGGAGGAGGGTGGAATTTTGAAGAGATGACTTCCAGTGGAGGTATCCCAGGCCACTTGGATGTACATTTAAAGAGGTCTAGGACCCTGCCGATTTTTTCACTCTCTTTTTCCAATTTGCCATGAGGTGACGAATGTAAATATACAATTTGCCTACAGCAAGTGATCACAGCTAGAAACTTCTGAATCTATAAAGCCAAACATATACAATTTCTTTTTGACTTTTCACATGGTTTTGCTACTATTGTAGTGAGCCACCCCACAAGCACAGTTTATCGATTCTACCAAACTTACTTTTAAAAAAACACTTAGTGCATAATTTTGTTTCTGATCTTTCAATAAATTTTAAAGTACCTGTCTTTTATATTATGCATCTTCTCTGTTTCAAGTGTTATGGTTACTGATACACCAGAATGTATTCTATATCATGCATTTTCAGTTCATCTTGCTTCCTATTTTTCTTCTCACATCACTGAAAATAGACAGTTTACTTTATGAACTTTTCATTCCCCAAGAAGATTATGGCTCATCACTGGTAATAACACAACCATGTACACCATTCTTCCTCAACATTCACTGGGCTCTTCTTATTTTATGGAATCACAACTACTTTGTAGCTTAGTGCAGTCACTTCATATCTCCCTCATTTATTCACATACTATGGAACCCTGGTGATAGTATTTATTAATATCAGCCACAACGCAAAGAAAATAACACTCGGAGTCTCAGCGGTGACTGCTCCCATCTGTCTGAAAACAGCTTTGACAATTATCTAACTAAATGAATTAAATCAGAAAACCTTCACTGTTTTTGGTTTATTTTAGTCTCACTTAGAAAATCCACTATAGAATGGCAATACTAAACATTCAATTATTTGCTAAATTCAGAAAATATCCAAACTATCACCAAAATATCCAAACTATTTAATGTACTATGAATTAATAGTAACTTCAAACTCTGAGGAACCAACAGTTAACTGCTTTTATGGCTTGGTTTGGGTATTTGCACTAAGTTAGTCAGTTGGTGGACAATGAGAAATGCCCCCGAAACAACATACTCTTGTTTATGCAATCATTGTGGAGTATCATGCCAAACTTCCCTTTTCCCTGCACTTCGTGATCAAGGCATGGTCCCAATCATGTTCTGTGTTCTAAAATGTATTTTATTGTGGGTTTGTTAGTGAATTTTCCCTTTTATCCTACCAGTTCTATCAGTTTGCTCAGTTTGATTTGACCCTGTCTATGTGAATAATGGCTAAGCCTTAAGGGAAGATATGAAGAGGAAAAGTTTGATTTTTAAAGAGCTGCCTTTAGTAGTGTGCTTAGATAAATGTTAGAAGAACACCATGTTATATTGGATGAGGATCACAATTTGGAAGGACATCGGAGTTTATAGTACAGCATAGAGATCCAAAACACAAACAATCTTAATTTGAAAGGATTTAAAATTGTTTCACAAAAGTAACAACCAACATAGAAGTGGTTGGCTACACCAAGATGCACATTTTCAATATTGGTTAACATTATTAGAAGACACAAATATAATACATATTAGAGAAGATTTTATTCAAAAATAGACTAAGAAGAGTCAGTAAGCTCAATGCACTAGAAAGCTCTGGATGTCTTTGGCCAGATGATACGAAAGAAAGCTAGGCTGACAACATCAAATCCTGAGGGCAAAGGCTCTAAGATGTCATTTTCAATGCAATTTCTCTTCCCTTATCTCTCTATCAAGATGATTCATAATGTTAATGATTTGCTTGGTTACTCTTTATACCATTGTTTTTCCTTTGTTTTCCTTTTGTGTTTTTTTTTTTAAAGATTCTTGTATGTTTCCAAAAATTTTAGAGTAATTTAATATTTTTACTTTATCCAATAAAACCTATCCAGATATGTTTATTGTTCTTAATAATTTGATAAAAATGTCTTTAAATAAAGCTAGTTTTGCCTTGTTTGAAAGCATTTTTTACCAATAGCTTATTCTTGTGTTTCTTGATTGATCCAGACACCTAGCAATGACACAAGTATCCCAGGTTCAAGGCTAACCTAGGCTAAGCTTAGAAAAAGCCTCCTTTTCTTCGAGAAAAAAACTTTTCTTTGAGGAATACCATGTTTTTTTCCAGTTTAAATATCTTCAGTCTTAAAGCTCACGTATTATGTCATACTATATACTCTAGTAAGCATCTATGATATAGTAATAATTTCTAGCCTCTACATATTTTATACTATTTCTAATACTAAATAATTTTTCTATTGTTTAGGCAATTTTTATTAGATTAACGTTGATTAACCACATCCCATAATGTCTACTGTAGTAGACTTTTAATTTTTGACTATAGATGTTATCTCTATATTTTTCCCAAGTGAATAGCAAAGAATAATTTTTTAATTTCCTGGATTATGCAGCCTTTTAATCATAATTTTGTTAATTTTCTTCAATGTATTATAATAATTCTTTATGTTACTCTCTGGAATATTTTATTTAGTGAAAGTATTGCAGTGTGTTTATTAACTCTAAACTCATTCATGCTAAAATAATTTGAGGTGAAAGTTCATAAATATTTTAATGTTTCTTTTGTTCTCCCTTATTGGGCTATTAACTTTATTTTATTCACATTTTTGATGTACCTGTTTTCTCTATAAACTTCCTACTCCATCAAGTTTTTCAAAATGTAGATCAATTATGTTATTTTTTAAATTTCCGTACATATCCTGTTTCTGCTGTGTTTGTTCTTTAGTTCATGTGTATTTTTTTTGTAGAACTTGCAATATTTTGAAATTAAAAAAAATACATATGGGTTTATTTATACATCTGTCTCTGCCTAACCACCCACAGTGTTCTAACAGACTTACATTTGGCATTTATACTGAAGTTACTTTGAAATGAAAAATAAATCACATTATTGACTTTACTCTTTCTTTATGACTTAGCTTCTATAAGTTAAGCATTTTATTTAATTTTCACATACATCATTCCATATGATAGTATATAAAAAGAGTTAAGTGCCCTCATAATGACAGCATTAGACACCTGAAAGACTAATGGATGCCTCTCTCTAGTCAGTTTCAGCACATGTCACCAGAAAGAACATGGTATTAATAATTGCCAACACTCTTTAGAGTATAAACACAGAAATATCACTCTTAAAATTGTGTAATTCTGAATTCTATAAATCTTGTCAGGCATCAAATGGGTTCTAATTTTCTTATTTGCACTTTCTGCATCATTAGTAGTTCATATGCCTATTGAATATTTTTACATCTCTGAAGGAATACCAGATCCTTGCTGATGGTTAAAGTGGAATATTTGGGGTTTGTTGTTGAGTTTTTGAGGTGGTAAATGGACTTATATTGAGGTGATGGGTTTCTTGGTATATAGCTACATTCAGTTTAGAGCTGTGTATATTAAATATGATTGAAATACAAAATTGTATGCAAATCACCTCAATAAAGTGCCATAACAATCAAATAATTCATAAATATGGTAATGATAATTTTATATCTCCATGTCTAAAATTAACTAGTAACCATTTCTACCAGCAAAATTTTTTAAGTTATTTAGGCATAAAAGTACTTCCAGTTATTGCTTGAAATACCCACATGCTGCATCAAAGATGAAATATTTGCCCTGAATTACCAAAGTATGTAGATCTGTGTGTACTGAGCCATAAAATCAATTAACAGATGTTTTTCCTCAGTTCAAAAGTTCTTTCTAATTTGCATGCCATAAAATACACATCCTGCTATTTAGATGACTTTTTCTTTTCCAATTATAAGAAGGAATCTATCTTGAAAAACTGTATTGGCTTTTTGCCTCTTTGTTCCCTCTACATAAGGTCATTTACTTTTCATTAACATTTTTACTGATTCTGAGATCTTCTATTTTCAGAGTCATCAATAAACAAAACAGAACTTCTCAGTTGCTTGCTAAATATGTCCTTTTTAAAACTTCTACACTTTTTTCAAATATTTTGTAATATTCATAAAGTTAAAGGTAAGTTTTTATGTTCATTTATATTTTCCCTTTTATTCACTATTTCAAATTTCCATGTGCAAACTCATCAATTCTCAACAAATTTTCTCATTTTAATGTCTCATTTAATTCTTTCTCTTGTGTGTGTGTGTGTGTGTGTGTGTGTGTGTGTGTGTGTGTGTTTGTGTGTTTTCCTAATAAGACAAAGGGTTGTCAAGTCATGTCTCAAAATGAATATACAAATATGCAGTTAAAAATGTAGCATAAATTAACTTTGATTCTAAAATACAAATTTTAATATAAGTAAATATATGTTGGATTTATATAGTAATATCAGATTTTGATAAAATCCACTGTAATTAATTCAAATGAAAATCTGCTCAGTCAAACAGGCTAACTAAAATATAGGTAGATTATTTGCTTTTACATGTAATGAATAACACAGTATGATATTCATGTTGTCATAGATCACAGTTAAATAAGGCCCTGTCTTTAGGAAGCCTTCAGCTATGACCATTGTATGACATTAGATAGCTGAATGCCTACTGACATCATCACCTTCTAAGGATTTTTAAGAAGCTAAATATATGATTCTGACTAGTATAAGAATGTTGTAATTCTTCATTACTAAGATGGCCTGTCTCATAATTACAGTAATGACTAGAATTTCCTTTAATTAATTTAATAAAGTTAATCACATTCAAGTGTCATTATGATATGAAAAAGGTAATCAATATAGCATGACAGGCACAGGAGTTCTTTTTAGAGAAAATTGAACTGGAATTTCTTTTAAAAGTATAAAATCTTTTTGACCTTCAGTGAGATATATCTGTAGATGTAGATGCTAGATGTAGCTATTGATCCATTGCAAAAAAGCCATTTATTCTTTGTCTAATTAAATCACCTGATCTTAGTACTGAGCCCTGGAACCCTGTAGCATTTCAGCCTATGTACAATCTAGTCTACAGTCTAGACCTGGAAGCCTTCAACCTTCATACAATCTAGAAAATTTAAGCCTCCACACAATCTAATCAACCTCTGAGACCTGCTACTGAGTGAGCCACTCTGACTAGCTCCTTCTGAACTCTGATTCTTCTGGTTCAACTCATTTGTTGTTCTGGTTCAAATTCTTCTTAAAGCTGTCAGGCTTTTTCCTTCTCTTCTCTCTATATACAATTCAAGCTTTTCCTCTCTATACAATTTTTTCTCTTGTTTAAACATTCTTTACTGTATTGTTCCTATAAGGTCAGGCACACCTCTTACGCACATACATATACCTCTTGTGGGAGAAAGCAAGCTGCAACCTTATTCCTTTCGTTTCCCATAAAAGCACACTCATTCACATATTCATGCATCTTTGGATGAAGCAAAGTTTCAACACAGACATACACTCATTCATACATACATTTTGTAAGCTAATTACTTCACACGCCTCTTACCCATTACATCTTGTAAGCTTCTTCTGCCTTGTGGATGAAGCATAGCTTCAACACACATATATTTTATATGTCCTTTGAACAAAACCCTTAAGCAGGTTACCATGAAAATACACATAACAAAACATTTATCATGTGTTCTGGCCACCCAAGCACTCATCATGCTTGTGCAACAGTCATTTGGTGACATAAGGAAAAATTTCTTTGGAGTTGTCACATTTGCTTTTGCAAGGAAAGTCTGCAAACCAATAACTAATGAGTTTCTTATGTAACATAAAAGTTACACGCCCTTTCTGCATTGTAGAAAAATTCCTAAACTAAGTAATGAGAGAATTGTAGAAATCAGTATGCACTGCTAAGGGTTCTGAATTAATTACACATATTATGACAAACTGTTTCCTTAAAACTTGCACAGTTGTATCTCAGAAATATTTGCAGTTGAATGTTACTGAAAAATTAATGTATATTTTATTATATTAAAGTGAGTTGCTCATTAAAATGCATTCATTTTAATCATTATACAAAACAAATGTTTCTTTGTATATGTATCTATTATAAACATTGAATTAATAATTTATGAATCACCTTTACAAATTGCAGTTTTCCACATATTCAATATTTGTTGCTCAGTTCATAATAATCATTTTCTTCCTTGCTGTTAAATTTTATTCTTTACTATTACATTTTTTAATTATTTGATATTTTCATATATATAAATAAATATATATATATATATATATATATATATATATATATATATATATACTGAAATGTAATCATATCAAATACCCATTTTCCCTCTCCAAAACCCTCTTCCCAACATACCCATAAACATCTCCTTCCTACTTCTGGATTTATTTTATCTTTTGATAACCTACTAAGTCTAATGAATGGTGCCCATGTGTACATGGATGCAGGGCATGCATAATTTACCAGAGCCCACATCCTCAAAATGTAATGAATTCCTCTACCTCACTATACCTATACACTGCCAATAGCTCTACAGTAAAGGGTAGATCCTACATAGTTCATACCACCTATACCTGGATTTGGGATGGTTTGATCTTTTATAGATCTTACAAGGTAAACAAATTTTCTGTGAGTTCAAAAATGCAATATACGTATCATATCCAGAATATAGAGAGTCAAACCACTCTGCTCCATCCTCCAACTCTTATGTTTATTTTATTCTGATTCCTCTTCTTTTTCTTAAAAGGGAGTGGGAAATTGTTGCAGATGTCCCATTTATGCTGAACACTCATACTCACCTATTCTCAAACGTATTCTAATTATTTTTATAACGTCTCTATTACCCTGATACCAAAACCACAAAAAGACCCAACAGAAAAAGAAAAAAATATTAGCAAATACCCCTAATAAGTATTATTGTAAATATTCTCAATAAGATAATTACAAACAAGGATGGAATAGATGTATACTAATATAATGCTACTGAAGAGCATTATACTGTACCTAGGAGTAAGTCATCATCATTCTTACCCAGTTAATAGCTGCCCTTCAAAATATACCCATTTGGTGTAATCAAGGCTCAAATGTTATGGAAATAACCAGTGCTTTCTGATTGTATTAAAGCCTGCTCTATAAGATAAATTTGAAACCCTTATTCTTTCAGAACTCCTCAGATATTCTACTGAAAGCACATGCAGATTATAAGCAATAAACATCCCCCACAGAAATCCAACATCTGCTGACAACATAAAATGCCAAGACCTAGGATACCCCCTCACCCATCAGGGCATAGAACAATTTCAAACTTAATTAAAAATAAACTTCCCCAACATTTCCCTTTTTCTGTATAAAAATGCTTTACATTACAACACAGTTTAACACTATACCAGCAATCTGGGCCTTCTACTGCTACTTTGGCTGACCTCTCCTGGCCTCTTACACTTCCAAGCCTCAGCTGCTCCCCACAGCCCCTTGATGCCTTCAAAACCAGCACCACCTGGGTTAACTCTTATAGTACCAAGTTCGGCTGCCAGCAGAAGATACAGCCTCAGCCATTTCTGGAAGACAGTTTCTGTGTTCTGACCCTTAGGAAACACTTTCCATGTTTTAAGATAGAGTTTGGTTTGCTTGAAAAACAACTTATCACCTTGTCTGAAGGAAGGGTTCCCTCATGGTGTGGAGTTCTCATCACCATAGTAGATGTGTCTTGTCATAACTTCCTCACTGGTCACTGGACAGGTTTGCAAAAAAATCAAAGGAAAACAAAACAAAATGGACTCTGCGAGGTCTGGAATTTATTTTTCTTGTTCTTCTTTGTGCCCACGTTGGATGAGCTGGTGTGATATCAGTGCTGCTCGTTGGTACACCATTTGTAGTTATTAGGCTGCTGTGGTGTCTCACCAAGGAAGACAAGGAGGCATATTTCATAATTGCAAGCCCTGCCAGACCTCAGCAGAGGAAACCACCATCCTGGCCAGAGCCATACTCGATCACTAGTGGAACCCCGAGAGTCTGCGCTCAGGTATTTTATTGATTCAGAACTACTTAGGTGTTCTACTGATACCATGGGTAGATCATAAGCAATTAAACATCATCCACAGAAATCCAACACCTGCAGACAATACAAAATGCCAAGACCTAGGATAGCCCCTCACCCAACAGCACATAAAACAATTTTGAACATAACTAAAAATAAACTTCCCCAACACCTCATGGCTCCTAGTTGTATCTTGCCTTCTATGGAATTCTACTTTAAATAGGCATACCTAAAAATTTAAAGATTGCATCCACATAAGAAAGAGAACATAGAACATTTGTCTAGCTGAGCCTGGATTACCTAATCCCACAATGATTCTTTCCAGTTCTATCCATCTACATATGAATTTCACAATGCCATTTTTATCTTTTCAGTACTATAAATGTGCTACATATTTGTCCATTCCTGGACACCTAGGTTGTTTCCATAACCTGGCTATTTCTAGGTTGTTTTCTTAGTCTGACTATTGTGAATACAATAGAGGTGGATATCGATGAAGAGCTGTCTCTCCAGGCCTTTCTAGCTTTGTTTATATGGAATTGTTAGGTCTTTTTTTTTAATGAGCATGTCTTTACAAATTTCTTGGCCATTTTATCTTGCATCTTTCACTACCATTTCTTCTATCATATTTATCATATTTTAACAATGATGTCATAAAAATGTCTTAGTTTGTTTTCTAGTGCTATGATAAAACACTGGCAAAAAGGAACTGGGAAAGAAAAGCTTCATTTTGTCTTATAATTCCAGGGAACAGTCAATCAGTGAGGGAAGTCAGGGAAGGAAACTGGTGTAACAACACTGACTCCTGCCTTCCTTTTTATGGTTTGCTTCATAAACATCCTAGGACCACCTGTCCAGAGTTGGCACAAACCACAGTGGACTGATCCCTCCCACATTAATAATTATCCAAGAAAATATCCCCACAAATTTGCTTACAGAAAAATCTAACAGAAGCATTTCCTCAACTGGCATCCTATCTGCTCAGATTAACTGAGCATTTTTCAAGCTGGGAAAAAAATAGCCAACACAAATGAGCCCCTGTCAAATTTATATACAAACCCACCACTACTAAATAATAACCTTGCCTCTTTTGTTTGTTCCCAAGGTTTCATATTAACATTACTCATAGTACAATACATAATCCAACTTTTAAAAATCCTATATTCATCAAATATTATATCACTTAAATTTTAATATGTTTTTGTAATATATAATGTCTCAACTAATCTCCTGATAAATCCAAAATGAGATACATACTATTTTATTCCAAAATGGAAGAACCAAGTCATAGTTACAATGAGATAGAAAAAAAACCAAAATCCAACCATGGACATTTAGCAGTGTTGAACATATGGTCTTTATTCATAATCTTCTGGGCTCCAAATGGCTTGTGCAGTCCTTTGTCTCTGGCTCAGATCCTACAGCACATGTGGCTTTTCTTGTAGGCTTAGGCTAGCTCAACTTCACACCTGCCACTGTCTTCTACAGATGCTTTATAGTGCTGATATTTTCAGTACCCTGGGATTTCTACTGCAGGTGAGGTGGCAACTATATCAACAGCCTCTACAGAGACCTTTCAGTCCTAAGGTTTCCACTGCAACTAAGGCTGTACCTACACCAATAGCCTCCTGGGTCCTCTTCATGAACTTTGACTCTGTCACAGGGAGCCAAGCCTCAGCTTCCTAGCATAAACCCCTCAATATTTCAGTTTTAATGTCATGAAAACCAGTACCATGTGGGAGATTCTTACATATAGTTAAATTCAGCTGCCAACTTGAGATACAGCCAAGCTTCACCATTTCTAAGCTTCTGTGTGTTAACTCTGAAGCAACCTAGATGATGGTGGTCTCATTTTAATCATAGCCTTTTACCAGCCCCAGATTACTTGCATTGATTGTCCCAGTAAACATAGGTTTCACTTCCATGTACTTCTTAGTACAACGCATCATATAGAAGTCCCCAACAGTCTTTTCTCCCCTCTGAAAAATGTACAAATTAAGTGATCATCATCAACATTTATCTCAGTATTATTTTCCTAGTTGCCATAATCACTAAATTCTGAGCATTCAGTGGATTTTCTAATTCAAAGTTCCATAATTCTCTACCTTCCTCTAACAACAACAACAACCAAAATCCCAAGGCATAAAAGCTTTGTAGCTAGGTCTATCACAGCAAATCCCACACTCTAATACCAATTTCTGTTCTATTCTATTTCTTATTGCTCTGACAAAACATTGTCCAAAAACAAGAAACCCACATTAGGCCGTGAATCCTATGCTAAATAAGAATCAAGAAAATTTCAGATGTTCTCATAGACCCATCAGATAGGGGCAATTCCTCAATTGAGGAGCCCTCTTTGTTGTAACTCTAGTTTGTGTCAGGACTCTCTGAAGAAGTTTTTGGCATGTGCAGTTTTCCTTATGATTACATGCCACTTGGACTTCTGGGAACTTTACTTAGAATATAAAAGAGAGCAAGATAGCAGGGGTGGGATGAGAGTTGGCAGTTGGTGAGTTGTTTTGTTGGATGCTAGTTCTGCCTTCTATGAGCTGCTGTTCTTCAAACTAAGGGCAGCCAAAAGGGGAGTGAATATTTCTTCCTCTCTTTTTCTTTCTTTCAAGGCTGCTACAATGGCAATGAAGATTTCTTCCTTTCTTTCTATCCTTCCTTTCTCTTTCCTGAGTTAAAGGGTAAAAAAAAAATCACAGTAGTTACCAATTATGCTAGTTTGTGTCAAATGATAAAGACTAATAAGCGGAATTCTTGTCCTGGACAGACACTACTTCCTCGACACTTGAGAAATTTCTTATTTGGCAAATTTTTTTTACTGGAAATGTGCCTTGGACATTTGGTTAGTTATTCTTCTTCATCTATACTGCTAATTTGAAGATTTAATTTCTGCATCATGTCCAAAAGCTCTCCCATGCTGTATTCTTTTATATTTTAATCACTGACCTTTGGTGAAGGATCCAATTTCTATACTTAGTCTTTGAACATTGAAACTCTTTTATTTTTCATATGATTCATACCATTGGTGATGCTACCCCAGGAGCTTTTAATTTAGGAAATAGAGTTTTTCAATTCCAACATCATTTTAGTTTGGTTATTTGTCAGCAATTTTCTCTATTTGTTGAATTCAATTTTCAGGTCTGGAATAGAATTGATTCTTTTATTACTTTAAACACCTTTTCTTGTTCTTTTGAAGTAGTTCTGATCTTATTTATGTTGTTTGAATATAATTATAATTATTGTTTAAAGTTATGAGTTTCTTCCAAATTATGTTGGCTGGCTTTTCATGTTAATGTTGCTGTGCTAGGACTTTTTCACTGTCGTTCAAGAAAAATATATTTTCTATTAAGTTAAAATTTTAAAACTGAGCATTTTATGAAAGCTAGGAAGAGTCTGTAATCCAGGGGTCTATATAAAGGAACAACATTCAGAAGCCACTGTGGTCTGGATGGAATGTAGTAAGAATGTTAAGAATGTTGGCACACACTTTTAATCTAAGTATTCAGAAGGCAGTGGTGGTCCATGCCTTTAATCCTTAATACAGAAACAGAATGTGGAAGTAGACACAGGAAGCAGACTCAGAAGGAGTCAGTGTCACACACAGATGTTCAGGATGAGTCAGAGTGAATGACAGGCCAAGTACAAATTAGAGGAAGAGTTAGCAAAGTGACTCAGAGTGAGGACATGTCACAATAGAAAGGTGGACTCTCAGTTCAAAATAAGTCAGTTACAGCAGTCAGTTACAGAAGTAGGCAGCTGGCTCAGAAAATCAGTTTAAACCAGTCAGCCTGGAGAGGAGTTTGAATTCAGTACAACTCTGAGTTCAGGAGGAGTTATTCAGAGTGGCTCAGTCGCAGTCAATCTCGAAAGTTTAAATGTTCTAAATTGTACAAAGGCACAAGCCATCCATATCTTGGCTTAAGACTAGATTGTATGAAGGCTGAAATGTTCCACGTCTCTAGAATGATAACTAGTGATTAAATTAACAAAAGAATAAACTGTCCTCTGTCCTGAATCAACATCTACATTTTCCCTGAATATACATCTGCAGTTGTGTTTAATTTATATACTCAATCTGATTTGGGCCACCAAAGAGCTGGCTCAGCAGTTAAGAATATTTGTTTTTCTTGCAGAGGACTCAGTTTTACTTCCTAAGACCAAAATAGCAGCACAGAATCTTCTGTAACTCTAGTTCCAGGAGATCCAATGCCTTCTGTGTTTCACAGGCACCTTGAACGCACATAACATATGTATATCCAAGTAGGTAAATATCCAAACTAATATAAACTAAAATAAAAATAATAATCAGAATTTTATTGAATTCTGAGTGTTTTTATAATTTATTATAAAAATTTAGAACAAAATAAAATTTTACAAGGAAAAAATTTCACCTGGCTTTTCTAGTAATCACAGTGATGATTGGTGGAAATAAGTAAGTGGACTTATTATGAAAAAGTATTATAACAATTAACAATAAGCAATGAGGTCTTCTTTGACCTTTTACATACTTAGAAAGGCATCCTTTTCAGGTGTGAAATGAACATTTAGACTACAGTGCTTCATATTTAGGAATTTAGCTACTGATCTTGGAATGATTACTAATTGATCTGCAAAATAGAAATATAGTGACATTTGCTTTATAAGCCATTATAGTTTAAGATGAGAGCTATATATCCATGACAATCTGAAGCTAGTTCTTAGTACATGATATAAACTATTAGAAAATTAGCCAAATCTCTATTTAATAATTCTACTTGTTCACAGCTATATCTTTCAGTATATCCTATCTCCTATAACCAAATATGTATAATGTAAGTAGACAATAGAGATCAGAAATATGTCACCTTTCATCCTCTATGAATAAAATTGTATATTGATATAATGTATCAATATAATATATACAATATATATTGATATATATCAGTTATTTTAACTTAAGAATTAAAGGTTTAACTCTAGATCCCAGAGCTTGATATTATTTAAAGTATTTGCTTCATAAGAAATCTATAAAAATCATATCTATTATACACTGTCAACTCAGTGTTACCTTTAAGTAAAATGCAGAACTGGAATAGAGTTTAGTGGTAGGACCAGTTCATAGCCTATGTAATTATATAATTCATTGAGCAGCACAACACCAGAAAACAAATGCATACAAATGGCAAGAATTTACTACATATATATTGTGTGTTTATTATACATATATTCCATACATTTCACATATAATTGCTATATATGAACATATTTATCATATGCATACTATAGTTTTATATTATATACACATTTATCTAATACATATATGTTATTATTAAATTCTTAAGGAAATACACTTGAAAATACTATCTGCAAATGTTTTAATTTTCTTTACATGAAATATTTTAAAATCAACTGATCCACAATAAATTAATCTTTACTTTCAGAAAAATAAATATTTTAATTGTTAAAAAATTTTCATTATATGAATTAATTATTGTTCAGACTTGTGACAGAATTATAGTCTCATGAAGACTATTTTGTTTATAAAGGACTATTTTTTATGTATTATATAAAATAAAAATTCTTTTATTTTAGATTATAGAAGATTTTTGACAAACTCAACATAGCTGTAACTTTTAAAGTAACTACCCCTTTTATTCAATGATCTGCTTATAAAATATAGAGATAATAATATGCATAAAATAACATACTTATTTAAATAAGTTGAAAGATGCAAGTGCTATTAGCATATATTCATGAGTTTATTAAGATGTCTATATTTAAAATTTTGCATTTATGACTATAGATGAATTGTTACTTTTTCTGTAGGATTGAAATCCAGACATCCAACTAATCATGTATAAATATATACAAAGAATGAAAATGCTCTCAATTGAGCATATAAACATTTTTATTTTTCTAATATTCACAGAAGCTATAGAGTTTAACAGCTATTTCTCCAGATGTGATCTGATTCCATCCTTTGAAGATACAGAGGCTATAATATCATTTACCAAGAACAAAACTAAGTATTTTATAAGTATTATTATTAAAAATACTAAATAAAATTGAAAGAATAAAAAATATTTCTGTGTAAAAATAAAGAAATCAAGAACTGTAAAAGAGATATTGAAAATAAGAGATTCAGGAAAAATCAAGTTGTAAAATACAATTTTAATGATGGAAATATATCCACATTTTGCACAAAAGAAAACTAAAACTCAAACTAAATATGCACAGTTATGGAGAAAGAGTTGTTAATGACTATCTTATCTACACTTTAAGTATGAATCTTTTGAATAATAACAATTTATTATGATTTCTATGCTCTTTGCATGTCTCAAGTGGAAGGATGTCATATTATTAACTTACTAAAAAAAAAGTTCTTCAAAGTTGTTTATTTACTTTATTAGTGAGGTTAATATTTCTTATAAAATTATGATGCACTATGGACTAGGGAATAAAATATTAAAACTATTAATTTCTGGTAGAAATGAAATGCCTTAAATATAGAACTCTACTTTATCAATGCACACCAGTAACTCAAGGCACAGTACAAAAAAGGCATCAAGTTCTAGACAACACCAACGGTGGAGAAGGACAGTTGTATACTGCCATCATAGAATTATGGAATCATCACTATAAATCTGTAGAAGATGGCTCCTTAAATAGGTTGACTATTTCAATTTGAAAGAAATACCTATAATACATTTGTATAATAATGGATTTTAAAGGATTCATTTCAAATTTGATACTGATTTTTTCTTATTTAAAGAAATGATTTTAGATACATTACTTAAGAGTTTTATGACATGAAACACAAATAGCCTTCCTAAAAGAGTTAATTTTGTAAATATGTGTATTCTCAGGCCGATGGAGTTGATTGTAGAAAACACCATGCTACAGTTATTTCTTAGGTTTTCTTCTCTTTTATCTTCATCAAAACCCCAGAGAAATAGGACAGATCAGGATAGTGATAAGCATCACAGTTACAATCTCCAAGGTCATCCTATCTTCCCATGGAAGAGGAATGAAAAGGAGACATAGATGGACAATGGGAGGATAGTGTGGTAAGGAGAGGGTGCACACAAGTGAGAAGACTTCACACCCATTGATCCTACTGTGAATTTCAGACTCACTGGCCACGAAACAGAGAACTTCACACTTGGATCCTATCCTTGGGCTATCACCTTATTTAACAGAAATGGAAGAATGTAGATTTTGAAAATGACTTCCAAATAAAAGGGACAAATTATTCTCACTTTGTGTCCACCAAGAGAATGGAATTATAGACAACGAACTCTTTTAGGCCGAATAGGTTAAAATACAGTATCCTACATATCCAATAATTTTTCTCTTTCAAAATAGGCAATCCTTTAGATACCATTTTTTTCCTGTGCCTTGACTTAAATCAAAATAACTCTTAGAGAAAAGTTGAGGCCCTGGCCCCTGTTCTCCAAGAAAAGCACCAAATAGAGCATCTTAAAGGATTCAATGTAGTTGCTAACTTTTGTTTAACAGAAGTATAGAATGGTCAGGATTGCTGCAGTCCTAGTGAGAAGAAAATTTTACTTTCTAGTTCCTCTCATTAGCTAAAATTGCAAATAAACTCATTTTACTGTACTAGATTTCTTCCTAAGTTCTTTTGCGATGTAGTACACCTAAGTAATTCTTGTTTCTGTGACAAGATACCAGTGTGCATGATGTATTGGTTTGGCTCTTTGTGAGTCAATTAGCTGCCAGCTGGAGATGATTTGAGACTTGTACTCTGCCTGCAATTCTGTATCAGAAAGATGGGCTTTGAGTGTTTCAACTTGTTTTCTTTGCCATGATGACATTGGGAGCACAAAGCAAAGATAACAAGGAACAAAGTAGAAAAATAGATGAATATTTATGACTAGCTTCAAAGGTCACATAATGCCATTTCTATTACATCTAGTAATCGAAGCAGGCACAAGCCTACAGAGATTCAAGAGGAAAGGCCACGGTTGCCACCTTTTAAGGGAAAGTTTATTAAAGACCATGCAGCTATATATCAAAACTTTCATGTACAAAAATATTTGTTGGATCATGTTGGGTGACATGTTTTTCCTGGGGAGGCATAACACATACATACTCGTCAACTGCCCCAGAAAATGAATCCAAAGAAGATCAAAGTAACACTTGCACCAACATCCAATTTGGTGAGCATTAAGATTTTAATTGAGGTTATTAATAGGAATATGGGTGAGGGGTTATATACAAGTGGCAGGGATAAAACAAAAGCAGTTGCATCACCAGAAAGCCCATCCCTACACAGGTGTTGATGCCTGAAAACAGCAAGACTGGATCTCTCTGGGCAGCTTGAAGATTTGAATTATCTCTTTTTTCTGCAGCTTGGTTGGACAGTCTCCACCCATCCCAGCTACTATTTACATTTTTTTTTTATACAGTTGGGTAGGGGACTGCTCTCCTACAAAGACTGCTTATACTGGGATTAGATAACTCTGTCTCTTTGATTCAGCTCACACCATAAATCCTGTCTTCTCATTTGTCTGTATATAATAATCCTACCTCTTTCTTTAGTTACAAGCAATAATCCTGCCTCTCTATTCAAGTGTATATAATAAAGACTCATCTTCCAGGATGCTGAGGCTTCTCCATCACAGAGCCTAGACTACTCAATCCCAATTTTTCTCTGAACTTTGCTTGTCTTTACTTTATTTCCTCACCATCCCAGTCATGCCAAGTGACTGTAGCCATGCAAGAATGTGGCACATAAGAATTCATTTAGAGCCAGGTGGTGATGGCACGTCTTTAATTCCAGCACTCAGAAGTCAGAGGGAGGTAGATCTCTGACATGAGGCCACCCTGGTCTTCAGAGTGAATTCCAGGACAAGAGAGAAACCCTATCTCAAAAAATCCCAAATAATAATAACAATGATAATAATAATAAACTAATAAAATAAAACAAATAATAAGGATGCACTTAGAGATTCTCCAGGTTTAAGAAAGCAGCTTTAGTAGGTTCTCTTCTAGTTTCCAATAGCTAAGTTTATAGTACAAGACATGAATATCCTTCTCCTGAATGGGTCTTAAATTCAATTAAACAGCTATTGACTACTTCTAAGATATAAGTAGCACTATGGCCCTTTTGGTGATATCTTACCATACTCACCATTATTCTGGTATCCTGCTTTCCTGCTAGTCTTCCCTTTAAATGCAAAGACTCTCATCACTCTTCAGCATGCTAGTGCTGGGATTAGAGACATACTACCACGCCTATATTTTCACATGGGTCCTGTAGACTGAGCTGTAACTCCTCCTCACCCAGTTCATGAATTTATTATTATAAATGTTAGTCTAAGGAAATAATACAAGATAATATTTAGGTAGCCATATCTAACCTACTTGGATAGGTCTAAATAAATCAAATGCTGAGCTGACAAGAGCCTACCCAAAGGCACTCCTTCCTTTTGCTGCATGTAAATATCATGCCTGCCTATATTGCAATGTGGAACCAATCAACTCTTCAGTGTTCAAGATGCTGATCATTTCATGAATTAATTCTTTACCAAAATAATTGTTTGCAAATTTTTTTGCCCAAAGCTTCTCTTCAAAGAAAACTGCCATTGTGATTACTTATTTATTTGGTCAATTAAATAAATAACCATAGTTTGTAATACATAGCATTGAATATAGCCTAAAGGGTTTTGAGAAAAAAGAGTATTGAAAAAATACTCAAATGTATATATTTTCAGTGAATTATGAGAGCAAAATAATATTTCATCATAATGACGGCTTGTGACCACTTTTTGTATGACTAAGCCATACTGGTATCAGTTCTTACAGGATTGAATATATTCAGGATTTAAGGTAAGCATCAGGGATGGAACTAAAGAATAGAACTAATATTTGCCTTCTATAAAATTATGACATTTTGTTTTTAAATTATTAAACATCTTTATTTTAATGGCTCATTAGTTTTTCATATTCTTTGTAATTCCTACATCTACATTTTCTTTTTAAATTCTAAACATATTTTACTAACTTATTTTGGCTGGTGAGGCATCTGTTTCATTTTTTATTAAGATTTTATAAATAGAATACTAAGTGAAGTGATAGTCTTTGATGTGTTTGTGCTAATGTGCTAATATCATTTTGCTTGAAAAGTGTTATTTTAGCATAATTAGATGTGTGCATCCTAAAAATAATTTTCTAGTTTTGTTTACGTATTTTCTATGTAAACCATTTCATTCTATGTAATATGAATTAAATTGTGTAACATCATAGCGAGAATTGTTACATTGTTAAATTACTGAGTTAATTGTATTTTCCTCATATAAAGAAATATATGTATATATACATATATATATATATATATATATATATATATATATATATATATATATATTTCAGCTATCCTGGAATTACAAGAAAGTTAGCAATGTCTGTAATAAAACTGTTTTTATATTTTCAATTTGTAATAATAGTATAAAAAGCATAAAATTTGAACTTTACTAATAAAAACATTAACAAAGACACATTTTTGTTATTGTTAATTCAAAAACACACAGAACACAGTCTATTTGTGATTTGTGATTAAGTTATTTGTTTATTTGATTATTATTTGTGATTATTTGCTATTATCATTTCTTAGCTACCAAGGAATCAACATTTTTGCCAGGTATAGGGAATTTTCTCCTTTTTTGGACTTATTTTTTTATCATGTGCATGTTTCAATATATGGTCACGGGCATATGAGAGCAAATCCTTCTGTAAGCCAGAGGCACTGGCTGGGTCTCCCATGGAGCTGGCGTTGCAGTGGTTGTAAACCATCTGACATGGGTGCTAGGAACCAAACTCAAACCTCTGCAAGAGCAATATACCCTCCTAACTTCTGAGCCATCATCCCATCTCTATTGACAACATTCCGTCAGCCCAGCACCATGCTCAGTGATTCTAGGTTCTCTGACATTTCCACTTCTTTGTATGCTTGCTCTCTAGCAATTACATGGTAGACTAACACTATTCTCATAATGCATGACACAAGTGGAGGTACCAGTTGCTAGCAGTCCCCAAACCAACAGTAAAGGATGTATCAACAAGCTGCATTTACACCTTATACTAAAAGCTGATGTAAGTAAATAATAAAAGAAATTAAAACATTAAAGAAAAAATCAATTAAATGTAGACATGTTCTTTAATTAAATTAAATAACTTTACGAAGTAATCATTTTAATACAAGAATTATGAATTAGGAATATCTTATTTCAAAGGAGATAATATGCATATTTCAAATGTCAGTTTAAAAAATAGGCAGTAATATTCTTTCCACATACAAAAAATACCATGCTTCTTGGATAATTAAATTCAATGATAAAGTGTCATTTCTCTTTATTGTGAATTCAGGTGGTTATAATGACTTTCAAGATGAAGGAGTCTTTAACAAGACCTCTGAAGGGCTGCATAACTAAAGAGGAAAAGTTATTTCACTGAAAAACAATGTAACCCACTGTCAACCCTGACACTTAGAATAATATTAAAGTAAGACACTATTCTAAATGAACAAGTGTTGGTGTTTAGACAGAGCCAATCAGGCTATTGTAATCATTCTAATACTTACAAAACTGAATAGTATTTCAAAATCACATTGGCTGGTAGATGTGCAGAGAGAGCGGCAGAAATTGTATGGCTCAAAGTGTTGATTTACTTAACACGTTCACAACTGAGTGAAAATATAATATGCATAAAATATACATATGTATATATATATATATATATATATATATGTCTGTATACAGACATATATATTTAAAATCCTATTTATATTTTACCAAACTCATATTAAAATTGAAACTCCATTAGGAAAGATTTTAGGTTAAATATATGACGAAATTAGTTACATTATGAGCTTGCCCATATATAACCAGTTTGAATTAAAAATGAAAGATAATGATGAGAATTATAAAATTCTGTAGTTTTTTAAAATTATAAAATTCTGCATTTTGTTATTAAATTAAATTGAATAAAGATTTTAATACTGTTTATACAGATAGAATAAAATAGATAACAATTATTTTAAAGGAAAATATTTCTCCATAAAACCAGAACACACTGTAACTGAAGTTTTATTGTATCAAATGTATTATGAATAATGGAATCAACATTTATCTGGTTCAGTGGTTCTGTATGAGAGTCATTGTTGATCAAGATGCTTTCTAGTGCATGCTGTGCCATCACTTTCCAATGGAAAAACAAATTTGTACATTCAGTAAAATAACTGGTGGACTAACTAATTGATTATAGGTCTTTATAAAATATAAGTATTCATTAGGCTTATATGCTTTTATACATTTTTATGTCTATCCTAAGAAAAAAAGAGTTTTATAATTTCTTTAAATTCTATGATGCAGGTATTTTTCTTAAATTGTTTCTGAAGGAATTATGATTCAAAACACCTATGTTCAATACAACTAATGCACTGGTATATGATTTGATTTCCACAGCACAGTGGTACCTAAGAGAACATATCAAAATGAATCACATGCCCTCAGCAGAGAATTCTATAAACTCTATGATCCAAATAAATATATTACATGAGAGACACATTGTTTTGTTTATATGTTAATATTAATTTGGTGCTAGATTTTTTTTAAAATTATTTGTTTTCAAGGACCAAAGAACTCTAAGCCTTTTCCTTTTTAAGTTTGAAGGCTATATGTATAAGTGTACCTGAACTCAGACTCTTTATGTTGTAATTGAAATTTTCACTCCTGGTTCTCCTGTTGCACTGTAACTGAAGGCCTACTGAGACAGTATGGAGGAATGAGAGCTCAGGGAGACATACAAAGACACAGAGGCAGCTTGGCAGAAGTAGTCAGTATCAGAAGGGAAGAGTGAGTCAGTTTGAAGTCGAGCAGAGTAGTTCAATCTGAGGCAGTCAGAGAATTAGCCAGAGAAAACAAGAGTCAGAAGAGTTCAGTCAGAAAGAGTAAGATGATTCAAGAGGTCAGTTTGAGCCAAACAGCTTTGAGAAGAGTTTGAGCCAGAGCAGCGAACCAGAAGAGTCAGTTGAGTTCCACCAGCTCTGAGTTCAGAGTGAGCTAGTCAGGGTGGATCAGTCAACAGTGGAGGCTTAAATGTTTTAGATTGTACAGAAGTGTAAATGTTCTAGATTGTTGAAAGGCTAAAGCCTTCCAGGTTTAGGTTTAAGAGTAGATTGTGCCCAGTTCCTAATCCAGTCCCCCGCCCACAAGAGAAGCACCCTTCAGCAGCTGAGAGAAGCATATGGAGAAGTCCAGGGACAAACATCATGCCGAAATCGGGAACACCACAGAAGAAGGAGAAGAGGGAGAGCAAAAACCAGAGGTTTCGAAAGGAACAAGACCCACAGTGTCAACTGAACAGAACTCTTAGGGATCCACAGAGATTTAAACCACAGACTAGGAACCTGCAGAATCCCCCATATGTATATTATGGCTGTCTGGATTGGTATTGAGAAACTCCTACAGGCTGGAGTGGGGGTATCTCTGACTAGTTTATCTTTCCATGAGACCCTTTTGTTCCTGCCAGGCTTCCTGAACCACCCTTCGTGTAGGGATTATTGCCTTGCCTCATACCCTGATTATGATATAATCCTAGGGAGGGTCTGTCTTTTCTGGGGAAAGGAGGGATTTTGTGGGTATCAGGCATCCAACGTGATTGGTAAAAGGCAAAGAAGAATAAAAAGGCACTGATTACATGTGTTCACATTGCACTTTGTATTTAGCATTGTACTTTTTTGTATCAGTCAATTTATATAATGTACTTATTATGCCTCAAATCAGAAAAAATGTCAATAGTTAGCACAAGCTTTTTACTTTATAGAAAATGAATTCTTCTATTCTTTGTTGATACTATCATTTTGCACACACTTTTATGCGGTTTAGCCTGTATTTGAACCAATAACTTTTTAAGAAATAAAACAATATGTAACAGTATAAGAATAATGCTTTAATTTAACTTATAAAGAATATATGTAATTAATCAAATCATTTACTTTAACACCATATTAACTACTTTGATCTTCTAAGCACAGATCCCTATATTATTTCTTTGGTATATTCTGTGTCTTATAAGTGCAATTTCCATTGGTAGAAACCATTAAGGTATTCTTACTATCCCCAGTAAGATATAACAGCTACCTCATTTGACTATAATCATGTAATATATTAAAATATTAACTTCATATTATAATTTGAATAACATAATTTCCATTTACATATAATATTTGACATAATTTCCTAATTATAATCTATCACACACTACAGTAATTCAAGCATATTTCTTCTATTGCAATTAATTCATTTTCGCTGTCTCATTAAAATGCTAAGTTCAAATAATGATCTTTTAATTAAAGGTTAAATTACATTTTACTCAATACACTAATAGTTTAATGAGATCCTAGACAAACACAGGTACTTTGTCAAGAGAATAAAATGAACTTATATAATGAATAATCATTCTTTATTTTATAAGCATTGTGCATTAAGACATGTTTATCTTTCATTTCCTACTGAATGTGCTTTAAGAGAAAGGCATATACACGTGTGTACAAATATATTATGTTTTAATTACTATAAAATATTTTTATAATATTCTTTAAAAGTTTTTCTTAACAGCCAGCCAAATGTTTAATTA
Source organism: Cricetomys ansorgei (assembly GCA_026225945.1). Taxonomy (NCBI): domain Eukaryota; kingdom Metazoa; phylum Chordata; class Mammalia; order Rodentia; family Nesomyidae; genus Cricetomys; species Cricetomys ansorgei. The sequence goes on from JAMJFZ010001038.1 coordinate 9,245,693, forward strand.
ATTTAAAAACACAGTTTTAATTAACAGCAATGATGACCCCTGTTTACATAAGAGCTGATGGCTAAGGGAAGCTTCCATCTAGAATTAACGTAAGCACTGTGTCAGAAGTGTCAAAACTGAATCCTCACTTCTTTTCTGGTTTTGTGCAGGCTCTCATGTATCCCAAGCTGTCCTAGAAATCTGAACATCTGACCCGACTGCCTTTACCTCTTAAAAGTTAGGCTTACAGGGTTGCACCAGCAAATCCAGTATTTATGCAGTAATAGGGATCGAACCCAGTACTGCCTGTATCCTAGGTAAGTGCTGCCCCAGGTAAGCCGTATCCTCTGCCCCTTTTGATATTGTTTCAACTGCATTCTATACTTGGAAATTCGGCATTTCTTATCATTTTTTCTTCAAAAATCATAAAGTATAATAATTTATCATACAATACAATTTTATTTATAATGTCCATTTCTGCATTGCTCACTAGGACACTATTGTTAACCTTAACAACACCCTTCACATAATGACTTGGTATTTTTCCATTCATTTACTCAACATTCTATTGGACTGTTTTTTATTACAGGTTTTATTTACTTTATTATAATCATTTCAATGCTTCTGTATGCACTTATTTATTTTCCAGAAAAAAAAAATCTGACACAGGCTAAATCTGTTACAGCCAAAATCTCTCAGAAAGTACAGGAGAAACTCTAGAGATTGTAATGGCTAACACAATTAGAAATTAACATTTTCCATAGTTAGCAGGGCACTTGTTCTCTGACTCTTCATTGTCTCCCCTTCCTCCTCCTCCTCCACCTCCTCCTCCTCCTCCTCCTCCTCCTCCTCCTCCTCCTCCTCCTCCTCCTTCTTGTAGCTTTTCCTCTCCATATCTCCAAAACATTGTGTTCAAACATTCTCGACTTCACTCAACCTTACTATTCAACGATTTACTAAGGTGTCTTTGGTGTTTTGTTTGGGCAATGTGAAACAGTAGATCAACAATACCATAGTTTCTCATAGTTAGAAACCAAAATATGGTATCTAGTATCACTGTATTCTTCAACCTTCCTATTATCATGGACTTAGATGCCAATTTTTCAATATAATTGAGCTAGGTATGATAATAGCTTTTGATAGTTGAAGTTGATGTAGTAATTTATTTATGACATTCCACATGTTGTATGTTGGAGTGAAAATGAAGAAAAGGGTATGTAAAGTCTTTTACCAAAATTTACAACACATGCTGGGAGATCAAAAGAAACTTAGTGTTTACTTGATGTAAGGATACTTTGATCACTTGGCTGTTAGCGAGTTCACATCAGAGAGAAAAGACACTGCAGAGACAATATGCTGGTTAAAATTCAGATGGAGGCTGAACTCAAAAATCCATCAAGAAAGATGAAATTAGTGTAGTAATTATTCAGGACACCTTCACTGCAGTGAGCACAAGACATGGCAATTGAATGTTTGTGAAACTCAAAAGGAAAAATGTCCTGCATGATCCATACATTTGCTAGGGTTTGCATGATCACTGCTTTAAAGAGCAATGATGCCAATGTTTGATTTCACAGCATATTTATATTTATGTATGCCTACTGTGTTGGCACATACAAGCATGTTGCAGAAATTTATTTTTAGTTATATATAAAATAATTGTTTTATTTTGGATGCGGGGCTGTCTAGAGTATTTTTTATTGTTTGCAAGTATTGAGTTTCTGTGTGGGTTGTTGAATTGTTGATGATCTGCATGTGGTATTAGTAGAATATCTAAGGAGTTCTGAAAGAATAAAACACTTGAACTCAGACTCTTGAGGTTCTATTGTCAATTGAGTATGGCGGTGGCTGGGAAGATAGTTCCCTCTGCTGAGGTTTGGCAGGGATTGCAGTAATGAAATATGCCTCCTTGTCTTCCTTGCTGAGCCATCTCAGCAACAGCTAACTACTACACCAGCACTTTTAGTATGTCTTTGCCCTTAATTCATATAAGAGCTACCTCCCAGCACTGGTCACCTTCTTTCTGGCAATACCACCAGAACCATGGTGCTTCATCAGCCCTGCAGAGTGGTTCTGCATCAAAGTCTGTCACAGATTCTTACCTAGAGTTTGCCAGTAACTGAAGCACTTTGTAATTGGCAGATGCTTTATTTGTACAGAACTCTTAAACATGAAACCACTATCCTGTCTTAAGTAGCTAAATGTCTTCCTGTTGAGGAAGTCTTCAATTTTTCATTCAGCTTGTCAATTGTCTTATTTTTCTTGTTCACTGTGGCATGCGGGCTCATTGTTACATATGACTTACCCTGTCAGTACAACATGAAAATAAGTTTAGGTACATGCAGGGCCTTTTGAATTTTCTATTAACTATACCTTCTTGCTTATAGCATGCAACAATTATTTGTTTGTTTCTATTTGGCATATGTGGAAGTAAATATAACACCATACTTTTCTGCATGACATATCATAAACCACTCTCAAGCCACACTAGTAACTTCTGTGTTATGAGCATAAATTATTTCTTTACTCTTATCAATGGTACATCTACATATATTTATATTTGCCACTATAAGCAAAAGCTTTATAGGAAAGAATAGAAAATTAGCAAAAACACAGTGAATGATGGTCCATGTGGGCAATACAGGGAGTCAGTCACTGTTGTACATGCAAAGAGATTACATGGGCATGCATGCATACAGATTATTTAATATTTTATGTTTTCAGAGAAAGGGTGATCAACCTATGCTTACATATTGTACCTTATCTGCATCTCAGGAATAAAGCTAGCATAATCATGCTGTGTATCTTTTTCATGTTTTTTAAATTGAAAATAGGTTTTTTTCATACAATATATTCTGATTATGATTTTCCACCCACCAACTCCTCCCTGACACTTCCCATCTTTTGATACAAATCCATAACCTTCACACCCTTTCCTTCTTTCTCATTAGAACATAAACAGGCATCTAAAATAATAATAATTAATAATAATAATAAACTTAAATAATAATAATAATAAACAAACCTGAATAGTACAAAATAATCATATTACAGAAAAACAGAGCCAAAGAAAAAGTACAAAAATATGTACAGACACAGAGACATACACATTCACACACACCCAATCCCAAAAAGACACATTCAGAAACCATAATACATAAGCAAAAAATCCATAGAAGAAAAAAACAAAAACCCAGACAAAGTATTATGAGATGAAATCATTCAAAAATATTGCCACATTCTTCTGTGTTGGCCATCAACTGCTGGGTATGTGGCTGAACTTAAGTGAGGTTTGTATGTGCAATGAAGAGTTATATATTATATATTCCCTTGAGATAAAATCTTCTATCTTGGAGAGAAATTAGTTAAGACATAGAATTCTCTAGAGGGAGATAAAACATTCCAACCTACAGGGATTCTTAAGCACAGGAAATAAAAAAACCAATAGCTTCAGATGTTCTTGAAGCTGACTAGATTCATTAGAAATTTCCCTCCATGAATGTGTGTGTGTGTATATATATATATAAATATATATATATACTGCTAGACAGTCAATGAATGTTAGTCACTCTGGTTTTCCTGAGATGAAGTTCCAGCTTTCATTAAAAATAATTAATATGTACTTTACTTCTAATGTATACCATTTTGTAGCATATAATTAAAGACAAATTCTCTGAAAAGTATTCCAATGTACACTACATTTTTATAAGGTAGAGTTACCATGATATACAGTTGATTTGAAGAACAAAAATGTCTCGTTTCACCTCCAGTTTCTGAAACCATAAGTTTCTAGGAAGCACTATTTATTCTGCTTCTGTAAATTTTAATTTCTCCATGTGTAACTGAGATCATATAATTTAAAGAGCCCAATTCTTCACATAAGCCAATCCTCCTTTCATTGGACATATATTGTTACAAGTACATACTTTCCTTTTTCAGGCAGAAAGGTGTTATGTTGTACACACATAACATACATTTGTAAATGTCATTCTACATTGGTTAACTCTGATGATTATGTATCTTTAATACTGAAAGTAACATGGAAATGTGTATTTTTCTTCAACATAATGGTTTTATTTTCTTTGACTGTATATTCTGAATAGCTCTTGGTAAATGAAATAGCAGAGATATTTTAACTTTTAAGTATTTATAACAAAATTTTGCATGATAGCTATTATTATATTTCTCAGAGTTTTATTCAATGCTTATCTATTTCTTGTATCCTGGCCATCATTAATTCCCTTTTTAATTTTGATAAAATCTTCTGAAATGTATGAGAAAATATCTGACTGTAGCTTTGCCATGCATTCTGATCACTAGAGATGCTGAACACTTTGCTCATCTATCTATTGGCCATCCTTATGTTTCCTTAGGAAGTATCTCTTCTGGAACTTTGCCCATTTTTATTAGACTAGGAAATTTGTAACTAATAACTTGTGTGAATTCTTCAAGTATTTTCAGTATTAATCCCTATATTTGAGCCATTACAAAAATTATTAGTTGAGTTAATCATTCCACACTCTATATTGGATCAAAAACATTATATAATACTTATAAAATCCTTATCAATATAAAATACATTTAGTAAAACTTGTAAAATATAAATTTGATAAATTACTTAAGTGATTTTTAACTAGTAAAAATTTATACCACCTTCAAATCTCATTCAGCACACTGATTTGGTACATTATTGTTAATTATATAGGGCACAAATAAATTTAATCTTAGACGTATTACTGCTTGAAGTATTAAGAACCTTAAGTAGAATGTGGTGCCACATGTGGATAATCCCAGTATTTGGGAGGCCCAGAGGCAGGAGGATCAGCAGTAGTCATCCTTACATGCATAAGAATTTCAAGTTCAGCTCAGGACACACCAGGAGAACTTATTTGAATACAAAGACAAAACAAAAACGTAGTAAGAGATTGGAACTGTACAAATTTTTAATATTATATTTATAATTGAAAATTACAACACAGGACAAATGTACTGATTTCTATATAAAATTTTCAAATTGTGCAGCATATTTGTTCTTAGATTATGTTACATGTGGCCAATTATTGAGGTTCTTAATGTTTCTATAAATTGGTAAGGAACTTGCCATTTTCTTTATGATTTCTTTTAGTATCTTTAATTTGATTTCTTTCTGAGAACACACAGTCAGTAATATGGAGATGAATACTTTTTTTCACAATATAATTCATATAAAAGCACATGTAATGTGGCAGTTACAACTAAGAATAAAATTTCTTTTTTAAAGTAATGGTCCAAAGAAATACTGCCATTTAATTAAAAAACTCACAATATTGATAAAATAATATCAAAAAAGAATTGATTAATGTGCATTGTACATGTACAATTTGGCAATTTGTTACTAACATTCTGTGCTCTGAAACAGTTTCCTGATGCCACAGACATAGATACTTTTCAGGGATAAGTTGACCTCTTTGTATTTCATCATTGTATCAAATTTTCTGCTGCTTTTTTTCTTTTCTGAAAGATACAGTTCTCTTGTATTGCTAAACTATTTCTACACATCTAAACCTCTCTCTTTAATAGAAGCAAGAAAAATATAATGTTCAGCTTAAGGTTGTTAATATTTAAGGTAACACTAGCAGTAGTAAGTCTAAGATTAGATATATTTGTGCACTATATAATTAATAATAATGTACTGAACCAGTATGCCAAATGATATTTCAAAGTGGAACAAATTTTTACTGGCTAAAAATCACTTAAATAACTTGTCATATTTATATTTTAAAATTATTAATAGATATATTTCATATTGATAAGGACTCTATAAGTATTATATAATGTTTTCAATTCAATATAGTGTGGAATACTTAAATCAACTAATAAATTTATGTAATTGCTCAAATATAGGGATTAATTCTGAAAATACTTAAAGAATTCACACAACTTATTAGTAACAAATTCCCTAGCCTAATAAAAATGGGCAAAGTTCCAGAAGTGATACTTACTAAGAAAATATAAAAATGTCTCCCCACTGAGCTGGGGAGATAGCTCAGTGGATAAGAGTGTAAAGAGTGAATATAAGGACCTGAGCTCATATTATAAAACTCACATACAAGTAGGACAGGCTAGGGTAAGTGTATTGCCATTGCTTCTGTGGAGAGATGTGATGATCCAAGAGAACAGTGGAAACTTTCAGCCATATAGTCTAATGTACACAGCAGAAAACAACAAAGACACCTTATCTTAAACAAGGTGAACAGTGAGGTCCTGGTTGTCTTTGACATAAACACATGCACACACACACACACACACACACACAGACACTCACACCTTTGAACAGACTTGCACACATACACTAATAAACAGAAACACATGCATGTATGTACATAGATGTACATACTGTATACACACACATACACAAAGACAAGCAAAAAATAAACTAAAACTGTAGATTTGGATCATTCAATAAAATTTATATGCATAAATTAAAATTTGACATGCACTTAAAAGAAATGTTTGCAAATGCAGCAAAACTTCTGAACTACTATGTAGACTGTGATTACAACACACTATATTGGGAAAATTAAACAAGAAAGGGAATTAAATTATGTAACTCAATAATTTTATACTTATCAAATTTATTTGTGAAACTTTTGTTTTTATATTATATTCATTAATGTTTAGAAGTTATAGCATGGTTACATCATTTCTCACCTTCTGTGTGTGTGTGTGTGTGTGTGTGTGTGTGTGTGTGTGTTTGTCTGTGTGTGTGTTGTGTATGTGTGGAGGTCAGAGGACAACTCTATGGAGATGGTTCTCTCCTTCAATCTTTGCAACTGCTAATACCATGTGAATCATTGCACTAGCCCCACTTTACGTTGTAAAAGGAAAAGTGTAAACATATTATTTGCTAGCATTCCTAATTTCTTGCATTTTTCTGCTCTGTAGCTCTCTACCAGCAACAGTAAGTCATTATTACAATCAAACTGATCAGCCTCCGGTTCCTGAAAGATGCTTAACGTTTGAATTTCCTTTCTCCCTATAGATACTTAATATTTGGCCTTGATTTGTAGTCTTTACCCTAGAATCATATATTTTATCACAAATTTTACTTTTTGTTACGCAGTATAGAACAGAGCTCTACAAACCGTTAAGGGAAACTGAAATGAGAATTAATTTAAAAAATTTAAAGTACTTATTTAGGCTGAGAAGAGATATATTTTAAAAAGATAAATTTCAGGTAGTCAGATATCGCATTTGGATGTTCCAGATTTCAAGTTATGTTTTAAAGATACAAAAACCAAGGGAATAATAATAACAGTTTTTTATGCATAGCTTTGGTGGATGCAGATGTGACAGAAAGTTAACCCTCTAAGAAAACAGTGGGCAATGTAGAGAATGTGTCCAAAAGAGGTTTTGGAAAAGGAATACATAAAAAGAGAAAAGGAAAGGAGTCAGGCTAGAAGATGGCCATAGTGGCTATTGGTAATGTTAGATTTTTGTACTTTAATGAAAACCAGACTTGTAGGAAAGTAAATAAAGGAGTTAACAGGCTGCACTTGCTCAAGTTTATATTGGATCCTTATCTCTCTTAAACTTGGGTTAATAGTTTCAGGTAGCTTGATCTGCCTGTATCCATGGAATCATCAGGATACAAAGAAACAGTTCTGTAATCATGGCAAATTATTTAGCACTGATTAAAATTTAACTGTGAAAGTGAAGTCTCAGGTTTTTGAAGGCATAAAAAGTTCCTAGAGGCAAGGAGGAAGTCAAAGTAGGGAAGGTGTGATGATTTAATTTAATATTAACCTCAACAATTTAATTTCATTAATTCATGGTGTTCTCACTTTTAATTCACACAGATGCTGTGCTTTCATTACAAAATGCAACAACAGGGTTTACAATCAACATGTAATCCAGATTACATACTACCACACGGCACATCATGACTACCTGTTTCATATCATATCATCTTACCTCATTTATGATTTTGAAGGTAGTGAATAGTAGTGTTGTAATTCTGGCTGTCTTGGAACTCATTCTGTAGACTAGGCTGGCCTCAAACTCACAAGATCCACCTGCCTCTGCCTCCCAAGTGTTGGGATTAAAGGCATGCTGCACCACTGCCCAGCTGTAGTGGCTTTTTAAAGGCCACAATTAGCACATTGATAAAGAGATTCTGCTAATACTTGCTTTTACAATAGCCTCAAAGAAAGTTACATGTCTAAAAATAAACCGAACGAAAGAAATGAAAGTTATTTACAATTTATACAATTTGGACCCAAACGCTTTGGCAATTTTCATAGAATTAATTTGACTTTTAAAATGAAGAATAGTTCTTGTTTGTTTATTTGTTTGTTTTTTTCAAGTAAATTGGGACTTAAACAGTGGTATACAACTTAAAGATAATCATTTTTATGAAAAATACATAGACTATCAAGTCAACATGGATAAAAACTCGCTTATCAAAGTCTACAAGTATAAACATGACAAACACCTTTGAGTTTCAAGTTAGTAGCAAATACTGGCACAATGGAAATGTCAGTGTCTAACAAGCTACAGAAGATGTCAAAGTAAAATTTATCAACTCAATGAAATACTTATTCAGTCTGCAGAAAACAAAATGTGCATTTTTAAAATTAATGGGCTAACTTTTTCAAGCTTTCCCAAACTAGGTGAACATTTATGTTGGAAAGGGAATGCATTTTTAAATGCTTCAAATTAACTTTGATAAACATTATAAAACAATTTGGAAGGAACATTTTTATATGTACTTTGTCTGGTCTAGAAATAACACATTGTTTTCCACAACTCTTGCATTTATCAGTGAGCAATTTTAAGTGACTAATATCTGACTGTTTCTTGGACGACTGAATGGACAGCACAATGTGCATACAGTGTATTTAATCTATTTCAGTATTTTTACTCTCTTTTTCACACATTCCTGGAGGGTGAAAATTAGACTCTGGATACAACCAGAGAGAAAGTTACCAATGTGACCCAGCTATAATCCCTGCTACTTAGGACAGTCTGCAACAATGGTACAAACGTTATACAAGTAGCCAACAACTATTTTGTTGGAATTAAAGCCCCATGCATGAGATGGAAACAATACCTGACACTGTTAAAGTGGTCAAAAACCTGTGGCTAAACAGGTCCCTTTTGGTCCTGGGGGAAAACCTAATGTTGCTATTCTGCTAAAGAAACATGACACATTATCACATGGTGAAAGGCTTGAAAATATCCCAGTATTATCTCAAGATTTCTACAGGCCAAGAGTTTAGGGAGTTAGGATCTCTACTAAATGAGGGCCAGGGATGCCTCAAGGAAATGACTGAGGTGAATTCTAATATAAGGCTTAGCATCTGCTCCGAATTCTCAGGCTGCTGAAAGGACTTTGTTATCTACCGTTGTAATGTTGAGGACCTTGTTTTCTTGCTGAAACTATCTAAATGTTTTCTTGCTGGCACTATCTAAAGGTTTCCTCATCTACAGATACATGCAGATTGGTAGGAAGTTTTCAAAAGTTATTTTCACTGGCTTTGGGTTCTAGTATGTAAATTTCATGCAGTCACAACCATTTATGTGTACAAGAACTCAATCTAGTAATCTATTTTAAATAAATAAAATAGACTGAAAGTGAGGAGGTGTCTTTTCTATGATCAATAAAAATGTTGTAGGTATGGATCAGGGTCTGGAGGTCACCCACTGAGATTTCCAGGTTCTATGCCATAGAAGAAAGAATTGAGCCACAGACAGATAGATAGTGGAGGAAATAAAGATGATTTATTAAGAGATTACAAGATTTAAAATGGGCCATAGAGTTGGAAAGATTAGAAGCTCAAAAGACCTGGGCCAGGAAAGCCCTAGCCCTTTTCTTAGTCATTTACTAAACACCCATCTTTTCCTGAGTTTGAAATCTGTAGCCTGAAATCTATAATATGCTCTGGCCTTTAACTGTATACCAGGTGGAGAATGTTTTCAATCTTTCTCTTTCTCTTTGTCTTTTGTTTTGGTTTTTTTTTTTGTTTTTCATATGTTAATTGTGTTGTTTCTCTGGCTTCCAGTCTCTTATCCATTCTCCTGCTAAAATTGCAAAATAAAAAGTTAACAATTTATTTAACCTAGCTATCTCCCTGTTTTTAGGGAAGCAAGCTCTAACGATGGAAGAGAGATGTTCTTTTAGAAGGTCCATATGTCAAGGTACTTGAGAGAAGCTAAAGACTAAAGAGAAGCTAACTCCATCAGCAACTAGTTACTCCATACCAGGTCTGAAGCACAGAAAATGTGAAAGAACAAATATGGATAAGGCAATTCAGAAAATTAGATCATGATTTTTATACTTTGGAATTAGTTTCCATGCTATATGAATGAAATTTTAGAAGATGGAATATAGTTTTCTCATTTTTTTCTTTCTTCTTTTTCTATTACATACACACACACTTATATTGGGTAACTGGAATTAATACTTCTTTTTTATCTTTTTTCAAGAATAAACAGTACAAAACAATTTAAGAATGAGTTTTTTGGGGGAAAGAAAATTATATTCAGTACCATTAGGAAGTTAAGGGAAATGTTTCTTCATATAAAATGGAAAAGAAAGTAAAATAGACCTACAGTGCCATCTACCTATCTTTAATTTAAATATTGTTTCTCTTTTATTTTATAATGGATTTTTTTTTACAAATTTGAAATAACAGTCTACTATGGAAATTTTATTTACTCTAACAGTCATATTGGATTTTAAAAATAAATACAATATAATTTTTAAAGAACTCTGTTATTAACATGATTATTTATCTGCTTGTTATTTTGCAAAGAAAGCCATAATGAACGTGTATAATATACTATCTTAATACCTCGTAAGGTCATTCTGATGGGTGCATCATAAAGATCATATGTAAATGTGCCTGTGGGAATTCTTATATCCCTAACAGTTACTGCAACAATGTCTTTCCATCTCTCAGAGAAGCTCCAATATCTTTTGTTGGCTAATCTGGAAGAGGAAAACATATCTTGCAGGTATGTCAACATGAAACTTGTGGTGCCTTGATCTTCCCAGCCTCAAGCTCTTCAGCAGTGTTTACAGAATGTGTATGGAATTCAGCAGTGCTCCAGTCATTCTGTGGTGAGACAAGCTGCACTTCGACATACTTCCTTGAACATGCCTCTGCCATAGTGAGAGGCTCAGCTCATTTGTGTGACAGCACTGAGATGCTGTCTAAGAATTTCTAGAAGATGCAGATTATTGAAAAGAATAATTTTGAAAGTTCCCACAAACTTCACTGACAACAGGAAAACATATTAAAACATTTAAATATTATAAATAATATTCCTTTCAATATTTTCTTCCTAGCCCTATGTATCTTGTATGTTCTGTTCAGTTTTTGTCTTCTTTTGTTCTCTATTTGCATGAATTATTCAGTAATTCATGCCATGGAAAATATAATCCAAGCTACTGCTTTTTCTCTAATTAAAGCATTACAGAACAAAGTTTCTATCTCATATCATAATGCCTTATAAAATGCTTATCCATTATTTAAGTCATTAATAACTTCGAATATTATAAAATTCTTTACAGATTTCCTATGTTGGAAAATTTCTCCACCAAATGTAAAATGTTCACCTACTACAGTTTCACATTTAACTCTGGTTAAAAAAATTATAAAATAGTAAATTGCAACAATTTACAAATAAATACATTCCATTTTTTTATGTTATCGATTCTGTTATAATTTTGCTGTTTTGTCATTGTAAGCTTTAGATTTCTTTTTGTATTTTCTATTTTTTTGATGTTGATATTGTGTTTAAACTATGTATTTTATTTCATTATTCTATACATGTTTATGCACTGGGCCTTCTCTAATGAGAAAACTAGAAATAGTAGTTATGAAGAATTTTGACTATTATTAGTTTGGTCTATTTATTTGATTCATTATTCATTAATCATCTGGTTAGTTAAATATTCTCCCTCCTAAGATGATCATTTGTGTGTCTGCATAGGTGTATCTGTGTATGGGTGTATATCTATGTATTTGAGTGTGTATGTGTGTGTATGTGTCTATAAGTTTATGTATACATGTGTGAAGGCCAGACGCTGAAGTCCGGTAAATTTCTCAATATCTTCCCACTTTATTTGTTCAGAGAGGGTCTTTCACAAAAACTAGAGCTCACTTCTTTGGTTTTAATAAATGGCCAACAAATCTCAGGCACCTTGCTGGCCCTTCCACATGTTTTTTGCTTTGTTTTGTTTTGTTTTGTTTTTGTTTTTTTGAATAGGTGCTTGCAGGAGTCAGAATCCACTTTTCCTGGTTGCACAATAAGCTCTTTGTCAGCAGAACTGCTTCCCTGGCTTGACTAACATTATTTTTGCTTAGTGACGTCTTGTTACTTTTCCTCTTGTTGCTGTAAGATTTTCCTAACTGCAGTTTTCCTTATTTCCTTGTTTTCTTACTTACTTCTCACGATAAGGGAGAGCAAAACTGATATTTCTTCCTTGCTTGTTTATAAAATGATGATGTACATGGTACTTTATGTTCATGTATTAACCACAAGTTATACATATTTTACCTATTTAATGTTTAATTTAATTTAAATTTAATTTAAAATTTAAGATAATTTTAATACAATGTAAATTATATTAAATTTAAATTTCAATGTCTGTAAACAAAATTTATTAGAAACCAGTCAACTACATTTGCTTACATATTTGTCTGAGTTTGCTATTTACCTAGTACATAGTCACATTTTCTGAATTGTTGTTTCTGAGATCTTTGTATGTTGCACTATCTCTGGAAAACTTAGGAAAACTACCTTCCAAGTGTGTTACATACATATAAAGCAACATTTTTATGTATTTATTACCAATGCATTCTCTCATGTCAAAACATAGACAAAATACACTTTGAATTCATGTGGTATTTGGGAACAACTGAACATGCATTATTTGTTAACCAATTACATGATAAAGCATTTAATAATTATACGACATTACAAAATTGATTTGTTAATAAACGTGTATCACAACATTGAAACAGAATAATAAACTTTAAAATGAAATGTGATTACAGTACAATTTGGTTCCTTTTTTTTCTTCAATGAACTAGGGAAGCAACAAAAAGTCAATTTCCAAGTGGCACATTTGTTATGAAGGCACATTGTCATGAAGGCTATTTATTGAATTAAATCATGTCTACAAAAATGGGGGGTAAAGTAAAGAAACTCGTAAAGCTATTAGCTCTGAGTTTAAACAGGGGTTTAAGACATTGGAAACAACACGATGAACATCTATAGCCAAATATAAAACAAAGCATATTCCAGTTTTCCTTGGCTCCTGATGGGTTGACAGATGTTAACAGCACTACTCATTTGAGTCTGTTTGAGAAGTCAGTGCTGAATTGGTAATGATTGAATAATTAGCTTCTGTGAAAACCCTGCAGGAACAACCACAAATAGCAATATTTTTAAGGAACATGAGAAAACACACATTTATTAGAACCTGAGGGAGAATTTATTAAGTCTTCTCATGGGAGAACACTACATGTGAAACACAGAAAAACTTAATTTGATGCCCCTCTTGATAAGAGACTCTATCTATCCCTCTAGAGCTGGATCCTGTTCTTCCAGACCAGACTCCTGGACTTAGGTGAGCTTATATACTCCAAACCTTCATACTAATCGCTGCAGACTTTTTTATCCACAGGCATAACAGGTCTCCTCAGCTGATACCTCCTTTGAAGCTTTATAATGCCATTAATTCTTGAGTTTAGCATCCAATTATCTTGCTCAAACACTATTTGTTATCAATCAAAATGTTCCTCTGCCCTTCATACTTAATTTTCATTGTTTCTTAATTGCCTTCAGTTTTTCATTATCCCACTGAGGCCACCGATGCTGCTTAATCATAACCATCCAGTTCCATTGTCCTTGTACACACTGTTCAAATTTTAAAAGCCTTATTTGCTGGAAAATACATAACTTCCCCTACTCTGAAAAATTCTTCCAAATCAATGAATGAATGCTCTAACAATAGAGATACAATTCCTTTCTCTGAGACTCTTGAGATCTCACACTCATTGCCAGAGATAAATCAATCTCAGAAGACAGTTGCCACTGGATTAGACAAAGCCATGCTCAGTTGTTCATGACTTAATTGAATGTACGTGCGATACCATACTTAAAGCTCAAGTTGTGTTGGAGTGATAACAATGTGAAAGGAAAGCATGTGGGAGGAAGACAAAACATTCAATGATAAACAAGAGACAGCCCAAGTCGAACATGCAGATTATACTTAGTTTGCTACTTTTTATTTTTTGATACACTAATTTACTTATTTTTGAAAAACATTATAACTACATCACTTTACCCAATAACTTTCCTTTATCAAGCTCATCTCCTCTACACTCTTTTGACCCCCTCCTATCTATGTTCTCTCACTCTTAATGTGGTAGTCACATTTTTATTGATTACTATTGGTGAGCATATATATATATATATATATATATATATATATGTATATATATATATGCATATATATGTATAAATGCATTTATATGTATTTATGTATAGGCACATATATACATTTATAGTAGTAAATTAAAAATTACAGACACACATACATATGTATATATATGTACACATACACACACATACTACACACACAGGTATATGGTGTATATATGTGTACACACTGCTAAGTTAGTTTTTGTGTAATGGTATATTGTTTCTGGGCTGACCACTGTGCTATAGACAACCAATAAGGAGGCTCTTCCCTGGGAGAAGTTAATTCTCTTTCTCCCAGTAGTCATTAGTTGCTTGTAGTTCTTTGTCTAAGGGTGGAACCCATGAAATTTTCTCCTTCCATGTTAATATGTCCCTTGATATTGCCATTGATGAGGTCTCACTGATACAGCCATTTGTAGGAGAGACTGTTTCCCAGCCAAAGTCCTAGTAATGTGGCTCTTACTGCCTTTTTGCTCTCCTCTTCTGCAATGTTCCTTGGGCCATAGATGTACGAACTGTCTAAGTAGACAATGTATTCTTGTCATGTATTGACTTTTGTTCCTTACATATTTATGTTTGTATAGTATAATATCTGTGCACATGTTATCATCAATACGTTAAGATGTATCTCATAAATTACAAGAATAAGAGACAGTAAGTTCCAGAACACCAAAAATGTTTACCTTGTAATTTACTGACAGAAAATCCCAAATGATAAGTAAGTAATTATTAGCATTGGTGCAATAGAAGGATTTAATAATGGTACTGTCTGAGTAGTAACATTTGGAAACTTTTGTTAGTTAAAATATTTATTTACATATGTAGCCCTTCATTTATGGTGATTTATTTATATGAAGTCGGGTTTATCATGTAGGACATTTATTATTTTCAAACATCACACTAGATGTTCTTTAGTTTAGATTAAAATTAACTAAAAATTTTAACAAAATACAAGGCTGTGTATTTTTGTAGACAATCAGATTAGACTTAAATTCTATTAGAAGACATGCATTTCCTAAGCGACACTGCCAACCCTTTTAAGTTATCATTAATCAAAAGTCTGAGCATATTTGTTAAAAAGAACATAAACACTAGGTTTTGTATCATTTTCTTACATGTCTGATTATTTGAAAGAAGGCATTATCAGAATTGTACACTTCTGCCTTTCTGAATAGCAATGTTTACACCTTATGAAGATCCTACTCTGTTTGCAATACAATCTCAGCAAGCCAGTTAAACCTGAAGGCTCAGCGGTGTGAATGACCATCCCTTCAGATGACCTGTTGGATAGCACTTTCCTCCAGATGAAGCATTTCCTCCGGGAGAGAAGAGGGAGGATTTTCTGTCAGAAAACTTAATAAACTTACTAGTCTCTGAAAGCTGCCTGATTCATGGAGCATCTCTACAAGGTTAAATAAGTGGTAACATTGCTGGAGAGAGAAGATTCCCTTTACTAGTTGCCTCCAAACTTATCAGGGAGTTCCAAGGATGCCCTTTTCATGAGTAATCACAAATACTATCAAGGATCTTTCTGTAAGGGGCTCCTTTAAGACATCACTCACTTATGCTATTCTAAGTAATGCCAATATAGTTACTGACTCACTAAATGAGGCTTAGGTGGGCTTGTTTCTCTGATCCATGATGAGTACCCTAGCTTGGGTAAATGGATATATTTATTTATGTCTCCCAATTAACATACTACATTGAATGGCCCTTGGGATATTTTTGCTAGCATCAAATACAGGACAAGCACTGGAATCATCTTTCATCCAGAGAAGACTTGTAAATTAGGCACAAACAATATTGTTATGAATCTATATATTCACCTAACTTAGAATCAGTTAACATTCATGTCATCTGTTTATCAGTTTGTAATATACACATAATATATATTCGTTCAGTTCCAATCAGTATGATTGATAATATGAATTAGACAATGACTCCTGTTATCTAGATTAATGCCAGCCCCTACGCAAATGAATTTATTAGCTCAATGCAGATGAAAGAAAAATGGCTGTTAATGTTATTTTTAAACAACAACAATTTTTTTTCTAGGTCAGTTCTTTAATATAGAGAAATTGAGTTTATAGTGTTGAAAGTCCTGAAACACTCATGTATCTTATGGAATTGTCCACAAGGTTAGTGTTTTGGGCTACTGTTATGCTGTTTTTATATTAATGAACCAGTGTTGACAGATTATTAAGACAACCCCACTATGAAGTGGAGTTCAATCTTCGTGCCTTGCAGCTTGTGTTTGGCAGCACAGGATCCTGTATCTACACCTCCGCAGCATCGCAGGCTGTTTCTTCTTTATTTTCCCCTCTGAACTCTTAAACCATCTCAGCCCAGATCTGATTACTGTCCCCATAGCTTCTCTTACCTTCTCTCTAAATGAAAATCTCCTGGAAAATGGAAACTGTAATCATCGATAGGTACTGAATGTTGTCACTTTCTTTTTTTCTACAATCAGACATGATGACTTATGCTTGAAATCTCAGCACTTGGGAGGTCGAGGGAGGAGGGTCAGGAATTCTGGGTCAGCCTTAGTGACCTACGTATTTCAAACAGCCTGAGATGAATAAGATCCTCAATCCAAAAAGCAGAAAATATTTTCTTTCTGAATACATGGACATTTTTTCTCACATTTTCTTCTTAAACAGTACTTCAAATAAATTTTGTGTAAGCAGAATGCACAGTGATCACTACTTTCTCATTTCTTATACTTAAAACGTTGCTCCTTTGCCATTTTCACAGTTAAAGGTCTCTTTCCTCTGATTTCTTTGGACTCAGCATCTGGCCAGGTGAGGAGTTCTTCACTAAGCTGAATCCAGTCACCTGAGGAGCTGGCTCATCACATGCTTTCCCCATTTCTGTTTTTAGAGAACTTGGCTTCCAGTTTTTTGAGTTTTGATTCATTTTTCAAATTTTTCATCTAGCTACTTATATTATACTTCCTATCTTATATTTTATTACTTTCAATTAGAGCCATAGTCCCAGAATCTGAGATCAACAGGTAAACAGGCAGGTTGAATTCTTTTAATGCAACGACATTGAGATGTCCTACAAACCAAAAACCTATTACTGTTTTCCCCGTCTCCCTTTTCTTGGCAATCCAAGTCAATACAATTTAAGATTCCTTTTTCTCAAATTCCACCAGAGAAATGAGAGCCTCTGTATCCCAAAGCCTACCATAAAACCTAGAAATACAACATTAACCTTATTTTTCCTATTTCTCTGTGCAGCAGAAATTGTCTGAGCTATGTTGCCAGATAGAAAAAAAAGAAAAAATAACTTATTCCAGAAAGAGGCCACACTCAAGAGAAAATGCTGCAGAGGAACACCAGGAATAATCAGAGAGGGCAACTCTAGCTGTTTCCCTAGAGCCTAACGCATATCCTTTGTTTTCCAATCTTAATTCCACACATTGCCCATCTGCACAAAAGTGGAGAGCTCTCCCCAAGGTCTTTCACTCGTGATATATACTGGCTCTGCAATTACTTTAATTTTGATTAACTAAATCTATTTTGCTTTTCTACTGTCAACCTACCTTTGGCTATAGGAATATCGGTGATGACCCCTGTGAGGAGGAGGAGAGGTTACAGAGTTTTCTAACTCTATAATTTTTTAAAAAATATCTATCCTAAGTTTTGGAATATCCATGCCATGTTTGAGCTTGAACGGATGTATGCCTTGTTTCTTAAGAATTATTCTTATTTTATTTTATTATTTTCTTCTCTCATCCAATACATCCCAACACTCCTCCAATTTCTCCACTTCTCCCAGTTCCCACAGTCTCCCCTTTCCCTCAGATCTACCCCTCGACACCCACAGAGTAAACACCTCCCTCTGCTTCTCCCCAGAGAAGAAGAATGTCCCAGGGTTACTGCTCAAAAAGGCCATGCCATAACAAGATGGAGGAAGGCTGGCTGCCAATCCCTACATCATGGGTGCACTAGGCAACCCAGCAAAAGCAAAAGGGTCCTCAGGGCAGGAAAAAGGATCAAAGACTCCCCCACTCCATCCTGTAGGAGTTTTGTAAGAACACCAAGTCAGACAGCCATAAGATGTATTTAGGTGAGCCTGCAGGTTCCGTGTCTGTTGCTTCAGTCTCTGTGAGTTCTTAAGAGTGCTGGTCAATTGACATGTGGGACTTGTTCTCTTGCTGCCTCTCTTGCTCTGATCTTCTCAATTCCTCCTGCCCCTCTTGAGCAGGGTTCCCTGATCTCTACATAATGTTTGCCCCTAGGCCTCTGCATAGGCTCCCATCAGCGGCTAGAGGGAGCCTCTCTGATGAGGACTGGGCTAGGCATTTATCTATGCACAGAGCATGACATCATTAGAAATCATCTTCGGGTTATCCAGTCTCTAGTTCTCATCAGGCCCTGCAGTTTCAGACAAGGGTACCTTCCTTTGGTATGGGATTATGCCCTTTCATTGTCCCATAGGATCCTGCAGAAAGGACAGGCAATAGGTCAGAAGGTATTGTGGATGGGACGGTGTCCCAGTTCCCCTACTGAAAGCCTTCCATGGCAACAGGAGATGGCCTGTTCGGGCTCCCTATCCCTGATTACTAGAGGTCCATGCTTGGTTCTCCTACTTAGATTCCAGTGAGTTTCCACTGCACTGGGTCTCCTGATCACCCCCTGAATGTCCCCCAATTCTGATTGTAAATATATATTCTCTCCCTCCATCTCTCTCTTCCTCCTGGTCTACTCTGCTCCCTTTCCCATCATCCTCCTGTCCACAGGCACCATCTGTTCTATTTCTACTTTACCGAGAAGTTCCCTGTGTCCCCACTGGAGTCCTCCTTGTTGCATAGTTTATATAGGTCTGTGGATACTAGTACCTTGTCCTTTATTTAACAGTTAATATGCACTTGTGAGTACATACTGTGTTTGTCTTTCTGGGATTGAGTTACTTCACTCAGTATGAGTTTTTTTCTAGTTCCATCCATTTGTTTGCAAAATTCATGAGGTCATTTTCTAATAGCCGAGTAATACATCATTATATAAATGTATATAAAATGTATATAAAATATAAAATTATAAACATTATATAAATGTATATAAAAACTAAAATTCCTTCATCCATTCTTCAGTTAAAGAGCATCTATGTTGTTTCCAATTTCTGGCTATTATGAATCCAGCTGCTATGAACATACTTGAACAAGTGTCCTTCTGGTAGGATGGAGTGTCATTTGGTTTTATGTCCAGGAGTGGAATATCTGGGTCTTGAGGGAGGTGGATTCTCAATGTCCTGGGAATTGCCATATTGGTTCCCATAGTGACTATACAGGTTTGCACTCTCACCAACAATGAAGGAGTATTCCCTTGCTCCACATTCTTGACAGCACAGGCTGCCCTTTGTGTTATTGATCATAGCCATTCTGACACGTATAAGATGGCTAAGAATGTTTAGTGTTTCTCAGCTATTTGAGATTCTTATTTTGAGAATTCTTTGTTTAGATATATACACCGTTTCATAATCAAAACATTTATTTTGTAGATGTCTAATTTCTTGAGTTCTTTATATGTTGTGTATATTAGCCCTCTACCAGAGGTGAAAATATTTCCTATTCTGTAGGCTGCCATTTTGTCTTATTGACATTGCTTTGCCTTACAGAAGCTTTTCAGCCTCTCGACGTCCCATTTATTAATCATTCATCTTAGTGTATGAGTTATTGGTAGTCTGCTCAGGAAGCTGTTTCCTCTTCTATCAGGTTTGTATTATTTGGTTTTATGTTGAGGCTAATGATCCCCCTGGACTTGAGTTTTGTGCATGATGGGAAATACGGATCAATTTGTGTTCTTCTACATGCAGATATCCAATTAGACCAGCACCATTTGCTAAGGATATCTTCTTTGTTCTAATGCATATTTCTAGTTTCTTTATTGAAGATTAGGTGTCCATAAGTGTATGGATTTATGTCTTGATCTTCAATTTTGTTTCATTGTTCAATGTGTCTGCTTTTATGCCAATCCCAAGTGATTTTAATTACTACACCTCTGTAGTACTGCTTGAGATGAGGAATAATGATACCTCCTTGAGTTCTCTTATTTTTCAGGATTATTTTAGCTATCCTCAGTGGATTTTTTTCCTTATGAGATTGTCTTTCAAGGTCTATTAAGAATTGTGTTGAGATTTTGATAGGGATTGCATTGAATCTCTAGATTTCTTTTGGTAAGATGGCCATTTTGAGTATGTTAAAATGCTTTTACCAATCCAAGAGCATGGAAGATCATTCCATTTTCTGAGATCTTCAATTTTTTTCTTCAAAGACTTGAAGGTTTTTTCATACTAGTCTTTCACTTGCTTGATTTGAGTCACCCCAAGATATTTTATGTTGTTTGTGATTATTATAAATGATGTTTCCCTGATTTTTCTCAGTCCATTTGTCTTTTGTATATAGGAGGGCTACTGATATTTTTTTTTAGTTGATCTGGTAGCCACCCACTTCACTGAAGTTATTTATCAGCCTTAGGAGTTCTTTGTAGAAATTTTGTGGTCACATATATAATATCATCTGCAAATAAGGATACTTGACTTCTTCCTTTCCAATTTGTATCCCCTTGATTTCCTTTAGTAGTCTTATTGTTCTAGCAATTCAAGTATTATATTGAATAGGTAGGTATATAGAGAGCAGACAACCTTGTCTTGTTCTTGATTTTAGTGGAATTCTTTTGAGTTTCTCTCCATTTAATTTGCTGATGGCTTGTTGTAAATTGTCCATATTATTAAGGTATGTCCTTTGTCTCCTTAATCTCTCCATGACTTGTATCATGAAAGGGTGTTGGATTTTGTCAAAAGTTTTCTTGGCATCTAGTGAGATGATCTTTTTTATTTTCTTTCAGTTTGTTTATATGGTGGATTACATTGACTGATTTTTGTATGTTGAACCCTCCCTGCATCTCTGGGGTGAAGCCTACTGGTCATGACAGATTATCTTTTTGATGTGTTCTTGGATTCATTTGGGAATATTTTATTTAGTATTTTTGCATCAATGTTCATGAAGGAAATAGGTCTGTAATTCTTTTTCTTTTTGATGTGTTCTTGGATTCATTTGGGAATATTTTATTTAGTATTTTTGCATCAATGTTCATGAAGGAAATAGGTCTGTAATTCTTTTTCTTTGTTGAATCTTTGTGTGGTTTGGGTATTAATGTGACTGTGGTCTCATAGAATGAATTTAATAGTGTTCCCTCTGCTACTATTTTGTGGAATTCTTTGAGGAATATTGGCACTAACTCTCCTTTAAAAGTCTGATAGATTTCTGTGCTAAAACTCTCTGGCCATGGGCTTTTTGGTGGGGAGATATTAATGACTGCTTTTATTTCTTTGTGGTTTATAGGTCTGTTTAATTTATCTGATCTTGATTTAACTTTGGTAGATGGTATCTATCTGTGGGACTGTTCTAAGAGCTAAGAACAAGTTGAAGCTGGCTTTGAACACTGTATCATCCCTAGGGATGAAAATGGAAGGGGTTTGGCTGATCCTTGCCTTCACCTGGCAGCTTCACAGAAGCAAAGATATGTGGTTGATGCTTTGTCTGTCCTGTAGATGGAAGAATAGTGAAGCTCCACACGCAGATGAGGCTACTCCCAGTATCCTTGTCTTAACCAATGAGAATTCTTGGGGTCAATGACTACTCCCCTCACAGTAACCCATTAAAAGGCACCCCAAAACTGCATTAAACAAGATCACTGACTCACTGGGGTCCGCTAAAGACAGGCTGAGGATGCAGTAAGAACCATGGGCCACCCACACCATGCTCCCCCTGTGGCTTTCCACATGAGTGAGGATTTCTTTTACAACATCTACCTATAAAATTTTCCATTTCTTTTAGATTTTCCAATTTTGTGGAGTATAGGCTTTTAAAATATAACCTAATGATTCCTCTAGTTTCTCAGTGTCTGTAGTTATATCCTGTTTTGTTTCTGATTTTGTTGACTGGGATATTCTCTCTTCATCTTTTAATTAGTTGGGATAGAGGTTTGTCTATCTTGTTGATTTTCTCAAAGAATCAACATTTTGTTTCATTGATTCTTTGAATTGTCCTCTATGTTTTGATTTTATTCATTTCAGCCTCTTGATTATTTCTTGTTATCTACTCCTCTTGAGTGTGCTTCATTCTTTTTGTTCAGGAACTTTCAGATGTGCTATTATTTTGCTACTATGTGATCTCTCCACTCCTTTTTTGGTAAGTGCTTTGTGCTATGAATCTTCCTTTTAGCGCTGTTTTCATTAAACCCCATAAGTCTGGGAATGTTGTAGATTCATTTTCATTGAATTCTAGAAAGTCTTTAATTTCTTTTTTTTATTTCTGTCTTGACTCAGTAGTCATTCAGTAGAAAGTTGTTCAGTTTCAATGAATTTGTGGGCCTTATGTTGTTGCTATTGTTGAAATACAGCCTAAATCCATGGAGGTCTGATAGGATACAAGGGATTATTTCAACTTTCTTGTATCTATTTAGACTTTCTTTGTGGCTGAGTATGTGGTCAATTTTGGAGAAGGTTCAGTGAGGTTGTGAGAAGAAGTTATATTCTTTTGTATGGGGGTGAAATGTTCTGTATATATATGCTCAGTCCATTTGATTTATAATGGAGGTTAGCTCCAGTAATTCTCTGTTTAGTTTTTTGTCTGGATTACCTGTCAGTTGGTGAGAATGGGAATTAAAGTCTCTCACTATCAGTTTGTGGGGTCAATGTGTGTTTTAAGCTTTAGTAATGTTTTTGCTTTTGTTTGACAAACATAGGAGCCCTTGTTGGGAGCATAGATGTTTAGAATTGAAATGTCATCTTGGTGGATTTTCCCTTTGATGAGTATGAAATGTCCTCCCCATCTCTTTTAATATATTTTGGTATGAAGTCTATTTTGTAAGATCTTAGAATGGCTACACTGCATTATTTCTTGGATCTATTTGCTTGGAAAATCTTTTCCCAACACTTTACTCTAATGTAATGTTTATCTTGGATGTTGAGATGTGTTTCTTGTATTCAGCAGAAGGGTTAATCTTATTTTCTATCCATTCTGTTAGTTGGTATAATTTTACTGGGGAATTGAGTTCATTGATGTTAAGAGATATCAGGTACCCATGATTGTTAGGTTCTGTTATTTGAAGTTGTTGTTAGTTGTGTGTGTGTGTGTGTGTGTGTGTGTGTGTGTGTGTGTCTCCATTCTTTTGATTTTGATGGTGTGAGGTTATTTATTTCCTGTGTTTTCATGGGTGTAGTTACTCTCCTCAGATTGAACTTTTCCCTCTAGTACCTTCTGTAGGGCTGGATTTGTAGATAGATATTGTTTGAATTTGGATTTGTCATTAAATATTCTTTTGATTTTTGTTTTTTGTTCTGACTATAAATTCTTGCATTGAACAGAGCTTAAATATGTATACATGACTTGCTAAGAATGATAGTACAGCTTAGCTTTTTCTTAATTCTCAAATCTCATTTCCCCCTGGTATTCCTTTACATGGGAACATATTTTATGATGTATAGGAAATCCAATTGTAGGCCCAGAATTGCAACGTCTTCTGTTTGCCACCCCAATCATTAAAGCAGTATGCATTAGTTGATTTAACTATGATTTTAACTAGATTTTTACTATGTTAAAAAAATGAGCAGTGGAACGATTTCAAAAGAAAGATGATGACATTTTTTGTTCATGGGTTTAGAAGGTTTAAGGCGTGGTTATGTGGCCCAGTATACTTGGGACAAACATCATGATGACAGAAGAAGATGAGAGAAGAGAGCTGTTCACTTCATGGTACATGAAGATGACAGAGTGCTAAGTGACGGAATAATAAGTGACAGAGATTAATACTTAAAAAAGTATTGTAAGAATGTGATTTGATAATGGTGGATAGAAGAAAAGTTTACAGGGAGACACAGACGATAATTTGTGATGGACGAGGATCAAGACTGGGAAACAACATCTGCAATAAGGATTTAAGAGAAAAGATAAAGCCAATACCTGCTTTTAAAAAGTCAGTGCTATAAAAAGCTAAAAGGATTTGAAGTAGTTGAGTTCCAAATAAAAATAGGACATAAAGTTCAGCTCTATGTCTATCAGTGAGGCTGAGAAAAGAGAGAGTTATAAACACCTATAAATCAACTCAATAACCTAATAGGTATTCAACATTTAACAATTATATATTCGACATTTAACAATTTTATATTCAAATAAATGTAGAAGTTTTAATGAAATAATTTCTAGAGAAATTCGCATTATCAAAATAGAAAATTGAACATCGAAGTTTGGGTGAAGTATCAAGTCTATCTATGGAGGCGCAATTAGATAAGATACATTCGGTGTAGTTAATGTGTCTTTATTTTGTATAAAAGAAACATTCTTCATAAACACGGAGGATAAATTTGCATTTAGCAAGATGCGTATTCTAATTACTTAATAGTTTCTATAATGCTTACTCACACAATTAGCTTTCATGTTACTATTGCCTCCTCACAGGGCTGATGAATATTTAATTACATTTTCGGTAGCCTGAAGCTTTGATAGAATGAAAGATAATTGTCACAGTGCATTCGCAGCGATTACTATGAGCTGAACTGCCTTGTTATGTCACGCTTTGTCCAGCAGATGGTGCCCTGACAACACATATTCTCTGTTTTCATAAACACACATATAAGATGAATATGCAAAATCCTTTGAGCGATTGGAGCCAAAGAGGCATCACCACTTTAGGTACAGTCCTTTTCTCAATCTCAAAACAGGAATTTGCGAGTATCAATAATGAGCTGCTTCGTTTTACTAGAATTGTGGAGAATCCCAGGCTGTAGCTAAAAATGTATATGAGCAACCCCGACTTTTGTAGCCTGCTATTTCTCAACACAGTGAGGCAGAATTCACATGGTTTCCCTTCATTTCCTTAATTTTCATTTGACTATGTGCTTTTATGTCTGTGTCTTGTTTGTAAGCATTATTTTAGTACTGCTCATAGTGCTACTGAAAAACGGTTTAGCAGTTGCACCTGGGGGAAGTGCCATAAGTTAAATATGCTATTTGTCTTTTAAACAGTTTTCCATTCCTATAAAGATGTTGAAATTATCTTTAGTAACTAAATTTATGGTTTTTTTCCTAAAATGTAGCAGTTATAATTAAAATCACTGCCTCATAGTTTTCACTGTATTCTGTTATTTATTGTGGCAAATTCCTAAACTAGCCCTTTCCTTAATCCATGTCTGCTTCTAAACTAAATCATGATTTAATCAATTCTTCTATCCACCTGCTAATGGTTCGATTCAATATTTGTTCCCCAGATTGATACTGATTTGATAATACTTTACAATACTGAGACTTACAAACTGGACACATGTACTGTACTCTTGATTTCGATTGGCTTATGCTATAATTGTGCTTAGCCTAAGTTAGGGAGCTTCGTGGAAGGCAGCAAAGGATGCCATGCAAGAATTGTGAGGCTCTCCAGGAGATCATGGGGATAACTGGAGTTCAGGCAACATAGAAAGTAAGTAATGGAGAAAGATACTAATCTAAGTAAAGAAAGGAATTTTTGAGAGACTGAACAAGAAATAGAGTTCAGAGTCGATTCTGGAAACTTCAGCCACAATTCAGGAGTGTTTATCTTCCAGTGTGACTAAGACAAAGAGGACTAGGAAATTTTGCATTATACTTCCAGTGGTTATTAATTTTTTAATATTTATTCTGTTTTAAATTGTGTGTATTGGTGTGTGTACATGGGGGAGGTGGGTATGAGTAGTTATGGGCTCATGTGAGTGTATGTTTCCACATACTCCAGAAGAGGGCATCAGATTTCTATCTTACTGATTTCAGCCCTGAGATTGACTATTTCTTCCCATCAACTCTTTTTGGGTATTGTTTCTTCTTGTTGTTCTAGAGCTTCCAGGAATTTTGTTAAATTACTAATATATGTCTCCAGTTTTTTGAGGAAGGGACTTGGTGTTCTGAACTCAACTGCCTTCATTGTGTCCCATAGGTTTAAATATGCTGTGCTTTTAATTTTATTGAAATATAAAAAGAGTTAAGTTCCTTTTTAATTTCTGCCTCATCCCAATTTTCATTCAGTAATGAGTGGTCCAGTTTCTACAAGTTTGTGTACTTTCTGCTGTTTCTATTGTTGTTGCTATCTGTCTTTAATCCATGGTGGTCAGGTAGGATTCAAGGTGTTTTTTGTTTTTTCACCCAAGGTGCCTCCTTGCCTTTAGTTTATAGATCTGCACCTTGAATAAGCACTTCTCAGGTCCTGGCTCATTCCATTTGAGAGTTTCCTTGCCCCTCTCACTTACCCATAATTCAAAAAATTATTATAAAACTTTTGTTTTTCCATTTTGCCATATTATATTACTACAGATAGGTTCTCACATACTGTATCATTACATTTCATGATGTAGAGTATGCATTCTTTATTGTTAATAAATATAATTCCGTATTGGATTGCTGAGACTCCAGTGTGCCTTGTTTATGACTCTCCACAATCTTTGCAGAATGCCATTTTTTGCTACTCTCCTTGACCTGGGTTACTGAGGGACATGTAGTCACTTGGCAGATCTATGGGGATCACTTTATTAGTCTTTTCTCCCAAACTTCCATCATAATGGCCTCTTAACTTCTGATTAATAAATGTAAGTTAGGGGTTTCATGACAAAATTTTTCTAGATTCTGAAAAAGGAAAAAAAAAAAAAGTTCAGTGGCTAAGAACCAACTAATTGGGTATACCATAAGAGGAGCCTCATACCTGGGTACTGTAGCAGCACCAGTTTTTGTTTTTTAAAGTTTCTTTTCATATTGCTGTGAAAATACATTCTAGCATATTATTTACATGAGAAAAGGTTTTTTTTTTGAAGGGGGGGAATCTATGTTTGAGGGCCCAGGGCATCATTGTTGGGAAGCTCTGATGTCAGGAGTTTTCAGCTAGTCAAGTTGCATACCTAGTTGAGAAGCAAAAACATGAATGATCATACTCAGTGAGCCTTCTCCTTAGATATAAATTCTAGGAACCATACTCAGGGAATAGTAGAGTCCAGTTCTAGTTTGAGTATTCCCATGAGCATTAAGCTTCTCACTCACTGATTTGTTAGGAGTGATGACCCTTAATGACCATCAAGCTACATTTCTATTCACTTGCACTAGTTATGTCTTGATATAAACACAGGTAGGCAATCCATGCTATATCTCATGATGGCATATCTAAAGCTGTATTGCTGTCCATCATCCCTTCAGGTTTCATAATTAACTTAGTAGCATTACCACATAGTTTGCCAAAAAGTAATATTCTGCCACTGGTAACTGAAGACAATCCTATATTTTATGTTTGAATAGGTATTTTGAGGTAATATTTCCAATCTAAAGCTCATAGCCTCAAATAGCTGACATGATTCCTTGTTTACTCGGTTTCTTAATATCTTCTGCCTCCTTACAAATTCATCAAGTAATGTAAGTATAATTTAATAATTTTTGAAAAAATTCACCACTAATTACATCACAGAATTACCATGAGATACACATAGATGTATTTACTAGATTTTTTAAATCTGTTTGAAAGTCACAACATGGTAATCACACAAGCACAAAGAAAATGGAACTGATGGATCCTGAGAATCTGGAAATTACAGAGTAGACATATCAGAGGTGACTAAGGAGTACATGGTTGTAGGAACACAAACACACAGGGTTCCCAGTATTCTTTTACCAGGAAAGAGAATCACCTGACCCTTCAAATACAGCTACTATCTCCAAAAAATGGAAATTAGAACCACTGTCTCTAGTAGCAGGAAAGACAGAGCCACTGTCTCAAACAACAGGGAGGACAGAGCCCCTGTCTCTAAAAACAGGGAGGGCAGAGAGAGCCACTGTCTCCAACAAGAAGGACGGCAGAGCCCCTGCCTCCAACAACAGGAAGGGTTGAGCCCTGTCTGTAACATGGAAGGGAGGACAGAGCTTCTATCTTTAACAACAGGGAATACTGCAGAGTAATCAGGACTTTAAAATCTCCAAAGATTCAGAGATATTCTCAAAAGAAAGGCATAGAACCATTAAATCACAATCCTCACTACGAACACCATTTTCAAAACCATTATCAAAATCATAAACATCATTGCCATAATCACACTCCAGGACTACCATCCCTACCACCACCACTACCACCATCATCATCGTCGTCATCATCATCAACATCATCAGCAGCAGCATCATCATCATCATCATCATCTGCACTCAGGATTCTGTTCCACCCCAGACTAGCATCTAGCTCTTCCAGTGATTAGATCCTTTCTGAAGTGTTAGGCCCAATGCATGTAAATGATAAGCTCTTATCCTGATTTTTCTAATAGGAAAATGAACTGTGTCAAGTTATAAGTAACAGAATTTTCCACACAATTGGTATTTAGGGTATTGTATCCATAGCAATCCATCCAACGCTTTGTGAATGTGTGCTTGCTGGAGGGGGAAAGCTTGGGAAGGGAATGATGAAAACATTACTCATGCATGAATGTGTCAATTAAACAAAAGAAAATAAATTACTATATGTGTATACGCATATGACAGTATATAAATAGCACATATGTTATATCATATATATTTATTTATATATATATATATTATATATTTATATTATATATATATATATAATAAATTTCTGCCACTCAGACTAAAAGTGTAAGTTTAAACAAAGGGTGAAATATAGGTAATATTTCTTAATGTGATCCCAGATGTATCAAACTTTCTGCCAAAGTCATTAAATAGTTACTGAAAAAAAAGAGAATACATTCTCAGATAATACCCAATCTCAGAGATTTTATTACTACCAAATTCAAGAATATCTACTTAAGAAAAGAGTATGTATGGAGAAAAGTGGAAACGCAGACATTGAGATCCAAACTAACTGTCCATTTGGGGCCTAGAGCCAAAACAGGTAGATGTAGATTGGACAATTAAATGATCATTTTGAAAAGTGCCACTATTTATTAGAGAATATTGTCATGAAGCCTGAATACTCTAATCAACACAAATAACTATTAGCAGCATCTAAGACCTACTTCTGGCTTGAAAATGAACCAAAGTACTGGACTAAGTATCAGTATTCTATGGCTCAGTACTGAGGAAGATGGACACTATTCTGGACCTTATACCATGCTCAAAAGGTTGGTTTATAAAGCTATGTCCTTTGATAACCTGGTAATTTTTTTGGGGGGTGGGGCTGGGAGACCATGGGAAAGTGAAGCAGAGAGATCAAGAGGGTGCTAGTGCCTTTTTGCTCTCAGAGCAGAAAAAACACAGACCCTTCCCTCTTACCACACAGACCCGGGTTCCAACCGTCCAAGTCACAGCCCCCTTGAGAGAGCCATCTATGATTGGCAGAATTCCACCACCTCTGAACCCCCAATAAACGATTTATTGAGCCCTTGCAATAAACAAGTTTCTTGGCCATCACTGACCGGTGCTACTGGAGATCCTTAAGTTCCGAGGGCTCTTTGGTTCCCTGGTCCAGTTCAGTGCTGCGAGCGTAAGATCCATGCTGTTCCCATCCAATTTGATTCCAATTTGAATTGCTTCATGGATGTTATTCTTGATCAGCTCAAGTTTAGGCAGTCATGGTGGTGAGAATAACAGATAAGGCTCGGATTTTATTTGCTAGAAATATCAGAAGCTTTATATTTTATCAAACTGAACTAAGGTAGAGTCAAAATGGAAGGCCAATTTTACTACCTTAATCTTTCTGTTCCATGAGCATGGGAGATATTTCAGTCTTCTGATATCTTCCTCGGTGTCTTTCCTCAGGGTCTTAAAGTGTTTATCATACAAGTCTTTCACTTTGGTTGGCGTTACCCCAAGATATTTTATGTTTTCTGAAGCAATTGTGAAGTGTTGTGTCTCTCATCACATCCTTGTAAGTTTGTTATTTGTATATAGGAGGGCTACCGATTTGTTTGTCAATACTGATCGATTTGTTAATTTTGTATCTCGTTACTTTGTAGAAAGTGTTATCAGCTGTAGGACTTCCCTGGTAGAATTTTTAGGGTAGATTATCAGATAGTATGGAAGTAAAGATACTTTTGACTTTTTCCTTTTCACTTAGTATCCCCTTGCTCTACTTTAACAGTCTTTTACCTAGCTAAGAGTTCGGGAACTATATTGAATAGATGGGAATAGATATAACTGATTAACATATTAGATTGCAGCACCTGTGCACTCAACCTTTTTGTCTGATGCATTTTCCTTATGTACTTGAACACCAGGGTCATGCTTGGCCTTCACACTGCTCCTGGGGGAACTGATTCCTTTCATATCTCACCCAATTTTCAAATATCAGTCTAAGACCCCAAATGTTCTAATCTCTATTCTAGATTTCATCTCATACTGTAATACATTTATTAAACATTGTAGATACCATTATAAGATGTTTATGTATATTAACTTACTTAGCCTTCCTTATTTGTAAATACAGAATGCCTAATGATGCTTGAAATAGTTAAATACACAGCCTCAATTAAAGTTACAGATATAGAATACCAACTGTCAGGGGAACAAGGTAAGGGTCTTGACCCTTTCTAAAGCTTGAGTTATTATAAGAGAGAGGAAGTTATAAGGCAAGAACCAGGAGGTAGCCAAGAGGATCAATTAATTATTATTTTATATCTTGTTACTAATATTCTTTAATCTAGTTTGGTGCTGAGAGTAGATATCAGACCTTACATTAATCTCCATGTTAGATTCTAATATGTGGAGATGGACCTTATGGATGCTATTAGGAAACCCCATTCCTTGAAACATTGTTGAATTTCTTTAGTGAGATCCAAGATTGTAGGAATGGTCACCTACAAGAAAAAAAATCAGTATTGTACCAATGGGAAGGGTTTTTAAATAAATTCAAGCAAAAAAAAAATCTCAATTTCAAGCTGAGTCAAATGTGCACTGTTAGAATTTTCTGTTTCTCTTGTCTTCTTGGACTGTGTAAGGAGCACTGAGAAGAAAGCAGACGTAGAACACCACATGATGCAACTTCTCCTCTGTGTCAGCAATGTACTTGAAATCATTGGAAAAATGATATTTAAGGCACACTGAGTGCATCTTTGCTAATTACTAAGAGTAATGTTGGGCCTGGAAAAGCACATCCCAAGCTAGCAAATGAACTCCCAGTTATTGTTTCCATAGAAACAGCACCTGGAGATGGAAGATACTCAGAATCTAATGGATAGAAAAAGATGCACATTCAAGTAAATATTTAAGATGACAGTAGGAAACCAATGAATTTACCAATGAGAATAAATTTGACAGCATACATGCTGAGAACAGAGCCAGGTCACGTCTAGCCTGAGGCTGTATGTGACATTGTGGTACATTGGTGCCTGGCACATAAAGGACCTTGACACTTGGCACCCTGTCCTCAGGACAGGGACTTTGGAGCTGCCCTGCAATTTGGGTCTATAGGTGGAGAATCAGGAATTCTCCCTAACATCTATTGCAATAGGGTATGGGCAGGTAATCTGTACTCCCAGCTGCTTTATACATAAATGTGGACCTGGTCCCAGTCTACAGTGCCCCCCTGTGCAGACTGGCTACCTGGGGCTCCTGAGGACATGGAGGATGATGGCTGGAGGCAGACTACAAATGGTTGGATTTTCCCATTGTGAAACCTGTCCTGGGAGAAGAGAGAGAATGCTATGTACCACAACCACATTGCAAAACAGTTTACATTGCAAACAATGGAGTGGTTTGAAGAGCCATGAGAAAGTAGGGCAGTCCTTCTGTTTGGCCTTTTTGATAGAACAACAAGCCTTCTCATAGATTGACCCAGGCCTTGATTTTCACCCGATACACCTAACCAAACATTCAGTTCCTTCTTGGGCTTTGGAAAGACTAGATCTAATCATGCACCTGTTAGACCTATGCCAGGAGTACCTGGCCAGTTTCTCAGACACCATGCAGGTGTAGGAAGGTACTGTTAGAGGCAAGGAAAAGTTTAAGACAGGTGAAAGCACTGAAATAGACCACTCCATGGGTAGAAAAAAAATGTTCATTTTATTTAAAACAAATAAAAAACCTGTTGTGCTATCTCTTGGGGACAGAGAGGAGCAGGTAGTGAGAAAATCCTTGACAGTTTTATAGGGACATGTACCAGTGGAATGAGGAAGGAATGCAGTCCAGAACAGCCCTGAAAGTTATCATGGGGACTGTGACTTCAAGGCTGCATTTTTAATCAGAAATTAGATGTTCTTTCAGGTAGATAAGGGAAGTGTTGACTTTTCTAGACCTACAGAAATCTGATTTACAAGTGTATTCTGGAATTCTGAGTTTAGATTGTTTACCTGAAGGCAGCCCTTGTATTTACCCAGTCAGAATATTTCTGAGCTGTCAAGTTAGGACTTTGCAGCATCACTGCCATTAATGGGTTCTGCTTTGGACCTTACAGAGAGGAAATGGCAGAATCAGGAAGGAAGAGGAAAGTCTAAAAGATGACAGCACGTAGGATTACTTTAGCAATGTCTTTACCCACTTGAGCAAAGTTTACCATTTCTATGGCATTATAGACAATGAGCTTAGGACATGAAGCAGATATCTTACAAAACTAGCACCTTTAAAAAAGAGGTCTCAAAGATTGTGAGTTCTTCATGAGTTTGATAGTGTGAATGAGTAGACATAGGAATGTCACTTAATTATCTTCTCAGTTCAAGGATAATTTTTAAAGCCAAATAAAAGCTGTTGTCGAAGTTAAACACAGACTACAAATTATCAGTGGTAGCATAAGGATGCATTGTGTTAACTGACCTCTGTCCAATACACAGTATTGGAGAGAAAAACTTTTAGAGTTTGCAGTAGAAACAGTTTCATACTTGTTAACTACAGGGTATTATGAATGCTTGCATAGCCATAATACCTTTTGGAATAGTGATTATGTTGTTTAACTTGTTGCTTTTTGAACTTTGATCATTTGGACATGCACTTCGTAGATCTCCCCCACAACAACTGTCATTGCATGGCCATCTGTTTCTTTCTGCTGGGTAGCAAATCTGACTTTTCCTAGAGGCCTGCCTCCTCCTGCTGCCCAGCTCCCTTTCAAGGCTGCTGCTTGACTCTCTCTCTATCTGCTGGGGACTCCGGGGTTGCAGCCACCACCTCATATGCTCACCATGAGCCCCAAATAATGCCAAGGACTACTGGGAAGCCAGCACATTTCCCCTTTTGGGGAGTCTGGCTCTGTGAGGCTGGGAACTCTGGGTCTTAAGACACCTCCCCATAAGAAACACACCCCCATCTGGACTACCAGATACCCCACTCCTAGCTGTCAGGTACCCCAACCTGGCAGAGCAGCACAGCAGTGACCCCCCACATCGCCCTATGCTGGGCTCCTCAACTTTCTCCAGACTAGCCAAATAAAGGCAAAAAATCCCACCAATCACAGGCCACCCTGGAAGTCTCCTCAGGAACACTATATAAAGAGCAGCTTCCTGGACTGCTCAGTAGGGCACTCTCAGGTGGAGGCAGTCATGAAGAAGAAAAGAAGCACAGAAGAAGATCTCAACTCAGTCAGAACACCTCAGCTCAGCTAGGTTATTTCCCTTCAGAGCTGCATCATGTGGGATGCTTCTCCCCCCAGAGCTTAATTGGAGCTGAGCTGAGCCCAGTGGAACAAAGATGTTACACGTTAACACTCCATTTCAGCTGGGGAAGCCTTCCCTGTCTCAGAGCTGCAAGAGCTGTATCGTTTCTGGCTTCCTGAAAATCAAGATTCTTCCCACTGGGGACACCTTTGCCATCTAAGAGTTGTATGGTCCCTGGCTCCCAACTGCTAGGGCATCTTCCTGTCAGAGCTATGTGGTTCCTGGGCTCTCAAATGCCAGGCCACTTTTCCATCTCTGTTCCAGCTAAATAAAAGCACTAACAACAGGATTGATATGCAGTGTCACTTTTAAGAGACAAAGGAGCTATATGCTGTCATTGGAAGTGCTACCTTTTAGGGGAACAGTTTTGCTTTTCTAGAACCCTTTTTAGTCCTTGCATCAGGAATATTGTCAGAGATGAAAGTGACCCCCTTTTTACTCTGTCTGGTGAAATATGAGAGCACTCATATTAAGTGCTCTCTCCAAAATGCTGTATCCCTGAGGAGGTTTGCTATGATGCTACATTACCAGGTTGTCAAGACCAGAGGACAACCTGATGAGACTAGCTATTTTTTTCTTTCAAAACAGTGAGCAACAGAAAAGGTCCTGCATGTCTGGTTATGATAATACACCAGATTTTGGGAAATCATATTACTGTTTGTTTGAATCAATATATACAAATATTAGTCAATTGTGTGAAGCAAAACTAGTTACTAAAAATAACTTTACAGTGGATTCTGTAAAGGTATCTTATGTATGTATATCATTGTGAAAATCAGTTATTGTTTATAAACCCATGTGGTTCAACAATTGCTCAAAAGTAACTTTTCAAAGGCAAAAGGTAGTTGGAAATGTACATGTAACTTTATCAGTTATGCATGAGTCTTAGGATATTGACATCACAGTGGACTGTCACCCTGACAACTACAGAAGCCTCAGAATCCAATGATGTCTACTAACTTCTGTAGCCATCTTTCATATTTAGTGCCAAGGGAATAAAAGATGATCTCCAGTCCATTGAGGTTCTGCAACCAGGCTCCAATATAAAGGTATATTTTGATAACTAGTTTTTATTCTCATGATAGACTAATAGTATCAGGAAGCATTCTGTCTTGATTTCTCTAGATTATGTGAATTAATTGTTAACTAAGCACTAGCTTCATGAAAAGCTACACATGTTACCAAAATTCAATGCCAATTCTCTAAAGAAATAGGTCTATAATATCAGGGAAAGTATGCTTTGGCCTATACAGGATAATGATGTCTATAAATCTACAGAAATAACTGTCCAATTTAATAGAGAGAGGTTTATTCTCTGCTCTATCTAGTTGTTTTACAATAAGTCAATAAAGACTTATTGAAAACTGGTCAGACTTCAACCCCAAATCTAAGAACTCTTTGATCCTTAGCTAACTGTTACTAATTCCATCACATATCGTGTTCTTTAGAACATATTTCCCTGTAGCAGAACACTTGGAAGAAGTTTTGGTTTTGGTTTCTTTAAAAACCCAAAATGGTATGTGGATTATGTTTACTTTCCCATCCCAGAGATGAATCTGCAATTTCACATTCTTTCCCACAGGCATTCCTCCTAGCATTGCACATGTGTTATTGTGCTTAGGGTTACCAGTGAGACCCATGCTGTTAATCCAATAGTCAGTTTTCAGAAGTTACCTACTTCGGCCTTTAGTTGAATATTTGATGTTTATCTCTCCTTTCTTGTGAATCCCTCTAGTTTGTAAACATTTTTCTACTTTCCTATAGGATGCCTTCCAATGTGTCTGCTGCTTTCATTTTTAAATCATGAATAATGTTAAATTCCTGTTTAAAGAAATCTGATATTCTTTATTATTCAAATGTTAAACATGATTTTAATTGAAATAGAAATATATCACTTCATTTTCTATCCTCTAGACACTACCAGCTACCCTACATCAAATACTTCCCAGGCTCCCCAAATTATCATTTGAAAAAGAGGCCACTGCTTCAATCTGTTCCCAATACTTCTCTTCTTAAGTGACCTCTTCTCTGTTACATTTTAAACCTTTCTATAACTGAACAGAGTCCTGCTTGGGGAATTGATCCTACATTTTACATCATGTACCCTTTGAATTTTAGCATAAACCACAGTCGTATAACTTGACCACTGACTCCCTGTTTTGCTAGTTCGAATCCCATACCAGAAGAAGTATTCTTTTTTTTTTCCCCAACATGGAAACTTTTGAGGAGAAAGCTGCTGAAGGAATACATCAAACCTTGCTGTGCCAAGGCCCTGTGGTACTCAAAAGAGGCAGGAGAAGGAAGAAACAACATCTCTCCTTGTTCCATGATGTTTTGGTTATTTGTGATAACCTGTGAGTATGTACTTCATGCCTTCCCTACTATGATAGACTACACTTTGATTAGGCATTGCAGTACAGAAATAAAAAGTACTTTTATTTCTTTTATCTTGTGAAATTAATATAATTACTTCATTATCATTTCCCCCATCCCTTTCCTCCTTCCAAGTCCTCCAATATTCCCCTCCTTGTTTTCTTTGAGAATCATGGCTTTTTTTATTATTATTTTTACACATGTATGTATATCAAGATACATACATATTCCCGATTACATAAATATAACCTACTCAGTTTGTATAATATTACATGTGTATATGTTTTCAGGACTGTCCACTTGGAATCAGATAATGAATTGCTGAGCTCTTCCAAAGGGAAGAGTATTTCTCTCACTCTCAAAATTTCTTACTTGCATGTAATTCTTTATCTAGGGTTGGATCTTAGGGGACTCTCCACTGTATTTTCTCACTTTGTTTTCACAAGTGTTTTAGTCACATTTTATAATACTAATTAAGGTGCTATTCTGATGTATGTCCATGTACAAAATATAGCAACAAAGTTGAAAATGAGGCAAGTGTGGTGGAACATGCCAGAAATTCTAGCACTTTGTAGGCAGATTCAGGAGGATTGCATGATTGTGATCCTTGAGGACTACACAGAAGCACATTTTCTCAAATTAAAGATTTAAAACAATAGTCAATGTTCCTCTTGCTTAGTGTTTATAGATTGTAGAAACAAGGGGGGAATCATTGATTATAATGGTTGCTCATAAAATGCCACCTCTGTGAACCTCTATGAGCTCATAACTTCCAAAGTAGAGTGAAGGAAGTGATAAGTGAGAAGCAGCTACTATTCCTAGACTAATCAGAACCTGAAGTGGGTCCAGCTAAGTGATCCTGAGAACACCCATGAAATTGCTGTGACTGAAGCCTTACAGGTAGTGGTACTGTCACAGACAACCATGGAGGCATTTTCCAAGTTGACATCATACATAATCTTCAGAGACCATGGCTATATGACCTTCATATTATTCAGAAAGGTATGAAATAGGTAGTAACCCTAACAAGTAAATAGTTTAGTGGGTGTTCTCCTAAGTACATAACAGATTGGAAAACAGACATCAATAAAATGGGCTATTCAGTTTTGGTGGTAAAATTTCAGGTCATCAGTGAGTAATATTCCTGAAGATCCACTTCACAAATGGTGAGGAAAATGAGAGGTGCAGGAGAGAGTTCTGCTTTACATTGTGGACACAACCAACTGGGTACATTTTCCCCTCAACCCTGAGTATACTCACCATATCTCCCAACCTAGAAAATGGTAGTTTCTTAGTGTCTGATTGCAACAGGATTAAATAGTTTGTCTGTCTATCTACCTGTCCATTTTTCTTGTCATTTCTCTTCAGCTTCACTTCAGTCCACAGTTGTACATCCTCACATTTTATTTTAAAAGATATTAATCAACTCATATGAAATAAAAAAATCCATCATCTTCCAAGTATAGTTGCTGAAGGTAAAATGAAGTTCTTTTGTTGTTGTTAAAAATAAAGAAAATTAAAATGGTTGGTTTTCTAAATAACAGTATATTTGTTCTCTTCTATTCTGTTGTGTGTAAAAACTACTTTGCTATTGCCATTTTTATTAAGGAAAGAGAATTATCAAGCTTATTAGAGATGATTGACACTATTTTCATTATCTAAGAAAATTATCATTTATCAGAAATATTGGAATTAGAGGTTTCAGATATGATTGTGATTTGACTACAGCGTGTTACATTAGATGTAGTGGGCAGTTTCTCTTTGTAGTATCGTATTGGTCTTCAAATGTTTTGTAAGTTAGAAAAAATTTACAGTTAGGATTTTTGAATCAGGGGTTATATTTGTGACATGTAAGCTTCTGAATCTGAGTGGAGGAAGTCATTATCTTCAGTAGTGTAGCCCCAAGTTAACTCACCAGTCTCCAATGGAGGCTTTCATATCCAGGTTCACACAAAGTAACTGCCCAAGTAAAACTCAGTCCATCATGAAAATTAAAAAGAAGCATGACTGAGGGAAGGAGATATGTGAAGAGATAGAAGGGAAAGGAGAGGGTGACAGAAAATCATCAGAACACGTATATGTCGGTGAAATTATCAAAGAACAAATAGCATAATCAAAGAATGACAAAAGAAGCTTCTGCACCCAATATGATCATTTCTCAAGAGTACTTTTGATAACATCAGAACACTGGAAAGAAAGACATATTTCTAATCAATTTACAAGGTTATTGAAAAACAGAATCCACTTTGTGTTTTTGTATGAGACAGGCACGGCGGGTTTTCTAAAGGAGTGATCGATCGTGCTGAGCTCAGACTCCTCAGCAATCACTCGTATGACCTGTTGGTACAGGGAGAACAGTGGAACATGAATTTTGTTAAATCAGGCAATATATCTATATTTTTTGAAAAGATTCTTCAATTTAAATATTTAATTAATGTATAAAACCTTCAACAATTTATTTGAGGTATAAATAAACAAAGCAGAAAAGTTTGGACCATAACTAAATGGAGCGGATAATGTGGAAATGAAGAATGCAATATCTTTAGATACATAGTATGGTCATCCTAAACATAGGCTTTTTTGAGATGAGATCCATCTACAATGGCATGGGCTGTGCTTTAGTGATAGAGATGGATGAGTTCTCCTTTGTTCTGCAGCAGGAAGAACTGAAACTTACCAGAAGCAATTCTAACTTCAATGAAAAGCAAACTAACAGGCTTACTTGATTCTCTTTCTAGGCAGAAGAAAAAGTTTAAGATAAGACATGTCATTCCACTGAGTTACCTATGGATAGCTGACTACGTAGACTTAATGGGGACAAACAACAGCAGTGCTTGCAAGTCCATCTTCCTCTTTTGGCCCATGGGAAATTTTGTGGCCACCTTTCGGTAAGACCTACAGCTTGGACCAGTGCTCAAAAGAGGCTGGCTGTAGAAATTGTGGGTCACCTTAATGCTGTCCAAGACACAGGAAAAATATAAATATGCTACCCAGAACATTCAGAAAATAAGAACCCATTTTAGTCTAATTGGATACAGGTTGCCAACTCAAGATTTCTTCCCCCTGAAGACCCTTGTTTGTCTTTACCTTTTACCACACACATTTCTGCACGTAACTAGGTTTCTTAGATTTTAATCTGTGGTGTTCATCAGGACTCCTCAACATCGTTGGGTAGACACAAGGTCCATTCGGTTTTATGCGGGATTTGAACAGGTAAAGGACCTTACTCCACTCTCCACATTCTTCTCCCCAAAATGATCTGGTATTATCTAAGTTTTGAAAGTACACAAAATGATCTCTCTCCAATGATATTATATAGTTCAATTAAAAATGACAAATACCTTTTATCCTCCTAAGTCAATTTTCTAAAAAAAAATAGTATTGATTTATACAGATAAAAATAGTTACTCATCAAAAGGTCAAGTACTTGAATGTCCATGTAGCAGAATATCATTGGAGTCTATAGCTTTTGGGTCTATGAGTACCAGTATCATTAGACCACCAGAATCAGTGTTGACTTGTGAAGTTCAGGTGAATTTCAAATTCACATTCTTATCTTACAAAAGAACATGTGATCACAGTGTATTTAGGATATCTTGAGGGCAATTGGTGGATTCACAGGAGTGTGAGGCATATAGTTTCTTCTCTGTATAAGCTCACACAGGAGAATTGATATCTCTTTTCTACATGAATAGTTGATAACAGGCCACCTCTCTTTTGAACTCTCCTCAAACCTTTAGCATCATGACAGAATTGATTCAAAAAACACTAGTCCTTGCCAGATTATAAACTTTCTAGGTTCTGTAACATTGGTCTTTACCTGGGAAAAGCCTTTACATGGACTCTGGAGAAGTTCATCTCTGTGTCATTTTCCAGGTACTTTTTTTTTCCTTGGGTGATATCTTTGAAGACTATAAATGCTTAGCATTTCTCTCATATTGATTATGAGAGGTAGTACTGTATTTAGGAATGTATGAAGTGCTTCATGAGAGCAATTCCATTAAACTTTTCTTTCTAATGAGGAATAAATTTAGAAGTTATATTTAGATTAGTTCACATTAAATGTTAGTGTTTTAATTAATTAGTGTTTTAAAATTAATTAGTGTTAGTGTTTTAAAATTAATTAATTTAACTAATTAATTAATTAACTAGTTCAATTAAATAGGTATCAGTCATTTTCAACAATGCATATCACCATGTGACATTGAAGTTTCCTTTGTAATTTGATGATGTTAGATATGTATGTGTACTGGTTGGGTATTCCACATGGATATTCTGTCCTTCTGATAAAATTGGTTGCTGGCAGAATATAATTGCAAAGTGGTTGAGCAGATAATGGTAGAAATATGAAACTTGCCTGTCTTTGGGAAGAATCAGCCCATAGTTCTACAGAGAAGTTCCATGTGAATATACAGCTCAGCTCCAGAGATGTAGAACCATGGCAAAGTGGAGGATAAAAGTCTATGCATGAGTGTTATTCATACTCTAGATCGTTAATTTTGAAAGTGGATATAGTCCATATATTAGGCTTGTGAATGGAAAAACAATACATGGAGCTGGGTTGTGAGGAAGGAGAATATCAATCGTGAGTTGAGTAAGAGTCGCTGTTTGGTAAAACAATATTTTTTCCAAAAAATAATGTTGATGTGTATGACACTGTGAATATGCCTAATGTTACTGAGGTCAAACTCATTCAACATATAATTTACAGTTAATGAAAAGTTAGTTAGTGATACTTGCATCTTTATGTCATTCTAAATTAGATTATTATATGCTACAGTATATGGTGGGCTTACTAGTAATTATTACCTGGAGAACTGATTTGAAATTGACAGAAAGGCTAATTTTCTAAGAACTAATGTCTCATATATTCTGTAGTTCATATGAAGAAGTAAACAATGATGCTTTTCTCTTAAAAGGTGTTCTTTCCGGGTTAAGTGTGTTCTAAGAAAGGTCACACGCCTTACGTGTGGTTTAGTGTGAATAATGACACCTTTCTATGTGAACACCACCTCAAGCTAGGAGGGCACTGTGATCCTTAATTACCCTGTTACACGTATGAAACTAAAGCTTAGGGAACTTGTTGGGCCAGCCAGGATCACAAAGCTCTTGTCACGTAATTACAGTCAAGACTTTCATTTTCCAACAAGTCTCCACACTTGAGTGCACTTCCTCTCATGTAAAGTCACCAGTGAAATAACAGGTCAATTGGAGGCCAGATGTATGGAGAATTCCACTTACACTTGGATCCACATTGGTGACAACTGGATTGCAATGGTTTTATGAAAAATAATCTTTAAAATCTTAGCATAACTTTTTCTAGATTCTAATTTTTCTGACTTTTTTACATGCAGTTCCATGGAGCAGAAAGTTCGGTGGCACTTTTTTCTTCAAAGGTATTTCACTAGTGTTCCTACTTTAATTCCTTAGTGATAACAGAATGGCAAGGCTCTGAAATCCACTGACCAAAGAATGTTCTCTTTAAAATTTATATAATGATAGAATGTCTCCAGATATGCTGTTGATTAGATGCTCCCTGGAGGCTACTTTAAATTCTACTTGAATACGTGTTTTGTTTATTTTTGAGAAAGCTCTACTTGCCACTCTTCATTTTCTCCACTTTATCCTATATGAATGAACAATACTATTTATACTTATTTTAAATTCTGCTCAATCCAGGTTACTCTACCATGCGCACTCAAAATATCTGCTGCTTCTTAATTTGAAGTCAAGCAGGTTTCTGCCCTTCCCTTGCAGACAAACTATTTCCAGGGCTGAGTGTTTCCTAAACACATGTTCTAGGGAAATGTGCTATTACCTGGACCAAAACTTGTTTCTGAAATATTTTTTAATATTAGCTATTCTATAATGTTGTTGCTGAATTGATACATTTGCATTGAAGACTAACATGATGTTAATAAGACTTTAACGATAATTTTTCTGAAATAAACTACTAGTGACTTCATTTTATTGTTTGTGTATTTTTATTGCATTTGAGTAGATACATTAATAAAGCCAGCAGTGGCGACAGGAAGCACGTTGTACTGCAGATATTCACCGAGGACATCCCGAGCTGTGCCAATGTATGTGAATAGAATACTAAAAGTGGCATTCCTCTTTCTTGTCTAGACAGTAAAGAGACATTTTGTAGAATAATAAAAGGGGACATGGTAGGGTAAGAGAAAAATATATAGGAAGATGGGGGAAGGAGAGAGAGATTGGGAATATAAGCAGTGCTGTGTGTATGGTATGCACTCCTGTCTTTCATATGTGTTGCAGAGAAAGCATCATTTGGCAAGAAAGAGCCATGTTAGCTATAGAGCCAAAACTTAGAAAAATTATTTTGTTTTAAGTGACTGAAAATTAAGTCAGGTAATTCCAACAAAATATATTTTCAAACCACTTATCCCTACTGGAATTAAGGAATCAAACTGTTTTATTTTTGTATAGTAGTTTTTTTTTTTTATTATTTCTCATAGACTCATGTGTTGTTTCCACAATATCTATTTATTTTAAAATATTTTTGTCTAATCATGAATAATTCTAATCATTGAAGCAAATCATAATAAAAATATTGAGAAATATATTCATTGTCGATATTCACCCATTTGGTGAATTTAAGCTCTTGAACTTGAACTTGGTCATCTGATCTTTCTTTCTTTTGTCTCTCACTATGCATTCTCACACCTGTTTTTGAAGGCCAGCTGCATAATTATGAATCTTTATCCTCATATCCATGTGAATCTCGTAGCGATACAATATCTTTTCATGTAACTTATGTTTAGAAATCACTTTTATATACTCATTATTAGAGCAAGACAATGAGAGAGAGAGCATTTGATTATGTGTGTGTATAATGCTTAGGATAAAACTCATGACCTCACACATACTAGACATTGATCTATCATCTATCATATCTATCATGTGTGTGTGTGTGTATATATATATGTATATATATATATATATATATATACACATCTTTCAATCTTCTTTCATTGATCTCTTTGATTTTCTGTTTATAGTTTGGCCTTCTGAGGTTTGGCATTTCTTTGATTCATTTTTATGTATTTCATTACACTTAGAGTAAATTTGTAATTCTTTACTTGGACAAAATAGGAAAAATTTTAGCTTTTTTTTAAGGACTTTTTTTCCACTACGAATTTTCTCTTTTTATTTTATTAAATTTCTTAGGATTAAACATAGATCCCTCATACTGTATTTATATTTTTAAACACATAGATGCAGAAGATATTTAAAATATTCTATTTTTTCATTTAAGAATTTCATACAGGTATACAAAGCCTGCCAATTCATCTGTATCACTCCAAAGGTACCCCTCAAATCCCCTTCATACCTGCAAGATACCCACCACTCCTTTCATACCTTCATGTGCTCTCTCTCTCTCTCTCTCTCTCTCTCTCTCTCACACACACACACACACACACACACACACACACACACACATATTCACTCACTCTCTGGTAACCTATTGACTTCAATTGATCATATATATTTCATTAGGTTGACATTTTTTGGCTTACTATTTTGTAGATAACAGCTGCATTGTGCTCATGTGTGTGATGTCCATGTCATTGCTGTAAGACTGTTTCACTACATGCCATAAGTTATTTTAAATATTGTTTTTAAATTCATATCTTGTTAGTGATATCAATTATAATTTTAAACTATTCAGTTCTTTTATTCAGTTAAATTGATCTAAAATTTTAATATTTGCAAGTTTTCTATTTCTATCTGGGGCAGATTTTTGTTGCTGTGGTTGTTCAATACATTGAACATATTTCCTGTATATATCTGAACATAAATTTAAGAGTTGATTATTCCTCATAGTTTGAACATGTGGGCTATTGTGAGGTTGGTCTTCTTTCTTGAGGATTATTTACATAACCCTGGGGTTCATCATGTGTCAATTTATATTTAACTTTTAAGGCAAAACCCTTAGTTATATTTTCATTTTTAATGCTTTAAGAAACTG
This sequence comes from Cricetomys ansorgei, assembly GCA_026225945.1. Lineage (NCBI taxonomy): Eukaryota > Metazoa > Chordata > Mammalia > Rodentia > Nesomyidae > Cricetomys > Cricetomys ansorgei. The sequence goes on from JAMJFZ010001038.1 coordinate 9,290,106, forward strand.
TTTTAAAAATACTTTTTAAACAAAAGTACCATGCACTTGCCCTTACTATCATTAGTTGGCTCTTAATATGTTCCAAATGCTTTGGAACCACAGTATTTTACAACAATGCAAACCAAACACTATTAACATATCATGGGTAATATTTATATAAAAATACTTTACTGTTTTAAAATTAAAGATATAGGTTCCAGACATTCAACAAAATATCTGACGTTTCATATATCTTTAAGTTTATTTATTATGCTTTCTGTCTCTCTCTGTCTATCTCCTGTGTGTGTGTGTGTGTGTGTGTGTGTGTGTGTGTATGTGTGTGTGTCATAGTGCTCTTGTTAAGGTAACTAAACCCTTGTAGGAGTTGGCTATATCTTTTCACCATGTGTACGTCATGAGCTATCTTCTGACCAGAAATGATTAAATCTACATGCTTAGGAAAAGAACAACATTGACTCCTTATTAGTGACACTATTAACACAAGATCAGATCTCTACTTTAAGATTCTGAGATATTTTTATATAATTTTTAGCCTATGGTTGGTAAGCTGTGGAGTCCACATATAATGTGTCATTGTTCCTAAAAATTCAATTAACCTGACATTCTATAGTAGATCCTGGCATCATTCTTCAATACCACACAGATACACACAGAAACACCCCCCCCCACCCCATGCACACAAATACATAGTTTGCTTTCAAGGTAATCAATATGCTGAGCAGTTAAAAACTAAAAAAAAAAAAAATCACAAAGAAATTGTTTCAAGTCGTTTTCTTTTGCCTCACTTCAATATTGTTAAGGATAGGGAGAGCACAAGAAAAACTTGTACTATTTTCTTTTTAAGGGTTAGTTTCCATCCCTCATGGCAGATACATCTGATATTATAGAAACCATGTGCATAAAAAATATACCTATCTGTTCAGACATATTAGAATCCCTATATGTCAGTGGTGTCAACTCAGAAATCTATCAGTTGACTTCATGCTATTTTGTACACACTATTCCTCGGTCTATGGAGGAGATTCTAAATGCACGAGCCACTTGACAGCTAATGCTCTAAGCATCTTGTTTCTTCTTGACAGAGTTAACAGATGGGATTTCAATTCTAAAGTGATCATTTTGGATTCCTAGATTTCTCTTCCCTGCTAATTGCTGCAGTAAATATCTAACTATTTGTGAAGGAAGCCTGATATGGAGAGATTGCTCTCTCCATATTTTTTTTACTAATATATATCTATCTCTATCTATCTATCTATCTATCTATCTATCTATCTATCTATCTATCTATCATCTACAGTTCTTATCCTGACTTGCCAGAACTGCACACATACTGTCTGTGAAAATACAACTGTAACCTGATGGAAACTCAGCCAGAGAGGAAGGAAATTCCCCAAGTCTCTCTTTAACCCCTCCCCGGAAGAAAAGAAAATTCGGAATACTAAGCACCAGCACCCATGGTCCCTCAGTGTTCCTCTATATTACACAGCCTGTTACCTGGCATTTTTGAATATCCTAGTATTTAATTTTAAGATAAATAAAGAAATATTTTTAAGATAAATATATAACTTTCCAGAGTCATGTTATATAAAAAGAAAAGAATTTAAAATATTTACTCCATAAGAGAGAGTTGTCATTACTTGAGATCAAATTTGACTTGTAGAGGATAAAAATGATTAGACATTAACTGATTGTATAACCATGTGTTTTCAAGCTTTTGTAATAATATTTTTCTCTGCACTTTGTACAGCCTTTATATGTAACAGCAAATGACTTGGAAACAGTGAATGATATTATCAGGAAGTTGCTACCAATGCTAGAATTGCCTGTAAGTTACTTTCAAAACACTTGGAGTTAAATTTGAGTTCTATAGTTTTTGTTTTTGTTTTGATATCTGCATATGTTCAAACATGTATATAAATATCTAAAGAAGATAATTGAGCATGCTAAATTAAAAATTATAATTCTCAACCTTCTTTTGGAACTGAATGCATGTAATAATAATAGCCTTTAGAGAGATAGTTTTCTTGTATTCTTTTTTAATGTTTATGTGAAACAAAACACAGCACAATGATAATGTATAGTGCTACACTTAACTGTGGTGGCTCAGCAAGGGTGATAATGAGGCATATTTATAGGTGCCAACCCTTCCAGACCTCAGCAGAGGGAACCGCCATCATGGCAAGTGCCATGGTAGACAGTGGAACCCCAAGCATCTGAAATCAGCTGTTTTTATCAATTCAGAATTCCTCAGGTATTCTACTGATAGCATGTACAGATTTTGCACAATCCAATAACCCCCATATAAATCCAACACCTGCAAATAATACAAAATGCCAAGACCTAGGCAGCCTTTTTCCCCACAGTGCACAAAACAATTATTTTACACATAACTAAAAATAAAACTTCCACAACAATATTGAGATATACTTTTAGTCTCACTAGACAGTAAGCATTCCTTTCTGTAATAAATAATTAATATTATTTCATATTAATCACACACCTGATTTAAAGAATTTCAAACTTACAGGGAATGAGTTTTTAAATTGGATATTATTTCATATTTTGTATACAATTCTTTACCCTTTTCTTCTCTTTTAATTTTTCTGTTTGTCCAAGTTAGGCATATGTGTGTGGGTGTGTTTTGCTTTGTATGTACATGTGTTTGTGAATATATCTGTCTCTGTTTCTTCCTGTATCTGCATACATAACTGTGTGTATCTCTCTCTCTGTTTAAATTTATATGTCTAACTCTGTGTGTTTATGTGTCTCTCTGTGCATATATGTCAATCTCTATCACCCGCTATTTGCACAATCTCTGCCTTTCTTTCTCTCTCTTTCTCTCTCTCTCTGTATGTGTATGTACATATGTGTGTGTGTGAGTGAGAGAAAGAGACAGAGAGACATAGATAGAAAGAGAGAGTCTTTTTGAGTATGCATATGCGCTAGTTTTAATACTTAAGACTTCTGCAGGACAATACTATCATCAAATGGATTCTAAGCACTGTTTGCAGTACTTCTCTTGTGGAACTTATTTTCATCATCTAGCCTGTTTTTTAGTTTAAATATCTTTCCCTTCTCTACAGAATAGAAAATTTCTGAATGAAAACACAATGTTTCTTTTTCCTCCCAGTCATCGTCAAAGCCTCTCTGGTCTTTGTCTAGGTTGTTCAGTGTTGCTGAAGTTAGAGTGTTTTTCAAGTGTTACTCTGCTCAAGCCTTCATATTCACAGTGGGTGTATGGCTTTCTGGGTACTAGGTTGTGTGGGCATATCAAGTCAAAGTTCAAAATTTGACACAATTATCAATAAGCAAATGTAGAGAATTGAGGGGTGAATATGATTTCTTAACCCACAGCCAATAAAATTCTATTGTTGATTAACAGACCTAGGATCTATAAGAAAGAAAAGACAAAATACCCATGGTTTTAGATATTTAATCAGCCCTGATGACTGTGGCCAAAAGACACTTCAGTAAAACTGATGCTAATTATGTTCCCACTAGAGAGATGGAATTGGTAGGTAAAGGACTTGTCAAGAGTCCTCTGTGAAAGATGATTTGTGATGGTTGGTTCTTTTTGCTTCCCAGAGCATTCATGATTACCAACTGTGGTTCTCTCTTAGCCATGAAGAAGCTCCAGGCCCACTTCAAGGTAAGGTAACTGGAAAATCTAGGAAGGGGTTAGTGAGTTCAGTGTTCTAACCCTGAATCCCCAATGTTTTCCTTATTTCGTCTTAAATTTAAATAAAAGTAAAAACAAAATAACATAAACAATATTTTAATTCATTTAATTCGTAATTACCAACTACTTAATATAACCCAGTTACATGATAAAATATCTTTACACAACTGTCTCTCGTCTGACAGAATAATGATGGAAATTTTCCTGTACTTTCCCACTTGAGAAACAGAATACTCCTGAAAGTGGAAACAAATAAACAAGCAAGTAGAAAAAAAAACCTGGTTATTTTGGTTATTTTGTTTCTGAAGTAAAAAAGGGAGGGCATTGAAAATTATTCATTTATTAAACATTGCAACATTATTCTAGGGGATACAAGGATGTCTCAGTAATTAAGGGCACTTAATGCTGGCTTCCATTCCTAGAACTCACCTGGTAACTCACACCCATCCATAACTCCAGTTCCAGGGCATCTGATTTCCTCTTCTGACCTGTTCAGGCACATGGAACACATACGGTACACAGATAAACTTGGGAGCAAAACTCTTAAATGAATAAAATAAATAAATCTAAAAATAAAATTTAAAATCTTTAAAAGAATCTTCTGTTTCTGCTGGACTGTGTAGCTTATATTTTGGAATGAAAATCTGAAACCTACTTATTTTTCTGAATACATGTATGAACATTCAGTTCACATTTCTCTAGGACTAATATTTTCTCACTAAATAATGAGACATAATTGTGTTCAAACTTCTGGAGCCTTCCTGACTGAATGACCTGCTATTCCTTGTGTTGTACTTTTCTAAAATTTTTCACAAGATTATTAACAAATAGGTAGTAACAGTACAAGAATTATCAGAAGAATCTGGATAAGAATTAAAAATCTGAGATTACCAAGTCTGCTCACAGAGCTGATCTTTTAAGAGCCAGTGAAAAGGTGAAGTTCTAAGATATGTGACAACCCTCAAACAAGTAATATCTGATATCTATTGGATATCAGGGAACATTGCCTTTCTATTCAAACCTTTCTCAAGTATCCTGAGAATGATCTGTGGGACACTGTGAATAATTCATAATAAATTGAAACTAGATTACTAGATTTTCCTACAATATTTAGTTTTTGAGTTTAAGTATACTACATGCTACCACGGGCATAAGAGAAGACATTATCCACCCACTCATTTGGTGGTGTTTCTTTTCATTACAGTACAGGGTATGACTATTGAGACCATACTTGTAATTGATTCTCTATCCTCCCTGTTACCATCTAATGAGTGCTGGGAATACAGACATGGGCCAAAACAACCTGTTTATTTTTGTTTGTTGGGTTTTTTTTTGTTTCTTTGTTTGCTTTTTGTAAGGTTGACACAATTATAATGCTCAGTCAAAAATAAGATAAATATGGGGATCAGGCAAATTCTGAAATATATTTATTTAATGATTTGTGTCAACTTGATCAAATGTTAATTCTAAGACTTGACAGTTTTGAACATCATGGCCCCTTCATGAATCTCAAGAATACAACAATTCAGGTGATTTCTCAGTAGCCACTCTGAATGTGTATTTGTACCCACTAGCCATTTTCAAGTATGAATTCTCATGCCTAGATTTTATTATATTGATTCCTTGGCCTCTTCAGAAATTCTTTACTATAATTTGAATTTCTTTTCTGATTGGAGCACTGACATTGTATCAGTAAGAAAGATATATCAAATGTTAATCACCCTGGTGATTCATCAGAAATTGAAAAGGGAAAGGTTTCAAACCACCTGGAAAACCATATCCAAGTTATAGCACAGAATATTGAAGACTACTTTAGAGATAACATAAAACATGGATGAGCAAATCAAATGAATGCACAATAACTCCAGTTTTGCATCTGCAGTTGTAGTCCACAGACACTGCTGTGCTTCTAGGGGGATTCTGTGTTTCCAATACCTTATAGGATCCACCTGACCATTGTCAGGAAAAACACCAAGGGGAAGCAGAAGCCAATCCACTCCACTGCTCCTGAGAACCCTGTCTCATACTGTGAGTATAAATGGATTCTCTCTGTATAATGGGGCAGACACCATGAGAGAGAAAATATTGAACAGAGCAGTGCTTGACATTGCTAATCGAGTTACATAAAGTATACCAACCCTCAAAGCATGTAAATAGCCTTATTTTTGTTTTATTATAAATCTCAAAATGTTGTAGGGAATTGGCTGAATTGATTAATATAAAGCTAGAAGGGCCAAGGAAGATTTTTTAGTTGCAAAAATTTTGTCTAGATAGATGTCTAGGCAGAAAGTGGCAGGCCTTAAAACTGCCAGAAGGGACCACAACAAATGTCCCCACTACACAGTGCATTGATGGGCTTATGTTCTTCAAACACAGCAATAAGTTTAGTTTTCTCTTCTCTGTTTTTATTGTCCTCAGCTTACACATCCTTGCCTCATCAGAGTCTTCTGAGTGAATACTCCTGATGCTTTAGTGTGTACAGCCATCTTTGTCCAGAAGCATTAGCATGCTCAAGCACATTAGCATATTTGTTCATGCTCATCACCATTAGTTTCAACTCATATTCATATTTTTCTCTTATAGGGCAAGAACATCCATATTACATCAAAATGGTCAACCTTCAAAATCCCAAATGCTGGACACAACTATCAAAAAGTTGCACAGCTTTTCCCATCCTGCCAGGGATGTATGTGGATCATCTGAACTCAGATGCACAGGGGAGATTCGTCCTGAAGCCCAGAGACTAGCAAGAAGGCAATAACAGATTAGACCATCTGTATTTCTTCCATCAGATAATCCCAAGGCACAGTTTGTTTCTTCTTGCTTGATGAAGGAGCACTGTAGAAAACAAAAAAGAAAATAAAAACAGAACAAAAACAGAACAGGTCCCAAGGAAGGCTTAAGAGAAATCTAAGTTCTCATGTCAAGACTAATCTTGTCTCTTGGGAAAACATTTCATTCTTCCAGACAGATAGTCACCAGAGCATTGTATGTAAATAATTGTGTATAAACATATTGTTGGTCCCATTAGATTTTGACTTCCCAGGATCTGGATTCTCATGTGTTCCCCATCACAAGGTTTCTAGTACATGGTTCAGGACTGGAAATGACCTAATGACTGCATTTAGACACACCTAAATGTGTGTCTAAAAAATAAAAGCTACCAGAAAGTTTATTATGTCTGATATTGCAGATAATCTATATCCAGGCTTAAGCAAAAGTCTCTCTCTCTCTCTCTTTTCTCTCTCTCTCTCTCTCTCTATATATATATATATATATATATATATATATATATATATAAACACAACATGCCTGTTAAAGTGTGTCTTTCATATCTGTGTATGTACTATAAATGGACATAATTTTTACATTCAATGGGGGATTCTCAGATCTCTGCACAATACGTGGCCCTGAGCCTCTGTGTCTGCTTTTATATGCCCTGGAGTGCTATAGCTGGGTCTTGGGGTAGGTAGATTCTCAAATTCCCAAGGAATCACCATATTGATTTCCATAGTGGCTGTACACGTTTTTACTCCCATCAGCAATGAAGGAGTGTTCCCTTGCTCCATATCTTCACGAACATGATATTGTGATATTGATTTTTAGCCATTCAGACAAGTATAAGATAGAATTTCAGAGTCATTTTGATTTGCATTTCCCAGATGACTAAGGATGTTGAACATTTCTTTAAGTCTTTGTCAGCCATGTGAGATTCCTCTTTAGAGAATTCTTTGTTTAGATATGTACCCCATTTTTCAATTGGATCATTTTTATCTAGTTTCTTGAGTTCTTCATATATTTTAGAGATTATCCCTCTATTAGAAGTGGAGTAAGTAAGCTGTTGTTTTTGACTTATTGACAGTGTCCTTTGCCTTTGCTTTACAGAAGCTTTTCAGTTTCATGGGGTCCCATTTATTAATCATTGATGTTAGTACTTTAGCTATTGGTGTTCTGTTTCAGATGCTGTCTCCTGTCCAGTGCATTCAAGCCTGTTGTCCATTTTATCTTCTCTCAGGTTCAGTGTACCTGGTTTTATGTTGAGGTCATAAGATCCACTTGGATTTTAGTTTTGTGTAGGGTGCTAATTGTGAATATAATTGCATTCTTCTACATGCGGACATCCAGTTAGACTAGCACCATTTGTTAAACATGCATTTTTGGTTCCATTGTATATTTCTGGCTGCTTTATCAAAGACCAGGTGCCAATAAATGTATGGATTTATGTCTAGTTCTTAGATTTAGTATCATTGATCAACATGTCTGTTTTTATGCCAATACCATGTAAATTTTAGTACTATAGGTCTGTAGTAGAGCTTGAGATCAGCTCTACTGATAACTGCAGAATTTATTTTATATTTCAAGGTTATTTTAGTGATCCTGAGTTTTTGTTTTTCCATATGGATTTGAATATTGTCCTTTCAAGGCCTGTTAAGTATTGTTTTGAGATTTTGATAGGGATTGTTTTGAATCTGTAGATTGATTTTGGTAAGATGCCCAGATAATGGATTTTCTGAGATCTTCTTAAATTTCTTTCTTTAAAGACTTGATGTTTTTGTCATACACATGTTTCACTTGCTTGGTTAGAGTCACAGCAACATACTTTATGTTATTTGTAACTTTTATAAAGGGTGTTTCCTTGATTGCTTTCCTGGTCCATTTTTCATTTGTATATAGGAGGGCTACTGATTTTTTTCCAGTTGATCTTATAGTCAGCCACTTCACTGAAGTTGTTTACCAAATGTAGGAGTTCCCTGATAGATTTTTGGGGATTGCTTATATATAATGTCATATCAACTGCAAATAAGGACAGTTTGACTTCGTCCTTTCCAGTTTGTATCCTCTTGATCTCTTTCAGTTGTCTTATTGTTCTAGCTAAAAGTTCAAGTACTAAATTGAACAGATGTATAGAAAATGAACAACCTTTTCTTGCTCTTGATTTCAGTGGAATTTTTTTGAGTTTCTTTCCATAGAATTTGACATTTGCTGTGGGCTTGCTGTAAATTGCCTTTATTGTGTTTAGTTATGTCCCTAATTTTTCCAAGACTTTTATCATGAAGGTGTATTGGATTTTGTCAAAAGCTTTCTCAGAATCTAGTAAGATCATGTGGTTTTTTTTCTTTCAGTTTGTTTATATGGCGGATTACATTGACTAATTTTCATATGTTAAACCATCCTTGTATTTCTGGGATGAAGCCTACTTGATTGTGGTGGATGATTTTTTGATGTGTTCTTGGATTTGGTTTGCAAATATTTTATTGAGTATTTTTGCACCTATGTTCATGAGAGAAATTGGTCTGTAATTGTCCTTTGTTGAATCTTTGTGTGATTTGGATATCATAGTAACTGTGGCCTCAAAGAATGAGTTCAGCAGAATTCCTTCTTAATCTATTTTGTGTAATAATTTAATGAGTATTGATGTTAACTCTTCCTTGAATATCAAAAGAATTCTGTACTAAAAACATCTCACTCAGGGCTTTTGTAGTTGGGAGACTTTTACTGACTGCTTCTATTTCCATGGGGTTTATAGGTCTGTTTAAATTGTTTATATTGAATTGTTTATTTGATCCTGATTTAACTTTGGTAGGTGGTGTCTATCAAGAAAATGATTCATTTCATAATGATTTCCAATTTTGTAGAAGTCAGGTCTTGAAAATATGATCTAATGAATCTTTGGATGTCTTTGGTGTCTGTGGCTATACCCCCTTTGCATTTCTGATTTTGTTGATTTGGACAATCTCTCTCCATCTTTCAATTAGTCTGGATAAGGGTTTATCTATCTTGTTGACTTTTTTAAAGAACCAATTCTTTGTTTCATTGATTCTTTGTATTGTTCTCTTTGTTTCTATTTTTATTGATTTCAGCTCTCAGTTTGATTATCTCTTTCCATCTACTTCTCTTAGATGTGTTTGCTTCTTTTTCTAAAGCTTTCAGATGTGATGTTAATCTGCTAGTATGTAATTTCTCCACTCTTTTTTGGTAGGCACTTTGTACTATGAATTTTCCTCTTGGCACTGCTTTCATTGTGCCTCATAAGTTTGGGTATGTTTCATGTTCATTTTTATTGAATTCTAGAAAGTTTTTAATTTCTTTCTTTATTACATCTTGACACAGTAGTCATTCAGTAGAGCCTTGTTCAGTTTCCATGAATCTGTAGGCTTTCTGTTGCTGCTGTTAATGTTTAAACCTAGCTTTAATCGTAGTGACCTAATAGGATGCAGGGAGTTATTTCAACTTTGTTGTATCTATTGAAACTTTCTTTGTGGCCAAATATATGGTCAATTCTGGAGAAAGTCCCCTGAGGTTGTAAGAAAAGGGTATATTCTCTTCTGTGTGGGTGAAATGTTTTGTATATATCTGTTAGTTTTATTTGGTTTATAACTTCTATTAGATCCAGTATTACTCTGTCTAATTTTTGTCTGAATGACCTGTTAGTTGGTGAGAGTGAGGTATTGAAATTTCCCATTATCAGTGTTTGAGGGTCAGTGTATATTTTTAGCTTTCCTGATGTTTCTTTTACAGATGTGAGGGCCCTTGAGTTGAGGGCATTAAAGTTAAGAATTGAAACTTCATCTTAGTGGAGTTTTCTTTTGATGAGTATGAAATGTTCTTCCCTATCTCCTTTGATTAATTTTTGTTTGAAGTCTAATTTTTTTATGCTAAAATGGTTACACTGGCTAACTTCTTGGGTCCATTTGTTTGGAAATTCTTTCCCAATCCTTTACTCTGAAGTAATGTTAATCTTTGATGTTAAGGTGCATTTCTTATATGCAGCAGAAGGCTAGATCCATTTTCACATCCATTCTGTTAGTCTGTATCTTTTTACTGGGGAATTAAGTCCACTAATGTTGAGAGATATCAATGATCAATGATTGTTAGGTCCTGTTATTTTGTAATTGATGTTGGTTGTGTTCAGTTATGTGTGCCTGTGTGAATGTTTGTGTCTCTTTTCTTTGATTTTGATGGGGTGAGGTTATTTATTTCCTGAATTTTCATGGGTATAGTTAACCTCCTTGAGTTGGAGTTTTCCTTCTTGTACCTGCTGTAGGGCTGGATTTGTAGATAGATATTGTTTTAATTTGGATTTGTTCTTGAATATTTTGATTTCTCTACCTATCGTAATTGAAAGTTTTTCTGGGTATAGTACAATTGGATGTTGTCTGTGATCTCTTAAGCAGCCATGCTTCCAAGATCAAGGACCAAAGGCTCCTATACAGAGTCAGTAGCACATTTGTTTAGACCCTTCTGGCTTTAAAAGTCTCCATTGAGAAGTCTGGTATAATTCTAAAAGGTTTGTGTTATATATGTGACTTACTCTTTTTCTTTTGCAGCTTTTAGTACTGCTCTTCCCAGCCTAAAGTTCCAAAGTCCTTCCACAATCCTCCCAAACTTAATGTAGCCAGTGTCTTTAGGGTTTCTACTGATCTGGTAAAGCATCTTTGACCACAAGCAAACTGAAGAAGAAAGAATTTGCTAAGTCACATATTCTTCTCACAGTCTACTATGAAAGAAAGTCCTGGACAGAGTGACTTCTCAGATTAAACAGATTGAAGAGCAGGCAAAGTGATGAATCAGAAGAAGAGTTAGCAGACTGAGTCAGAGTGAGGATACACCCAACTCTCATGTTAATAAAAGCAGGCTCTCAGCTCAGAGAGTCAGGCAGTCAATTAGAGAATCTGTGTAAATGTATCTCATATTCCTCATTTTTTTGTTGAACAATATCTGGGTTGTTTCCAATTCTGGCTGTTATGAATAGAGTAACAATGATCATGGTTGAGCATGTGACTCTGTGGTAGGATGAAGTGCCCAAGGGTGGTTTAGTTGGATCTTGAAATAGATTGATTCCCATCTTTCTGATTAACCACCACTCTGATTTCTGTACTAGTTTGCACCCTCATCAGCAATGGATGATGTTCCCCTTACTCCACATCCTGGCCAGCATAAGCTGTCATTTGTTTTATTGCTCTTAGCCATTCTGACAGATGTAAGATGAAATCTCAAAGATGTTTTATTTGCATTTTCCTGATGAACAAGAACATTAAACATTTCTTTAAGTGTTTCTCAGCAACTTGATATGCCTCTTTTGCTAATTCTCTGTTTAAATTTGTGCCCCCTCTTTTTAAATTAAATTATTTGTTGTCTTGATATCTAATGTTTTTAAGATCATTATATATTTTGGTACTAACCCTATATCAAATATGCAGTTGGTAAAAATCCTTTTTCCATTATGTAGGCTACCATGTTTTTCAAATGATGGTGTAGAAGCATTTCATTTTCAAAAGGTCACATTTATTAATAGTTGATTTTACTGCTTGTGCTATCAGTGTTCTGCTCAGAAAGGCTTTTCCCTGTGTCAGTGAGTTCAAGGCCATTCCCCACTTTCTCCTCTATAAGGCTTAGTGTATCTGGTTTTACGTTGAGGTCTTTGATCCATTTGGACTTGAGTTTTGTGCAGGGTGATAAGCATAGGTCTATTTAGATTATTTTACATGAAGCCAACAAGTTTGACCAGTCCATTTGTTGAAGATGATTTTTTTTTTCAGTGTGTATTTCTGGCTTCTTTATAAAAAAAAAAAAAAAAAGGTATCCATAAGTAAGAGCATTTATGTCTGGGTTTTCAATTCAATTCCATTGAATAGACACGTCTGTTTTGTGCCAATACCATGCTGTTTTTATTACTATAGCTTTATACTACAACTTGAAATCAGGAGTTGTAATACCTCCAGAAGTTTTTTAATTGTTTAGGATTGTTTTAGCTATCCTTTTTGTGTGTCTCTGTTTCTATATGAAGCTGAAAATTGTCCCTTCAAGATCTGTGAAGAATTGTGTTGGAATTTTGATGATGATTTCATTGAGGATGGGAAGTCTTTCCATTTTCTGTTATTTTCTTCCATTTATTTTTCAAATGGCTTGAAGTTTTATCATATGAATCTTTTACCTGTTTGGTTAGAGGCACTCTAAGATATTTTATATTTTTTGAGGCTATTGTGAAAAGTGTCTTTTCCCTGATTTCTTTCTCAGATAATTTATCATTTGCATATAGGAGGGCTACTGAATTTGTAAGTTAATTTTATAGCCAGCTACTCTGCTGTAGGAGCATCTCAGTGAAATCTCTAGAATAACTTATGTATATTATCATACTGTCTACAAATAGAGATATTTTTATTTCTCCCTTTCCTGTTTGCATTCCCTTCATCTCCTTCAGTTGTCTTATTGCTCTAGATAACACTTCAAGTACTATACTGAATAGAAATGGAGACAGTCGACAACCATGTCTTTGTCTTGTTTTTAGTGGAATTTCTTTGAGTTCCTCTCCATTTAAGTTGATTTTGGCTATGGGCTTTCTGTGAACTTTTATTATGTTTAGGTACATCCTTTGTATCTCTGATTTCTCTAGTACTTTTATCATGAATGGGTGTTAGATTTTGTCAAAGACCTTTTCTGCATTTAATGAGATAACCACATTGCTTTTTACCTTTCATATTTTTTTATATGGTGGATTACATTTTTGATTTATATATGTTGAACCATTACTGCATCTCTGGGATGAAGCCTGCTTGATCATGGTTGATGGTCTTTTGGTGTTTTCTTGGATTTTCTTTGTATTTTCTTGAGAATTTTTCCATCTGTGCTCATAGGTAAAAGTGGTATGTAATTCTATTTGTGTTGGGTACTTATGTGGTTTGGGTATCAGGGTAATTATAACCTTGTGAAATAAACTGGGCAGTGTTCCATCTGTTTCTATTTTATCAGATTATTTGAGAAGTATTGACACTAACTCTTTTTTGAAAGTCTGATAGATTTCTGTGCAAAAACCATCTGTCCCTGGGCATTTTTTTTGTTTGGAAGATGTTAATGACTACTTCAATTTCATGAGAAGTTATAGGTCCACTTAAATTGCTTATCTGATCTTGATTTGACTTTTATAAGTGGTATGTATCCAGAAAATTATTCATTTATTTTAAATTTTCCAATTTTGTGGAGTACAGTTTTTTAAAGTATGTCCTTTTGATTCTCCGGATTTCCTCAGTGTCTGTTGTTATTTCCCCCTTTTCATTTCTGATTTTGTTAATTTGGATATTCTACTCTTGCCTTTTAGTTAATTTGGATAATGGTTTGCCAATCCTATTGATTTTCTCTAAGAACGAATTCCTTGTTTCATTTATTCTTTGCATTGTTGTTGTTTGTTTGGTTTTATTAATTTCAGCCCTGAGTGATTATTTCTTGGCATCTACTCCTTTTGAGTGTGATTTCTACTTTTTCTTCTGGAGCTTCCAGATGCATTGTCAAGTTACTAGTGTGAGATCTCTTCATGTTTTTTAATGTAGGCACTTAGTGCTATGAACTTGCCTCTTAGAACAGCCTTCATTGTGTCCTATAAATTTAGGTATGCTGTGTTTACATTTTCATTCAATTCTAGAAAGCTTTTAATTTCTTTCTTAACTTATGTCTTGATGCATTTTTCATTCAGTAGTGGGTTATTCCGTTTCCATGTGTTTGTAAGCTTTCTGTTGTTCCTGTTGTTGTTGATATCCAGTTTTTAATCTCTAGTGGTCAGCTAGGACTCAGGTATTATTTCCCTTTTATTGTAACTCTTGATATTTGCTTTGTGCTTGAATATGTGACCAATTTGGAAGAAAGTTCCATTACATGCCATAGAGAAAATATATTCCTTTTTGTCTGGGTGAAATGTTTTGTAAATATCTGTTAAGTTCATCAGTTACCTCCAGCAATTCTCTATTTAGGTTTTGTCTGGATACCTTGTCTATTGGCAAGAGAGGATATTAAAATCTCCTATTATCAGTATTTGAGTGTCAATATGTGATTTAAAGTGTAGTAGTGTTTCTTTTATGAACTTGGGTATTTTTGTGTTTAGGGAATGTCCTCTTGGTTGATTTTTTCCTTTGATGAGTATGTAGTGTCCTTCCCTAAGATTTCTGATTAGTTTTTTTTCAAAGTCTATTTTATCAGGTATTAAAATCATCAACATACTTCTTAGACCCATTTTTTAGGTCTTTTCCTTTACCCAGAGGTGATACCGCTCCTTGATGTTAAGATGTATTTTTAGATGCAGCAGAAGGGTAGACCTGTTTCCACATCCATTTTCTTAGTCTGTGTCTTTTTATTGGTGATATTTATAATATCAAAATCCATTAATAGTGGAAACTATCAATAAACACTATTGATTTCTGTTATTTTTTGGTGTAGTAGTGGTTGTGGTGATGGTGGTGGTGGGGTGTGTGTGTGTGTGTGTGTGTGTGTCTACAGTCCTTTGATTTTCTGGTCTGGGATTATTCTTTGCATTTTCTTAGGCATGATTAACCTCTTTAGGTTGGAGTTTTTCTTGTAGCACCTTCTGTAGGACTGGATTAAGAGACAGATGTTGCTTAAATTTGGTTTTATCATGACATGCCTTATATTATCCATCTACTGTGATGATTGAAATTTATTCTTGGCTGGAATCTGTGATCATTTAGAGTCTGTAGAACATTCTTCAGTACTTTCTGGATTTTAGAGTCTCCACTGAGAAGTCCAGGTGTTATTCTAATAAGTCTTCCTTTATGTGTTGCTTTTTTTTTCTTTTTTCTGTGAAGATTTTAATATTCCTTCTTTGTTCTGTACATTTAGTGTTTTACTTATTATGTGATCATGGAACTTTCTTTTCCATTTGTTGTTTTATGATTCCTATATCATTATAGACATCTCCTTTTTTAAATGAGGAAAATTCTCATCTAAGATGATGTTCAAAATATTTTCTGCTTCTTTGATCCGAGTTTCTTCTCTTTTCTGTATTTTATATTTCATGTTTTCATAGTGTCCCAGATTTTCTGGATGTTTTATGCCAGGATTTTCTTTTTTAGATGTAACATCTTCTTTGGCAGATGTATCCATTTCTTCTATCACATTATCGGTGCCTGAAATTTGCTCTCCTATCTCGTGTATTTTGCTGATGATGTTTGCCTTTTCAGGTTCTTGTTTTATTTCCATATTTCCCTCAGTTTGGGTTTTCTCTATTTCTCTTTCTAGTTTCAGGTCTTATCTTAAACTGTTTAAGTCATTTCCTTCCACTGTCTGTCTGTGTTATCATAGTGTTCATTAAGGGATTTGTTCAGTTTCTCTTTAAGGATCTCTATTGTATTCATAAAGGCTATTTTAAGACATTTTACTAGTGTTTGAGTTATACTGAAGTTCACAGGTCCTACTGTGGCAAGGTTATTGGGCTCTCGTGGAGGCATATTGCCATGACTGTTATTGTGTTTTTATACTGGCTTCTAGACATCTGGATTTGGGATGGCTATAATTCCAGGTGCTGATGACTGGTCTTGCTTTTGTTGGGTGGATGGTGTGTTCTTTGGTTTCTGTTCCCTCTGTGGTTCTTAGGAGAGTGTGGTAACAGTGTGTTACCTCATAGGAAAGTCTTCTCAGATCCTGAAATGTGTAGTCACTGGATGTTACAGATAAAGTGTGTTTTTAGGTATTGAGAGCTAACACTTAGAAATGGAAATGGGCTAGAAAAGATAGTTTGAGGGTGTGCACAGAAGAGATGAAAGCAGCATGTTCCATTAAGATCCATTTAGTCTCCTGGGAATGGGGACAGAGAATTAGGAGAGGCTGCAGCATGTAGTCTGCTGGAGATGATACTGGGGAATGGGCTTGGAGGAATGGAGAGAGAGGTGAAGATCTGCACTTAGCCTAGTGCTTCACTGACCTGAATGGCGTGAGGGTTCCCAGGGAATGTCTGTTGGAGTTAGGGGCTGTGATAAACCAATGGGAAGAGAAGTTTGGAGGGAAGACCTGTGTGGCCCACTAGAGATGTGTGGTTGAGAAGAAAGAAGCTACCTACATGCTAAACACTATGTTATAGATATGCTATGCCATGCCATGCTATGGCAGAGAAGGCAAAGGTATCTGTGTAGATTGAAAAGACTAGATGCTATTTCTCAAAGTATGTTTATTAGTGGAATAAGGACAAAATATTTACCTGCAGTCAACATATATCTTTCTTCTTTGTTTTTTTTTTTTCAGAAAGTAACACTAATATTCAGGAAAACAAATGTTCTCTCAATCAAAAGACAAAAAATATACCTGTGCATGTAGAGAGGAGCAGGGACCACCACTTGTAAACAAACATAAAATAAAAAAGCACATTAAAGGGGTATGATTTGGTAGAAAAAAAAACCAGATGTGGATTTGTTAGTCAGAATGAGATGCATAACACCGCTGCAGACCATACTTTCACCATTTGCGGAAACTCGTGTAAGATAAAACAAAGCCCACCAAAAAGCCCACTAAGAAATCAAACTTCTGCCTTTAGACAAAACAGTTTTTATATTTTTTCTTTAACCTTCTCCTCCTTCAACTGGACACTGAAGTTAGGCCTCAGCAAGTGCTCTACTACTGAGCTATAGAGAAATCCTTTTATTTTATTTCAGGTAAAAAATATCAGTCTGGTCTTGTATATACTCATTAGTCCAGGCTAGCTTTGACCTTGGGATTCTCTTGCCTCGTCATCTGCATAAATGAGATTATAAACTTAAACCTCCAGGTCCAGGAAGCAGCTGCTTTTACATCATTTTGATGCTTGCTTAGCTGGATAATGTGTCTGTTTGCATTGAACTTACACAAAGTTCACAAGCACTTAGAAGCTGTATAGCTACTTTACTCTTGAAGTAAATCTTTTTAGGGTTGGCCATTAATATCTAAGCACTGCATCTTTCAGTGAGGTCATCCTTTAATATCATGAAAGAGTTTTCTGAGTATTAAGTGGCAAAGAGTTTAATAAGGAAGTAGAAACTTAGAAATGCAAGGAAGAACTGGGGTTGTGGAAACCATGGTGGCTATTGCTTAAGAGGTCCAATGCGTTCAGAAAAGGATTTGAGGAGTTCCCAAGTCCCACTTAACTTAAATACCACACTGCACAGTTTGCAATCACAATAGAAAAAGATTGGGATTTTGCAGAGAACCTGAGTAGCTTTCATACTTGTCACCATAATTTCAAAGTATGTGTTATTTACACTTGTCATGCCTAATGGAGGTCTGCTCTGACACGGAGGAACACTGATACAATGTAGAAAATGGCATAATATCTAACATGGTGATAATACAAAGCTTATTGAGAGTTTAGACCAGAAAGGATTATAATATTTGTTACCTTGGGATAATTTTGTACATTGTCGTTTTATGGTAATATAATATAATCATATAATAATCATATAATAGCCTTAGCATTTTTTCATATAATCTGATATGAAATGTAGTGAAGAAGGAAGGACAAAATACAAACAAAAGACGCATTTCTGAGCTCCTTCTACAAAGACAGAATTACTCTAATAACAAAAACAGGCAAAATCACAACACATAAAGAAAACTAAAGGCCAGTTTCCCTCCAGGGGCAAAAGTCCT
The DNA here is from genome assembly GCA_026225945.1 of Cricetomys ansorgei. Lineage (NCBI taxonomy): Eukaryota > Metazoa > Chordata > Mammalia > Rodentia > Nesomyidae > Cricetomys > Cricetomys ansorgei. The sequence continues at coordinate 9,308,176 of JAMJFZ010001038.1, forward strand.
GCATAATACAGGCATATATCAAAGGATCGCCCACCATGATCAAATTGGCTTTATCCAGGGGAGGCATAGATGGTTCAACAAAAACTACTCAATAAATGTAAAAATCATATAAATATATTTAAAGACATAGGAACATTATCATCAAATAGATGCATAAAAGACTTTTGAAAACATCCAACAAAACTTCGTGTTAGAAATCCTAGAGAGAATATGACTACAGGGAACATACCTCAATATAATATTTTATATTTACTTTACCTGACAAACCCAGATCTAACATCATCCTAAATAGTTAAAAACTCCAAGAGACTCCATTAAAATCAGATAGTAGATCAGGCTATCTACTATCACCATTATTTTCCAATATAACTATTAAACCCTTCGTTTTAGAAATAAAAGAGGAGAATTAAAAGGCTACAAATGAAAAAAAAACAATTAAATCATCCCAGTGTGGAGATGATATAGAATTCTACAAAACGGACTCTGAGAATTCCACCCTGACAGCAACTGCAGCAAAGGACAGAGTACAAAAAGTAATCTACGAAAGCCAATACCCTTTCTGTGTATCAGCAACTAACATGTTAAAAAGAGCAATATAGTCCCAGTCACAAGAAAGTCAAAGAAAATAAAAAGTCTGGAAATAAACCTAACCAATTAGGGGAAAGATATTTAAATCTGGGGGAGGAAATTGAGGAAAGACACAAAAAGTTTGAAAGAGCTCCCAGCTCATAGATGAGTAAAGTAAGCATTATGAAATGACCATGGTACCAAAAGTTATTACAGATTCTGTGAAAATTCTCCCACCTTTCTTCACAAAAATAAAAAACAGCCCTGAGATTCATATGGAAACATAAAAGACCCTGGGCAGGCAAACCAGCCCTATGCAAAAAGAATAATGCTTGATACATTATGATTCCAGATTTTAAACTATATTCTACATGTATAGTAATAAAAACAGTGGGTACTGAGATTTAAGGTCAAGGAACTAAGGACAAGGGGAACACCATAATACTATTAAGTGTCCACACAATTAATGAAACTATCCATTGAATAAAAAAGGCAGTCCACAAAGTGGGAAAAACTCTGTCCCATCTACATGTCTAAGAGAGAGGGTTAATTTCCAGAGTACATAAAGAAGCCAAAAACAAAAGGTCAGGAAAACAATGACCCAAATAAAAATGAATCTGAACAGTGTTCTTAAAAGAAGGAATAAAAATATCTATAAATGTCTTCAAAGATACTTAACGTCCTTAAAATTTAGGACAATTAAAATAAAAAACAACAACAACTTTGAGATTTTATCTTATTCCAGTAACAATAGTTAAGATAAAGATAACTGACAAGAAATGCTGGAGGCTGAATAAAAAGTTGTAGTGCTCTTTGAAATGGTCAACCCTGAAAACACACACAAGTAACATGACATAGACCGAGCAGGATATACTTATGTATTTATTCAGTGATGTATATTAATATACACATACAAAGATGCATATTGCTACAATTTATGAAAAAAGATGCCATGAATTTGAAAGAGATTAAGACAGGGTATTTGGGAGGTTTGGGCAGAAGGAAGGAGAAGGAGAAAATGATGTAATTATAGTAATATCAAAACATTTAAATACAGATAAAAATAAATGCTTGTAGGGATGTGAGAAAGGGAGAGCTCTCCCTCACTGTCAGTGTGATTGCAAACACTATGAGAATCTGTGTGAAGAGTACTCAAAAAGATCAAAGCAGATCTATAGTATCACCTGGCTGTGCTGCTTTGATACATTACCAAATGATTTAGCATTGTATTCCACAGATGATTGCACAGCCATGTTCCCTGCCAATCTATTCCTAATAGCTAGAAACTAGAAACAAACTAGGTGCCTTCCAACTGATGAATGAAAATGTGGTACAAGTACAGAAGAGAATACTATTTGGTTGTTTATAAAAAAAGAAAATATGAAATTTGCAAGTAAATGGATGAACTACAAATCATTATACTGAGTGAAGTCATCCAGTCCCAGGAAGACAAGCATCATATGCTCTCTCTAATTTGTGGGTCCTATTTCTTCATCTTTACATGTTAGTGTACAACCTGGATTAACTACAGAAACAAGAAAAGTAAAAATGGACCATAGATGGGTATGACAGAAGCTCTAGAGACTGGGAATCACAGGACACAAGCCCTGTAAAGAGGGAAAGGGGATCAATCTGGAGGAGACACTTTTGGGGGAGGGGGACGTGAGGGAGGGGAAAAGGGAGGTAAAACGAGGATAAAGTGAGATAAAGGGGGGCTAGAGAACACTAAAATTATTGGAAAAGTTACAGAGAAACATTTTATGTTGACTGAAAATACAACGTGTACATACGTAAATAATTTAAATAAAGTTGCATCACATAAAAGTAATTCAAAAGGAAAACCCTTGTGCCCTCACTATTTTCAATACAATTATTCTAAGGTGAAAATTGACACTTTTACTACAAAGCATTTACCAATATATTCAAACTATATCTCTTATCTAACTGTGTAGAAAAGTATTGTGTGTGTGGGGGGGGTGTAACACAATTTGAAGAGTGGAGGAAAGGCATGATTGGTGGTGTTCTCCAAGGGTAACTATAGGCAATTGGAAAAAGTGGTGTTGTTGTTGTTTGTTGTTGTTGTTGTTTGTTGTTTGTTGTTGCTGCTGCTGCTGTTTTTCTGCTCAACGACCTTAAAATAATGAATGGGAGTAAATAGCATTCCCCTCAGGGAGAAATATCAATCACAGAGAACACTGAACACCTTGAGATAAATGCTGGCTTGCAGCTCTGTGAGCTTAATATGTTGGTCAAGGAGGTGGCAGTCATTCTGACAGCCTGGTTTATGGGTCAACACCTTCATCTGACCCGTGTGGTTTCTACTAAGTTCTATTAAGGTCAAATATATTTCTTAAATAATGTCACATTTCAAAGAGTGATTCTAGTGAAGAAACTATTAAAGGTTTTGGTTACTTGGTATGAGACTGTTAGCTAAGCAGTCACAGACGTGCATTTCATGCAAAGCATTTTGAAAATTATTCTCAAACAATAATACAGTATAGTTACATGTTGGTAAATTAAAGTTCCATAATTTCAAATGATCTCTCTCTTTCTGATGTGTCACAATGTGTCATCTCAACTATAGCATGTTCAGTGAGAAGTGTCCTCTAGTTTCGCCAACCAGAGCATTCAAGGAATTTCATTTGAGACTTCACTTTGACAAGTCTAACTGCATATGTCCCCTCTTACTCTGGTAACAAAGAGACACACACACTAAAGACCATGCCATCTGTCCTTCCCACAGCCCCTTTTCTCTTTGTGGCAGGATGCCATGATCCAAGTGAGAGCTGAGTGATCTTCACCAGCACCCTCTGCCAGTCCAGCTGAAAGCACATGGACTCTTGTGCTTTATGATTGGGCTTTATGCTGCTTGCACCAGCTTTGCTGGTGTCACCCAATTATTAGAACCTTAGGAAAGCCACAACATGCTGCACCAACAAACACAGGGTAGCAAAGCCCCAGAGACGCTCATTTGCAAATTCTTCTCTCTGAGATTTCATTGCATAGAGCAATGGAATTTGGAGCATAGTAAACATCCAAAAGGTATTGATGAATTAAGTTGAATTTATTTTGATGGTTGAGACTCATTTATTTTTTATTGTGGACAATGTCTTCATAATTATAATAGATTGATGGATAATGCATAGAATATCAGTCCCTAAGATGTCATGGTAGGTCAATCTTTTCACTGTACTTTGCTGCATTGTAAGCAGTGTTGGAATTGGTTCAAGTGGCTGTTGTCAGTTTCCTCTGGTGCATATCGAATGTCCTTTCTAAGGTGCAAGAAGTCTTCCCATCACAATGTTTTGTCAATTTCCATGCTTGTTTCTGTTTTCTCCAGTTGATTAACACAATTTTTTCACACATTTGAAGCTTAGGTATTCATGAATTGTGTGATTCAGTTGAGCACTGATTTTTCAATGTATTGTCAAGTGGGATAATCATGCTCAAAGGGTTTCACTTTTATTAATACATAAGATTAAACAGGTCAACATCTCAGTTTAAGTGTGTCCACCAATAGATAAAGAGCTACTGACAGGTGATAGGTGCTTATGAAGGAAGAGTCAGTTCTCCTTGGGGGTGTGTCCCAGGTAAGTACACCATGCTACAGTGGATGGCTCCATACCTATGTGTATATTGGTATCACAAATTGGCCGTGGTGGGGTATTTAAAAAAAAAAGAAAAAGAAGTTGAGAGAGGCGATGAAAGGAAGAAAGGCAAGGATTGATTCTGGTTGGAATTAAAAGACTAAGGGTAAATATGAGCAAAGTACATTGCATGCATGTATAAAATTCACAAAGAATTAGTAAAATATACATATATGTGTATAATATATAATATACTCTATTATACATATATATATATTAAAAATTCAGATGCCAAGTTTTCTTTCTGAAAGTCTTACTGTTGACTAATATTGTTGACATAGATAAGTAAATTAACCAAAAACATCAGCAAGATTTTTCCTTTTCCTTTCTATTTATACTGTTGTTATTTCCTAAAGTAACTATTTATAGTACAAAAGGAGAAATTTCAATTAAAAATAAAAGCCCAGGGGCTTGGGAGGTGGCTCAGCTGTTAAAGTTCTTGCTGAGCAGGCAAGAGTTCCAGATTCCAGATTCCCAGAACCATGTAAACACTGGATATATGGTGGCATACTCGTGATTCCTGCTATTAAAGGCAGAGACAGGAGATCCTAAAAACAAGCTACTGCGATTAGGTTTCTTTAAGAGACTTCCTTTTAAAATATAGTAGTGAAAGAACAACTGAGGAAGAGGATTACACACATACACACACATACACACATACACACACACACACACACATACACATGTGCATGAACTCATGCTCACATGCACACACTCCAGGACATACATATGGGAAAAAAAGGAAAATACAGAAAAGAAAAATAAAGCTTCAGAGTAACATAAAAGCTAAGGAGTACCTGCTCTCTTTGAAATAATTATAGGAAAACATTTTAAAATACAGATAAAAATAGTACAAAAGACAAAATAAAGCCAAATATTTACTCATAATTAGAGATATATTACTTAATTATTTTTACTTTTTGTGTGTGAACTTATGTGAATGTGAATGCATGCATTTCATGGCATGTATGTGGCAATCAGAGGAAGAATTTTATAAAGTTGCCTCTCTCCTCCTTTTGCTTGGGTTCGGGGGATCAATTTCATGTCATCAGGCTTCCAAGGAAAGTGCTACTATTACTTGCTGGGCTATCTCACCAGCCTATAGAGTCCACCACTTTTATGGTTTCAAGCATTTGGGAGTTATATGGTGTATGCACCATTTGCTGAACTTCAAGTTAACATCCTTATGATTAACTATGTACCCTCTCATTCCAGCAGTAGTATATTTAGAAAAATGTGGGATATTTCAGAATTATTTTGCCTGCATATATGTCTACACACCATGTTCATGCTTGTTGTCTGTGAAGCTCAGGAAAATGTATCAGATCACCTGGAATTGGAGTTACAGAAACTTGAGAACCACTATGTGAGTGTTGGGGATCACATCTGGGTCCTCTGGAAGAGCAGTAAGCATTTTTTACCACTGAGCCATCTTCCCATACACATGGATCGACCATGTACACCCAATTCTTTTGTCATGTCTACCATTCATGGCTTGAGATAATGTTGAGTGTTTTCCCTCGTGGCTTGCCAATCTTACACATCGTCATTGAGGTATACACATTTTGTGAATCAAAATGATTTTTGTGTCTTTCTCATTTCATGTCAATCATTAGTGAGTTTCCCTTGTCTTATATGCAGTTGTTTGATTTCTATCTGTGAGGAATCTCCAAAGAGCTGACTTTCTCATCCTGCATTTGTGATCCTTAGATGACTTGGTCAACACTTGACATAAACATTGAATTTGTGTTGAATATATTTTCTTTAAATTGTATAATAAAATACACCTTATTTTAAGATGCAGTTGCTGATACATTTCTGTATATTTTAATGTAGTTATATGTGCATTTTAATGCAGGTTATTTATTCTATAAAATGCACATAGTTTAATGGTGGATGGGAAAATGATAAACTTTGTTTAAAAGCCTACACTATAGTGAATAATTGAGCCTAGGAAAATTTAAGACATAAAAAGCTGTATAACACTAGAATAGAAGATTACTTTTGCAATTTGACAAATTTTAAAGAATTTACAAAGCTTCAGGTGAACCCTAATATAAATTATGGAGTTTGGATAGTAATAATGGGTCAGTAATGTTTTAGTGATTTTTAAAAAGTATATCTGTGCCACTATATCTGAGAAGGCTATATCTGAGAAGGCAGTGTGAATCTTATTAAGAAGATTTGTTAACTTATGTGCAATTTTTACTGTTATCATGAAATTTCCTTGAAATAAAGCCCAATAAGATGAATGTCAGAAATGCATGAAAATCTATAAATATATATAAATATGTGCATTGTAGATATATGTAAATGTAATTAGAGGTTTATTGAATGGGTCAAGATGAATCCATACATACAACAAATGTCTGAATATGGAAACAAATTTATGTAGAGACACACACAAAGAAACTGACACCACACGTGTAGCTGCGGTCCTCCTCATTGAGTTATTGTGAGATTGGTAACTATTGTCATTTAAAGACTTGTGATCCACTACTTAGTGCCAAAGAAGTACTAGGGGCTGAAACCAAGCTTCCTTATAAAGATTTAAATGGCAGAATCCAGACTTTCAATTGGCTGATTCCAATATAATATTTTAGAAATGTCCTTCTGAATTTGTAGCCGGGATTCATGACCATCTTTGCACATAATTATAGGAAATTGTCAAATACTGTTCTGCTCTACTGTGGAGGTAGTGCTTTAGAGAAGATAAAATCGATTGAAAAACTAAAATGAAAAAAAAATATGTCTATGTTCAGAGAAATTCAGGAGCTGAGTGTATGAAATTGCTGCTCCTCTGCTCTGATGGTATGAAAACCCACCACCTTCATCTATTCACCAAAAGTTGTCTATTTTACCCAACTGGGCAAGTCCTATCTTTCCTCTCCCTCTCCCTCTATCTCCACGTTGTTGAGAGATGTCTTATCTCCCAACTAGAAGGAAATTTCTGACATAAAGCAAGGACCCAAATTCCAGCTTAAGTCACATAATTCTCGTATTTCTCAAGCATACTTCCCCTGAAGAATTTCCTCTAAAGCTGTTCAAAGGATTGGAGTGTTTCAGTGGGTAAAACATTTGCAGCACAAAAGTGAGATCCTGAGTTCAAATCCTCAAGCCCCAAGTAAATCCAGATACAACAGCACATGTCTGCAATCCCAGTGCTCCTGAGATGAGATGTAGAGCCACAAGCATCACTAGAACACAGAAGCGGTTTCAACCTCCCTAATGCTGCACCCCTTTAAAACAGTTCCTCGTGTTGTGGTGACCCTGAACCACTAAATTATTTTGTTACTACTTTATAACTGTAATTTTGCTACTGTTATGAATCTTAATGTAAATATCTGATATGCTGATGGTCTTAGGTGACCCCTGTGAAAGGTGATTCTTTCCCCCACAAAATGGTTGGGACCCACAGGTTGAGGACTGCTGTTCTGGGCTCAGGGGCCATCAGCAATAAACAATATAGAAACCCTGTCTCAAACAAGACAGAAGATGAGGACCTAAGGACCTAAAGTTGTTCTTTGACCTCCAGGCACACTTTAGCACTAATGAATGAGCACACACATGTAGCAAACATATACATAAGGTTATCCAAAACACACACACACACACACACACACACACACACAAACACACAGATTCTAAGCAAGCATTTCCTGTGTAAAGCACTGATAAAAGGCTATTTTCACCCGATATTAATGATTTTCAATCCAGTAGAACAAGAAGTAAAAACTATTCCTATTCTCCAAATTAAAAGGCAATCAGAATATTTTATTATTAAAAAGGTTTTTAATTATTAATGTGATAACTGTAATTTTCTTGAATGTAGTCCAAAGATAGATGGTATTGGCTGTGCATGGTTCTCATTCGATTAAGCAAACATGAAATGAGTGAAGTGATGTTTTCCAAGATTACTGTTTCCTTATTGAATTGAAATGGAGTTATATTGACCACTGGAGACCAGATACCTAAAGCTCGTTTGTCCCTTACAAGGGACACATCATTATCATTTGTTAAGAAGTACTAAACAAAGGTTTAATTAAATGTTAATAGAGCCATAGTTTAAACATAAAGTATGTTTGGAATCTATTCAAGGACACTTATGTCTTACAGAGTTATTTAAGCAACAAAGTTTGAAATCATTGATGCTAATACCTCAGAGCAGAACCTTTGAATTCAATTATCTGACATATCTTAAGACTTTTGCAGCGTCTAGTGACAAATCTGAGATTTCCTGTGGTTAATTAATGTCAATGATGTCCTTAATAGTATCTGGAATCATGAGTTTATTGGGTATATTTTAAAGAGAAACTTAACAGTTTATTCCAAACCGAATTAAATTGTTTCTTTTCTAATTTACTGGAAGACATTTATTTCCTGACATTCTTTACTGAACTCACAAAGAGATATATCTAGAATCTTTCCAACTTTTCTTCAAACTGCTGTGGGCTTATATTTTACAAGAAAGTAGTTTTCTTTCCCACCAATGATGCAAATAACGCACCCCTTGAGTATCTTTGTCAAACGAGTTACCAAATAGCTGTGCTCTGGAATTTAGGTTTACTCTCCTTTTTCTTGCCATAACACAGAGGAAAGCAAACCATAAATAGAATCAGTGGCTCCCATGTTGGAAGTTAATTTAGGGATTGGAGAGCTAAGAGAATTTCACAGAAATCAATCTAGGAGAAATCAGTCTAGGTCCGAATCACATTTGTTACTAAAATCTAAGTTAACTCTTAACATTACCAGTGACATGAAGTAAAAGTTTTCCTGTGATCTTAGAGCACTTTCAGTTAGATTTGCACTGGTTATTTGCAAATTAAGGACCTAGTAGATAAGAAATCTGTCATCACGAGTTGGGTTGCAAGCAGCAGTTTAGATTCTTAGAGGTAAGGAATGTGTGAGAGAGTTCTGGGTCATATGAAAGTTTGAAATTTGGCTTTACAATTGCACAATAGTTCGTTGAATGTAAGTGGCTTTACAACTCAGGGCATGGGCTACCAACACCACAAGCTAGGTAAATGGAGAAAAGGAAGTGAGGAAAACCTACTTCCATATTCAGAAAGAAAGAGCACTTGGTTACTTACCTTTGAAAGAAGACAGAGTAGAAAAGCTGGCTTTTCTTGTCTGTGCTCTGCTAGGTAAGAATAAACTTCTAGGTACCTTGCTTTTTGGAAAAGCCAAGTCATAGCACACCGGAGAGAAGACTACCAAAAGCAGAGATGAGAGCTGTGAGAAGAAATTGTAGAAGAACCAGAAACCGGAAGCATACAGCCATAAGCAGGCATGTTGTCAGTTACTATATCCTTGAAAATACAAAAACACCCACACTATGGAAATGATATCAACATGGGGCTCAAGGCCCAACTTGAATATTCATCCCCACAGCCCATTGTTTGTATTGGCTTCTGTACAGATACAAACTGTATACATATGTGCACATGTACAATCAACAAAGAAAACAAACAAAATTGCCCTATAAAGAGGTTTCCCAGTTAAGGATGGAAGAAGGGTGACAATAACAACATCATTTTAAAATATTTTCATGAATCTATCTGGCCACTTCAACTTCAGGTAAAGTTAAATATGCCAAATATTTGCAGATATACTTAGCTGTATGTATATATGTGTGTGTGTGTGTGTATATATACACACACACTAGTGTTAATGAAAAATTTAGTGTTAATGAAAAATGGTTTACAGATTAAATAATTTTCTTCTGATATATTGCTTTCACCAAATTTATTAATCTACAAGGACCATTTTTAATAAATATTAAAAGAGTATGACTTTTTTTCAGTAATGTTTACTCTTGTGAGATTCCATTTGCAAATGTTTAAAATGAACAGGAACAATTTTACCTCTTCAGTAAGTCATGATATTTATTAAAGGTATTTTGCCTCAACAGATTTCAGTATCTCCAAACATGTCATCTAATCATATTTCGTTTCTTTAATGAGGGCGTAGCACTAACAATCACTATGTATAAAATTAAACACATAGTTATCTTGGTGACTTAACAAATATTTTCTCTGTTGTAAATTAAAAACAATTAAAAAAAATCCAAACAGTTACATAATACTGATTTGAGTTCCACCTTGATTTTCCACTTGATTTTCTCCTGCAAGAGAACATAAAGAAAACAACTTTGCTACCACAGTCTTGTTAATGCCATAAAGAACACTGGAAGCAGGGAAGTATTACTTATGCACACAGTTCCGCAGTCATCACAAATCATCTGGAAAATCTTTGAGGTAAGAATCTAAACTAAGCATGATGTTCATCTGTTAATTATTTTGACAGTATTTTGGAGGATGAGTGGTTTATTCTTAATTTCATCCCACTCAAAAGGCTCCAAACCTTAAGAACACATTAGACAATACAATAGCAATACTCAAAGAGCACAACCCGTTCTGAGGAACAGAAAATCTCTAGCACAGAGACACCACATAGCAAGGAGTGGATTCCCTTGGAGGTAAGAATCAATTCGCTTGCAACTCGCTAAGGAGTTTTCTCTTTCTTCTTCGGTGGAGAATCTATTCTATTCGGATTCTCCACTCCATTTTCTGTGCTTTTTCTCGACCTGGACCGTCTCTTCCTCCCTGCGGCCTGAAGACTCGCATCTTCTAACCATCTCTGAAGCCAGACAGTAGTCAAGGTCCATGTTATGTACACCTGGATGCTGCAGCTGGAGGACAGAACCGCGATTTTAGCTGCCAACACTTGGACATTTCCAGAGAGGCCATCAGCATTCCGAGTCTGTGACCCAGCCAAATGAAGCCCTACTGTGACCACGGAAACAATCAGTGTCACGAGTCTCCCTGATATAAACACGATAGGCCACAGAGACAACCCTTTCTGGTACCGCTCATCACCGAAGTAAAGTAGGCTGCACATGCTGGAGAGGAGCTCAACCGAATAGTGCAGCATCAGAAGCAGCAGGCCCAGGTGGTTCAAGTACAAGAGATACGCCCCTCCGATGTGGAAGAGGTGGAGGCCAATGTAGATGAGCTGACCCGGGATATCTTGCTTCCTGACTTTTTGGAAGTAGAGCTCCGGAAAGCTATGAAACCAGTAAGCCAGCTGTGAGATGTAGAAGAATTTCATCTGAAATGTCATCATGTTGTGGGGATGAGACTTCCACAATAGGGTAGGGTCTGACAAGCAGTTCTCAGAGGCAAGAATGATCATGCCCCAGACACCAGACACTATATAGAACACACTCAGCTGCCCAGCCTCATTCAGTTTGTTTTGTTTGCCTTTGGTGAGCTGCAGTCTCTTGCTGATTTTATCCAGCACATACTCCTGAATGGTGGCGTGGATGATGATGGCCACTAGCATGTAGAAGAACACCGTGGCCAAATCTTTGACCCCGTAATGGTACAGGGTCTTGGACCCTGATGGCAGCTCTTCCGCGGGGACAATGACTCCATGCTGCAGCGTGAGAAACACGACTGACATCTCGGCCGTGCCCTCGAACATAAGCCCCAGCACGAAGAACATGCCCACGCAGGAGACCATGTCCGCGTGGTTCTGCACCATGAATTCGTGGCTCAACACCGGGGGGTTCCTGGTGCTCTTCTTGCGGAGCCCCATGCCTCGGTACTCACCGGTATTCACCGGCCGCGGCCGCGGATGCTCACTGCGCCGCTCCCAGCGCTCGTCTCCCCATCCCCGCCGGTCCGCCGCCCAGGGTCGCAGCGGCTGCCGACCGATCAATCAAAGGCTGGGGCCGCGTAGGCCGAGCATGCGCACAGGGCCTGCGGAGGCAGGGAAGGAAATCGAGCGCCGCGCCCCTGCCCCGCAGGCCCGGGTGCGAGCGCGGATTTGCCGTGCCGATCGCTGCCGCCCACCCTCCGGAGCCTGAGGGGCTTCCTGGGGACCGGTCCTGACGAGCAAGGCAAGCCGGATGCTAGCGTCACCACCATCATCATTATCACCACCATAACATTACAGCAGCGAGCGCCCTAGTGCTCTCTACTGATCTCTCAGGAATCACACCTTCACTTAAGAGCTGGATGCTGTGGAAATCCTCTTCTCTTTCTCTCACTCCTCGCTCTCTCTCCCTCCCTCTCTTCTCTCTGTCTCTTTCCCTCTCCTTTTTCCCTCCCTCCAGTCCCCCTCTCTCGCTACCTCTCTGTGACACAATGAGGCAGGAGCTTCTATCCGCCTTGCCTGCCATTGTCATCACCCACGTAGTAAATGCCAGGAGCCAAGACTTAAAGCCTGAGCGATTCCAGCTCTTCTAAGTCTCAGCGGTTGCGCTGTGTTGTCTCCCTGTTAACCAGTCATACCTGGAAACACTAGAGCGATAACAACAAAGCAGCTAAGAAAATAATTTTCCTATTAGAATGAAAATGGCCGTGGCCGTGCTAGCTGATGTTTCGAAAGACTGCAAGGCAGTTGGAAGCAGAACTAGCAGGTCTTGGGTAGGTCTTTTGGCTACAAAACAAGACTTCACCACTCTAACAGATATGAGCCTCAGGGTTCATTTGTCTGTGTATTGCGTTTTTAGTATATGTTAAATTTACATTTCAAAAAATAATCGATGCTAGAAGCTTTCTCAACTAATGTTTCACGTCAGTTTTCAAGTATGTCTTTCAACGGGAAGTAGATTTCCTGTCCCTTACCTATCATATGAGAGTAAAATCCATACTGATAGAAATGACAGTTGGAAGTATGAAATATGCATTTCAGAAGAAAAAATGCTACAGGATTTTGTTTTAAATGAAGCATTTTTTTTAATACCGTCAGAGTGCTCAGCCTTAGCAGTCTTTATTTATCTGTATGCCATAACTGAATACAAATGGAGTTCTGGTTATGTAGTTTGAATCAAATATTCTGATCAATGGAAGCTGTCTTGCAGTTTACAGAGGAGCCAAAGGATAAGTCATGCAGTTTGCTTTGGGAAGTGTTCTTAAATTAAGAGGATATGTGTGTGTGTGTGTGTGTGTGTGTATATATATATATATATATATATATATATATATATATATATATATATACATGTTTTTTACAATAAGAATTCTCTATTTTTTTCAAGTGATTCTTCATTGGATAATTCACTTTTTTTCCCCTTAGAGATCATCACATTGCCTTTCTTTGTTTATCCAAGCTATTGCTTAATTATTGAATTTGACAGTTTCCCCATGAGAGCAATTTAAGGTTAAATCAGTAAGGAATTAGATATGCACAAACAAAAGCTAGGGTGCAAAGAAATGAAAAGAAGAAAAACATCAAACTTGTCAAAAGCAGTCTCCATGGAATACTCCAAGATAAGAACAGTGCTTGCCAGGAATGACCCAAGAAAGGGCCCAGGCACCTGTGTCAGACTAAGGATAATTTTTAATATAGAATCCTTTGTTTATAATAGCTTAGGTTACATAATTGGTCATTGTAGCACCCATACTAAACAAAAAAGCTCTTGTGTGACTCCCAATTGTACCCATTTTTACTTTTGGGAAGAATCGTTTTGTCAAACTTTCTACCCCTGATTGTGCTAACAGGCTCTATTTTGACCTCAAAATACACAGCACACATCAAAATGAATTAAACAGATATTTTATTTATGTATTTATACATTTTTGTTGTTGAAGAAAGAAAGTCACTAGTGAGTTAGTTTTTAAATCATCTGTAGATGTTAAAGGACTAAAACCTTAGACTTTTTTTTCTTCTCTCATGCTATACTTTCTCAAGAAGAGGCACGCACTTCAATGTATAATCTTTCCTTTGGTTTATTAGGAGCCTTGAGAGATTAACATACAGTACAAGGTTCTTACCTGCTTCCCAGAAGAGCCCAGTTCTTCACCATGTAAAATTTACATTGTCTAGCATTAATATAGAAACCTGAAACAAAACCTTCCTGAGAAGATCCACCAGAATGGCTACAGAAGTCCTCTTGCTATGGTACTGACATCGAAATGGCACAGGTGCTCAGATCTTCAAGCATAAGCTGTGCAGTGAACAAGACAGAAACATACGGTCTTTGATGATCTAGTGCTTAAAAGTCACACCTACCATCTGAATTGTAAAAATGAACACACAGATATTCACTAAAAACAAGATGGGGTATTGGGAAAGATGAACATCATAGACAGTACCTTTGAATGAGTTGTGCACTATTTTGTACTTAAATTTTAAATACCTGCATCCTTTCCATTGAGAACAAACATCGTTTCCTCTCCTAAATTAACACTATTCTCTCATGATGAAAAGAATTATCCCATGCAAATAAATATAGCACCAGACACCAAGCATACTGCCCAGAGCATAATAACCTAAACTAAATGCAGGTGCAAAGGAGGATCCTCACATCCATTTGATTGTTATACTATTTTGAAGATTTATAAATGAAAGAAATGAGATTTGTTTGTTTTCCTATATCTTGTGCAAGGAAAAAAGGCACCATATACCTCCATTTAGGATAAGCAACTGGGGTACATACAGCATCCAGTGGTTGATAAAAAATGATGAGGTCAGTTTAGGTAAAGTCTCTAGACCCTGGACTTGAACCTAGCATCCATTCCTGAAAAATGACATTTTATTCTCAAATAGCAATTAAGGGTTATACATTGATTTGGTTTTATTTGCTTGGTGTTTTAAAAATTAATGGCCACCAGAAATTAAAATACATTATTGTGTTAATGCAAATCTTTTCTCTGTTATACAGCAGCCAGAGTATTTACTAGTTGTGCTTCATCATACAGTAGCTCTTCAAGGAAATGACATCCAGGGTTTACAGTGGAGAAACTGAGGAATCAGCTTCTAAACAAACATTTGCACAGACATTTGTCACAGAATGGGAAGATCATCTTTTGAAATGTATTGTTGATTTCATTATATGGAACATTTAATTTTTAGAAGTTCTACTGAAAGTTCTTTTGTAATTTAGGAACTGCATTTCAAAGCGCTGCTAATAGTTTATTCTTTCCATTAGCCAGGGCTACTTGGTCATCTTTAGATGTCTGTGCTTAGCAAACCAATGCCACTGCATATTTCAGCAGTTTAGTTACAGTATGCTTTTAAAGATTTTTGTGCCTTAAGTAACCTAAAATAAGCAAGATTATATTGCACCTGATTTTGAGAAAAGAGTAAAAACAATATGGACTTTGCATTTACCTTATCTTTAAATACTGTGTATCTCACAGTAAGTGTAAATTTTATATCCCTATAATATCAACTACTTAGTAATTTAAATTAACAAGTAAATGAATTCGATATAAATTCTAAAACTCTGTATCATTTGAAAGAAGCAAGATATGCTGTAAAAGAGGTAATAGAAAACATCAAACCCATATCACATTAAATCAGTGTTTGTAATTAGCTAGCTAAGGATGTTGGAACTTACTGGATAAATGTTATGAAGCACTGTCTATAGATAAACTCATAGAAGAGGTTAATATAATCACTTTACCACTAATGCATAAGAACTAATAAGAATTAGAGACTCTGTTTCTTTCACAACTAAAGGCTTTACAGATTTCAAATGCTTGGAAAATTCAGTTGAGAAGATGTTTATTATCATCAAGGTGCTTTTATAACTCACTCTACACATTAAACATGAGCACCTAGAAAATAAAATATGGCTGAATATTTAATAGGATAAGAAAACATAATAATCACAGATTCTAGACTGTCTATTTGTCTTTATATTTATTAGGAACTTACTGGATAAATGTTATGAAGCACTGTCTATAGATAAACTCATAGAAGAGGTTAATATAATCACTTTACCACTAATGCATAAGAACTAATAAGAATCATATCAACATTTAATTATTTATGTTTTCAAATGTCTATTATTTAAGATAATGTGTTGCATATCCTCATTTTCAGTAGAAAATTAAAGGTCAGGAACACAGATATATGTGCTTGCTAATGGCTGTTGAAATATATGAGGCAAAACACTAAGATAATGAAACATAAATAAGGATGAATATTTCAGTTGGTCAAGGAAAAACTCTGAATTAGATGCTTTTCAATAAAATGTCTACATGAAGTTAGAGAATAGAATGGGGAAATCCTTAGGGTTAAGCACTAGAAAAGACCAAGGAATATCCCCATGAATAGAGTAGAGGTCAGGATGACCAGAGTGTAAACAGAGGTCACACAATGAAAAGTAGTTGCAGGGGGAATAATTGACATGCCCTTCCAGGTCACATTTTAAGGATTGCCCCTATCTCTCATTCATATATATATATATATATATATATATATATATATATATATGGAGAGAGAGAGAGATAGACAGGTAGGTGATAGACAGTATATTCCTAAGATTGCCCCCTATCTCTCAGATATAGATAGATAGATAGATAGATAGATAGATAGATAGATAGATAGATAGATAGAGGTAGACATATAGGTAATAGATAATATATTACTCATTTTTTCACATTGCTGATATAATAAATATTTCATAATTAGTTGAAGTGTTGACAGTCTCCTTCAGAGTAGTGCACTAAAGACCCATGTAAGGGTCACACATAAAACATTACAATTATTTATATGTTTATATTTATAACTTTTATTTATATACCTATTGAGAGATTTTTTTTCCTTCACATCTACTTACATTTTCTTTGAGTCTGTACTTCAAAATATATACTGATAGGGACTAATGCCCATGTATGTACATAGCTAGACTACATAATTTATATAAATACACAGCATGAGTTTTAAAGGCATTGAATTCTTTGAAGTAAATGTAATTAATAGGGATATTTAAGATGTAAATATAGTTGCCAAAACAATGTTAGGAAATTTTAAACAGGTTGCCATTTAAAACCTTGTTACTACCTTTATTTGTTTGTGTGTGTTATTGTACATACATATGTGCATGTGTCACAACATGTGTGTAGATCTGAGACAATGTTCAGGATTGACTTCTCTCCTTCCACCATGTGGAAGAAATGTCTAAGAAATTGAACTGTGGTCTTCAGGCTTAACTGAAAGTACCTTTTTCTTCTGAACCATCTTCTCATGCCCTAGATTGATAGTTTATATTAATCTTCCTTCCAGCTCATTCAGTGGTGGGCTTGTTATCTCCAGCTCTTCCATTCTTTGGTTCAATAGTCAAACACTAGAACTGATTTTTATCATCTAAATACTGTGCCATATTTTTTTTTTAACTCCTTTAGGAAAATACCTACTCATTCAAATTTTCCAGGGCATCTAAGCTTATAAAATTCATTATTAATGAATCTTAAAGAATTAAATATGTAAATGGATGTAATCTCAGATTCTGAGAGTCTGTGAAGTCATAACACAATCGGATTATGGAGCGATTGACTGTACTTAATGTGAGTACTCAAAGTTCTCAGACATATTTCTCTAAAGTACAAATGGCATTGCCTCATGCACATCTTCCACCCAATGAATAAATATGTCATTAATGAACAAGAAAGGCATCTATGAATTTTCTATTGATGGAAGAAAATTGACATTACCAACTACAATGCACTGGCATGTATACATGTCTATGTTCACTATATA
Source organism: Cricetomys ansorgei (assembly GCA_026225945.1). Taxonomy (NCBI): domain Eukaryota; kingdom Metazoa; phylum Chordata; class Mammalia; order Rodentia; family Nesomyidae; genus Cricetomys; species Cricetomys ansorgei. The sequence goes on from JAMJFZ010001038.1 coordinate 9,325,887, forward strand.
CATGTATAAATTTTATCTATAACATTTCTTTGATAGTGATACATTTGAAGCATTTAAATTAAAGCCAAAAATTATGCCCATTGAAAACAGAAACAAGATAGGATCACAGAAGAAAATTGGGGACCTAGACATGGCTAGAAAGGATATTATAAAGGAAAGGGGTTGTGTTGAGATCTCAGTGGTTTATGCTCTTTGAAGTGAGGGAGTTTCAGAAGCACCGAGGACAGGGAAGAGACACTTTTAAGGCAAGTTATGAGGAAAACAATGATTTTTTTAAAAGTTACTTTTAATATTTTATTTGTATGGGTGTTTTTCCTGCACGTATGTCTGTTTCACCAGCTCACCTGGTAACCATGAGATACACCATGAGAGCATCAGATACCCCGGAACTGAAGTTACAAATGGCTTGAACTGCTATGTGAGTGCTAGGAATCAAATTAATAATGATCTACCAGAAAACATTTCAATAAGAATGTTTTAGAAAGAAGCCTGCTTCCTAAATCTTTATCAGCCAATCAGATGACAGACAAATCTGAAACTACCAAGTAGAACACAACACAACATACTTCTTCCTATTGACTGGTCCCATTGACAAACGGTGTCCTCTAGCCAAACCCGGGCTTTCCACAGTTACTTTCTTTGAGAAAACAACTTTGCACAAACTTCTCCATAGATTCTCCTCCTTAAATTGTTAGTTTTATGTAAATTGTCCACCTTGGGGTCATGTGTTTGACAACTTGGTCCCCATGTGCTTGAATGGTTATGATCCTCTAAGAAGTAGAGCTTTGCTGATTAAGGATATCAGTTGGAGTGTGTAGGGGGAGTGGGGGATTCAACCACACAAATCTGCTACAATGCTTTCCCTTGCATAATGAACTGTGTTTCCTCTGGAACTGTAAGCCAAAATAGAACCCTTTCATCCCTAACTTGCCTCTCATCAGGATATTTCATCAAAGTGACAGAAAAGTAACTAATACAGTGTACAAATTATAGAGAATTCTCTCGCAGGCTCTAGCCACATCTCATAGAAGTGACCTAGCCTATCATGGTTGGTGGCGTTCTCTCAACCTACATGTTCTAGGTCCTTACATTCTTAACTGCCTTCTTACATTTACATAAGCTCCAATTTCTTTGTAAAAAGGTTGCTCACAGATTTTTAATATGCTTGCTCTTTTTCTTCTCCAAAGCAAGGAATGATACACCATGAGTGGCTGTAAATGTACTCTCCATGGCTGCATTTTTCATGCTCAGCTTCTCAAGTTACAGTAAATAAGAATACAGTTCTGTTAAATCAACCCTATACAAACATTACATTTTTAGTGAGATTATAACATAAATTGATAATTACATCACATTTTAAATTTTAGAGAGAAAACTAACAAACTTTATAATACTCATTTGCCATTATGACAATTATCTCTAATATTTTTATGAAAATATAGCCAATATTATAATCACAGATGCTGATGATTATGCTGTACATGCCACTGTACTTTACAGAATTACTTTAAAAAAGATTTTTTCATAGGAACTTTAACAATGAGCTTTGATTGTTCTTTTAAAAATCTCATATGTATTATTAATTGAGATATAGCTTACATATCATAAAATCTGGTAAATTATATTGGTCTTATCACGTCCACAAACATATGCAGTCATATCCATGACCTCATTTGAAATATTTTCATCAGTTCTCCTGACACCCATAAATTCAGTAATCACTATTTACCCTCCCTCTCATTAGACTGAAATAACTCTGGTCCAGGCTTAGACCACCTATTTCTCTATTCTGGGTTCTTCATATAAATGTAATCATTCTATTTGCTTTCTGTTTTGCCTATCTTCTCTCATTGGAGAAAAAGAATATATTTCTAAAATATTTTAAGCCAGGACATAAGGTATAGCAAGGAAACCAAAGATGATTTTCAGTATAAACATATCATGTATATTAAATTGTTTCTGATAGCTGATCATTGTTGTTTTCATGCTCTCATATTGTTGTAGAAGTTTATTTTTAGTTATGTATAAATTAATTGTTTTGTACAACTGTTGGGAAAGGGCTGCCTAAGCCTGGGCATTTTGTATTGTTTGCAGGTGTTGGATTTATATGGGGGATGTTTGATTGTTCATGATCTGTAAGTGATATCAGGAAACTTAAGGCATTTGAATCAATAAAAACACCTGAGTTCAGAGACTTAAGGTTCCATTCTCCAGCTTGCCATGATGATGGTTCCCTCTGCCAAGGTTTTACAAGGTTCTAACCTATGAATATGTTGCCTTGTCTCTCTTGGTGAGACCACACAGCAGCTAACTCTACATTATGTCACATAAGAGTAAGTTTAAAACACAGAACATGATGTGCTGATGATGCAATGGATTCATTCTCTAACATACAGAGAGAGAGAGAAAGAGAGAGAGAGAGAGAGAGAGAGAGAGAGAAGAGAGAGAGAAAGAGAGAGAGAGAGGGAGACAGAAGTATGAGACAGAATATTGTATCTTGGAAGCATTTAGGAACACCAGTATGTTATAACCTCCTTTAACTTAAGGTGAATGTATTATTTAGCAATTGTTTTCACAATTTAATACTATTTATAGATCATCTGTGATGAAGGTAAGAATTATAAGAGCTGTATATATATACATATGTACATATGTACATAGTTATGTCACCGCTACTATACTCTCCATACTCATGTAGTATTGCATAGTAATTTTTATTTACTCATTCACCCAAGCATATTTATCAAATATTTATGTGCATGTATCTTGCATGCCCTAAGACAGATTCTTTGACCTTGTAATACCAACACTATCTCCAGGTAATGAGACCAGTAGTTCAAGGAATGAAATAAAATGTAGAAAATAATCTAAGAGTTTGCTTGGAGAAGAGAGTTCCTAATAGAAATAATAGTTTATCTAGGCTCTAACTGCAGATTGATTTTACTTACCATATTTTTATGCTTCTATAATATTTCTGCACATTTAGTGGCTTACTGTAATACAAGAAAGAATTATCTTGTAATTATAGAGGTCAAAAGACCAAGTTGGTTTCAGTGTGCTAATAACAAGATATTAACAATATTCCATTTGTTCTGGAGCCCCCAGAAGGAAGCCTGTTACTTGGCCTTCCCTTGGTTTATTGGAGTCACTTGATTTCTTGGCTTATGTCTTTTGTCTTCATAAGCAAATTGATGGTCACATCTTTCTGACATCTGTCTTCCTTGTATCTTCCATGAGTCTTTGCTTTTCTTTCTTACGGTTGCAAAAATCAGTAGAATACTACAAGATAATCTTTCCATATTTAGGCGCTCACTCACTCATCCACCTACTGTGTTTTGTGTGATAGCATTTTGAGATGTTGAAATGCAAGTATCTTTGGGAATCATTACTTTACCTAATGTACATATTTATGAATTATGTATTTCAGTTACAGGAAACAACATGTGTAACTGGGCAGTTCATTGTGGCTCATGCTGAAAGAAAATGGCAACTGTAAGAGAAGACACACAAATCACAAATAATATGTTTCTAGTAATACATTAGGAATTTGCTTTTAAAATTACAAGTGTCTTATGTATTGGGAAAGTAGATTTCCAAATGGGGTATAGGAGTTAGGAGATTTTTTTGTTTGTTTGTTTTATTTTATATGTATGAGTGGTTTGGCTGCAGGTATGTCTGTCCTCCATGCATGTGCCTACTGCCTTCGGAATCGAGAAGATGGCATTGGATCCCAGGGAACTGTGTTTACAAGCAGTTGTAATATGCCATGTGGGTGCTGAGAATGGAACCCAGGGCCTCTGGAAGAACAGCAAGTGTTCTTCCCTGCAACACCCCCTCTCCAGCTCCCAAGAGCATTTTTGAAGATTGAGTGGAAGAAGTCTGAAATAATCTAGAACTTAACAGTAAATCAAATATTTTGTTTTGTCAAATTCAGGTTTTTAGTTTGACACAATCCTAAGTATATATACGTCAAATATCCCAATGCTATTTTAATAAAAAATGGTTGACGTAGCATGTACACTACTTTTTGTTTTCATGTCTAGAAAATTTTTCAAACTGTCTTCTACTAACCCATTATGCGAGGTAAAAATAGCACATTAAACTGAGACCACAAACTTGTTAATAGAGTAATTTCTACTACATACACTGCAATCTCTTCTAAATGTCATTTCTATTATGTACTATGATCAATTAAGACATACATTTTCTGGGAAGAGTGCTTGCTGCGTTGTAAAGTGCTTGCTACACAAGCGTTAGGACCTGAGTTCAGATGCCCAGTGCCCACATAAAAGCCTGACATTGCAGCATGTGCCTGTAACCCCAGCGCTAGGAAGTGGAGACAGGTAGATTCTGGATACTCACAGCCAGCAATGAAGCCAAAGCAGTTAGCTCTGGGACTTAGTAAGAGACTTTCTTTTACAAATTAATATAGAGACTCATAGAGGAAGATACCCAATCTCAACCTCTAGCCTCCACATGCATCCACACATACAAAGAATATGTAAGCACACCACACTTTTGACTTTATTCAGTTTCAATTCTATTTTATTTTCATTAATGATTGTATCTTTTAAAAGTTTACAATACAATTAATATAACACTTCTCAGTACTTCTAAGGATACAATCTAGAGAAAACAGCTAAATTCCTTGACAATGAAAAGGAATGGACATATTTTAAAACAATGAGTTAACCCAAGCGTAGTAATGATGTATGATGAGACTGATATTTTCTTACCAATGAAAGAGGTACACGGAAAACTTGACTTCATCTATGTAACAAAAGTGACGCAAAAAAGAGGCTTTTGCTGATTGTTACTGATTCAATTATTGAACGTTCATTGGGGGTGTCATTACATGGAACACACTTTGCTCTTGAGGAATTTTGTGTGACTCTGACACTATCAATGGCACTGTGTAACATGGATGTCTCTGGTTAAAATAGAGAGACACTAAACATGTTTTATACTAAATACAGAAGCCAGGTTGGGAGCCTGTGCCAAAGAAGGCTCTAAACACTTAATTAATATTTTCACTGTAACTAATTCACTTTACTTGTCCCTGTAGGTTCAAGCTGTAGATGGTAATTACTTTTCAATGTTTTAAAGCATTTCTCATACAGAGGAGAATAAAAGACAATTATCCTAAAAATTAAAGTCTGAAATACATTGGCAATGGCATAGAAAACTGCCACATTCACCACCCCCACTACAAAAAATGGTTTCAGTGCCCTTGACACGCCAGTCTTCTGAAAGACTTGTCCATCAGCAAACACCACTCTGTGGCCATCATGATTTGTATTTTTCCGGCAGGTTTTCTATTCCATGGGTCCTGAAATAGTCAGTGGTCACCCACAACTGCCCATGAACAGAAATCCGTTTCTAACACCCATTCCCTGGGTGCACATCAATTTGATCTTATTGATGTTAACAGCTCTACTGAAATGTGGCCCCAGTTATTAACAAAGTTACAAAATGGACACCAGAATTGGATACTTTTAACAGGGTGTGCTAATTAAATGAGGAAAAAAGAATTTGAAAAAAACCATGGCTGAAATATTTTACAATTAAAGATCACAAGGCTAAGAGCAATATATTTCTCTTTTGTTACAAAGCAAGTCTATAATTTAAAAAAATAATTCAAAGGAAGATGCTTTAGTCTAACATTACACACCTTAGTAGCTCTTATTCAAAATGAACTCAGGTTTTTCTAGAGAAATAAATAAACGCACATTTTGTTTTCTGCAAAGCTAAGTCTTCTATTAGTGCATTCTTACTAACTTGTTTAATTGTCCTAGTATTATGAATGAAACAATAGGCCATTAAAGGTTTTATTTTGTAAAGGAACAGCTTCTTAATCCTCTCTCTTCTACACTACCCTCAGAACCGTGTCTTTTCTGAAGTAGAGCAAATACCAAGAAGGAACAAACTTGAGTCCTAAGTAAATAACCCTAAGGCACAATATAATGCACGTGTGCAGCACAATATATAATCCATCATAAATTAGTATCTAATGATGGTTTTAAAAGTCTGTCAGGTACAATATTTTATTCATTCACAAAATGATTATGATAAGGCTGTTTTTATTTATTTCCTTCTCTTTTCCTACAGCTCATTAACTAGTTCAGGCTGGTCTCAGAGTTGCAATCCTCCTGCCTCAATCTGCACAAGAGCTGCAACGACAAGGATTCTGATATGGCTTCTTCTCTGTGAAGCAGACTAATATAAAGGATCGGATATCTAACCTTAGAAGAGGGAAATTGAGAAAAAAAATCTCAGCAAAAATGGATGGGAAATATTACAACAAAACAGTTATGTGTGTATTATTCAGCTTCTAAACATGACTTTAAAATGGCATTTCAGAATTGATATCTAAGCTATTTATGATAAACGTGCAAATGTAACTCACTGAAGAAAGAATTCATTTCGAATTGTTTAAACTTTAGCATGTAAAGAAAAAAAAACTTCGTTGTAGATCTTACACTTTTCAGAAAACATAATTTTCCAGCAGTCAAAGGGTAAGAGCTTTGCCCGTCAATGGTATCTTTCAATGTTATCAGATTGCACCTAGGACCTACAGCCGAGTTCGTTCCATCTTGTCTTAATGTTTCAACCCCAGGCAAGGCTCACTCACACTGAGCTACAGAATAAAATATTCCTTTTGATATGCATTTTTTTTTGCATTGAAAAAAATTCAAAATCCAAAGAGTATGTTTCCTTTGCGTAAGCTTTTATTTAAAATGTTAATTATGAATGTTATTAGACTATAGGATATCTAGGAGATGTGAAAAAAATGTCTTGTAAATATCCTGCATTACTGACGCTCATGAGCAATGGGGGAGGGTGGGTACTGCCCTGGGTAACTATGTAAATCAGTGGAGACTAAAGGGACTCCACCCCCAACACACAAGAGCCCAATATCAGAGCCAAAATAAGGGTTCGTGTCTTCAAGGAACCTGCAGACCATGGGATTCTGAAAATCAGCTCTCCCTGAGTACACACCCTGGGGTTGGGAGTTGTGAAAACTGGTGATGTGACTCACATCCGCCCCGCAGTTTTGAGAACCACTTAACTCAGAAAAGCAGTTTCTGGGTCTGTCTATGCCTTGTTCTCCCTTCCTTACTCTTAACTAGGAAACTGTTCTCAGACCCTATACAGCATGTTCTCCTGTACCCTCGGACACCAAGCTGCAGGGTTGGCGGCACCAGCCTCTCAGACAGGATTTGCTCTCACGGTTTTGAGGTAGAATTGGGTCTATTCGTTCGTTTTCCTCCACTGATCTAGGGAAAGGACCATTAAGATCATAAAACTCAGCACGACAGCCCCGACTGCCAAAACCAAACCAAACACCTAGTCCATCAAAGTCCATCGTTCCGGAAAGTCTCTAAATGTACGAACCTAGTACTTTGGCGTCTGTAGTTCTCCCTCTGACTGTTTTTGTTAACCGAAGTATGCCAACACAGAACATGGTTTGTATGCTTAAAAGCTCACCTTGAGAAAGGCCTGGGATTACACTGAGATCTCAAACACCCAGTGTAGTTACCAGCCAGCTAATAAAGATAATTTTATTAACTTAAATCCATGTCTGAGCAGTCTTCTCTGGCAAATACCCCACAACAGTCGTGGGCATTAGTAACTCAGTTTCTAAAAACAGTCTTTTGGCCTATTTCTTTTAAACTCAGAAGCGGGGAGGGAGGTGTACCTAAGTCAAATCTTGATCTGGCCCCAACATGTATCTCAACAACCAAAAACACTTGCCTGTTTGGCATGCTCGAATCTGCCATCTTGCATAATGTGGACAAAATCCCTCCAGTGAAAAGGCAAATGGTCAGAGGTTCCCCACCTTCAAGCCTCCTTTTATATCCACTCATGTCCTTCCCTATGTTCCTCTGTTTCGGCATATCTGGTTTTATTAGCTCAAACTTCTAAACCTAATCCCACGGATTCTCAAATATGGATCGGATGGACAATGAGGTACCCCATCTATCAAACTCCCTCAGGGGCTCCTCCCTCTCAGCACACACCTTTCCTTCTCACATACCCTTGTCTCCACAATCTGCCTGCCACTGCCGTCGTCCTCTCCCTCCACCCTCGAATCTACCCCTCTTTGTGCCTCACGGTCGAACTGCGGGTCCATGGATCTTTTTGACCCAAAAGGTCCTGCCAAGATCTGGAACCCTCTTTTGTCCTGCGGCACCTGTTCATCCTGCCCCAAACGTGGTTTCTGACCGTTTAAAATTATCCCGGATGCCACACAATAGAATTTTTTCTGCACTGTGGTATCAAACAAGAGCAGCTGGAACAAAAGCACCCAAGCCAGGAGCAGAACAGCCACTGTGTGGAGATTGTTTTGGCAAATTGCTCTTTGCTGTTTAAACCGACTGAGAAGCTGGCTCTGGGGATGGGATGGATTTTCCCTCCTACTTCAGACTCAGTCATGTTAGTCTCAGTGTCTTCCAAAGCCCTGCCCTGTTACAGACTAGCCTTCTGACTGTGTAAGGAGGAAACAGTGAATAGCAAAAGAGAGCAGGAGTAAAGGCATTGTGCTATAAAGGATAACTTCCAGCAGAAGTTACTATGTATTCCATGGTATAGCAATGTCTATAGTAAAAACAGCTAGTAGGACACTCGTCCATGGAGAGAGTAGAGAGGACATTTTTGCCCAGGAGTTTTTCAAACAAGAACTCCAATAGTACAATTTGACAAGGCTTCCCTATAAGATTTATAGTGGAGATTGTTCATTTTTTTGCTCTTTATCTGTTACATATACTTATTCAAAGTCAGAAGCATGGTTATGATAGATGGCTCCATATGCTGATTAAGGTATATCTCATATATAAGGTTCACATTGAACCTTTGAAGCCTCATGGTCTAGAATTATATACACAGGTAATGTTAATTTATCACCTTATCCTATGCATGTAACTTGGATTCTGCTTTATTTTGTTAATGTTGTTCTACACAGCACTGTATTCTAGGCCAAACAAATACCATCTTCATAAAACTGGCTGTAGATGCTTATAAAAGATAATAACATGTAGTAAGTAGTTTGCTGCTGTGTGGGCTCACCAAGAGGGACAAGAAGGCATAGTCATAGGTGCAAACACTTCCAGAGCTCAGCAGAGGGAACCACCGTCATGGCACAGTGGAACCCAGAGCATCTCAGCTAAGGTGTTTTATTGATCCAGAACTCCTTAGGTATTCTATTGACAGCACATGCAGATCATGACCAAACATATCCCTCAGAAATCCAACACCTGCAAACAATACAGAATGCCAAGATCTAGACAGCCCATCACCCAACAGTGTACAGAACCATTTTAAACATAACTAAAAATAAACTTCTACAATACTTCCCCCTTTCTGTATAAGCCAGTCACACACACACACACACACACACACACACACACACACACACACATCTCTGTATATCTCTATAAATTGTGTTATTTCTCTAACACAATTTAATACTACACCAGCAAAACTATTTACAAGAGGAACAGTCACAAGGGTTTCTAATGCACAGGACCATATGAAACCAAATATCTATCAAGCTTTTCACAATGTCTTTGGACAGCAGAAAAACATGAGTAATGCCGAATTATCAAGAATTCACTTACAATCTTCTGGGATCCTCCAAAGGGTTTGGGTCACTTCTCTGTCTCTGACCTCTGCAGCACATACAGCTTGTCCTCCAGGATCCAGCTGGATTCATTCCACTGCCACTGCTGTTCTTGGTGGTCATCCCATGGTACTTACATTTTCAGATCACTGGGGTCTTCTGCTGCAACTAAGCTGTGCTTTCACTAATAGCCTCTCCTGGGCTCTCTTCATGGTTTCAAACCTCAACTTCTCTGCATGACTCCATTCAATCTGGACCTTCAACTGCCTTCTTTGTATTAAAGGGTCAGAAATAAATGACCCCTCCAACACACACACATATATACAAACTAAGTCAAGACTGAATACACAGAAGAATCAGAGAGCTACTCTTAAGAATCATAGCTTATAACAAGAGCAGGAGGTTAATGATCTCTCAGAACTGTGTGTCAAGCTGCCTCTCAGAAGTACTTTATTGGATGTCAACAGTCAAGGCTATTTAGCTTTACATATCAGAAATCTAGTTATAAAGTTTGCTTCCTGAAGAAAAACCATCGCCCTGCAATCTCAGCCATTTGTTGAGAACTATTAGCAGTTCTCAATAAACCAAGACTTCCTGGTATGCCAAAAACATCTTGTTTCCTGAGATCCAGAAAGGCCATAGAACTCTTTCATTTACAATACAAAGAGTTCTTCTTGGCCTAAGGTATTTTTAACAACAAAGACTTCAATCAGGTGTTTTCACCAAGTGATCGATGTTCCACCAAACTTCCTACAACAACCAAATGTCAGAAAGCATTCACTAAATAATCACAGAATATTTACAAAGATTTCCTCAAGCCTAAGATGTGACATCACTCCCGATACAAAGAATTAATTAAATTTCCTACTACATATATACACAAGTCAAGACCATAAAACAGGCCCAAGGTTTCAAGAAACCTTCTGCCCAAAGAAGTTCAGAAAGCACCCAACCCCCACTACACACCCTTGAGCCCAGAAGTCACAAAAATAGCAAACTGACTTATTTCCCATCCTGCAGTTTTGAAAGCATTTTATCCAGAAAAGCAGTTTCTGGGACTGGAGAAGACATCCATTTCCTCTCCCTTCTCTCAGCTACAGATGTTGTTTTCAGAGCCCGAAAGGCATGTACTCCTGTACTTGAATATAGAACAGTTGGTTTTGAGGATGCCAACCTTTCAGACCAATAAAGGTTGGCTCGCACCATTTTTGAGAGGACCATCATGGTATCCCCTTGTGATGGGCAGGCCCTGACCTCGGTTGGCTCTTTGGGAATCCTCAGTAGCTGCTGGCCAATGAGAGCTTTCTGCACTTCTCTCACATGCCCCACTTTCCCATAAACCCTCACTTCCGTGCCAGATGTAATGAGCCAATCTGGTAAGGACCAGTGCTCATAGCCTGACAAATCGGAGAGAGTCCTCTAGCGACTGCCTGTTTCACTTAAAAAAAAAAAAAAAAAAAAAAAAAAAAAGTGCACCTACATTTGGGCACTGACAAGTTTTTTTTGTTTTTTGTTTCTTTTGGGTTTTTTTTTGTTTTTTAAATTGGCTAGTCCTCACATGTCAGAATGTAACCTGCAGAAATAAACTGCTTTAAATGGCCATAAGTACATCTCAGTGTCTACTTGAGCTCTTATATGGACCCAACAGTTTCGTGGTCAAAACTGAGTCAATTCTTCATTTTCTTCTGCTGACTGTGGGAGTGTGGCTGCGATATGTTTTCCCTTCATGGGTTCCTCCTTTCATCACTAAAAATAATTTTTAAAATAATTCAGAAGGTTGGGGGTTGTTTTATTAGTCTGAGCAAAAATCAATAGGGCAGGAAAGCTGTATACATCTTGACAGTGTCAGGAGTAGAGAAAGAGAGAAAGTGAAGAAAGCAAGTCAAGGTTGAGCTGGGGTCTAAAAAGCAAGCAGGGTCAATAATAGAGGTAAGCAGCAGCTGCCTGGTAGAAAGTGGAGGGCTTAGGAGAAAAAAAAGAATGCCTGAGGGAAAGGCAGTTAAGAAAGGGACCTCAATCCCAAGAATACGTGCTAGTGAGCTAAGGGAAAACCACACAGGGTATTTGTCCAGGAGCTGCATGACTCTTGATGAGACAATTACTTCAGTCTCCCATAGGTTTGTGTAGCCAACTCTGCTGGTTTTGCACCAGTTCTGTCCCTTAGAAGAAGCCCACTTGAGGAGGGTGAGCATGCTTGCTTTGTTGTTTGATGCCCAAATGGGGAAAGCCTTACCGGCAACCTTCTTTCATATGGTAATCCTGATGCAGCTTTCTTCCGTCTCTTCTGCCACAATGAGCGCCAGACTTCTCACAGGTGCTGTGAGGTTTGTCTAATAAGCGAGAAAGGAACCTGGAATTTCCATGTGTAGATGGGTTAGAGTTGAAGCCAACACCATAAAAGTTTGTTTACTATTTACACAGATATATAATGTAGTTGTCACTCACACTGTTGTAATAGAAGGCAGCAGACTGAATGTCTCAAACCACAGATAGCTTTTTCTCATGTTCTGAAGGCTGCATAGGTTATTGGAGAAGTTTCTTCTCCTAGTCCATAGACATCTGCCTTCAGTCTGTACCACCTTAGCAAAGTAAATAAGTCCTGGCTCCTTAATCTCTTTTTTTTATTATTAAATTTATATTCTCCCACTCATATAATACATCCCAATCCCATTCTGCCCTCCCTCCACTCCTCCCAGCTCCCGCCATTCCCCTTCTCCCCCAACCATCACTTCCATTCAGCGCAGAGCAGGCCTTTTGGGACAAAAATCATACCTAATGTAGCTCTTCAAAAGGAATCTTCCTCCAAACACCAACAAATGGGAAGTAAGGATTTCAGTTGACACAATTTGGAGGTGGAGACGTGTACGTCAAGCTCACAGCACAGATGCACACATGCAGATTATGCATGCACGAGTATGAGTGAGCATACACAGTACATATGCAATTTAAAAGTATTTGTGAAAACTGTCTTTACTAAAAGACATAAAAGGAAATTGCAAAAGGAAATTGCAAAAACAAAAACATAACAGGAAAAAAAATCCATCAAAAATGTATCATGAGGTCACTGATAGACTTTGAACAGGAAAGCAAATAGAACAGTATAAAGAAAGGAGTCAAGAATCAAAAGCATATGAAGAAATAATCAGACAAATGCATAAATAGGGAAAATATATAATTTCCTAGGAAATTTCCCCTGAGGAGGCAGAACAGAACTGTTGAGTTCCTAAATTCCATGAAAATGGGGAAATATTAATTTTCATATTGGAGAAATTTGACCAGGTTGTATTAAGTGTGTGAACAAATCCATGACAAAACCTGTGGATAGTATGTAACCTGGTAAGAAAAAATGAAAAGACAATTTGTTCTTCAGAACTCTCAATTCTCCACGTATTCAGAGATTAAACACCACACAAGCAATTGGGAGTTGTAAGCAAACAAACATACAAACAACAGGACTCTAGCCATGTAGAGCCCTGTGCCTTGCCTTTGATCTGGCCTGAGATAACTGTTCTCTAAGTTGATGCTGGTAAGTTGTGTTCTCCCTGACTTTGTTTCCACTTCCTCTAACTGGGTGGCACAATGTGATACAATCTAAAAGGAACTGTCTTCTCAGTTTATGTTTTCATTGTAAAATTGAATAGCGATAAACCAAGTACATGGGAATTTATTGTAAGTTTGGTTTTATGTGAGATACTTGTATCTGGAATCAATAAACCACAGAGTGCTTTAGGTGCATTCAGTCTTTGAATGCCCCACCAACATTCATGTCTACCTCATATCTGTTAATGTGACCTGCTTTATAAGTAGTATACTTCACATGCAGAAATCAAGTTCAGATGAAGCCATACTGGATTGAAATAGGCTGCAAATCCAGACATTGGACCTTGTGCAAGAAGTGAAACAAACACAGAGATACAGACACAGGGCCAGGGAGTAGACTGACTATTGATGTCATGACATTGGACATCTTCCCTCCAGATGTTAGAACATATTTCTATTATTGTAAGGCACTTAATTTGTTATCATTTGCTATAGAGACCCAATAAACTAATGCATATACTTAAATTGTTATAAATCAATTTATAGTTCTTCCATCGAAATCTTGAGATTTGTATATATCATTATGTTGTATAGAATTTCCCTCTGACATTCCCTTCAGAAGGTAAGGGGAAACTCACCAGATTCAGTATGTAAACAAGAGGTCCTGTGTCTGGGACAGTGGAAACTTGAAAGATTCTGAAAAGTACCACCTCAGCTTTATATAAGGAAACAACTACACTACACTGGGTCAGAAGAACTCTGCTAAGAGGAGCTCCAGAGAAAAACAGCTTCTCAGAGAGTTATTGTGGAGTTGTCTTCAAGCTGTGCAGAGAGCGCCAGTCTCTTCTCCCATGAATTAATTGTCAATCACCTTAGGGATGGGCTTTTTGGTGATGTAACCACTGTCTTGAGTTATCTCTCTTGAATGTAAGCTCTCATCCATGTACTTATTAGTAACCCAAATAAAAACTCATTGGTTCACTGAAGTTAGACTTTGGTGCAATCTCACTTTGCTCTACCACAGACTTCTTTTTGGGGTGAGTATATGTGTATGTGTGTTATCTCCCTAGGAAAGACTGTCAACCAACATACCATATGAAACGTTTATGCATGTTTCAAACTCTTAAAAGAAGCATATATACTTACATATACATATTTATATGCTACTTACATTTATTTGCTTTTTTTTATTTTTTCATTCACACTGTGTGTGTGGGTGCGTGCATGTATGTGTGCATGTGCACAAACAGGCACTGAGGATTACATTACTGCTTGCACATACTCTGCAAGGTAAATCTCTGAATCTATTAAACTTATTTGCTTGATTTTTTTTCTATTTTTTATGGTCTTGATGTCAATGAAAATTTTATTACTTTTCTATTAGAAGGGCACACTATTGGCTCTTTTTATGTTTTGAACCCTGATTGAAATCCATCTTCACATGATTCCAAATCATGAGAACCAAGATTTATGTTTAATTGTGGGTAGCAGATTTATTGGGATATAGTTAGCATATCACTTATATTCTCACAATTGTGTAATTACTACAACATAGGATCATGTCTGCTACCATAAAATAAACCTTTTATCTATCACATGTCTTTTTCTCTGCACAGCGTTAGGGAATTGCTGATTTATATCTATAACTAACTGTGTCTATATCTACCTATTCCAGGCATCCTATGGCAAGGGTATCATGCAGTATGTGTTCTGGCTTCTTTTTTTAACTGGCTGCATTGACTTAGGTCTGTGTTTGGGGTCTGTCTACGTTATAACAAGTTATCAGTACTTAATTTATTCTTGCTGCTGAGTAATGTCATATTGTATGATACAGCAAACTTTTTAATTAACTATCACTTATTGGTTCCATTTTGGGCCATTGTTAATAACATACATATCACCAGTTCCTCCATGATTATAAGAGAGACAACAAAGATCAACTCTAAGAAAGAATCTTCAAATTCCTAGAGTGCCCAAGAGAGCAGCTTCTCCCTTTAGACTAACATGAAGCAAAATGGGACTGAGGACCTTTCATGGACATGGGAAGCACTTCATATAGACTTTTAGATTAGTAGCATAGATCTTGAAGACATTTTAGCAAAGCTATCCAAAATGAAAGGCAGACATTGAAAACACAAAGGAAGATTGTGGGTTATGTTAGCTTTAACTGCAGGTCCAACTATTTCAGGTGACAGAGACTCTTGTCTCAGGAAAGAAAGAGAGAGGAACGGGGAGAGAAGAAAATGCAAAATAAGGAAAAAAAATGTTGTGAGGTATTTTTTAAAGCTTATACATAGGGCGGGAAAGATGGTTCGGTGTTAAAAGCAATAATATATCTTCCAGAAGAGCAGAGTTCAGTTCCTACCCCACATGATAGGTGGCTCACAAATTCCTGTAACTCAAACTACAGGGGATTCAAAGCCACTGGTCTCCTCTGGCACCTGCATTCATTTGCACATACCTAAACATAAATGTTGGCATGTGTGTGTGTGCACTTATGCACATATACATACTTATAAATAATAAAAATAATTCGTTCTAAAAGTTTACAAATGTGTCATTGGATTGCTTTTAATAACAAACTATTTGAAGTAATAATGATTAAAATGTTTCCACATTAGGTGGAAAATGTAAATGCATAAAATAATGAAGCTAATCAAACAAGTATGATAATTAGTCAAAGATTATCTATATCATAAAACATAATAAAATCTCTCAATATTATTTTTCAAAACAGTCAAAGTACTGAGAGTGGGTTGGGACAAGGAACTAAATAATTCTGTACTCACTAAAATTATCTTTCAGCGCAAAGCCAAAAGAAAGATTTTTGAAATCTATAAAAGAGAATTTAGACCCAGCAGACTGACACTAACAGAAATATTGAAGGAGACCCACTGGCCTGAAGGAAATGAAGCCAGACAAAAATATGGATCATAATTTTATTGTTTTATTATTGCTTATTTATTTATTTTCATTTATTTTGTTTTTCTGAGACAGGGTTTCTCTGTTGTAACCCTGACTATCCTGGAACTCACTCTATAGACCAGGATAGGCTTGGACTCACAGAGATTGGCCTGCCTCTACCTCCCAAGTGCTGCGATTAAAGGTATGGGCCACCACTGCCCAGCTTCATAATTTTTAAAAAGGAAGAATACTAACATTTTATTGGTACACACATAGATTCATGACTAAGCAAAAGCTGGAAAATTCCATATTGAAAGAAAGAAAATGATCACTAAAGCAAAGGGAAAGACTGAGTTACACACTGAGGGGTATATGAAATGAGTGCGAGCCTGTAGCTTTTGATCAGTGCTCTGTACCCAGAAATACATAAACCTAAGTATGTTTAGTTTTAAAGCTAGTACAATAAAACTGAGGAGGAAAATGGAAACCAGAAAGTTCTATCTATGATACAGTAAGCCCCTCCACAAGGGCACCTCACAAAAGTTCAAAGTAAATGACAGAAGGTTACAGAGTACTCATCTTTCGAGCCTTCAGAAGCAAGCAGCCCTTTCCATTTGACAGCTTCCCAGTCTCTTATCAAACAGAAGGTATACTCTCGAGGGATGTGACCCAAACTCAGAAAGACAAAAGTACACATATTCTCTCTCATATGCATATTATAACCTTTAGTGTCTACTTGCATGTGTCTAAACAGGTGTGAGTGGGGGTAAAGTCCACAAATCTAGAAAGGAGACCGCAAGAGGGTAATATTAGGTGATGAGGAATGATGAGGAATGAGCAAAAGGGGGAACTCTACAAGAAGGGAACAGGGTATCAGCGGGGTGGAGGTGAAGGGACAAAGAATCACAAACACACTCTGAAAATGTCATAAGGTTACCTAACACATTATATACTGATTAAGAAAATTATGTGTTTTGTTTATTTGTTTGTTTGTTTTTAAGGACAGTGCTTTTCATCTATGTCTTTTCCCTGTTTGGCCACATGGTGGCAATGTAGCTCCGGGAACAACATTTGCAGTCAAGGCTGGAAAAGAAAGGCTGGAGCTATCTTCGAATGAGAAAAGAATGCTTCCACAGAATTCTCACTTCAAGGCTGAGAACTTTGATGCTGTGGGCACTTCTAACTCAGAGAGGGGCTTCAAACCCATCAAACTCAGAAGAGCTGGCTTTCTAGAATCCACACAGGAGTTACATGAAGGGAGATGACAGTGGCTTTGTTTGATTTATCTTCATGATAGCCATTACATAAAATACTAACCCTATAACAACCCTATAACCAAAGACTACAGAGGCATTCAGTAATTCAGAAGAAATAGACAGTTCATTAAAAATACTATTTCATAATATACTAAGAACCTCTACTATGGAAATTAACCGTAAAATATGTTAATGATTTCATATTAAGATATGAAAGATAAAATAAAATCTAAAAGAATTTCTGACAAATACAGAAGAGCCCTAAAAGTACAATGAAATAAAATGTACATTCATAATCAATCACCATTAAGAAGAAACATATCAAACACATTTTTAAAAATTCAAGGAGATATATGTGAGAAGTTGGTAAGTGAAAAAATTTCAGATCAAAATATAAAATAGTTCAATCCATAAGGTCAGGACAGGTCTCTTGGATCTCACGAAATTTTCTGAGCATCAGAGACAAACAAAATATCCTACTAACATGCAAATGTGTATTACAATTTAGATACTGTGAAAAATGTGACAAAGTCAACTTAAGGAAGGAAAGATGGTTATTTGTTCCCAGCCTGAGTGTACAGTACGTCATCTAGGTAAATACAGCAGCAGACGTACAAGACAGCCTATGTGCTGCTTCTGTAGTCAAAAAACAGCACAGTGAATACTGATGTTCAGTGTGGTTCCTCCTTTTTACTCACAGAGGATGCCAGCCCATGGCACTGTGATGCCCACATTTGGGGAAGGTCTTTCTACCTCAATTAACCCAATCTACAACCTCTCTTATGTACATGCACAGAGTATTGTCTCCTGGTGATTCTGGATCCTACCACTTTGATAGTCATTATTAAGAGTTATAAACAGAAAAGAGTAGAGAAATAACAACCCATTGCTGATTTGAAGCCAGAGATTTGGCCTCGTGGGTAAAAGCACTCTGCAGGACAAATGTAACAAGTTAAATGTTATACTATGCATCTGTAGCCCCAGAACTCCCATGGCGAAGTAGGCGGTAGAATAGGAGACTCACCTGGAAGTTCAAGTCCTTCTGGCCTGGATTAGATAGTGCAGCCTCAGGAACGAGAAAGACCTCACCTCTAATGAGGTGGAAGGTGAAAACTGACTCCCCAATGTACTCTGCTATGCACATCAACTCTGCAGACAAATATTGTCTGGACACATACATGTGCACATACATGCAAATATGTATATGTATGTAACAACAATCAACTTTAAAAGAGACCACGAATTTGAGAGAAAGCAAGGAACGATGGGAAGATTTGGAGGATGAAAGGAAAACAACAAATGTAGTTATATAATAAACTAGATGATAATATTTAATAATACTAAGAGTAAACATAATCACAGATACTCTGCTCTATTCTGTTTGTGGCCTTTCCTTTGATTGTCTAATAAATTCTATGACCCATTAATGTCCATATCTTCTATCTTTCAGTATTTATACATAGACAGTGAGGAATATTAGGAGGGGGAAACACTCTCTGCTCTTATAAATACCACAGAAAAGCAGAATGACACAACCCATGTTCAAAGGGAATTTAAAGGCAATCTATAAAATTGGCACTATTAGACAATTCAACAAGCTAGTCTTTAAAACAATAAAAGAGAAACGAGAAACTCATTTAACGAGTAAGAGAAGAATCTGTGAGATTCTGAAGTAATATACAACATGGAGTAATTGACTATGTATTTAATGGAAGTTTTAAAACAAACCTGACATTCCTCTGCATAGTACTCTATTAATGTACCAAATAATATTAAAGGACTTAAAATATGAAGTAAACATTAAGATTGAGAAAGACCTACATAGATTTCCACTCAAACAGGAGAAATAAAGTCAAAGTTTTGAAATCACTTTCTATTTGAAAAATATGACTTCTATGACTTCTTGATAAGTTCCTCAAAAATTATCCAACTCATTACTCCAATGTTTTATCAAACATGTTGTATTATAGTGAAGAACAGAATAAAAATAAACAAGGAAATAAAAGTCCTTGAAATTCGTTTGACATTTCTATCGGAATAATTACCACAGAATTGAAATTCTGTTCTATTGTCAAGAGAATGGTGTGCCAACAGCCTTTTATATGATTGGGAATTATTTCAGTTGCTCAATTAAACATCTGCAATAAAGCATACACAGTAAGTCTGGTCCTTATGCCACTTACTAGAAGCCCAGCACTCAGGAGGCTGAGACAGAGGAGTTTAGACTACCAGGTTAGTCAGGGCTATATAGGAAACCTTATCACAAAAGGAAAAGCATTGTAATAAAAATATATTTATGTACATATTTAGTGTAAAACATCTGAGATAACATTAGCATACATAGAAGCATAATTTTTCTCTGATAACACATGTTCAATGTATCTATTACACCGTCAATTATGGCATCCACCCAGATCAGAAAACTTCTTAGCATATCCATACTTTTACCCGAGTCCAGTTGATCACTGTAACTTTTCCAGTGTTCCCACTAGATTCTGTTTATCATTCTTTGTTCTTTTAAATCCTGTACTTTGGAGTATATTGTCAACCCAGGACTGTCATACCAGAATCAGCTCTGCATTTCTGGTGCCTTTCCATACTACTCAACACGCTACTGAGATTGCTGAATGTAACTCAGACATCTGGAAGTGATCTGATTGTCTACTCTGATGGTATCGCAGGAGTCTCCCTCTACCCAGGCCTGTCCTGACTCAGCTAAACTGGCACTGAATTTTGACCTCATGTCTTACTTGTAGTTCTTCCCCTGGTGTCCATGGTCTCATGATGATTTTCTTTAAACCCACTCATAATCTTCATTTTTATTTCTAAAATTGGACTTCCTAATCCCTGCGTTCATTCTCTGTGATGTTACTAATGGCCCTCAGAACCTAACATATTAAATGAAGTCCATTGATGTTTAGGAAATACTTTCAATAAATGAATTGATAAATAGAAATATTAAGGTTATTTTAGTATGTTGACATCCTCGCTACATTGCTAGAGGAAAAATATTTCATAGATTAATATAATGTAAGTGAAATTGCATAAATAGACATAAATGCACTGCTGTGTAAAAGAAGTAAAAGGGGGGAGGAAGAAAGAAGGGGAGTGAGTAGGGAAGAAGGGGAGGGACAGAAGGAGGGACAGAGGAAAACAGGATGGAAAGCAGTATATAAAATTTACTGTGTGTGTGCTCAAAGGTTATTTTGGCACATTATTGGGAGGCTTTTACTTTTTATTGTTTATGTTTTGATTTTCAACATTGTAAGTTAGCATTTCATTTTAACACAGTTAAAACAAAAGACACCATGCTAAGAACTGTTATGGTCTAAAAGTCTGTATTCTGCCCCAGATCCACACTTTGAAATCTTCATATTTTAATTGTGTAAAGAAGTGGAATCTTTTGGATGATTCAGTCATGAGAGTGGAACCTTCCTCAAGGTATATCTAAAAAATAATCTCAGAAGAAATTTCCAAGACTGACTGTCTGTAACTCCAGCTCCAAAAGGACCCAACACCCTCTTCTGCCTCCTAAGGAAACATGCTCCCATGCGGGACACAGACACACGTGAAGGCAGAACACCCATACATATTTTTAAAAAATAATTCCTTGCCTTTCCATCATATGAACACACAAGAAGCCTGTTTCTAAGAATCTGATATTGGAGTTTTCAGCCTACAGAGCTGTGAAATGTAGACTTTTGTTATAAACTTCCCAGTCTGCACTATTTTGTTTATCATTTTAAAAAAGGATAATAAGAGACAACACTTCAAGTTAAATTCAACATTAGGTGTAATGTTGTGTCTTAATTAAACCATACATATTAAATTAGCATGGAGACATAGGGATTAGTTGGAGGTAAATGAACTATTGTGATCATTTCTACTTCATGTGGTCTTTATCTCACTACTTTAGTGAAAATCAGTCTGATTATTTGAACTACACAAATATTATCTTCCAGGAAACAAAACGCTTATGAAATTGTTTAATCTTGAAGAATTACTAGTGAATTTTATATTTTGGGTTGTGAGTTTAACTTTTAACAGCTCTGGAGCCACCTCTCTAGCTCCAGTAGCGGATTTTAAATGAGTCAAAGTTGATTCTGTGTTTGTGTTCATTGTGGAGAAGGAATTCTTGATAAATAGATTGGCCAAAGATCAAATATTATAAAAATAATGATTTTAATCAAAATACAATTTTAAATAGAAAAAAATTCGATACTTTTTTCAATTTTTATTTTTATCTTAGTTTGTTAATATCAGCCAGTAGACCCTAAGGAACTTCTGTTTAATATTAATTGCTACAAAAGAAAAATGATACTTTCAACTGAAAGCCTTAATATGAATTTATATAACATTACTCTTTATGCATGCTAACATACTCCTGTGCAGTATGAGAAGTTGCTTATCATCAACCAAAATATATTCTTAACTATTCAGATTATTAGGTTATATTGGTCATCAAAGTACAATTCAAATGAGACACTTCAGAATTCCCTCATTCAAATATTTACTGAATGTCATTATTGTTACAGGGAAGTCATGACTCATTTTCTCCAACTTTCAAGTGGGAGTAGCAATGCAAGCTCCACAAACAACAGTCTTCTACTGTCTCACCAAGATATATTACCTATTTTCACAGATCTGACTGCTGAAGGGGAGTCAGCAGAAAGCTAAGGATGGGTGCCACCACTTAACCTAAGCTTACAACTTCTGACTCCTCTCACAGAGACACTCCTGCAGCTATGTATATTACTGTTCTAAGCACAATAGGTAATGGATGGAAACAGCTTAGCTGTCCATCAACAAATAAGCAAAGTGTGGTGTACCTGCACAATAGAATCTTATTTCAAACCAAAGAACACTGAAATCATGGAATATGAAGAAAAATGATGTAACTCGGAGGATAATCAGAAGAAAACTGATTAGGAAAGATTAATACATTAGCTTTTAAAATCCTTTGATTTTTAGATGTCCATTTGCTTTCTAATGAGAGAAAGAAAAAAAGTGAGGATTTTCGTGGATAGAGGGATGGGAAAGATCTGGGAGGAGATGGAGAAGGGAAAGCATAACCAGAATATATTGCATAAAATATCCCTTTTCAATAAAAATAAAAACAAATAAATTAAATCACATCTATCGATCTATTGATTTTCTTTTTGTGTGTGTGTGTGTGTGCATGTGTGCTCCTGTGTACCTGCAATAGCACTGGTGTGTGGAGGTCAGAGTTCAGTTGGCAGAAGATGGTCTTCTCTTCCCATCATGTGGGTTCCAGGCATGGAACTCAGGTCATCAGCTTGGTACCAGGCGTCTTTATCAGCTGAGGACAAATATCTCATTTTTTTTCTTATTCAAATCCCAGACTTTACTCTTTATATATGTGAATGGTGGTCATGAAATTCGAAAGACAGCCACAAGGGGGATTATGAGCTACTACGGAGAAGAAAAGGGGGAAGGAATAAATGAGAGAAGGTAAGGGTACCATGAGCATAAAATAGGGACTTGGGAGGACAGGAGACCAGGGAAAGGGGGTGAATAGTAAGGGAGAAAGTGAGCAGGAGAGGATCATAAGAACTAACTGTATTTGAACGAACCATAATAGAATCCATTGCTTTATATAACATATAGAAAATACAGGCTAACTCATAAAACCAAGGCAACAAATGTCCTCACAGTTGAACTTGAAAAGTTTGAACTTGCTTAGTCATGGATGGGCTAAAAATGAAGAGAGATGGTACGTATGAAACTGGGGTATTATTTTTTCCTTGAAGCATAGATGACAAAATGAATAAAAACATAATCCAAATATTCTGTAACTATAGCTATTGTATAATTAAATAATTAGGCAAATTTAAGTAAAAATGGTAGCATTAAAAAGCCTCATAATTTGCATTATGACATTTTTAACCTGAATATACATTTTCTCTTCTATGTAATGCTTAGTTTGTATGATTTTTGTTTTCCTCCATCAGTTTTGAAGTGTGTAGTTCATATTTATAACTCTATCTATCTATCTCTATATGTATGTATGTATATATAGACATATCTCTATATGTATATATAGAGATAGATATATTTTATGTATCTACATAGATATATTTTAATCTATATACAGATATTTTATCTATATATACAACATCTATTATATCTATATCTAATATATCTGTTTTATATAGAGATATATTTTCATAAATTTATATGAATATGTAAATGTGTCAAATTTGTTTAAGTGATAGTACTTTAAACCTTGAAGGAATTTCTTGGTATACCTTCCCTGGTGGTCTTCTTTACACTGAGTGTGAGAGGCAAACTAACCATTTCCACTGCTTTGTTCATGAATGTCAATTACTGTGGTACAGAACTTTTGTGTTAATTTGAGTCCATAAAACATCAGGAACCTTGTGTTCCATTTCAATTCTTTTACTCTTTTCTACAAGTTCAGACTCATAAAGCTAACACTCTGGCACTCATTTCATGACAAGTTCCCTAAGGATCCCAGGAAAGTCAGTGTTAGACAATAACAAAGTGTTTCCATATACTGGGATTAAGAAAAGCCCATTTAAACATAATTTTTAGATTTAATTTATTTTGGAAATAAGCTTACTAAACCAGTTAGGGCATGTGCAAAATGCTGACTGTGTTATAGCTGGGTTGCATGTAATGATTTCTCTGATAATAATTTTTCTTTTCCTTTTGAAGAAAACCTACAATGTCCTTGTATTTTGTGACTTTACCAATGCTTTAAAATAGCAGATAGGAACCATTCATTAGCTTTATAAGACATAATGCAGAAACAGTTATCTGTGTCCTGCAGGCAATGAGGGGTGCGGAATAATCAAGCAGGTAGGAAGCACGTGGTCCTGCTTGATTTTACCACTAATCCCTTTTCATAATCTCCTGAATAATTCCCTTCATTTCTGGCATTAAGTGCTCAGAACCTTAATTCTTCTCATCCTCAAAAGACACGTGTGGCAATTTTGAGAGCAGGAAAGTACCATTTCTCATTTTGTCTTATGTACATAAAGATTCTTATTCCATATAATATTGCAACAAGGGATGTAGGTAAAGGATTAAATTATACAATAAGAACCACATTCTCAGATAATGAAATATTATTTAAAATTAAAATGTGTAAGCGTCATTGTAAACATCTTGCCTTTGTTGATTAGTTAATAATGTCTTTGAAAACAGATAAATAAGGACAAACCAAAACTGAAATTTAAAAACTGAGGTTATGCAGGCTGTTATGTTGTAATACAACCATTTAAAAAAAAATAAAGTTCCAAAATTGAAACCTTGCTGTTGTCAGCTCTCCTCTCCATATGAATATGTAAAGTAGCTGCATTTAAACATATCTCAAGGCTGACACAAAGGGAGCTGTAAGTCACCTTGGAGTGGCTACACTTCATTTTAAATTTCTGTAATGAAAATTTGTCATTAAAACCTGCATTTCACTAATGGCATTGGGTCATTTGTCCACAAAGTATTTTTAGACAATGAAAATGGCCTCCTTATGACTTTCCACTCTCTCATCTTCATTCTGAGCGGGTTTCCATTCACACCATCTGGATTAAAAATCAGGATGGCCACGTGCCAGCTCTTTCATTCTTTCTCTCATTCTAACCAAATTATTGTTTTCTCCGATGGTGTTGTTCCCTACATCAAAACCCAGTTAGATATTAAATGAGTCAAAGAGTTACAGGCACAGATTGTTCTTTTCCTTGTGAACATTGTATTATTTTAATAACCTTTCATGGACTTAAAAACAGTGTTTTCCTTGAGGAGGCAAAGGGTGAGCAGCCTCGCAATGTAGACAGCTTCTCCTATATAGTACATACCTTCTTGTTCATCAGCCCACCAAATGCAATGGACCAGCACATGTTCTGAGGATGCTCTTTTAAAATAATGACTCAGACAATTTAAGTACAATTTCATCATTTAATAATTTATCAATAAACATTTAGACTTCAAACTAATTTATACATATTTGTATATTTTGGTTAAACAAAGTAGTGCAAAGTAATACAAGAGGTAAGACGGATAGATTTCAGCCAAATACCTAAACACTGAACATCCAAGCCTGGAGTTCTCTCAGTACTCAGTGCTTACAAGTGCTTGCTTTTGCAAAGAACTCAGGGTTGGTACTCAACACCCATATGGTAGCTTACAAGCATCCCTAATTCCATTTCCAGGGTATCTGATGCCTTCTTCTGACCACTATGGGCACTTAGGGATACATGAGGTATACAAACATTTATACAGGAAAGAGAAACATACACAAATATATCTAAAAATATTAAAAATCTGAATAACCATGTAACTGTGAACTATTTCTTTGTAATTACTTCATAATCATTATGAGTATTTTGGTCATAACATTTACCCATGGGCCACTTAGTTTTATCTATTTTGAATACACAGTTCAACAAAACATGCTTATAAATTTTAAGTGTAACTTAGATGAATATTGCTTTTTATATTAAATTTATGTATAATCTCTATATTTTCTATTTTCCCATCAAGTATGAAAAGGATACACACACACACACACACACACACACACACCCTTTTCTTATTCAAGAAAATAGCTATTGTTACAATCTCATTTTCTGCTCTGACATTATAATTTTCATTTTGAGGCAAGGTCTTGTTACATAGCCCACATGCTTCTCAAATTCACAGCAATCCTACTGCCTCAGTTCCCCAAGTGCTGGGATCACTTGCTATGTACTACCACACTCAGATAACATTATCCATTCTAGAATATGTCCTTAGCTTACTCATTCAAAGGCCTTCACTTACAGTCAACACTGATACTCAAACTCACACTCCCATGCTACCATCCTGTAAGCCAATTAAAATGTTACTCTCTTAATAATTGTGTATTTTAGCCAGCTGTGTACTGATGTCCATCTTCTGCTTGAGGGTTAGGGGGTCACAGGAGAGGTATGGCATCAGACAACTAATGTAAATGATCAGAGAGAGAGCAAGAGAGAGAAAGAGGGAGAGAGAAGGGGGGGCACGCACACACTTTCCTGTGTATCAGCAAAATCCAGCAGGTCAACCTCAGGGAAAAACACACAGGTGTCTCATGGATGGGTCACATATGCTCTTTATTCAGGCTTCTCCCTTCCTTTAAACTTCTGTCTCTATTCCAGCTTTTTCCCTATATCCTCTCCATAAAATCCTCTCCATTAAATCACACATATACATATTCACATACATCTTGTGGGTGAAGTGAAACTTCAACACACCACACATACACACACACACACACACACACACACACACACACACACACACACACACACATTCATTCACTCACATCCTGTGGAAGAAAATTTTCAACACATGTATATCGCGTACACACACATACACACACTCACTGAGTAAGCTTCTCTTTGTAAGTTTCTTCTATTTTATGGAAGAAGCAGAGCTCTAACACACAGAGATGTGACCCACACATCTTACAACTTCCTTCTTCCCTTTTCCTTGTAGAGGGCCAGCATACACACATCTCACTTATACATCATATAAGCTTCCTTTCTCCTATTTTTTTCCATACACCCATATACCTTTTAAACAATGCCCTCTACGTGAGAAGAAATCACATCATAATCATGAGTCCTATTTTCCCAGTGAATGATTACAAGTTACATATTTGAAAAAAAAAACAGGTTATTTTCAATATACACATGATTACGCATGAACACCAAGTTTCCCCCACACACACACAATACATCTATATCCCAGAAATAGTAATTTTGTTATTACAGATTAACCGAGTTTAAGCAAGCCAAATATTCTCACAGCCAGCTTCTATTGTAGCTGACAGGCACACATCATAGTACCTTAACATAACACAATTCTTATTTAGTTAATACATTGAAACAACTTTGTTATTAACTAGAAAACTTTAAATCGGGAGCATTTTTGTTTTTCTTAGGTGAAGGAGAATCTGTCTAGTCTACATGCCACATAGCCCTATGTCCCCATGGGATGAACAAAAACTCATCAGTAATTTTATAATTAGTTTGTAATTTAGTTTGTAAAAACTAGGAAATTATCAAATTAATTGTGGTTCAGACTTAGCAGTGGACACTGAAACTCATTTGTCATACCTAGGCCTGTATCTTACAGATGAAACTGGTAGGCCCTAGCAACCAGGCTTGCTCTCTAACTCTAAGTCTTCAGCTACCAAGAATGTGTTTTCTTATGTACTTCCAAAGCATCTTGGTGAAACCCCCTTATCTGATGTTATAGATTAGTTATTCTTTCTGGAGTTTCAATAGAGTTACCAGTTCAACTGAGTGGCATTGCTTTTTATAAAATCACCACTGTTGTTACGTGTGCTGGTTTATAAATCTGGTTTTACATGTTATGTGTTACATGTGCTGGTTTTAAAATCCTGCAGCTTCTTCCTGGTCCCAAGAAGTAGCTCCATCACCCACCAATGCCAGGCTCGCAATCAGGAAGCCACGCTGCAGCTGCAGTGTGATTATATGGAGCACCCATTCAGTCTTGATCAGAGATCTGTGAGCTGAGGAGGATGAACAGTATTCGCTGGAGTAAACAGCAGAGGACTTAACTCGTTTACTGGGGGAAGGGCTTACATATTTATAGTCAGAGAAATGGTCTCTGTATCCCAGAAACTTCTCTGGAAGCTCATTTGTTAAAACAGGCTGTCCCACTTGTATATTGGGGGAGTTAGGCATTTTTTTTTCCGAGACCAGAGGTATAGACCTTATGTGGTAGGGTATAGTTGCAACTCCCGATACACAATTTTGCCAGATCACATGCCTTTGGAGGGGCAGGTGTTTTGTTGTGACTTGTGGCCTGTCAGCTGCTGCAGAAGGGAGGGGCCATATTCCTGCCAGCTCCTCAGAATGAAAGCCTGGGGTTCCAAGCACCCTCAACTCACTCTTAGCTACAAGACAATCCCACAGCTGGTAACACTGGTCAGTGAGGGGTTAGAGACCACTATAGAATGTTCATACCACAAAATAAACAAGGAAAGCTTGACAGAGACCACCACTATCAGACTCCACAGCAGCAAGGGGTATTTGGGCAACAAATTTCTCATGGCATAGTCTCTCTGAGATACATTCATTGGAGCTGTGCAAACTACTGAGCTCCTTAACCCCATAGCAGACTGGAAGTCTTCAGTGATAGTTCTTGGCGTCGGTGGTAGCAAATGCATTTAATCCTAGCATGCCAAAGGCAGAGGCAGGTGGATCTCTGTGAGTTCCAGGACAGCCTGGTCTACAGGGAGTTCCAGGACACCCTAAATTACAACAGAGAAACCTTGTCATGAAAAACTAATAATAATAACACTAATAATAATAACAACAACAACAATAATTGCATCTTTTAAGAAACATGGATCAGTGATCAATGAAATATTTAGCATGACACCACCACCTCTGAGAACTTCAGTGCTATTTAAGTTAATTTCAAAAGTACACAGACAAATATAAATAGCCCTCTTTTATAAATGTACCTTTTAGCTTCATGTTTATTGACTCATTTAATTTAGAGAATCTGTTGTATGAGATATGATATTTAATGTACTAGTCTAAAAATGGTAAATGTATATGTTTTCTAATAAAAATGTATTTGAAATATAGTGGAAAAGTACATACATTGGTGTACACTTAAAGGACATAGAGTTGATTTTTGTGCATTTACTTTTTTGATGCTTATATTCTGGAGAAATGGAAGTATCTCCTTTTCCTCACATTTTAAAAATTACTTTCTCATGTTTTGAAAGTACAATTACACCATTCCCCCTCTTTCTTCCCTCCAAACTCTCCCACATGCCCCTTCATAATGTCTTTCAAATGCATAGCCTCTATTTTTCACCGTTTGTTGTTATGTACACGTATTTATTTGTTATGTTCATGAACACATGTATTGTTAAATACATAAATGTACCCTACATGCTCTGTGTAATATTAATTGTATGTATGTTTTGGGGCCTCCCATTCTAATAATTACAATAAATTATTAGGACTAATCATGGAGAGTGTAAGATTTATTTATGAGATTATGGTTGTGTTAATCCAATTCCATATCTGAAGCTAGAATCTAATGACTAGTACAAGGTAGTTTAGAAGGCAGCATATGTTTCTAGAAGATTAGTGATTCTTTTTATTTAAATAATATTTGGTTCTTGTAGAAGTATGCATTTTTATAAAGTGGATTCAACAGTATATGCCTAAAGCTAAAAAGAGACTTACCTCTGTTAACAAGAATAAACAGATTATTCTAAAATGAAATTGCTAATGCCTGTGAATTCCAGAGGGCCTTGCCTTCGGGATGTAATGAGTTGATGCATCTCTTTTTAAACTAAATACTCTGATTTAGAAGTGACTTTTTTGTCACTGGGTCCTAGTTGTCGGATTGAATTGCAGTCAATACGCATTAGTTTACATCAGATTTTCTACAATAAATATTTGCAAATTCCTCTTAGCATTAATCCAAACTTTTGGGTGTTCTTATGTTGGAAATGAGAGAAACAATGGCTCTTTTATTATTTCGGAAGAATATTTGAGCAATATGTTTCAAGTTTATTGATATTTTACACATTATAATAACATATACACTCTTATTGCTCTTATTTATGTCTTAATTATTGGACATTCAGCCATACTGAAGATCTCAATTACATTACGGCAAAGCTGATGTCAATCACAACCCTCCTGCAGGGCCCAAGGGTAGATTTCTCCCAGAATTGGTAATTAGCAGACATGCAAAGAGTATGGATCTGAGTTTCCAGGAGTGAATACAGTAAGCATATTAGGATAAAACTAAAGCAAATAGCTTCTAATTAGAAAATAACCACCTGCAATAAAAACCAGAACAAAAAGGAGGCAATAGTTAAAAAATTCTTTCATAGTAATAATTGTCATCAATTTAATTGTCACCATATGAGAGAAGATTTTCCCAGCTGCAGATGTACAATGCATAACAAAAATATTCTTTTGTCACCAAACTAAAGTCTATCCTATCTATTTTCTATTAATCCAAATTTAATTACTCAATATTAAAGAAATTTCAACTAAAGGGTGTACTCTCAAAGCCTTTTTAGCGTCTGATGTTCCCTCCTTTTCAAATCTCTAAGACAAGTTGACCAAGAGAAGTAAATTATACCTTTTCTGTTGTAACGTAAAGCTAGTGTCAATAACATCAAGAATTCTGACTTTATCAATTAGAGTATTTTTGGAAATTGCTAGATGATAGACTGTTTACAAAACCAGAAAAGAGAAAAACACTTAATGTGCTATAGAAATAAAGCAAGTCCTGACTAATCCAAGCTAGCAACCCCAGTAATCAAATACCTGGTATGCACTGTTGCAGTAAGTGCTTCTGAACTGACAATAGGAATAACAAGGTCTGTGACCTAAAGCTTGTGGCTTTCCACAGACACAAGGGGGAAAATAAAGATTATTATGGTAGCTTCAATGACTTACACCATTAAGTATCAGGAGACTCTACAGGTTAATAATTTGTCTACAGCCAAACTGCCTTCATTTCTGGCCCTAACTATAAGCTCAGATGTCTCTACAACATCAGCACCTCAGATGCCCTGTTACAAGTGTGTAGCTCCCCACTCACCACTCAGGTATGATGATGATTCACTAGAATGGTTCTCAAGACTCTGAGAAACACTATGCTAGTGATTGCAGTCTTACTCTAGCAAAATGCAGCATAAAATCAGGACAGCAAAAGCAAAAGAAGTGGTACAAAGAGGTCTGGGAGGGATCAGATTCAGCTTATGCATTCTCACCCTTTGGAGACCAATCCCATTGCTTCCCTAGCACATAGATGTGCAGCGGTGGCTTGAAGTCTTCTTAAGCAGAGACTATCAAGGCTTTAATCCTTCTCAGCATTTATAGTCTACCTGAAGGTCAAACTTAAACCATTGGTTAAAGCTAGCTCAAGTCAAGTCATCTTGCTTGTATAAATTCTCTAGGTACCTGTCATTAATTACCTCATTAGTATAAGTTTAAGGTTGATCTGACAAGTAGAATTTGAACAATGGACATACTTAGTTGCTTAGGGAAAGTATAACGTCTTTGGAATTCTCTTCTAGGAATGAGAGACAGTGGCTAGACAATTCCCACTATATAACTTTGTCAGTCCAAGAAAATACAGGCTTTTCTCATCATAGAAATAAATAATAAATAGGTCTATCTATTTATTTCTAATTAATATATACACAAACACACACATTTACTTGTAATTGAGAGAGAAGTGGGAAGGAAGGGAGGGGAGAGAAAGAGAGAGAGAGAAAAGAGAGAGGGAGAGAGGTGTTCTGTGCTTCTCTCAGAATGTCATATTTTTAATTCCTTTCAAGAGTCAAATGCTATTTCAATGATTTTGTTTTTATTATGAAGGAATTTTCCATTTTAAAAATATTGTTTGAGAATTTCCTACAAGTTTATAATATGCTCTGATGAAACATATTCCCTCCAATTCCTTCTTTCCCTATACCACATTCCTTTCCAAACTTCATGTGATTTTTTTGTGTTTTGTTTTAAAACCACTGAGCTAATTTTGTACTGTCTGTATGTTGATGATCACAGAACCATCTTCAAGAGTGTCTTCATTTCAGTTATGTGTCTCTTCAAAGAATTCTGCTACAACATTTGGTAAGCTTGCAAAGCAAGGTGACATATATGCTGTGTGCTCTAACAAAGTAGTTGTGGTGTCCCATTTATATCAGTCAATGAATTAAAGAAACTTCGGAACAGGGCAATGAAATCACACTAAAGAATGAAAAATGTGTCTCGTTTCTTCTTGGATTAATTTAACCAAGATTGAGCACAAATTTGAAATTTCTACTTCTCTCCCCTAGTCTTCCTTCTTCTGTAGCTTGTGGTTCCTGGCTTGTCTGTAGATTTTCCATCGTGTTTGTCTCATCTGTCCATGTAACCTGTCTAATGTGTTGTGTCTGTATGTAAGCCTTGTGTCTGTCTGTGCCTGGGCCTAACAAAATGCATTATTCTGTATTTGTTGAACAGCACAGAAAACATAGTATGGGAAAAGAGTAAGGATACTTATATTTACAGAGATCTTTAATCATATTTACAAAGGAAGAATTTACTTTACTCACCCCCAGCTGACTAGACTAGCACTCAAAAAAACAAGCAGGTGTTTTCCAACTATAAACACATGTTTCACACATTTATGGGAAACTTATATAGTTTGGGCTTGCTTTCAACCTGTTGACTGCTTTCACAAAATGATTACACATGCATACTGGTTCAGGGACATGGAAGAGTAAATAACCTAAGACTAAACCTATACATTTAGCTTTTTTGCTAAAATCTGATTGTATTGCATTCTTTAAGCATTCACAATCTAGGATTGATTACTTTTCTTCTGCTAGTAGCATGTATAACATCTTCTATAATTATTAAAGATAGCCAGGAGGTCGGAAGCTTTCAAGTCCATACTAATTTGGTTTCACCAAACTCTAAGATTCAAGTATGAGCTGTCTTCCACAAAAGAGCCTCGCTGTCAAGTTCTGGAGGATAATCAAAATCACTGGCAGTAGCCTGCAATGTTTGAGGGGGCCTATGAGATTGAACTGACCAACATCTACAAAAGAAGTAACTCAATTTTGAGATTGGGCTTTTAATGTGAAAGTCTCTTGTGTCTAGTGGGACATATTGCCCAATTATAGGGTAATTCTATTTCCATTTTAACTCCTTATGAATGTGTGTGTGTGCGTAAGAATGTACAATACTTTGTCTTCATGCATTTTTTAAGTTATTTAATTTTATTCTTCACTCTCCATCAAGCCTCCTCTACCTCACTCTCCACTGACACACTCCAGTTTAAACCTTTAACCCTTTCTGGCCAATTATGCCCTGACAAACCTTTACAGTAGTTTGTTCTATCTTTCCTCCCTTGAACACTGTTGCATATGTTCCATTAGAAATTTCATGATATTCCAAAGGCTACACAGGTATCTGAAGATTCAGATCTATTATCTACATATGATAGGAAGTATGTGACACTTTTCTTTCTATGTCTGGATTACCTCATTCAGAATGATCACTTCTAGCTCTATCCATTTTCCAGTGAATTTGATAATTTCATTTTTCTTAGTAGCCAGCAACATTCAGTTGCATACTTATACCATATTTTCATTATCCATTCATTAATTAACCGACATCTAAGCTGCCTCCATTCACTAGCTATTGTGAATAAGGTGGCATGAAACTGGATGAGTAGGAGTCTCTAGAACAGGATCTAGCTATGGTGGCATAGCAGCATGAGTTGGGCTACCCTACCTAATGTATATTCAGAAAGGGGCACTGAAGTTTGTGTGGGACATGACCTTAGAACTAGGCAGTTAAGAGTGGGTGGAACTGCTAATATATGTTTAGTGTCTCTCTGCATTGGGCAATTTCTTAGGTAAAGGATGTAATCAGTAGTGAAAGATTGGTGTCTATTGTAGAAGTTTAATTTTAGTTATGTTTAATATTGTTCTGTGCACTGTTGGGTGAGAGGCTGCCTAGGTCTTGGTGTTTTGCATTGTCAGCTGGTATTGGATTTGTATGGGGGATGTTTGATTGCTCAGGATCTGCACGTGCTATCAGTAGAACACCTGAGAAGTTCTGAATCAATGAAAACACCTGAGCTCAAACACTCAGGGTTCCACTGTCTAGTATGGAATTTGCCGTAATGGTGGTTCCCTCTGCTGAGATCTGGCAGAGTTTGTAGGTATGATTATGCCTCCGTGTCTTCCTTGATGAGCTGCCACAGCAGTGTACTATAACAAGTGTCTGCCTGAAAAAGGAATCAGACAGGGGATAAAGAGATGACTCAGTAGTTAGGAGCACTGAGATACAGGTGATATGCAGTGGGGAATGGAATAATGGGGATAAGGTTCCAACTGGAGGAAGAGAGATCAATACAGAAGGAGGAGGGACATAAAACACCATGGTTCTTTGATAGTCTTCAGGAAACATATTATTTTATGTAGAATAATAACCCTGTGTAAAAGCTAAGGTCTACATTCCAGGGCCTACATTCAGAGGACTGTGTGGTCTGGATGGAATGCAGACACACTTGTAATCCAGTATTCAGTAAGCAATGGTAGCAAATACCTTTAATTCCAGGATTCAGAAGGCAATGGTGGTCCACACCTTTAATCCCTAGGAAAAACAGTGGAATCAGACACAGGAAGCAGAACTGAGAAGGAGTAAGTGTCACATAGGAAATGATTTCTGAGATGAGTCAGAGTGGATGGCTGACAAAGTGACTAAACAGAGGGAGAGTTAGCAGACTAAGGATATGCCCAAGTCTCATGAGAAAGGTGAGCTCTCAGCTCAATTAAAAAGAGTTACATAGCAGTTGAAGAGTTAGTTGACAAGCAGGCTGAAGAGTCAGTTGAGAGGAATTATAGTCAGTTGAAGAGTCAGTAGGAAGAGTCAGTTATAACAGAAACAGTTACAGAGAAGGAGTTACAGAAGCTGAGGCTGGAATGAATTACAGAGCAGGC
This sequence comes from Cricetomys ansorgei, assembly GCA_026225945.1. Lineage (NCBI taxonomy): Eukaryota > Metazoa > Chordata > Mammalia > Rodentia > Nesomyidae > Cricetomys > Cricetomys ansorgei. The sequence continues at coordinate 9,360,724 of JAMJFZ010001038.1, forward strand.
AGTTACAGAAAAGTCAGCTTGGTCAGTGAGTTACAGTATTAGTTGAAGCAGTCAGTTACAGAGGCATGATGGAACAGTGATAGCTCAGGGAGAAACACAGGCACAGAAGAGCTTGACCTAGCACAGATATTAAGTTGAACCAGAAGAGTCAAAGTTCAGAAGGAGCTAGTCGGAGTGACTCAGTCAGCAGTAGGTCTTGGAAGGCTAAGGCTGAAGTCTTCTAGGTTCAGGCTAGCAGTTTAAATGTTCTAGATTGTAGGAAGGCTGAAGCCTTCCAGTTCAAGGATTAAGACTAGGTTGTAAAGAGGCCTAAACACATTAGGGCAACAGGGCTACAGGCAAGAAACAGTATTTAATTAGACAAAATGATAAACTATCCTCTGCCCTGAACCAATTTTATATTTACATAAAGTTATAGATAATACATATAAGCATATATGTATATATACACACATAGATATTTACACATATATGTATATACACATGTGTGTTCGTGTTTGTGTGTGTGTGTGTGTGTGTGTAAATTAAACTACTTGGGCTAACTGGTTCCTGAAAGAACCACAGGCTAACACCTCAGTATCAGACATGAGAAATCTCCTTTCAAATGATTGTTCAAGGGTAGTCCAAATGACTCTCAAAACATTATCAATCTTTGATGTAGCCTTTGGTTGTCTCTCAGGGATTGAGGGAGGATCCCTACTACTTACGGCACCACATACTTAGACCACTTGACTCAGATGACTTGAACTGGATCTGACCTGAAAGCCTCTTACTTTCAGTCTAGCTTTCAGAAAATAGTTTGCAAGCTGGCAACAGAAGAAAGAAATTTAAGTAGTCCCACCCAACTGTACTATACAATTACCAGCATGAAAAATATTCATACATGTGCAAGAAGTGGTATTCATGTGTCAGTGGCAAACAGCAGCTGTCTAATTGGACTTAAGACTCATAAGGCCCTGGAGCTAGTGATGTCAAGACCATTAGAAAAGAATCTACCACTGCCACTTTTCTAGACCAGCATAATTCCTTACTAAATTCTCAAACTTATCCGTATACCCACAGATAAATACAGCTACCATTCATCAAGGAGGCCTCTCTTTACAGTAAATGGAGACCATTACAGAAAACCACAGCTAGACAGAAGGCAGATCAGTGGATCATGGAGATCCGCCTATCCCCAGTGGTTATATCTACATCACAACTCCTGCATCTATGGCTCAGGAAACATTGTAGAAGAGGGGGCAAAATATTATAGTAGCCAAGATGCCAGGAAGCATGCTGTGAAACATTCTTTCCTAGAAACATCTGTATAAACAAGACCAGAGCAATAGCAATAATCAATGAATATGTTAATGTAGAAGGAGGGAAATTTCTTAGATCCTCCTTTAGACAAAGATCTACAGGCAACTAATGAATGGTGGGTGAAGGTAAATTAGCCTCTACCAAAGATGAGTCCAGTTATTGGTTTTCCAATGCAGAGGATTGGTTTTTAAAACCATTTGTAATTTGCGCACATATGACAAAAATAGATTCAGCAGTTTCTGATTCTATATGTATATATATATATATATATATATATATATATATATATATATACACATTCATGACCAAATACATATATGAATACATACGTAGCAAATACAACTAATGAAAAACTTGAGAGTTTGAGCATTAAATGGGTTTGTGCGAGTGTATCTGGGATGATCTGGAGGGAGAAATTGGAGGGGGAAGTGTTATAATTCTATTTCAATTAACTTTTTTTAAAGTGACCAAGTATGTGCAATGCAGAGAGATGCAGTTAGCAGGGTGTGTGGCCAGTGACATTCTCATGAAACTAATGAGGGATATAAGAAGTAGAAAAATGAAATGTTTATTTGCAGAAAAAAGCTGAAGAAATGGGAGAAGAAATTCAAAACAAAACACTCGTAAGAAGACAGAAATTGCTAAGGATCATATGCCACACTCTATAAGCCATGCTAGCTCACCCTTGTTCTATTTTCTACAAAAAGAAATTTTTACTTAAAATAACATATCTGTGTGATACGGAAATGTTCAATTAGGATATGGAATTTGACATTTGCAAATGATTTTCAGAAACTTTATTTTTAAAGTACATTTCAAAATGTTTAAATAGCAGTGATGAAATTTACTCCTAAAGTATGATCTTATTGGTTGGGATGTGTTGAGGGTTGTTAAAAACACATCTGTCTGTATTATAACTTTTAAAAGAGATAGGAATAATAGTGAGTGTGTGTGTGTGTGTGTGTGTATGTGTGTTAAACATAAAGAAAAAAAAATCCCTGGTCTAGGAGCCTATAGGCTAAGCTCTTGATCTCTCAGTAAATACAACAGCACTAATTTAACATCAGTTCATGAAGAACTCAATGAATAAATGCATATTGTATGTTTTTCTATAGAACCCTTAGCTTATGAAAGATTTCTTCATGAAAAATAATTCCTGAAAGAAAATTCCATTCTCTTTTTAATTAAATAATTCTAAAGCAATTTATCTCATTATAATCAGATTAACACAGAGTTGTAAAATTGGTTGTAGGACAGACTAGTAAATGAATAAAAATATAATATTATTAGTATCAGAACAATTTCTCTTCTTTGTCTCTGAAATGTTGATAGTAATAGTATTTATCTTTAAGCAGTGTTTTGAGCATAAAGGACATTAATATGTTTAACATTTTTAAAATATTACATGGAGTATCCAATAAATGGTACCCACAGTTGTGTCTACTGTACTTTACCTTGCAAGGGGCATCATAGATGAAGCATTTGACTTTCATTTAGGCTCCCAAGATACCACGTGACAGAGATTAAAGTAACTTTTAGCTACTTGAAACTTGCAGGTTTTCTGACTTTGAAGCTAATGCTTGTCTATCATTTCCATAATATCCATGCTGAAAAGTACACAGAAAATAACAATTCTTTAAGAAATTAATTATAATAAATAACTATGCATCTGGCACACTTAAAACTGTGACCCGCAGTCTGATACCGGCACTAAAACCCAAGCGTCTTGGTTCAACACAGGATGAGATGGAATGATATTTTCATCTCGGGAAACTTAAAAAAGTTAATTCTAAAATTATTTTAGAATGAGTGGGGTTGTGTTATTCCCTCTACTAAACACTTCACATTGGTTTACAATGGATTTGTGGTGATAAATCCTTTTGTTAGACACATAATGAAGACAGTTTGTTTTACCTGGTAAGTTACACTGTAGAAGTTGAGTCAAGGACAGCTAAAAAAGAACTTTGGTGCCGCACAAATGAATGTGGACAACAGAATAATAGATAATTGCTTTCTATGTTTTATTTTCTTCCATTTTCAATATGATTTCATTCCACTTGGCTATAGCCTTCATTAATGTTATGTATGTACAAATCAATATAAACAAAAATACATCTTTGTGGACGTCCACCTCGCCTGCAAGGAAGACGCCGCACACAGGATTCTTCTGGTTCATGCTTTATTGAGGACTGCAACTTGATTGAGTGTTGAGAGCGAAAGACCCTGAATGTGTGAGGCACCCTGCTTATATAGGGCAAAAGGCAACGTGACCATCAACGATTGGATGCATGTCCAGAACCTCATTAGCATAGGGGGAGGCGGCAAGGATTACTCAACTTGCGCCTGCGCTGTTACTTGTTTACTCCAGAACCGAGCAAGAGGAGCCCGGAAGCAGGAAACCGGCGCCATCTTGTAATGGCATTTCAACTCGGCTCCCAACACATCTTCATTTTCACATTGTTAAGTACATGTTTACTTAAATATATATAGCGGATAAAATAGAAAATACAAATTCAAAAATATCCTTAACTATTTTTACCTTGCTTATCCTACACTTACAGAGCAAAATAATTCCAAAAGAAGAATAAAAATATTGTATATCCTTCCTTGCCAATTTTATATTACTTTTATTCATTTTTTGAGAATTTCATTCATATTTCTAATGCTTTCTGGTTACTCTTAATCCCACCCTCTTTTATCTTCCTCCCATCCCTGTCAACCCTGGACCTCTTCTTTTTGCAAGTCTCCTTCTCAAGTCTTTGTGTTAAACATGTGAGTTACTACATTTAGCCATGGCAATTAGTACAACCACGAGTTTAGAATTGTCCAATGGAGCTTGGTGTGCTTCTCTGTAAATACAAAAGTCAAGATAATGACTACCCCCTCCTCTACAATCTACCTGTAGCTAATGAGTCCACAAGATGCTGTAATGTCAAGTGAGGCCCCCTGCCTGTCTATGTCTATCTATGCCTCATTGATAACAGGTCCAGGCTTGTCCATGACCAGACAGGAAATAGTAATTGTTTTGAGATCAACATTACAGTGTCCTGCTCAGAAAAAAAAAATGTTCACAATTCTTCTTCCTATTTTCCTTTACTTGTTTCCAATCCCCATTCTGCAATGTTCTCCGAGCCTTAAAAGAGGTCTCGGCAACCTCTTTTTGCATATTAAAATATGTGTGCTGTATAGATCTGGTTTTCACTTGTATCTGTTTTATAAAATACAAATTATTTCCCATCATTTTACAGTTATGTATTATGTTGCCTATTTTTTTCTAAAACTTTTATCCTTTGTTTACTTAATGGAATAGCACACAGATTCTTCCCCACACTTATAGAAAAATGCAGTGAGGTTTTGCAGACAAGGTATAATCAAGATCGGACTAAGAGAAACCTACCATCAACAAAAAGCATCTCTGAAAGTTAGACACACTAAGAGCACACAGCATAGATGAGCTACCAACATTATGTGGGCTTCAAAGTACATCTGATATGCAGAGAAGAAAAACACACAAGGAATTAATCATTCTAGCTTGGGGAGAGATTGACTACCTCATACATCAACTTGTTCAAATTTTGCAAGCCTGTAAGTAGCACTTTTAAGTAGAGCAATTAATTTTTTCTTCATTAACTTTGATTGTGCTTAGAAGCCTAAAGATCTTGAAGCTGTTTCTAAATAACAAGCCTGCTTACTAAATGGCTTTTCCCAGGTTTCTCACAAATCACTGTGGACAATAAAAGCATTCAGTGTGGCCCACATTACAAAGACAAATAAAGAAACCTTATAAATGCAGATGAGGTGTGTTATTTTAAGGTTTCCATTAAGTATAGGAACAGTGAATCAGAATAGGGATAATCACTGATTTCAGCTTCCTACCATTCTTAACATACGTTGTTTTATAATGAGGTCTATTTAAATATATTAATTTTCTCAAAATTTAGTATTTTAAAGGGAATGTTTAACTGCTGGGCAACAAGAATTCACAAGAAAAAACTCATTAATAGCAATGTCTTTTTACTGTGAGAGACACCCTGTGCATAGCTTCATTCTCATTAAGGATCACTACCACATATTTGCCTAAGTACCAAGAAGATTTTGACAATTTATTGCATTTTAAATTATTAATATTATTGCATTATTTTTCTTTTCCAGGATCTTTTGTTTTACACTGAATGTGAGGGGCAAATATTAAGAGTTATACCAATAGTCTGCTCATACCTGAAATGATTTCTTCACGCAATTAAATTACATGTCAGAATATATCTAACATTCTACGAAATTTGAGTAATTTGGAAATTAAAGCATTCACTTTGGGATATTAAAATTCATTGAATTTTCGACAAAGTGCTTGAAGTTTTTCACATTTAGCTATTACATGTGCAGTGATTGCACTGTCTACACAGACATGTACATAAACATATAGTACATTCTCAGATACCTTCTTATAAACCTCCATGTATGCATAAGCACATATATGCATGTAAGTTAAAGTGCATTGGAAAATGATAATTAATTCCTATTCTCATGAGAAAGTAAAAATAAGTATAGATTTATAATGTTGTATGTTAAATTATATAATACAGATAAGAGGTTCAAAATGATAACAATATTATTAAAATTCATTATTCTAATGTTATTGTTTTTCTTTCTTTCTTCCTTTCTTTTCTTTCTTTTTTTTTTTTTTTTTTTTTTTTTTTTTGAGACAGGGTTTCTCCGTTGTAACTCTGAATGTCCTAGAACTTACTCTGTAGACCAGGCTAGCCTCAAACTCACAGAGTTCTGCCTGCCTCTGCTTCCCAAGTGCTGGTATTAAAGACGTATGCCACCACCACCGGGCTTGCTTCTTTTCTTAAAATTAATAAGTATTTTACACTAAATTGACTAATGTTTTTATGTTTTTTATGATTTTAAGTGAATTTGATGTTTTGAGATTTTTAATATATGTAAGCTCTCTCAAGCTACATCCTACACATGATGGACACACAATAAAGCCCATCCTTTGATTTGACTGATGGATCATTAACACTGGTCTTATGGCTACAAACATTTTTGTGAATATACCAAGGCAAGGCTATGGTTCTATGCCTTTTGGGAATCAAGCAGGGGTAATTCTGTGTATCTCCTAGTCTTATTTGTAGAGAGAGCTGCCTGTAGGAGGCTGTAATTACCAAGAATCAGCAGATACTCATGCTAGCTGAGAAATCTGAAGTTAAGTGTCTGATGTTTTTCTGCTGATTCTGATTTACAGCTCATTTTCTTATGTTGTAAACCGTGATGTTCTGTAAACCTCTTTATTTCCTACTGGAGAACATCTGGCCTGGGTTTGAGTGCCACATATGTTTCTAATATCAGGAGATTCTTTTTCTCTCTCCTAAATTTTTATTACTTATCAAGGATTTAATTGAGAGCAAGAGAAATTTGCCGAACTTTAAATAGATAGAAAAATAGGTAAACAAGCAAGGTGACTCATGTCGTCTACCCATATCCCTCTGTCTATGCATATTTCAGTGATTATACACATAAACAAAATGATCTAGGATATTAAATAGTTTGCAGTGTTAATGAAAAATGTTGACTCTTTACACTATGTGTTTAGTGATACCGGAAAAACAGTTTCCATTTTAGGGTTCTTAGTCTTGTTAACAAAGAATTTAGACAGATTAAAAGAAGCCCCAGGAAGGTTTTATTAGCATTTAAGAGAAATGCAACAAGGCTGTAAATCTAGACAGCTTCCAGGAAAGGGGAAATGGAGACTTGAGAAAGCTGAGTTGTTTACAGTGGGGATCAACAAGCAGCCCTGTGACAAACGGAGAGGGGCTTCAGAGAAAGAGTGTAAAAGCCCACACAATCAGGGAAAACACCCCCGAATTTGGGCCAGCATCCACAACAAAGAGAAATAGATAAAGACTTTTTTTTAAAGCCTGTTGTGACACTTTTGTGAGTAACTTGGGGAAAGTAGACAAATTGCAGGCAGAGATTCTGCCTGCAGCTGCAAGTGGCTGTCCCGAGAAGCGGCCTCTGGGACTGGAAAGCATGTTATCTCATTGATGGGATAATTGTTTAACCATTTGGGTTGCTTGAAATGCCAAGTTTCTACCTAGGTCTAGAAATGGAACTTAGAATGCAATGGAAACTGATAGGATGAAACTATCTACACAATTCATTCAAGGGGAGTACTCAAAATAGTGACAACAGCTAATTCACATCTGAAAGGCTGAGAACCCAGTAGTAGTTCAGCTATTGAGGTTAGGTACCTCAGTACTCATAGAATAACACACACATACACACACAAGTGTGGTGGAGGGCACAGACATGTTTACTTTGTCCTAATAAGACCATTCCAGGTATTTGTCTAAATAAATCCAAAATAAAAATTTATTTTATATTAGCAGAGGATGAAGCAAAGCGGATGGCCCTAATATCATGATATTTTGGTGTATAGTAATAAATGAAATAAGCACAGTGGGTCATAGTGTCTACACACCCACTGATATAAAAAAAAGCAATACCATTTTATTTGTGTGTGTTGTGTATATTTGTTTATAAATATGCTATGATAATAATAGTCTGCTTTTCTCATACTAATGTGGAATAAAATACTACAATTTAAAAGAAAAAATATCAAAGAAGAGGAAATCAATAGGATTTAGAAATAGGAAAGAATTATACGTGCTTATTTTATTGCATTGCGTGATCACATCTAAATTTCTTTGACTTTAAATGTGTAGCAATTATTCTGAAAATTTAAAAAAAAAGTCTTTCTAAATACAGTGTACTGTCATATAGAAAATGGAAAACTTTAAATTGGAAACTTTGCAGTATATTTTTGGAAGAAGCAAGTTATAGTTGTAATTATTAACATAGATAGAGATATAGATAGATACATAAAAACCAAAGACACAGTGAAGGGATATTTTTATTTATATTTTCCTTATCCCTGGGTTGATTCTACATAACTCTGCTTATAGCAGAAATGAGTCCAAGGAAATTTAAAAATACAATTTGATGATGTTTTGCATATGTCATCTAAGTACAAAGAACTCCAAAGCTCATCCAGAAATTATATGACAGCGCTGTAAGCATGAAGTATGAAGGAAATCCACAGATCACACTAACTGTGGTGTATGCTGGCGCTAGCTGCAGACAGCGCACCTAACAGCAGACATCTGCACCGATTTCCTCCAGCGCTGCCTTACCTAGGACTTTACACAAATTCCATAGAGGTGGGGTACTAGTTTTCATGAAAAAACAGAGTAGTAGAATGTTTAGCTTTCTTTTAAAATCATAATGGGTAAAAACCTTGAATGAAATTCTACTTGAAGTAGTCTACACAGCATTTTCTTAGGGTTGTCTACAGCTAATTTTGACAACTATGCTAAAATTCTTTCCCATTGTGAAGGAAAACTAGGAAATAAATTGGATTAATATTGGTTTGCAGCAACAGACCTGAAGCTACTCTCCATCAGGAAGACAGACCTCACTGCTTTTACCTCACTGTCCCTCTTCCAAGGCAGTGGGACTCCAGTTTTATTCATTCTTAAGTGAGCAGTTGAAAGGCTCAGTGTTTTCAGATCCTTATTGAAGGAATATGGTAAATTTAAAAATAGTTCTTATGGGCACTATATCTTTCATTAATAGTAGACTTTAATATGGATTGCAACACAAATGCACCCAATGCAACCTAAGGGGGATTTAACTCTGCTTACTCAAAGTATCTGTATTCTTAAATTAAGGAGGTTAATTAGGAAGTTTCTGTTCGCCTATGAATTGTTACTCCTGTATATATGATGCAGGCAAGGTGGGAGGCAGAGGCAGGCAGATCACAGTGAGTTCAAAGACAGTCAGAGTTACAGTTCAAGACAGAGGAACCTTGTCTATAAAACTGCTCTAAGATGCCTGACATTATTATTGTGTCCTTTCAATGGAATGAGAGAATAAACTTATTATTTATTTATATATTCCCTGACCTTTAAAAAACCTTTATTGACTGATGATGTCTTGTAACTGGTAAATCAGACTTGGTATCCTCTTTTTCAGCGCTCTCTGAGTTAGCTTGTGACTTTCTGTTTTGTTTTGTTTATTTTTGTTTTCCCAGTCATCTCTGGTTCTTCTATGTCTACCTTATATGAATCTGGTTGACAACCAAATATATTTCACACATTCACTTACTAGAGGATATATATTCAATACCAAGTGCCTCCAGCAAACAGTGTTTATATACCACTATTTCATTCTTCTACTTTTGATACACTTAGTAAACGTTTAAAAGACACAATTTCCTTTCAACACAAATTATCGAGAAGAAACCATGCTATCTTATAAGCTGGGAAGTCTAGACTTTGAGCAAATTGGTTTCAAGCATACATTAAAATCATATAACAAAGTTCAATGAGTTTGTTCTCTGCATGTAAATGTGATATGTAAGTACAGATACTAATACTATTATATTGTAAAAGTAAGACATTCAAAATTATCCTTGAAAATAGAGGAAATTTTACAAAGATCAATGATAAAATTGGTGTCTATAGACTATTATAAAACAAATTTAAATGAATGAAAATTAACGTGGAGTCAAAATTGGCTCTATGGGCACTGTTTTATGAAATAATGTGTTTTGGATTGTGCACAGTTATACAAGTCTTAATTCACAAAAAGATATGTTTGAAACCATAGTTCCACTAGGTGTTGGGGAGGGACTTAGTGAGGAAGAGCACTTCCTGGACCACCATGAGGACCTGAGTATGAATCCATAGAAAACTCACAAGAAAGCCACGTGTACCTGAAATGCCAGTACTGGAAATCCCAGTAGACATGGGAAGATGGCTGGGGATTGCCAACTGCCTTTCTACCTCCAGGGTCAGTGAAAGACACAAGGTACTAACACAGAGAATGATAGAGCAAGCTGGATGTCCCTCTCTGACCTCCACTTCCTTGGGACCCAGTGTGTACACTCACACACCTGCACCCACAGGCATCCTATTACACACACTCATTCACACACACACACACACACACACACACACACACACATTCATACATACACATACACATCCTACACCACACATTCGTACACACATATACATAACACCACATATACTGATGCACACACATTCATGCTTCCTAAAACACACACACACACACACACACACACACACACACACACACACACATATGCACATGTACAAAGCTATGTTTGGATTTTTTGGGAGTAGAGTATGTTTTCTGCTATTGTTTCTTTCTATTAAAAAACATTGCTTATGATTAAGAAAAGTATCTATAAATCTCTAAGTACAATTTGTGCTAACAGTATTTGTAGTAGCAAGATAGTAACAGGGAATTCTGTTTATGTGCCTTGAATTAACCACTGAAATATGTAAAGTGTGTAGTAGTGTGGCCATGGGTTACTTAGGCACTGCAGAGATCATTTGCAAAGGATTTTATCCTTTTTAAGGGAATTACAGGAGCTGGAGTCTCTATGTACAGAGCATCTCAGAAGGTACATTTGTCCAGTATTCCATTTTTTATTTTTCTGAACCAAGAAAACAATAAATTTAATTGCTGATTGTATAATTATTCAATATTTTATGAGTTTAATGTTTGTTTCTCCTCCAAAATCTATAAATTGAAATTTGCAATATTGTTGAATTTAGTGATAAATAATTGTAGTTTTCACCTCTCATGGAAAAAAAAAAAACAACAAAGCAAAACAAAACAAACAAACAAACAAAAACTCTTCTTTTGTAGCAGATGGAGGTTTCTGATCTGGCCATAATCTTTCTGTTGCATCAGTCTGAATTGTGTCTCTATGCCTGTCTGAAGGCTGTCATATGCAGTCCTTCCTATCTGTCCCTAACAAAAAGCAAAAGGCTTTTCTCTGTCTTTTATGGAACAGCAAGGGAAGCGTCACAGGGGGAAAGAAGGAGGCATAGTTTACTGAAATCTTTAACAGAACTCTACAGGGAATGAAAAACATTACTGATTCCAACTGACCCCAAAGCATGAGAAAAATAAAAATTCATTAATTAAATGATACCTGTATACTGTTTTCACTGTTTATAAGGGGTGTTTATTGTCTAATGTTGATTTTAATCTATTTGCTGTTTTCGACATTTCTTTACCATATAATACTTACACGCACACACATGTATTGCTCTTGAGTAAGTGGGCATGAAAAAGTACATAATTTAAGATTAAAAATATGTATTGGCTTAAATTTTGAAAGTTGACTATATGGGAAATCCAAGCCAGGCAAGTTTGGTTGGTACATTATTCTTTTAAAGGCAGGTTAGGCAAAAAATCTTGAGTCCACAGCAGGTGGCAGTCTGAAGGTTTAAGCCACCACAAGCTGTACTATTAACTTGGCTGTGAGCTACAGAGAAGAATGCAGTCTTTTACCATGTAAGAGATATTTTCATAATAATACATTTTCCCAAGGAAGCACAAATATTGGACTGACTAGACAAATTTTTATTTTTATTTATTCTTCACTCATACAATACATCCAGACCAAAGCAGTTTACCCTCCCTCTGCTCCTCCCAGTACTCCCCCACTTCACCAGTCCCCCATCTACTCCTCCTCAGTTTCCCTTCAGAAAAGAGTATGCCTACCAAAGACAGCAACCAAATATGGCAGGCACAACAAGATACAATACGGCTAGGCACAAACCTTCATATCAAGACTGGATTAGGCAACCCAGTAGGAAAAAATGGAGAATTATCTGTCTGCCTACAAATAGGCAAAGTAAGAACACGTACATAAATTCATGTACTTGTAAGATCAGTAGTCACTTGAAGCAACATGTATGTCCAGAAACACACGAATAATGTGTAATATATGCACAGAGTGAATTGATTTATTCATTACAAGATAAAAACTTGATGAAATCAAGTAGACATAAGTGAATCTGAAAGAAACCATGATATATTAAACAATTTTGACACAAAGTATCAACTATTGTACAGTATATTGTGTGGCATGTCTAGAAGAAGCCAGCACATTCCTATAAAGGATACTGAAGTTGTTAACGACTATGGAAGGAATAATTGGAGTAAATCCTTAATGGTAGAGGAATAGCTTTAGGGGCAATGAAATGTTTTCTCTTAAACTGATAGTGCAGTTCATAAACTGTTTATTTTAAAATGATTAACTTTGTAGTGTAAATTTCCCCTCAGTAATGCAGTTCCTAACACTTTAGTGGTAGGTCAGTTAGGGCTCCATGCTGTTCTACATCTTATGCAAAACCTTTTGGGAGTATATTTCTCCTTTCTTGTTTTGTTTTTTGTTTGTTTTCAAAACAGAGTTTCACTCTGTAGCTCTGGCTGTCCTGTAAGTCACTTTGTAGACCAGGTGGGCCTCAAAGTCACAAAGATCTCCTGCCTCTGCCCCCCATGTGCTGAGATTAAAGGCATGCACCATGACACTCAGCTGGGGAGCATATTTGAAGGCAAAGTAACTAAGGGATGAATTATTTCATTTTTAGTGTTGATTTTCATCAAACATTGGACAAACAATTTTTTTCAAAATTCATAGCCTCTGTTGTCTTTGCTTTTGCAAGCAACTTGAAGTTAAAAACTGAGAACTATGTCATATAAAAGAAAATTGTAGTTTATATGTAATCAAATTCTAAACCTATCATAACTGCTTCTCAATACTATTTAGTGACCATTCATTTGAGATGAAATCCTGTTTCTATCTTTCTTCCTGGTTAATCATTGTAGATTACTAATTTCTGTTTCACATATGTTATCATCGAAGAGGGTAAAATTAAGATTCAAGTCATGAGTTAAAATATTATTTTGTTGTCTTTATTTAGAAGAAAATAAATATATGATTATATGAAAATCAATGATTTACAATAATAGGAAATTTGAAGTGGTAAAGTTGAGGCGTATTCAGACAAGGGCTGTTGTTGCTATGTTCTGCTATCTTTTTAGGGTAAAGACCCACCCAGTGTGTATCTAAGCTCTGATGTCACTTGAGCACAAACCTCATGGCCCCTTCATGTTGCTGCCTCATAGTTGTAAGCACCTCAATGTTATAATCTCACCCTTTTTATTTGTGATTGATCTACTGTTGCTTATTATTCTAAAGATATTTAAACAGAATATCTCATGTCTAAATGTTCTCTAATTTGTCTATTTTATTTTCCTATTCCTGACTCAGAAATAAAGGCATGCATATCTCTTCAATAATGATTCACAAGTGGTATAATCAATAACCTATTGAACTATTTTCAATCTGTACCTTTGCCAATAGAGTTGCCATGGCTTTTGTAGTAGAGTTCTGTGTATGAAGTTTCTATTTTCAGAGCTTTCTTATTTGTAATTAAATCCCTGCCGTATAATTTTAAGCATAAATATCTTAATTTTATTAATACATTTAGATTGCCATAACATGTATTATAGACAAACTTAAATGACAGAAAAAATTTCTCAGACTTCTATTAATAAACTTAAGTGTCTATTAACATCAAGCTTCAGACAGAGCTTGGTTTATCGTAAGGCTCTTCTCTTGGGCTGTGGGCTACATTCAAGTCTATGTGTGTAGTTTGTGTGTATGGAAGAAATTAAGGTTAGTGGCATTACTTCTGTTTCTTCTTGATAAGACACTAATCTCAGTATATCAGGGCCCCATTCTTATGACCTTTTGATAAGTTCTATTTCTACATATTAGAAGTTATAGTTTTAATACATGAATTGAAGTTAAAGGCAAGTATAATTCAGTTCATTTCAAATAAATATTTCTTTGAAGTAAAATAAAAAGTCCTCCCACTTAATTTTCTATGACAACATAGTGACATACACACTAAGCAGTTTCAGGAATTTCAGATTTATATAACTACATTATATCTACATACAAAAGTCAGTCTTTTAAATTATTACTACAAATAAATATTTATAAAATAAACTACTTTAAAGGAGAAAAATAATAGATGATAAAAACTGCTAATGAACAAAATGTCTCTTATCAACAGACTGCTAGCAACTCTGCCCTGTGCTCTTCAATAAAGCACACTGGGTAGAAGTGATTGCATTTGAAGTTATTGGTACATTTGAATGCAAACTACCCAACCATGAAAAATGAGGCTTCTATTCGCTATAAAAATAAATTAGGAGGCAACGCTTTGCTGGCAAAGCCATTTGTGCACCTCAGTTCATAACTATTCATGGTACCATTAACAGATGTCTTTGCTCACATTGTGAGCTGCCTGATGATATGGGTGTGTTCAGTATTGCTTTATATCTAAAGTAAATGCAGGCAACTTGTTTTAGGATATAATAAAAAAACCTATGTTGATACAGAGATCCTGTGGGAAATTACACAATAATGTTACCTACATAACTAATTTTCTTTTTATGAAATCATGTTTCCCTCTGCACATTTAGAACTATCAAAAGGATTGTTTAACATCACCATTTCCATGTTAATATCTCAGTAAATCATAAAAATGTAATATTTGTGTAGAAAGTCTGCTGTTTCCTTTGGGAACATAAGCTTTCACATCTAAATTAGAAGTTGTATGAAGTGATGCCGAAAATGCTATGTGGTATTAAGACTACCATATTTTATGCCCAAGAAGCTTCTTCTATTTTGGACAGCTTTCACAGTATATTGAGGAGTTATGTCAGCTGCTGGGGTAAAGGGGTCATCATAGGCTCACCTAACTGTGGACACTGAACTACAACAACAACCAGCAGGGTAAGAAATGCCCATGGGTATAACAGTGGCATGATATCTATCTGCATACTCACTGCTTCATGATTGGCTTAAGGACCATTCCGCAGGAGGAAATACATGCTTGGTACTGTAAATCTGATCAAAAGCACATGCTGTGGAGCTTTTAGTTCTCTGAGTATGAACCTACTGCTATTATTCTGCTAAAAGTAAGTAGTGTTCAAAGTGACAATTAAATTCATATCTCTATATCCATAGACTAAGTACATCTCTCAGAACTCATCAAACTAATCAGAGACGCCTCTTTGTTCAATGGGTGGTGGTTAACACAGAAACTTGCAATTAATCAAATTGCAGTGTCAGTGGAATTCTCAACAACTAATGGTATATCCATATCACACCCTCCTCCTCTACTCCCAAAGATGAAGGACCATCCCAGAAGAGGAAGTAGAGATCGTAATGAGCCAGAGGTTAAGGAGGACCAGAGCAAAATCAATGTCTCTTGAAATGGTAAAGCTGCTGCATTCATGAACTAACAGGAGCTGCGTGAGCCCGCACAAGATCATGCTAGTCAACACTCTAGCATAAAGTAAGGAGGAGTCATGAGCCACAAAGCCATAACTGAAGAGCTATGGACAGTTGAACGTTTCTGGGAGGAGAATCAGTTTTCTTTAAGTGTTTAATCAGAGAGGTTGCTTAGGTTCCAGTGGATGACCCCATACCCATGACTATATATGGGCAATACCGACTCAATGGGATTTAAACAATAACTAAAACAAAAAACATGATGACATGGAGGGGGGGTGTGCATAGTAAGATAGGGTGGATCTGTGAGGAGTTAGGGGGAAAAGTAGGAAGTAAATATGTACATTGTATGGAAGTCTCAGAGAATTAATAAAATTTTATATAAAATTTTGTGAAAAATCTCTGAAAAATGACTATATCAAAGAAAAGACATGCTGATTGTTGATGGTACACTATAGTAAAAGAAATAATTTAGAGACAAAATAAATGAAAACAATGTGGGTATTACTCATGTTATAAAGTGTCTGGAAAGATTTAGAAGCCCTAAGAGTTATGCACCGATGTCACATCAGTTATTATAGATAGTTATAGTTAGTTTATAGTTATAGTTTTTATAGTTAGTTATTTATAGTTTATAGTTAGTTATTATAGTTAGTTATTTATTTATAGTTAGTTATTATCAATAGATAGCCTCACAACTCACAGATACACAGGAAGATATCAGTATGGTGCAAAGAGCACATGGTTTGTAAAAACAGAAACCAGCACTGGTAACAGTGCTTTCTAAAACCTTCTTTCACATATTGTAATGAGTTGCGACATTTTTCAGCTACTTTTTTTCCAGAACATTTGGAAACTATCAGATTTGCAAACATTGATCTGTCAGTAGTTCAAGCCGCCTACTCAGTTCTCATGATGCCAAGCAAGTGCAGTGCTACCACAGAAGAACTCCTCAGAAGCTCCCGATAGCCTTGCACGTAGGGAAACCTTTGGAAGCTGATTTGGTCAAGAGCTGACATGTAAAGAGTATTGAATTGAATTGAATTGCCTACTCCTTTGTAATTGAGTATTTCTGAAATATTCATTTTAATCTGTGAGGTTATTTTACATTTTGAGGTCATAGTCTGGTAGCTTTTTCTTTGTTTCAATTTATAAGAATTGTTGATTATCTAATTAGCAAAGCCAGCATTTATTCATTTATTATGAACACTTAAGAGACTTACTTGCCATCTTGTGCCAAACAACTTCAGATTCAAATTAAACAAATATTTAGATTAAATAAATATGCAGTCCAATGAGAACCTTCACCATTTTTATCAATGCAACAGTTAATGATGTATTAAACCCATTTCATCACTCGGTGTTTAATACTATTCATTGTTAATTTAATATTGTGAAATGAATAACATTGACATTATGTAGTTTCAGTTTTAATTATAGATAGATAAATAGATAGATAAATAGATATAACAAAATCTCCACTTTATATAACAAAGTACAAAAAGAGCACATACATCCTTCAATATGTTGTGTCTCTGCTGTCACTTTTTCTACAGAGGTTCACATTGTCATACTCAAGAGCAAACACAACCCTTTGAACAAATCTCTCCACACATTTCATAACCTGCTCCCTGCATTCCTGTATAGTCCTCAATGTCATAATCTTCCCAATGAAATCCACAGTTAACAGTCATAAATTACCTGCCAGGATTTATTAAAAACATTGGCTGATGCTTCAATCCTTATTGATGGGACGAAATACCTCAGCCAAGCAAGTTCTGAAATGAAGGATTTCTTTGGTTCGTGCTTTGATAGTACATAGAAGGGAAAGCATAGCGTGCTTGAGGCAGCTATTTCCACTGCACTTCTAGACAAGGGAAGAGACCTGTAGATGTTGCTTCTCAAATTGATTTTTTCATATTTTCAGTCCATGACTCCAGTCCATGGAGTGGTACCAACCATA
Source organism: Cricetomys ansorgei (assembly GCA_026225945.1). NCBI lineage: Eukaryota > Metazoa > Chordata > Mammalia > Rodentia > Nesomyidae > Cricetomys > Cricetomys ansorgei. The sequence continues at coordinate 9,378,189 of JAMJFZ010001038.1, forward strand.
TTTAAAGTAGATCTCATCACCTCAATTAACGTAATCTATAAGTCAGCCCATCACTGACTTGACAGAGATTTATTTTTATGATCCTAAATCTCATCAAGTTGACAACCAAGATTAACCCTCTACACATATGGATTTTCTTCACTATCTTCACTAGTTTTTGCTACAATCTGCAAATAAATGCATTTGATAAAATCAGATAATTTCTGACCTACAGCATACTTTTAATAGTTCAGCTTATTCTTAATCACAATTTCTAATTTCTCAGTTAAACATTTCTTTAATAACAATGAATTCGCATACTATATTTAAATATACTTGGTTGATTTTCTCCAGAAGAAATTTTTAATGTAATAAACATGTTACTATCACTAGGGGATAATATGCACTTTTGATAGTCACATGCCTTGCTTTATTTTCTTTATTTTGTTCCTAATAAAGAAATAAGTCTTCTATACATTATTCCTTGTGCTATCAACCAATATTTTTTGACAAAATTTAGAATAAATCAGAATGTACCAAGTCTTGCAGCAAAAGAGTCACATCCATTAATTTTATAAAGCCAATTTTGTGTAAAATACCAAGGAAAAGTAGCTTATTAAAATTGGTATTTATAATGTAAATATCAACTCTTGAAATATGTTACTTTTATTCAAGAGTCTGATTAATTGCTTCTTAATAAACTTTTGGTAATTGAATAATTTTTCATATCAATAATTAGTTTTCTAGATGTAGGAAATAAATTCATTATAGACTTTTTAAAATGTTGATGCTTTTGTGAAACATTTATGAAGTGAGAAGGAAATTTAATTTTTTTCTAGTTGACTGTAATAATGTTTGAAAGCCTTTTAAATGTTAAATTAGCTTGCGTGCTCTGATGGAGAGTTTAGAATAATCATAATTTAAGTTCAATAGTTTATCTCTCCCTTAGTAGCAATTCCATAGTAAGCTGTCTAACACATTTATTTGCCTTCTCTTGAGTGTGACATGTATGAGCAGAGATACACAACCATTTAGAATTATTTGAATGATGAATGAAAATGAAATAATTAATAGGGAACTAATAATCAACTCTGACACAAGCTGTTATTTGCCCACATACAAATCAGGGAGATATTAGTCAAGGTGTCAATAATATGACTATGAAAATCTTGAAAAGTTTCCTACTTGTTTCAGTTGACATGACAGTGATGAGGAGATTCTCTCTCCAGCTATATGCCATTGTGAAAACTCTACCAAGTATTAGATGCATTCATGATTTCATGATAGGAAAGTAAGCAAAACCCATTTGTTTAAAAGTCGTTGGTGTTTTCCACAGCAAAGCACACATTGGCAAACTTCACGCCTTGTCTATGACCTCACATTCACTGGTTTAACTGTACACCATGCTCTTCAGTTATCACTGCTTGTGAAGTAGGGTGGGCTGTGAAATGAGCAGAGGAATTGAGCTTCTTTTCCTCATAAGAGTCTAGGCATTAGCATTCTAGGTTCTGCATGGACATCTGGTGTATCTTAAACACAGTCCATTTCTATGCTACTTTTCTAACACAACTTGCCCTCTATGTAGGAAAGAGTCACTATCACTATATAATTGACTGGAAATCAGCACCTGTCCTCTTATTCTTACTCATGATGAGAAGTTTTACTTGAGATTCTTTTCATCACATTGTACTGATTTCATTCATTTGGCTACAATTACCATCTACATTAAGCCTCTTGCAAATACATAAACGAGCTATAATCATTGAGCAAGTTAGATCCGCCTCCAAAAACTTATTTTACTGTGACAGAAGAAAAGAGTCAATTTCAATATAAGGTTTTAAAAAATGTATTTTAAAATTTTGCAACAAATATGTTTTTGTAGCCTACAAAAATTATCAGAATTCTAATTTTTTTCATAAATGTAATATACATATACACATATGATTTTAACTTTTAATTGTATGTTAACGAATATATATATATATATATATATACATATATGACATTTAACAGAAAAGCAGTTAGCTAAGTTTTTATTTCATTTTATAACATTCTTAGTTATTTTTCATCTATATTAATATTAGTGATAAAATCATGTAGCCTCAGGAATAATTATACATTTGATTTGTTTCTACATGTGATGAAGAAAAATTGTTTAATAAAATACGTATGTAAATATTCTTCAACAACTACTAGCAACTTGTGAGTTAGTGAAGTCACACTGATTCTAAAGTAAAATTTATTTTAACCACCAGTTCTCTTTATATTTTGATAATAAAATTATCAGCAAACTGAAATTGTCTTACAATTTCAACAATTTTGTAAAGTATTCTTTACTACTTTAAAATTAAACTTCAACTCAACTTGAATATTAAATATCTAATTTAGACATTATAGGAGTCGAAACCATTTTTCACTTAGGCATTTTGTTTTAATTATGTTGAACTCATAAACCATTACAACAGAAATTATAATACCCTTTGTTCTTAAAGTCAACAGGATGCTAAATGATACAAAGAGTCACTTCTGAGTGTATTCAGAGGGCACATGGAGACTTAGCCTTTCCACCACTCTTAATATTTAAATTGACATTCTGTGAGTAGGCTTCATTTTATGTCAGAAGGAGGAGGAGAAAGAGAAGGAAAAGGAAAAGGAGGAGAAGGAGAAACCCCCAAACGAGCACTGTGGTAGCATTATGAGTAGTAATATTACTAGCTTATTTAATCCAGTAACAAAAATATCTCCAGGAAAAATTGAGAATTTAACAAGTCGCCATTTAAGAAACTGACCTAGAGAATGCTGAACAGGGTCAAATCAGCCCAAGCTGTGCCTCATACTAGAGGGCTGGTCATGATTTGTTGGACTACAAATTCTAGGAGCTAAATGCTATTAAGTTCTATGATTTTCCAGATTGCAAAAATCTCTCTAATGAAACTGCTTAGAAGACTATAGACTAGTTTTACACACCATTGGCATTCCAATTGAAATAATTGTGGGTTGAGTGACATTCAAAATGATGGTGAATGTGGTCAAGTTGATGGCTCAAGCAATAACAGAACTAATGAGAGAAAGCTACCAGGATAGATTATTTTGACTCAGGTAATTATTTCAATATTTGCCATATGTGAAGTCAAAGTACTTTTTTCATACCATTACATGGCAAAGGCCAGGTACAAAGTAAACAAGTATTAGCAGGCTTATGGGTATAGTCCAGGCACACAGAGTACCATCAAGCTACACTTGAATATATCAAATATAGTATCTTAAATGTTGGATTTAAAAACCAAATAAATTGTATATATTTTCAACATTTATAGTTCTAAAAGGTCTTGTATTGATTCTGCTAAGTCAGCAGAGGAATACATTTGTACCTCAGTGACTTAACAAAATAACATCTCATTTTTTGATTCATACATGGTCAAGAACTCTGTACTGAGTATTCACCAAACTCATGCCTACTTACAGGCAATTGTATCAAGAGATGGTGCATGTTACCAGCCTCTGTGTTAAACACTCAGCTTCTTCATTTCCTCCAAGCACATTCTACTTTTTAGAAGGCCCAGCATTAAACCATTTCTCAATTTAAATACTGGGATGACTCCTGCTTTTTTAACAGATATATGCTGCTGGTTTTCAAGGCTTAAAGTAATTTCATTACACATTAAAAGGAAAAATATCGCATGTCTTTAATTCTGAAAGGTGTAATTTCTTTACCAAGACATGTGATTAATTTCACCTAAAATACACAGGGGGAGTTTCAGATGAACAAATGGTCAAAATGAAATTAGAATTGAAATGTTTAGAACTTAGAAAATAGAACGAAAGAATTTGTGCTGCAATCATTGTTTATAGGACAGTGATTCAAGGGGTGAAGTACCTTGATAAAGGTACAGAGTAGACAGCTTCTGATCAGGACTTTCTGCACTTGTTCACCCTGCCTTCAGGATTAACATTCAAGCAGTTGCAGATTCTGCTACCTAAATGCCTCAATTTGGACCCAAAAATGATACATAAATGGGTCTTAAGCGTTCTTTATTTTGAAAGAAGCATGTTTTAATTTACATTCTTTTAATACTTTTTGGTTTTTTGAGACAGGGTCTCTGTTGTCCTGGAACTCACTCTGTAGACCAGGCTGGCCTCAAACTCTGCCTACCTCTGCCTCCTGAGTGCTGGGACTAAAGACGTCTGCCACCACTGCCTGGTTTAATATCTTTTCTTAGTATTGGTTCCTAGGTTCATTACATTCTGACTTGAGAGGATGAAAAGAATTATTCAATGATATGTATTCTTGCTAAGATTTGTATTAGGACCTGGCATGTGATCTATTTTGAGAAAAATTTCATGTGCTAATGCAAGTACTATTATTCTGAAGTTGTTGCTTAGAATATTGTGTGTATGCATTTGTTTGGTTTTTCTTTGTTAAAGTTCTTTATATGGATTATCTGAGCTGTCTGTTAGAAAGTAGGTTTAAAATCACCACAATTATAGAATCAGTACTCAAATCTCCACTTATGTATAGTAACATTTGTAAAATTCTGTATATGTTTGCTGCATAACATTATATCTTCGTAGAGAATTGTTACCATTATCAACACCTTCTTTTTCTCAACTATTAAACTTCTGTTTACTGCCTATTTTGTTGGTTAAGGGTTTGTCCTCTTGGTTTCCAGGTATCTTTTGCCTGGTTTTGTGCTTTCCTTCCTCTATAATCAGCCTATCTTTCCAGCTGAGGCAAGTTTTTGTGCAGGTATCAAAGAACCGAAGGATGTCTTTTAATGTAACCAGTTGGCCTTAGTCTTTCTATTGGAAAATTCCCATTCAGAATCACTGAAGCCTGTATGATTTTTACTCACCAGCTGGTAGATTTTCTTCAGCTCCTGTTGTATATTCTGTGTCACTTATCTCTCACTTATTGGATGGTTTATAATATTATTATTTCTTACATCTCATTGGTGGCTCTATCTTTCTAGACTGATTCATTCTTTCCCACACTCTCAGGATTCTTGTTATCTTTCTTCCTTTACTAGCAGTAGGATTCTTATCTAATAAGGCCTTGTGATCATAAATTGCTTCAGCACTGACTTGAGTCTATATTACCTCATTCATTCTCCAAAATAATATTTCTTATTTCTATGTAGAGCAATCTTAGCAGTTATTTCCTTCTAGGATTTGAAATTCAATATTGCCCTCTTATCTTTCAGAGATTTATGAAGACTGTTTATTGTATAGTCTTTAAGTATGACTTGTACTTTCTTTTTACATCTTTTAACATTTTGTCTTTGCTTTACACTTTTGCAATTTAATTATAGTACAATGTGGACAGGTAATTTTGGACAAATTGCTTGGGTTAATAAATGTCTCCTGTACCTGGAGTCCATATCAGTCTGAAGAGTCTATCATTCCACTGAGGAAATTCTTTCTTCCCCATCTTCAGGCCAGTTACCCAGGCATTTGATCTTTTAATGATGTTCCCAGATTGTGCGTGTTGTCTGCTGCTTCCTGGTCTTTCTTTATCGCTGTTGCCGTGTTTCAGCCGAGTTTTCCACAGTTCAGATATACCATCCTCTTGTTCTGTGTGGTCTTCTGATGAGGATTTCAGCTTTTTCATCTGGTTTATTGAGCTTTTTGTTTCCAATTTAGGTATTTTTTCTAAATGTCTACTTGAAATTCTCATTTGCGTCTGGCACTGCATTTCTTCCTTCATTTAAAGGTTTGCTGTTTTTTAATTGTTTGTTTGATTAGTGTTAGAGTTCATTGAATTTATTTTGAGTTCTTCCTTTAAAAGTCCAGGGTTTTTTTTTTTTTTCTAAATTTCTACGCTGACATTTGGCCAGCTATTAGGGTTAGAAAGTCTTTATTCTCAGACTTCCTTAGTAAACATTCTTACCTAGGATGTGTTTGGGGATGATGTTGTACAGTGTTGAGTTAGATTACAGTTGGACTTTGTGGAGCACTGTTCTTGTATTATATTTGTAATTGTGTTGGTCTTGACCTGCTGGGCACTGTCCTTGCTGAAGGGATCAGCTTCTCTGGAAGTTTCATAGAATCTTGTGGTTCTTAAGGCATGGATGACATCATGAGCAGAGAAAGTAAGATACACCATCTGTGGTTGCTTCCATGATGAAACAGGATTGTAAGTTAGCTCAAGCACTGTTGACATTTGTCCAATTATGAGAAAGCAATTCTGGTACTAGTCATTTTACTCACGGAGCAGATATCAGTGTTTTGTAGGGAAATATGGGGAATCGTTGAAACTAATCCCCAATCTCTAGCACTTGCCTTCTCAAGTTTTGTTACAATTTGTCAATTGAGTGTATAATCTGTAGTCTTCTTTCCATTTTGCTGCTTCTGTTTTTTTTTTTTTTTTTTTTTTTGAGGGTAAGTGTTTAGGAGACCCAATCAAATCCACCATAGCTGTGCCCATTTGAGAAAGTCACCATTTGGTGCCTTTGTCCATCACCCCTTTAATAAGCTAAAGTGCCCACCTAGGCTTGAGCAAGAGGAGGCCGTGGCTGAAGAAAGGCCACTTCTCTGTTGTCCAGAAGCAGACAGCTATCACATTTTCCCAAATGCAGGAGCTCCATCCCCAGCAAGATGATTTTTTTAAAGATTTAAAATAAGGCTAAAAAGAAATAAAAATACCAACAAGAACTACACAGAATAAGCGAAGAATTAAAGGGACAATAGAAAGGGAATATGAAAAAAAAATTGGCAGTCATGGAGCCTGTGTGGGTCTGCACTAGGTCCTCTGCATATATATTATGGTAGTTTAGTGTGATGTTTTTATGGACTTCTAACAGTAGAAGTGGGTGTGGCTCAGACCTTTTTGTCTTCTCCATGGACCCTTTTCTTCCTACTGGGTGGCCTCATCCAGACTTGCTGTCTTACTGCATCCTGATGTGTCATAATTGGCTGATATCCCTGGGAGGTCTGCTCTTTTCTAAAGCAAAGCAAAGCAGAGTGGAATTTAAGGAGTGCGGAAATGGGAGGGGGAACTGGGAGGAGTGGTGGGAAGGAAAACTGAGGTCTGGATATATTGTATGATAGAGGAATATTTTTTATATAAAAAGGAAACTAGAAAATAGTTTAAAATATATTATGAAAAAAGTAAAAACATGAAATAACTGGAAAAAGTTAAGAAGAAAAAGAAAACTTCCATAATAAAGGAGAGAAGGAAGAAGAGAAAAAAAAAAAACCAAAAGGTCCTTAATAGAAAACAAATATGTCATTCTTGCTGAGGACCTTGAATGATGCTAACTGCTGATGCCCTGATTCTGTTCTGTGGTGTTTCTACTTCATCTCTGTCTGGGCAATTCACAGGCTAAACAAACATCACTGCAATTCACCCTCTTCTTTCTTTGTGCTTCTTCTCTGGTTACCAATAGCAGTGATTTGTAGTGGAAGCTTGTTGGGATTCCTCTCAGCTGTTTTGATTCTGGGAACAGGCTAGTGTTGAAATCAGCTTCTCAGATAACGACTTCCATAGAGGTTTTGAGCTGCGTGGGATGAGTAAATGTCAACAGAGCCATGAGTCAATGCGGAAGCACAGAATGTGGAATGTCTCAAAAGGTGCCTCATCTGATCCAGTGGAGTACACTGGCTCCTCAGCCCTAGGGGTAGGAGATGCATTCTTAGAGCAATAAACTCTGACAACAAAATTTTTCAAGGTGAGTCCTTGTTACAGCACCATGAGAATATGCTAGAAAAGGAAGAGTGCTCGTTCAGGACCAGTTTGCCTTGTGGATGCCAGGCCTTTTATCTCCTCGGATTGTTCATCTGTATGATCTTCTGTAGTTACTGGAGTTCTCCGTTTCACCCACTGCCTCTCAAAGAGTGTGCTTCCTCCCCTTGCAATCAGTATTAGAGCATATGTACCCATTCACTAATGTATCAAAATGTAAGTTTTTCTAAGTCTCTATTTTTGCACTATTGCATTCCACTGATCTCCTGTAGTCACTTACACTGCAACAAGCAATTGCATTCCGACCATTTCAATTCCAACATAAGCAGTAGTAAGGCAAGGGCTAAAGATGTTAAATTCTCCATTTGTTTATTGAAGTATATCCAATACACACACACACACGTGCATATATATGTGTGTGTGTGTGTGTGTGTGTATGTATATATATTTGTGTGTGTGTGTATATATATATATACACTCTGTGTATTTACACATGTATGCACACCTGTGTAACAGTATAACAAAACTTATTATATATTTATTTTTATTTATTTATTATTATGTATTTATTTTTCTCTCGTACATGCCTGAGTATATATTAGAGACATTATTACTGATAAAACTTGAATGAGTTTAGCTTTTCTGTATTAGTTCTAATTTATATCAAAGGAATTTGTGGTTGGTTTGGTGAAGTTTCTTGTGAGAAACTTGGAGAGGTTCTGTTAAGTGCTGTTAAGACAGCATTAAAATCTATCACGATTAGTATTAGCATTAGTGTTCTTTAAGCTTTCACTGTATAAACTACTTCAAGTGTCCATTTTCATATAGAAAATGCTATGAGGGACTTAGCGTTCTGACTCTCTGATTGGCAGTTGCCAGGTTTCCATATGTTGATTTGACTGTCTTGAACAAAAGACAGACAATCGTACAACCAGCCTCACTTCTCTAGACACTTTGAACACCACCCCACTGATGCCTTCAGAAAGTTACACAATGATCATAGCTGAAAACATTTGTTTCCTGAGGTGCAGCCACAGCCAAGACTGTTTCAAATAGTTTTACCGGAAGTGGACTCCCCCTGCTGGCTTAGCAGAGGGACTGCTGTAACTGGTGTTAAAAAGACAAAATGAAAATGAAAACCTCCATTTATAATGAAGTATTCAATGGTTGTTGCAAACACAAACATTCATTTGCTCGTGATGTGTGCTCTGATCTAATCACTCCCACTCTAGCTATATAATTATACAGGCTATTCAAGCTCATTTTGTGAGGTGGCCAATAGACACTCTCTTCTTCTGCTTCCATGATGTTACATTAGACCAAATAAACGGCATCTCTCAAATGGTCATCCCTCGTCTCCTTTGAGCAGCGTGGGCTATATTAGGAACACAGAAAAGGAAGCAACAGAGTGGCACTGAGTAGGTCATCCTTCAAAAGTGGCAAAGCCAGCTTCTAACTGCTGCAAATAGAGGCATCCAGGGAATTTGAGAGAACAGCCAGTGCAGAACAAGGCGTGTGGTACTGAGAGGTTGGAGGGCAAGGGTGGGGTAAAGAAGGATAAAAGGCTGTAAAGGACCAGGGAAGGGAAACTGCAGTGTTTGGTCATGGAAACAGTTCTATAGCCTTTAGAGTCAAGAGTATTAAGAACTCTATGCTCAGGAGCGGTAACGCTGGCCACTGGCAAAGGCTGCTGAGTCTCCTAGTTACATAGACGCTGCGTGCCACCTGCTGACAAAGGCTGAGGAACCCTGACTTCCCATGCCTGAGAGGACCTGTAAGATTGGTAGACTAAGGGCCTGCATCTGAGGGCGTTTGTGAGGGCAACACCACTAGAGGGCGATACCTAACGCTGCTCCCACCAGCAGGCTGCCCGCAGCTTGTCAAAGGCACAGGGCTACAAAAGCGGCCAAGGGTTGGCACCTCCCTTTGCTCTCCCACAGTTTAGAACAAAAGAACCTCCACAGCTGGTTAAAAATACTTCGGTTAATTTTTCTTTCAGAAGTTCTACTTTACAGATCGTTATATTCTCATGTGTACGGGTCTTAGGGAATAAGTTGTAAACACTTGTTTTCATTTTTATAGAAAGAAAAAATCAATAGGATAAAAATGAAATTGTTTCCTATCGAATATCTGTACCTGTGCTTGATTAATCATCACCCTAAACTGTACTCTTTTATCTACCACATTTTTTTCTGAATAAGAATGAGAAATTAAGGGTATGTGCTGGCTGCTCCTGTCAAATGTCTCAATTCCTTGGATTGTTTAGAATAAACAACATTAAAGTCAGCCTTCTGCCAACCAGAGGGGTAGATATCAAACAAAAGCCATCTTAAAATGCTTGCTGGTGGTTGCAGACATAAGGAAAAGAGTGGAAGAGAGCTTATAGCTTTTTAGAAACATAACTCCTTTTGTATCTATCCTTTTCCGGATAGGAATTACTCAGAATTGGAAAATGAGATGGGTCATTGTGTGATCGTTACTTTCTGAAATACATGAGTGCAAAAGAGTCACCATTCACGATTTGAACCTGAATACTTCATCGTAGACTTTTGTTCGCACTTCCTGGACCCTGTCCAGTAGCAGTGGGCATGACATGCTCCAGTATCGTTTGATGTAAAAGTGAAAAGGGGGTTACAAAATAGAAGTAGCAACACATTAATCTTAATATTTTAAAGAATAGACACTAAAATCGGAAACTTAAAAAGGGTTTCCATGGTTGTCATTTTTTTGTAGAAAATTTTAAAAGAAATGTCCAAGAAATAAAATAAAAGTTGTTTATATTAAGGGGAGATCTACTTAAGAAATGAGACAAAATTTTTCTTAAGATAAAACTGTTCTGTTTTGTTTCATTACTTGAAAAACTTTGTGGCAAGTATTGTTAGTATCAGATAATATTATTTATTACATAAACGGTAATAAAATTGAAATTTCTTATCTAAATGAAAGTCTAAATTTATATTTATATTGTAAGATATTTTGTGTGAAGTCCACTATATTTCATCCTCAAACATGTTATTTATAGCTACCGTTATAAAGAAATACCATGTTATCACATAACAGTGTAGAAAGCATATTAGTTCAAATATAAGGCATGAAATATATATGAAAACGTAAAAGTCTTTCCTTTTTAAGGAACATAATAATTTTCACAAACATGTTTATTTTCATTCACAATCTAGAGTTCTCCTGATTTAATGTTTGTTTCGAGTACAAGGAAGAAACCTATAAATAAGCTAGATGGGCCTCTAGAGCCTATAAGTTGACATTCCTGTGTGTTAGAAGGGAATTCTGTAAGTTCCTCCAATCAGTACGGAATAATCAGAATTTATAACTGAATCATTATTCTTATCTCTCATATAAATATTATTCAAAATGCATCATGATAGAAGTTGACTTCAGATTTGAAGAGAAGATATTTGCTGATGAAGATGCTATTTAAAATCATTGTTTTATTGGAATGTTATGGGGACATTGAAGCTTTGTTTTTCGTCATTTTTCTTCTCGTTTAGTTTTACTTTATGTGTCATGAGTGTTTTGCCTACATGTGTGTCTGTGAACCACATGTGTGCAGTGCCCAGAGAGGCTAGAGGCCATCTGATCCCCTCAAACTAGAGCTGCTGCTTGTTTTGAGCCACCATGTTGGTGCTGGGTTTGAGCCTGGGCCCTCGGGAAGAACAAGGACTTTTACCACTAACCCATCTCTTGAACCTCTGATGCTTTGTTCTTTTACGCTTGTGTTTTTTTCTTCATATTAGTATTACTAGTAAAAATTACTAATCATTATTCTTAGTATTCTAACATAAGTAAATGAGCTCTAAATTTTTTTTTTAAGAAAAAGAAAGTTTGAACATTTTGAGATTGTTCTTAACTGTAAACTAAGAATTTTACACACATTTGTAAATTCGCTTGAAATCATTTTATTTTACTATTTTTGACTTCATCTAGATGCATTCGCTAGCAGATATTGTTCAGCACTTTGGACATTACAGCAGATTTGAAAGTGAAGTAACCTGATTGATTTACACCGTTTTTCCTAGATGTAACATTGACATCCTTAGCCTTGCCCGAAGCTGATGTAAACAATTAGTCTTCTGTCATGTAGCACACTGATTACACAGTTCTCCATGGGGACATAATGCAGAACTAGTAGTTAGAATGTTTGCTATGAGAACATACAAACAGCAAAGTGGGCTAAAAGGGTTTCTATTAAGTTACTAAAAAATGTGGAGAGGTTTTAATCATTTTTTCCTGCTGCCTGGAGAATTTCTTGAAATAGTTCAAAATGGCATGTTTTGAAATATTAGAAAGAAACAAAACGTACACTAACATATATCATAAAGCACCACTCGGCACATTCTGCTCTTCGATTAAATATTTGATAACCTGGCTGTTGCACAATAAAATTATATAAAATCCTTAGAAGTATAAGCTATTTTGTGTAATGTAAGTTTACAAAATAATTTAATCACTGTCACAGAAGAAATTTTTGCATATGATATTAATAGGTCATTAATTAGTATTAATCAGACCGTATGACACGAGCAGCTTTAGTATGGCACATTGACAAGTTATTCACACTGAAATTGGTGAGGCAGCTCCCCAAATCCACTTCCTCTTTATATATATTAGTAAACTTTTTTTCCCCTCAGGTTTTTTTGTTGTTGTTGTTGTTTTGGTTTTTGGTTTTCTGAGACAGTATTTCACTGCTGTAACTCTGGATGCCCTGGAACTCACTCTATAGACCAGGCTGACCCTCAATTCACAGTGATCTGCCTTCCTCTGCCTCCCTAGTGTGGGAACTAAAGGTGTGTGCCACCACCACCTGGGTTAATGAACCATTCTTATCTTGACCCCTACCCAGGTGAAAGGCACTAGTTACTACCCATTGATGTCATTGGTTGGCTTTGATATTACACCATAGAGAGACTTTAGTAACACACTGGTCCTGACAGTTTCTAGCTTATTGAGTCGGTTGTTCTGATTACTCATGTGTGCATATACAGAAAGATTTATGGGCAATAAGTAGTCTCAAAGAGGATCATTAAGCTCAAAAAAGGTCTCATTTTAAATCTTAAAGTACCTATTCATTATTTTGGTCCTAGACAATTTAAATAACAAGGTGACATCAGCAAAGTTAATGACCTATTTCTTATAGTAATAAGGGCAACCTGACATCTTGTATTCATTCATAATTTTCTGGGCTCTTAAGTGCTTAGTCAGTCCACTTCTCTGGCTCTGTCAACTGCAACACACCTATCTCATACTGTAGTCTCAGCTGGACTTGCTCTACATTTGCTGTTATTCTTGGTGGTCAACCCACAGTCCTGGCATCTCCAATATGCTGGCATCTATAGTCAAACTATAGCTGCACAGTTACTAATGGACTCTTGGCCTTTCTTCAGGTACCCTAAATCTGGCACATGATGCCAATGCTAAGCTTCTGTCAATGGACCCTTCAAAAATCAGGTCTCCACTACCACTGAAACTAATACTTTACCAGTGGCTTCTCATACTGCTAAGCCTTAGCTTCTGTCAATCAACTTTTCAATCCTGGGGTCCCTAATATAAATGAGACTGTACTTTTACCAGTTGCCTCTCACAGTACCAAGCCTCAGCTGCTGTCCTTGACCCTTTCATTCCTTCAAAATTGTTACCACGTGAGGGACTCTCAAACTTTACCAAGTTCAATTACCAGGTTGAGATACAGCATTGACCCCATTTTGGTGAGAACTTCTGTATCCTTGCCCTGAGGAAATATGTCACAGAATACTTTATCTCCCAGCAGATGGACTTTTCTTAATCACGGCTTATTTCTCAGCACAAGCTAACCAACATCAATTGTTTTAGGAAACCAAAGGTTTCATTTCTTCAGCTCCCGCTGGCCAGAAAACACAAGATTCTCAATTCAAAATACCTACTGAACGGCTCTGAGAGAGCCTTTGCTTTCCTCTGAAATGTGACAAAACAGGACTCAGAAGTTTATATCTCTCTGGACATTCCCACCTTCCAAGCTCTTATAACAGCTTCCCAAGTTCTGAGGACACAATGGCCTTTTCTTGCTTGAATCTCTGAAATCTTTCCACAGTCCCACTAATAAGCCACCTGGTCACATCCATCATAGATAGCCACATTCCACTCTCTGGTATCCATTTCTCTCCTGGTTTACTTCTCTGTAAAGACTTGAAGAAGAAATGGTTTATTTCCCTGGCAGAGGTCAGGAACTCAAGAAGGAAGCTTGAAGAAGGAACTGAAATAGAACAACAGAAGAATACTTCTTACAGGCTGACTTTCCATCATTTGCTCAAATTTCTTTCTTATAAACCTAGAACCACCTGCCCAATACTGAAATTACCCACAGAGGGCTGAGCCTCTTCGCATCAAACATTAATCAAGAAAATGGCCCACAGACATGCTCACAGGCCAGCCTGATGGAGGCAATTCCTCAAATGAAGTTCAGTCTTCCCAGGTGACTGATGTTTTTGCCAAGTAGAAGAAAGTAACTAACAGAGAGTCTGGGGCAACACAAACTCCAGGAATATCATGTTTATCAGGAATTGAAGAGTAGATGTAGACTATCATGATCTACAGAGCCACGAATATAGGCAGACACAGTGACATCTAGAAAATCTGTAGCTCAGTCGAGAAGATAAAATAGTCTTGAGGTTCTGAGCCACAAAGAAGTAAATGCTACATGTTATGCTGGCAACACTGAAAGTCTGAAAACTTAATTTAATAATGTATATTTAATTTTAAATATCAATTTAAAATTATTATTTCTTTAATTGGCTTTCTAGACTGACAAATTAGAGCTTTGTCAAGACCAGTTTTCCACATCAACAGGCCCTCTTCACTATCAGTTTTCCATATTTGTTATTCCCCTTGTCACTGCAACAACATTCTGAGCAAAACAACTTAAGGAGGTAACAGCTCATTTTGGTGTAACAGCTCATTTTGGTTCACAGGCTGAAGGTGCAGCCAGCCCGTCATGGTGCAGACACCATGACAGCAGGGCTATGCGACAGCTGGTTCCATTGCATTTAAAATTAGGAAGCACAGAGTGATGAATGCTCATACCTTGCTTATTTCCTCCTGCTTACTCAGGATACCATCCCATAAAATAATGCCACCCACTTCCCATTTCAATGAACCTAATCTAGATTAACACATAGCAGGCATGTCTGGAGGATTTTCTCCTAAGTGGTTCTGACAATATTGATCACCACACTGAATATCACAAGCATTTATTCTAAGAAATGAGAACACTATAAGTATTTACTATCCATTCAACAGTATGTATTTTTCATATGTATTATTTTATATACCATTTAGGAAAGAGATGGTTTTTCACTTTTTGTTTTGTATTGTTTTGTTGTTTGTTTTCTGATTTGGTTTTGTTGAGACAGGGTTTCTCTGTTGTATCTAGGGCTGTCCTGGAACTCACTCTGCAGACCAGGCTGGCCTCTAACTCACAGAGATCCACCTGCTTCTGCCTCCCAAGAGCTGAGATTAAAGGCATGAGCCACCACTGCCTGGCTAAGAGATGTTTTTAATATTCTGAGTGTGTGGCATACATGAGCATCTGAATTTCTGAACTATTGTGAATGGTACAGTTGTTATCAAGAAATTCAAAATTTTTGTCATAAGAGTGACCAGTAAATATGGCCATGCAGTACACAGCTTTAACACAGAAAGCCTTCAAACATCAGTCACTAAATTTTTCTTATGGTAGCTATTCTCTGTATCATTGTCAGACAAAATATCCCATTTTACTCTATAAGATTTTGTCTAGAGTATTGTGGCTATGTGAGAGCACTATATTTAAAAGGGGAAGGAAAGGAAATATAGGAGGGTATCAGGGGTGAAAAATGACAAATAAAATGACTAAAATATCTCTTCCCTTTATTTTTGGTTATAGGCTTTGTAAATTTAGCTCCCATACATACCATTAAATGCTACATTGCTACTGATTCTTATTTTCTCTGTTCTCCAAAACACATCTCTGAATTTATATGAATATTTTTTATTTCTTCACTGTAGCTCAAGTAAGTTAATTAGTTTATATTTGTTCTTCATTAACAATTCAAAGTGTCACTATAAATTTAAGTGAGAAAGTTGAGGAGTCATAATTTATTTAGTAGAAATAAAGGCCTTCTTAAAAATATTTTAATTATCACAATATTTATTTCTCATGAGTGTTTTTGCATTGACCATTTCTTATTTGTCCATGATCCTGAGAATCTTCTCTTCGGGGCTGCTTGCAGGGACATTGATTGTACCACATGATACCTGGTCTGCCAGATCTTCCTTCACAAACTGGATTTAAACTTCAATTGCCCTGGAACTCTTATATTCTGTATAATTGCAAAACTAGCATCATGAGAAAAAGTCTGAGATCTTCCTGCTGCAGGCTCAAGTGATACCTGTGTCCCTTAGACAGTAGCTACATTTGACTCTGAGTTTTTAAATGCTTGAGCATGGAGAAATTAATCTTGTGCAAATAAGTTCCCTGGCCAGCTCTGTGTGTAATAAGTACATTATGACTCTTCTCAAATCAAATGGTTTAAGGCATTTGTTTTGAGACAGGGTCTTACTATGTAGCCTGGAACTCATTGTATAGATCAGGATGACTTATAATTCACAGAGATCAGCCTGTCTCTGTTGTGTGTTTGCAAGCAATTAACTCATTGTTATATGGCTATTATAAGCCCTTTGTGGCTCAGACCATGATGTTATTTACAGTGGATTCTGGAAATAGAACTATAGGGTTTAATGTTTAAGCTATTCAGTTTTTGTCTTGCTTTGGTCAGATTTTTACCCCAACAAATATTCTTTGCCTTCCTTTTTGGACAGGAATATTTAGTCACACATTGTAATTTGGGAATACAAAACTTGTTTCTTATATCTCAGAGGTCATAGATAAGAGATCACTTTTAATCTCAGAAGAAACTGTGAACGTGGACTTTTGAACAATGATTGAACTCTTGAGACTTTGGGAGATTCTTAGAGTTGAACCCAATACAGCACTGTGCTGTACTGATATAACTCAAAAATTAAATGTCTCCCATAGGCTCCTAAATTAGGTATTCAGTTGCTTTCCTTTGAATTCATTGTATCCTGAGGCTCATGTTGCCAAGACCTGAGGGATAGAGGTTCCCAAACATGAAGTTCACTTCATGAAGTCATGTCCAAGATGATCGATTTGGAGCTCTGAGAATTATTGTTTGCTCTGTTAGAATTCTATCAGGTTCTGGTCCAAGCCTTCTTATTTTCAGAGACCTCTCTGTTAGGATAATAATTTTTTTGTCCCATTATGTATAGAATTTTTTTTAACTTTCTTTTCTGTTTTGTCTATTATTTGAGATAAGATCTTACAGTGGCTATCCTGGAACATTTTATTATGTAGATCAGGCTAGCTTTAAACTTCTTAACTTTATAGGCTATCACAGCTACAGGGTAGTTCTGACTTCAAGTACAGACTTGATGTAGAATTTTGAAGAAGGTTTGACCAAATTAAGACTTTGGAAGCACGTGGTTATAGACTAATATCATTTTACTTGATGATAATATTAATTTGGGGAACCTGGAATGGAATAATTTAAAGTAATGTGTTTTGTTATCTAGTTAATAAGAGTTAGACTCCAATGTTTCATCATTAATTGTCAACTTGGCTGGATTGAGAAATCTTGGGATATTTAGTAAGATACAATGATAAGGTTTTGGGATCATTTGCAGAGACAATAATATATGTGTCCTCTAACAAATCTGAATGGATTTGTTCTTTATTTTTGTTTGTTTGTTTTGTTGTTTGGAGAAAGGGTTTCTTTGTTGTAACTCTGGGTGTCCTGTAACTCACTCTGAAGACCAGGCTGGCCTCAAACTCACAGAGATCTGCCTGCCTCTGTCTACTGACTACTGGGGTTAAATGTATGTGTCACCACCACCACCTGGCTATAATGAATGTACCTTTTTTTTTTTTTTAAAGAAGACACTAGGATTTTATTTTCACTCTTAGAAATTATTTTTTAACATTTATTTATTTATTTACTTATCTGTTTATCTATTTACTTATCTATTTATTTAATGTATGAGTGTTCTGTCTGAATGTATTCCTGCATGCCAGAAGAGGGCACCAGATCCCATTGTAGATGGTTGTGAGCTACCATATGGTTGCTGGGAATTGAACTTAGGACCTCTGGAAGAAGAGACAGCACTCTTAATGGCTAATCCATCTCTCCAGTCCCAGATTTGTTCTTTGATTTACTCATTTTATGATTATTTTACTGGGGGTGAAAGGTGGGAAATGGAGGTTTTAGTTTAAGGAAGTGAGTCTCTGGGGACATGTGCTGAAGGGACTGTATTCTGCCTTGGCCTCAGCCTTTATTCTGTTTTCTCAGGGATGGTGGTATATATTTGTAATCCTTATGCTTTGAGGGCTTCCTGGGCTACATGGTGAAACTGTCTCAAGGAACAAAAGTTCTATCATATACTTCCCCATAATTATTCATATTGTCTCTAGTCTCTTCCTCAGTACTGATCTCATCATTCTTTAATTGAACATTTAATAATTATTATGGTTTGATTTATTTATACAATTCTCAAATATTTCTTGAATGCAGAATCTATGACTTTAATTTCATATTACTGGAACTGCTAGCATACTTAACAAGTAATTAAGATGTCAGACAATGAACTGTATCTTTATAGCAAAATCATTTCAAATTAATAATTCAGATTCATTAAATTATTTATGTTACTATATTAACATAGTAGCTTGAAGAGTCTTTGTTTTACTTATTCATAGAAAGTAACATATTAACAAAAGATATAGAAAATCATCTTAGTCTACAATGTTAATCCTTGGTTAATCTTTTTTAGTCTAGGAGTAAAGGCCCTGGAGAATTTTAGAATATGAGTCATTTCGCTGAGAATCTGTAGTAGGCACTGTGGTGTGTTCAATAAGAATGCCCCCCAAAGGCTCATATAAAGTCATTACAGAGTGGCACTACTTAGAAGGACTCAGAGGTATGGCCTTGATGAAGTAGCTGTGGCCTTGTTGAAGGAAATGGGCTTTGAGGTTTCAGAAGTTCAAGCCAGGCTCAGTGGCTCTCACTCTTCCTGCTGCCTGTGGATCCAGATGTAAAATTCTCAACTACTTCTTCAGCAGGATGTCTGTCTGTGCACTGCCATGCTTCCAGCCATGGTGATAATGAACTTAAACTCTGAAACCGTAAACAAGCCCTGATTAAATGCTTTCCTTTATAAGAGTTTCTGTGCTCATGGCTTCTCAATAGAACACTAAGATAGACACTAATGGCATATCATTAGAGACCTTTGTGTCCACCTGAAAATGTCCATAATAGATTTACCTTTCTAAGCCTCAGCAAAGGATCTTCTGTCTGAACCCTTAATCCAAAACTACCAATATTAACACAACCACAGAATGTCTTCTCAACTGAGTTTTTGATAATTTAGTTTTGGTAATGTATTTTAATTTATCATGCATTATTCATGTTTCCTTTAAGTTCTCTGTGAAAATGGAAGGAATCAGTCTCTTCTTTCACCCTGAGAGTACTTACTTCTTTTTTTCAGGGAGCCAAAGAAGCCAGTCAACACCTTGAATCCTCCACTGGCATCTCTGTGGCTGTTTCAGCTGTGCTAGTGGGACTTTTCTCTGCTGCGCCAAATAGCTAAGGGGACAACTGAAGGGAAGATTTGTTTTGAGTTTCAGACATTCAAGTCTGTGTTTGGCTAGACCTGTCTTTTTGAACTGAAGTTAAGGCCAAATATTAATACAGCAGGAAGATCAGACAAAGAATGTTCACATCATAGGTCAGAAAGCTTAGAACAAGAGACAGCTAGGAGGGAGACACGACTTACAATGGCTGCTTCCCTCTAGCCACCCTCCACCACCTATGATTTTTAATGTATGAACCTATGGGAGAGTCTTCATATTCAAACTACAGCATCCACAGGCCCATTTGATTCCCTTTCAACCTTTTGTGTTACTGCAGTTTATTGTAGTTTTAGTGAACAGCTTTGATCTCCTTTCCCCCACCCTCTAATAGTTTCCTGACATTGTTTTTTTAAGATTTAACTGGCTTTTTTTCTGGTTCTTTAAACCGGCACATTGACTGTTCATGCTGTCAATAACACACAGTTCAGATATTTGCCAAAGCAAGATTCCACCTCTAGGTACCAACATGATTTTAGTTCATCATTACTACCATACCTTATGGACCCAAAGTTTGTGGACCCAAAAATAACTTTCTTGGACATTGCTGAAGTATTTCGTATAAGAACAAGGTGGCACATGGGACTGGTGTCTCATAATAAACACCTGCTGCTTGGTGGTTGTCTTCTTGGATTATTTATCTGAAATGTCTTATTCTACAGAACTTCTCCACATTGTATCTTCGATCTCCAAAGAGAAGCCTAGATTCCAGACAAGGTAGGTCAAAAGAGTGATCCTATCGTACAGGATAAAGGAGGGTGGGGAAAGAATCAGTTAGAAAGAGACAGAAGAGTGTGCAGAGGAGTATAGTCACAGATTCGAGGTAAAAAAATTTGTTCATTCTTTGGCTAATTAAATCACTGGTACTTAGTCCTGGAGCCTCAAAGTGTTTCAGCCTCCCTATGATCTACTCTTAAGCCTAGAACTGGAAGGTTAAAGCCTCAACCTCAGTACAAGCTAAAACATTTAATCCTCCTAGGTTTGCTGGTGACTGAGTCACTTTGACTAGCTCCTTCTGAACTCAGAGCTGTACTCAGCTGTTCTTATTGGCTGAATCAACTCACTCTGGCAACAAAGGACAATGATGGTGGGTGAACTATATCTAACTATATTAGCAGTTAAGAAAAATATTCAGATTCGAAGATGGAAGTGAGGAAGACTGCAGAGTTCTATGGGGCTCTGGCCACCTGGCCCATTGCCCCATCAATATTTTTGCCTCTGGCCACTAACTTCAAGGACATGAAGATACTATTCTCCCACCAAGTTCAGTGGAGAAAATTTTGAAAATTTAATATATTCAGAAAGACAACAGACTTGGAAAACAGACTGCCCATGAAGGGGAAGAGGAGAGACAAATACTGCAAGGAACAGATAAGGGATGTGGAACAAGAGTCCTGGCAGGGTATCTACAAGATGTCCAGGCATCTGTTGAATGCCCTAGTGCCTTCAGGATATCCTGGTGCCTGTGGTATATCTAAGCACCTGTAGGATGCCAAGAAGTCTATGGGATGTCTGGGTGCCTTTGGGAGACCTGATGTCTATGCGATATCCAGGTGCCTGAGGAATGACCTGGTGCCTGTGCAATGTCCAGATGCCTATGTGATGGTCATGTACCTGTAAGAAGTTTGTATATCTGCAGGATGTCCGATGTCTGCATGAGGTCAAGGTGTCTGCTAGATGTCCTTGTGCATTAAGGAGGCCCTGGTGTCTGTGGGAGGCCTAAATTCCTATGGGATGATCTGATGCCTTTGGGTACCTGTGGGAAGACTGTATGCCTGCATGATGTTTAGGTATCTGTGGGTTGGCTGAATGCCTGCATGATGCCTGGGTATCTATGGGATTGCCTGTTGCCTGCTGGATGTTTGGATGTCTGCAGGAGGCCCTGGTGACTGCCAGATGATGGGGTGTGGTGTCTGGGTGCCTGGGGGATGGCTGGGTGCCTGTGTAGTGTCCATGCACCTGTAGGATGTCTGGGTGCCTGCAGGATGCCCTGGTGTGTGCCAGATGTCCAGGCATCTGTGGGATGATCTGGTGCTTATGGGATGTCTGGGTACCTGCAGGATGACTAGCAGTCTGTGGAATGTGCACGTGCT
The DNA here is from genome assembly GCA_026225945.1 of Cricetomys ansorgei. Classification (NCBI taxonomy): domain Eukaryota; kingdom Metazoa; phylum Chordata; class Mammalia; order Rodentia; family Nesomyidae; genus Cricetomys; species Cricetomys ansorgei. The sequence continues at coordinate 9,399,673 of JAMJFZ010001038.1, forward strand.
TATGGGAGGCCCTGATACCTGCTGATGTCCAGGTGCCTGTGTAAATGTCTGGGTCCCTGAGGGATGACTGGATGCCTATGTGATGTACTGGTGTCTGCAGGTTGGATGGGTACTTGCCTGATTCCTGGGCATCTGCAGGATTCCCTGGTGCCTGCAAGTCTGGGTGCTTATAGGATATTCAGGTCCCTGAAGAATGTCCCAGTGCCTTTGGGAGAACCTGGTGCCTGTGGGATGTCCTTGTGACTGCTAGAAAATCAGGTGCCTGCACGGTGTCCAGGTAACTTAGGGATGGCTGGTTGCCTGCTAGAGGCCCTGGTCCCTGTGAGATACTGATGAGAGGGTAGGCTATGGGATGCCTTGGTGCTTGCAGGATACCAGGAAGCCTGCTCAGTGTCAGGGTTTGGGTGGTGAGGCCCAACTTCAGGTCAAACTCTGTCATGCTTTGTCTTGGGTTAGAATGAGCCAGATGAATGTCTATCATCAGAGCAGCCTTCTGCTTCCAAACACAAGTTTGACTTAATTTTCTTTCTTTCTTTCTTTCTTTCTTTCTTTCTTTCTTTCTTTCTTTCTTTCTTTCTTTCTTTCTTTCTTTCTTTCTTTCTTTCTTTCTTGGCACAGATGTGAGAGGGTAGAACATGGAGGAATGGGAAGAGCTGTTATTGAAATACACTGTATGAAACTCAAAAAATTAATAAATGTATTATTAAAAAAGAAAAATTTCAGCAGCAAATTCAGTGGTATAAACCATTTACTGAGTGGTAGGAGAATATTCAGTGCAATCATGAGGATATCAAAAGGGGCAATATCATTAGCACATATAGAAAGTCATGAAGAATGTTGTTCAGAGTGCAGACCCTTGAGGAAAGTAAAATAACATGGGATTACCAAAAATGTGAGGAAAACACTGCCTGATGATGCTTTTGTAACTTTACCTAGAAGTGATGTGTGTGGAAGTAAAATTTATCCCCAACATGGATCATCAATGACCCATTAAACATTAGCTCAAACTTGTGACATTTGGGTTTATTTATTTGACTACAGTAGCATTCACATTTTGCATATCCATAATTGTTAAAAATATGTGAATACATTTCTCTATGGCTCTGAACTCAAATAAATCTGAAAATGGAAAATTTTAAATGACACAAAATTTAAATTTCCATACAGAAGATGTGTCATTTGTAATAACCTGCACTTTGAGCACTGTGAAAATTCTGTTGAACTATGAATCTTGCAGAACAATTGCCTAAATGCTCTGCTGATGGAGAGCATAAGCAAGCATTTCAGCTGGAGTACAGTTAAGACTCAGGATAATCATTTTGCTTAGCATGATCCTTAGTTTGTGCTATGTGCTATTAGCCTCAATGTTAAAACATCTCATTTTTAGGTAATAGTATTGAACATATGAACTATAATAGTCATCTGTAATTTCAGCTCTTTTGGAAATGTCATTACTATGTAAAAGTATTTACCACATGTGGAGTAGGAAAACACTAGAAAAACTTAAAACATTTTAGTTCAATATTAGAAAAATATTCAATGAAAAATGCTAGGCCTCTCTAACTCTAACACAAATTTTAAAGCCAGAAAAGGATTTCAAATATTATTATGATTTTCAATTCCATTTGAAATAATTACAACTTTTCATGATTCCATAAACAAATTTCAAAACAAAAATCATTAAGTTATATATGTGTGTATAGCAATAAATTTATTAGTGGCTAATATATATTTATATACACATTGTTTTCACCAATTAAATTGAAGTTATGTTATCAAAAATAACTTAAAGCTAGATAAACTATGCTATGTAGTCTTTCTGATAGTTTTACATGAAAATTACAGAAATCTTAGAAGAGTTTAAAAATAAACATGTTTTGTTTCTGCAAAGCAGCGTGACACTCAGCATAACACACAATGTTTAATGTTCATTATGTGAACAATGCAAGACTGTGAAGACTGCATAGCCAGGAGGCCTTTGTTCAGCCTAACTGCATCTTAGACAATCTTCTTTTTGTTTATAGACCCCTGCTCTCACCAAGACCCATAAAGGGCCATGAAATCTAACACCAAAAACTCTCCTTTTTCCTGCCTTAGACCATTTCCTTTCAAAAATGTAAATTATTTGACTTGCAAATATTTCTGAAATCTTCCTGACAGTTTATGGTGTCCAGGAAGGTTCTACATGGCCCAGCACATACTCTCTGTCCACTGCTAAGTAAGCATTACACCTCTCCTGGGTTCAGGTGGAGCATAGATCTTAATTGTAGTGAGTATCTCTAACAAGGTTCAAAACCACCTCTTCTCTTAAACAAATACAAAGATTATTATCTTTGAATTTCTTGTTCTAAATACATATAAGAAATAACACAGAGGATGTGTTAGCTTTATCATCACTGTGAGCAAAATACCCAAGGAACAACTTATAGGAGGAAATAATTTGGGTTAGATTTTCAAATGATCTGTTCACTATGGTGGGGAGGCTATAGTGAAGCAGAGAAAAAAGTTCACACCATGCAAGACACAAAACAATGAAAATGGAATGCAGCAAATGGCAAGGAAAAGGAAAAAGCCTCCTGGGAAATGTTCCCAGTGGCCTGCTTCTTCAAACTAGGGTCCCACCTGCCACCTTTCATCAACTTCCAATAACTCTATCATGTAATAAATTCATAAAAGAAGAAATCTAGTCACAGTGCCCAGAAGCCCATCATCCAGTAATGTTATCAAAGAAGTTTGCAGAGTTGGGTTTTTCCAGGATCATCATGGCTGCACAAATGGTTCCTTGACACAGTTCCAGCCTCTGGCATGCCACCTCTGCAGAAGACATCTGGCAATAACTGCACTACAAGTGGGCCTACTATTATTTATATGCTATTCTTTTCTTTTTCTCTCTAAAGCTTCCTTTCTCCCTGTAAATGAGACCCAGGCCAATGCCTCCAGGGAAGCCTACCTTATTGGTGATCCTTTGATAAGGAAGAAGGCTGAATCAAATGACTCTGAGGTAGAACCCTTTGTGAGTATGCTAAGGGCTGTTACCCCTGGATCAGCCTCGCTAAATGCAAGCCAGTTAGGGACAAAATAAAATTGTGCATGTTCTGTTCCTTAAAAACTTTTTGGAATTGTATGGTGTGATCAAGTTCAGGCACAGGAATTATACTCCTGAGCCTGTGTTTCCTGACCTGTTGTAGTTTATAGAGAGCCCCAGAAACAAGAAAAATGAATAGTCAAGGGAAAGAGGAATAGATGATGTTAATGCTGAAGAAACATACAGTTTGGATAGATATAGGAAAGAAGTAGATGAACTAGAAAAACCTTAAAATCTATAAATATAAAATTTCTGTCTAGCATCTTTGTGCCCTTCTGTGTTTGATATATGGTGAAACTGCAAGTAGGGCACCCAGCAAACCTCCAATGAACCATTGTGTTAGAAGTTTTCTGAGAAAAAAAAAGGTTGAAGGTTAACCTGTTACAATGCAAATTGTTCTTGCTTAGTATACAAGTAAGCATTGGAATTTAAAAAATGTAACTATGTGGAGAGAGAGAGAGAGATAGGAAGTAGAAAATTCTTAAGTTCTGATGCTCTCCTGAGATGACTGGCTGCCAGCTTGTATCAGCTTTTGACTCCTAAATCAATTCTTCACACTGCTCCCAGGCATCCCTTTCTCAAGACCCTGACCTCAAGTCGAGGCTGGACCCCGGTAGGGTTTTACTAATTTTCTAAATGTTTCCCAATTTGAGGTCTCACTACATAGCTCTGGTCCACCTGGAATTCACTGTGTAGATCAGGCTGTCTTCAAACTTCAGGCAATCCTACCTGAGTTTCCCAAGCGTGGGGACTGTAGACATGATCCACTTGAATGGTTTCTAGCTTTTGGTCATTGTTAAGAAAACCGCTGTGAACATGATTTATAGACTCTCGGGTTCTGCTTTTAGTTCTGTTGTATTTATGTCCCAAAGTAGAAATAGTAACACAGGGATGCCTTAGTTACTTAGTTACTTTTCTATTACTGTGATAAGATACCATGACCAAAGCAATTTATAAAAGAAAATGTTTAATTGGGGGACTCATGGTTTCAGAGGGTTAGAGTTCATAACTATCATGGTGGGAAACATGACATAAGGCAGGGGGCATGGTGCTGGAGCAGTGGCTGAGAGCTCATTTATTGAAACACAGTCAAAAAAGAAAGAGAGCTAACTGGGAATGGCACGGATTATTTAAACCTCAAAGCCTATGCACCAGTGACATGTATCTTCTAGCAAGACTACATCTACGAATACTTCCCAAATAGTTCCATTAGTTGGTGACCAAGTATTCAAATATATGATCCTATTGGCCATTCTCATTCAATCACTAGAAATATTTTTTTAGAAATACCTCTTGTCTTCAGAAACTGACCTTCAACCAAGTTAATAATATACTTCAAAACAATGAAGAATTATGTATTCAATCTATTTTCTGTATGTAAAAACATACAGTAAAATGTGTTTACATTTAACTATTCTTTAAAAAAACAATGCAAACCAATTTCACTTTGCCTACTTCTTCACACACAATCCATGTTTCCATGCTAAACAGAACAAATAACTTTAATCTTAGACTAGATTCCCTATCTCTCCTTTGTAATCAACCCTTACATGCATCTGACCCAGAATAATACATGTGGGTATATGTCTGTATGATATAGTAGTTAAATATAATATTGTTTGCTGGAAGCAGTGATATTGAAAGCAACCTTGAAAGCAAACATCTACTAAAAATGTTAAAAGCAACTTAAGGATAATGGTTAGTAATATCTGTGTGTAGTCTTCAGTAATATTCTAGGTCAGTAGGGGTCAATAAAATAACTTTTTTACCCTTGTAAAACTGTTAATTTTTTTCTGTAGACCAAAAATCACAGGTCTTTTAACAATAAGTTATAAAATGACTACCAATGGGATTCTGCTATGCTCATATGCCTGATTCAGCCATCATCAGAAAAGCTTCTTCCTACAGAAAATGAAAATAAACACAGAGGTCCAGAGTCAGCCGTTAAGCAGGGAGAAAGACCTTGGAACCAACAGCTCTAAATGAGATGTCTCCATCAAACCTCTACCCTTGACCAGCTCTCCAGCAAACCAGGATGCCCCTGCATTCCTCTGTGGTATGGTTGCATGCAGGAGCATGCAGGCTTTTATGTGGGTGACAGGGATTTGAACTTGCGTCCTAATGCTTGCAGGACAAGCACTTTACTCACCGAGTCATTTCCTAGGCCCCCATATAGTGACTGGAATTACGTTGAATATTAGAGTGCCTCTGAGCAATACTGACATATTAAGTATTGTCTCTGTTCATGTAACAATCGATATTTTTCTTTAACTTGTGTATTTCTTCATTTTGTTTAGTTACATTGTTATATTTGAGTGTAAAATTCTTTCCTTTCTGAGGAAAGCACATACCTAAGTATTCTATTATTTTAAAGATTATTGTAATTTTTCCATTTACTATAAATATGTTCTTTTTCTTCTATGTGATGTATTTTCAGGACTGGTTTTGGAAGAATGTAAGATTTATACCTTTTTCAACTTTAAAAAATGCAGATTTAAGAAACCACTGTAGCAACTCTGGCAGTGTATGAAATCATACCTTTGCTAAGAGTTCCACCAACATGGAATGAAAGGGAGATTTCATGGATTTGAGTGATATCAACATGTAACATCAATTTTCTCTCTTTTGATTCCATGACACTAAGGATAGTTATGTATTGTGTATTCAAAAGAGGAATTCAGCATTGATGTGTATCTCAGTGGAGAAACCACAAGTGCCCAAAGAAAGAAGAGATTCATATTGAAAATATATCCCTTTAAATGTGTAATTTTATGTAATAAATGGGTAGATAAGAGACATTGACTTGCCCACAAATTGTCTACACTGGAACTGCTGAGTGTGCTAGGACTGTCACCAACTCTAGTCTGAACTTTGTGTAAGATTCACTGATAGACCACCTTTGCATTAGGTGTATCTCTTATGCCACCATTCTTGGTGGCACATTTGCTTTACTTTAAATGAATCTGTCAGGCTGTCAAGGTTGCTCAGTTGGCAAGCATACTTCCAGCATGAATTCGTAAACCTGAATTTGAGCCCCAGAATCCATAGTGTAACGAAAGGATTAATTCTGAGAAAATGTCCTTTGACCTCCACATACTTGGCAGTGACACACTTGTACCTGAACGCACCATAAATATCATAAATAGCATGTGTGCATCCATACACACATATGTAACAAATCCATTTTTAAATCTCCTTCACTCCCTCCCCAACACAAAACACACTCTTTTAATTCTCCTTCTCCTGCTCCCATTCCTCCTCTCCACCTGGTACTTGAATTTTTCTCATTCTCTTTCCTCACCCCCCTACCCCATGTCTGTGTCTACTAAATCCAATAAAGGGGTTGGGAGTGATAATGGGCACTTAAGCTGTGATACTTTTCCTTTGTACTTATTACTGTACTTTAATTACTTTTCCTGAAGCTGCAATTTAATATCCCAACTATTTAAAGAAAAAAACAGCTTAGTTTGGGTCATAGTTTGAGTTCAGAGTTCATCACACTGGAGAAGTCACAGTAGCAGGAGCTTGAGGCAGCTGTGCACAATGAAAGAAGTTGATAACAATGGTGTTATTGCTCAATTCATTTTCTCCTTTATACACAGTCCAGTATCCCAATTGAGAGAATGTTGACATGGCTGTGTCATGGTATGTCTTCTCGCCTCAATTTACTTACTCAAGATAATTCCCCACAGGCACGAACACAGGCCCAGCTCCCAGATAATTCTCAACCTCATCAACCAGTAGACAATTAAAATTAACAATTATGACTCCATGTGACTCTTGTCACTCAGGCACATCACTTTAAATCATAACTGTCCATGTCTTGTCAGCAATGTCTCATGTTAACCACATAATGCAAATTATAATCTCACATAAAAGTACCTATAGTCTTTAACAATTTCTATACCATAAGATTTCAAAGTCTATGTCATCTGGGACTCAATGATAAACTCTTATCTGTGGGTTACAACACACAATTCACAGAGTAAGCATTCCAATTCCAAGATGGAAGAATAAAGTATAGAATGAAATGCTTAGACCAAAGCACAACCACAGTTAAAATACTACACCTTCATGTCTGGCATCTGGGGCACATGCTGGAATTGCTGAGCTTCAAAACTCTTGGTGGCCTCAATTCTCACCCCAGCTCTCCCACACCAGCATACATAGCTTCTCTCTTCAGCATGCTCCACTTTGTGCCTCCAGCTTTTCTTGGTAGATTTCCCAGTCTTGACATCTCCAAACTCCTAAGGTCTTCAGATGGAAAGCTTCACACAGTGGACTTGCAGAACTCATTTGCCTGCCAAGCATTGCCCAGCATTATCACCTCTCTGAAACCATAAAGCAGGAATCTGTGAAACAATGGGAAGCTGTCATAGTTATCCACTGTGTGGGCTCAGAAAGGAAGAGACAGAGGCATATAAGTGTTAGGCCTGACAGACCTCAGCAGAGGGAACCACCATCATGTCAAGCGCCATACTGGACAGTGGAATCCAGAGCATCTGAGCTCAGGTGTTTTTATTGATCCAGAACTCCTCAGGTTTTCTATTGATAGCACATGCAGACCATCAGCAAACAAACAACCACACCATAAATCCAACACCTGCAGACAATATAAAATGCCAAGACCTAGGCAGCCCCTCACCCAACATTGCACAAAACAATTATTTTGTTTATAACTAAAAATAAACTTCTACAACAGAAACAGGGCCCATTTTTGGTCTTTCATCTTCCATGCCTGCAAAACCAGTACTGTTCGAACAATACTGCCAAGATTTGCTGCCAGCTCAGACTCCAGATTGGCCATTATAGACCCAAGTATATCGGCAGTGTATGATGATCCTGCTGAAATATTCCTGTAAGCAGCTGTTTTTAAGAAGCAGGGAACTCCAATCAGTGGCTGCCTCTTTTACAGATTAGATCTCTCTTTTCAAATGATTTTCTATTTTCACAAAATACATCCTTTAGTAGATAGGGAAAGTATGTCAGTCTATAAGACAAGTATTCTCATTTATTAACCTAATCAGGACAATCCCTTGTAGCCTCCCAGAGGACTTTCTCCCAGATGATTTTCCATATAATCAAGATTACAGGTGAAATTACATTTCTTATCATTTCAAATGCAGTATAGATCTAGAAAAAATATTTAAAACGTGCATTTAGAGGGTAGGAAAATGGCTTAGTCAGTAAAGTGCCTGCCACACAAGTCTAGGGATTTGAGTTCAGATCCCCAAAACCCTCGTAATGCCAGGAAAGGTGGGATGCATTTGTAACCCTAGAGCTGGCCTGAAGGAATAAAGCTAGATCCCTGATGTTATAAGCTACCCACTCTAGATGATTGGTGAGCTCTGGGCTCAATGGGAGACCCAATTTATAAACAATAAAGTGGGAACTAGTGAATTAGGAATCCAGGATGCTCCTTCAAAGGACCTGGTCTTATTTTCAGAACCCACATGGTAGCTCACAACTGTCTGTAACTCCAGTACCAGGAGATATGATGTCTTTTTTTGTATGTGTGTGTTTACGTGTACATATGTGAGACGGCACATGTGAGGTCAGACAACAACTTGCTAGAGTTGGTTCTCTATTTCTGTTATGACTTTCAGAGATTAAGCTCAGGTCATTAGCTAGGTAGCATGCATTTTTAACCTGTCTAGTCCTTTTTTGCTCAACTGTTAGGGAATGGATTTGTAGATGATGAGCATTATGCTTGGTTTTAATGTCAACTTGCCATACATAAATTAGAGTCACCTGAATAGGAACCTTCACCTGAAGAATTGTCCTGTCTTGATTGATGTGGGAAGGCCCATCCCAGTAGTGGGATTGAAAACGCCACCTTCTGGTAGCAGGGCAGACAAAAAGCGTCTTTCAGAAGGATGTTTATTCTTACCTTTTGCCCACTTTCTTTCCCTTTAGCCCACTTGGCCTTCGCTCTTGCCCTTGAGTTGATCTGCCCTGTGTTCTTGCTGCTTCTGGCTTCTTTGCAGATAGCAGAACCAGAATTTCCAAACTTTTTTGATGAAATAGGGACCAGCATCTCACTGGGAAATTCTCTGGGATCTTGGCATCAGATTGGGACTATGGAGGTACTAGCCTTGAGTATTGAGTGACTCCCAGTCATTGTCCCCTAGTTAGAGACAGCTATTCTGGGACTATTCTGACTGTTAAGCAACCCAGCCTAAAGGACCTGGTGCTTGATGTTAGGTGTTTCAGGTGTGATTTGTCTGTTATTACTATTTTAAACATTGCTTAATAAATTCTGATATGTGCATACTTTTGTGTGTGTGTGTGTGTGTAATTTAAGATGTCCAGATACATTCATCTAATAATTAAAATGTACTTAAATAATGTAAAGAAAAGTACAGTGTATTGAAACTTTTCATTGTTTTTACCCAGAACTTTGAGCATGAGATTTAAAAATAGAAATTATAGATAAAGAGATACATGGTAGGTGGATCGATGTTTGAAAAATTAATCTCCCAACAGATGTAGTTGATAACAGTTCCTAACAACTTAGTTTAACCACACAAAAATAAAATGGTAGTCATTTATCCTTCAAATGGTAAATATACAATACACCTTTTGAAATGGAAATAATATGTTATGCTACGAGGTAGTGAATTCTTCTCAATTGCATGTTGTAATTATAACCCTTGTTTTAACAACTGATTAACATTTTAATTAAATCTGCAATTCTTTCCATCTCAGCAACCTTCATTCCTCTGGACCAGAATTTAATGAAGTGATTTTCCATTGCCATTGTGGTAGCTAGCTATAAATTTTAATAAGATTTCTCAATGACTTAACTCTGTATTATTTACTTTAAAAACTTGGACCAAATAATATCATTAAATAATTCATTCACACAAAGCTGTCTATATTTCAAATCTCGTGTATTTTAGTACTGAAGTGTAAATGTTTGTAATGTTCATAACAGAAAAAGGTGCCTAGAATGATATCTGTCCTACTTCAGACTCATATATTAATGACAAAACAGGTCTCAGAAAGTCACTGAAGTCAGAATATGCTGTTGTTGGAGCAGATGAAGCATAGATTCAGTAACGATGGTCAATACTCCTATTCCTTGATGCTGGTGGTGGATGCCACAATTTCCGATTTTAGGAAGCTGAGGCTAGATGACATGAAATCTGAGGCCAGCTGGAGCTACAAAGTGAGATCCTGTCTTAACAAAAGCCAGAAAAACAATAGTTGTAGTATTCTTGTTCCATTTTTGAGAAATTTCACAATTTTTTTCTCCTTTTGCATTATTATTCTTTTATCACTTTAATACAGCTCAGGTCTATATGGACCATGGGCCATGCTTGCCATTCTATTTTAGATACTTCTTCCTGCAGCATGGGACTCGCCTCAGCAACCCGGAGACTTGCCTTCTTACCAAGGCATGTAAGTAATCCCAACTGCTTTGATTCCTCAACTACATTTTCAGAATATATTCCTTTCATTTTTACATAGGACAAAAAATTACAGGATGGACAGACAATGGGCAGTGAAATCCAGAAGGAAAAAAAAAAGCCTTTAAAATCTCCAAGTATTAAAACAACATCAATTGTACATAACCACCTGGATACAAACACACATATATATTACAGATAATCAGCATTACTCTTTGAACTGCAAGAAGATTCTCTTGCAATCACAGCCTCTACTGTGTAGGCTTTACAAATATTCCTAATTGTAGAGGAATAGCCCAATGTGAAAGCTAGGATCTACACTCCAGAGGCTACATTCAGAGGACTGTGGGGTCTGGATGAAATGTAGAGACATGTTTAATCCAGTATTCAGAAAGCAGTGGTAGCAAACACCTTTAATCCAATATTCAGAGGGCAGTGGTGATGCATGCCTTTAATCCCTAGAAAAAACAGTGGAAGCAGACACAAGAAGCAGAACTCAGGAGTCAATGTCACACAGGAAGCATCTCTGAGATGAGTCAGAGTGAATGGCAGACAAAGTGACTAATCAGAGGAAGAGTTAGCAAAATAAGGACATGCCAGACTTCCAAGAGAAAAGGCATACTCTCAGCTCAGTAAAAGAGAGTTATATAGGAGTTAATCAGTGGAGGACCAGTTATAGAGTCAATTGAAAGAGTCAGTAAGAACAGTGAGTTGAGAAGCAAACAGAGGAGTCAACAAGAAGAGTCAGTTATAGAGGTGTTACAGAAGCTGAGACTGGAGTAAGTTACAAGAGTCAGTTACAGAGGAAGGATGGAGCAGGCAGTATGAGGGCAGCAGTCATAAGTAGGCTCAGGAAGAGACAGAGATACAGCAGAGCCCGGCAGAAGAAGCCTAGAACAGAATGAGTTGAACCAGAAGAGTCAGAGTTCAGAAGGAGCTAGTTAGAGTGGCTTAGCCAGCTGTAGGTCTTGGAAGGTTAAGACTGACAGCCTTCTAGGTCTGGGCTAGCAGTTTAAATGTTCTAGATTGTAGATTGTAAAGAGGCCGAAATGCTCCAGGACTCCAGGAATGAAGCAATGATTTATTTGACAAAAGAATAAACTGTCCTTTGCCCTGAACCAAAGTCTACATTTGGGTAAATCTACATCTACATCCACATCTACAATGGCATCCAATAATCTCCACCTGCTAACATTCATATCCATAAATAATGATATCCTATGAATATAGTCAATTCTTACAACTGATTTGAGGTAGTCCAGTTATGTCTGCATTTTGTCTAATGACAAACCTCTTAAGTTCCTCTGAGCAGATTTTTCACTATTCACTGGCTTCAGCGAAGAAAGCTACTTGGGCAGGGGGGTGAAGTCTGGAGTACAGAGACATAGGGTTGTAAATAAGCCTTCAGGCCAGCCAGAAAAAGAACTTACTCCAGTGGCCCAGAGCAATAAATTCTGGTAAATGTTACATGAGATCCAAAGCCTGGTTGGCATAGGGGTTTTAGCCTCACAAAGGACAAAAGGCAAGAACTGGGCTGGATTCTGGCCAAATTTCTGGCCAACAATTAACTGTGAACTTCTAAACAGATGTTATGCTTAGCTTAGCCTTAAATGTTTTAAGATTACCAAATGGCATAGGTAATAAACTGTTTCATTTGTTTTGTTGCTATTTTCAAAGAGGAATATCAGTTTTATAGGTAAACATGAATTTTTAAAAAATAAAGTTAGAAGAGTCCTAGCAGACTAGCCTAGCCACATTACTAGGGAATGTAGGGTCATCATTTGGAGTTCTTAGTCTCATGACTAAAAGGATTTAAGAATAGAGTCAAACACAAGCTTAAGAACAAATTTATTAGAGCTTAAAGAAAAAAAGGCGCCATGGCAGGCATGCTGTAAATCTTACCAGCAGCTCAGGGGAGTGGTGGATAGAAGAGAAAAAGAAAAAGCAATGCTATTCAAATTAACCTGGTATGTAAATCATCCACATGGCAAGGCAGTCAAGCAGCCATATAGCAGGGAGGAAAGCAGTAGAGAAATAGTGAAAAAAATCTCTTTTTGAGAAATGCTTTTGCAATGCATATATTTTCCCAATTTAACCACGGTGAGATTATCTTAACATGGTAGCAATTTTCAGTTTTTTCCAACTGTTATATTAAAAAAAAAAAAAAGGTGACTCCTTTGATCACTGGCTTATGAATTTGTAGAGCCCTTTACACTATAACCTGACCCATTAATACTTTAAATAGTGCTATTTTGTGCATCTGCTTTATTATTTCAGATGGGAAGTTAATTTTTCCATAAAAATAAAGTGTATAAATGAGGTACACATTATTTCAAAGAAGAGAGTAAGAGCATTGGGAAAAAATTAAATATACTACTTCGCTTATTTTCTAAAATAGTTTTGACATACAATTTATATCTTTCTCTTTTTTATTGCTCCATACAAAACTATGGTTTGTTTTGTTTGTTGAAAAAGATTTCGAGTCCTCCTAGACATAAATTTTGCTTCAGAGTATCCAAAAAGACACTGTGAAGATGGGCAAATGTAACTAACGCAACACAACTGACATCAAGCAGGGAAGGCATTGCTATGACAAGAACCGGCCATATGATTTAGAAGCTTCTGAAAGTTTGTGGAAAGATTCTGGAAATGTTCTGACTGTTTGAATACAGACAGCTCAGAATACTATAAATGGTACTTACTAGGACATTCTGTGGGAGCTCTGAACTGAATGATGATAGGAGTTCAGACAGTGAAGTCTAAACTCATGAAGTATCAATGGGAGTGGTGATTTTTGTTGGGAATTAGAGGAGAGCTATTCCTTCTTTTCCCATTCTTGCAAATGTCTTGCAATTATTATATGCTCTGGGGCTTTGCTGGGTCAGAGTTTAAAGACGATGGACTCATTAATATTGCGGAGGAGGTTTTAATGTCAGACAGCGTCCAGTCTGGGGCATGTTATTGCATTCTGCTTCTAGCCCATTTTGCAGCAAGAATTAGTAGCAAAAGATACAGCAGAAAGACTTAGTAAATGTAAAGTTTGATTAGAAAACCTATGGAAACTTTGGGAAGTGAGAATGGTAGACACATGGAAGACCCTGGGTACTTTGCAACAGGACCATAAAGAATTCTTCTTGGTGTCTCAGAAATTCCTCGCTCCTGTCTATCATGAAAAAGTAAACTCATTGAAAGAGTTTTCCCTGGGAAAACAGGAGCTCCCAAGAAGGCTCCTCTTCACACAGAGCCACAGACACCACCCTCAGAGTGAACTATTGAATACATTTTCTCCTGGGATTCTGTCATGCTTAGGATTCATCTCTCCCTTCTATGTTTAATCTCTTCCTTCTGGAAGGGTAATGTTCACTCTGTGCTATTGTATATTAGAGATGTGTAATTTTTATTATGATTTTTCACAGCTAAAAGTTTGTCTTGATGGTCACTGAATGTTGTGAATTTGGACTTTTGAATATTGTTGGAATTGTTAAGACGTTGGGAGATCAGAATAGAATTAAATGCATTTTCAATTTGAGATGATGCTGGGCCTTGGGAGTTAGGAGCAGAATGTCATGATTAAATATCAAATGTCATATCCTGAATGCTTTGTTCATTCAGCATATGAATGCTTAGTTCATGGTCATTGGTGTAATTTTAGGAGGTTGCTCAGTCTTAAGGAGATGAAGCCTAGAGGAGAAAGTAGGTTACAAGGAGGGATATCTCAGCAGGTCTTCCTTGATCATCAGTCAGTTCCTCTCTCTTTCTATGATTCTGTCTAGCCTCACTAAAATTCCTCCTGTCCACAAATTAATGATACATTTGTGTTCAGCCTAAATACATGAATCTAAGTAGCTATGTATTGAAGACTCTAAAACCATGAACCAACATTACTACTAGTAGTAGTGGGAATTGACTAGAACAAATCCTGTCTTCTAAATGGCTGAACTATTAAGGAAGCTCTTTGATTACTTGGTAGCAGAGAAAAGACACATCCTAGATTATTGTTAGCACACTCAGTCTTAAAAGCACCTCTATCCAGAATGATCTGGAACACATGGACATTTTAGAAGTGTCATCTGAAACCTTGTCCCCTATTTATATTTTTCCAAATGTTCTGTAATCAATAGATAGTTTAAGGAAGATAACGTGCTACCTGTATCCATGTACTATATCTGCATATTTCAGTCTCTAAATGAATATATTTGCTGACATATAATTTATTATTATGATAGTATTTCTAGTAAATATGTCAGAATAAAGTTTGCTATTATCAAAGAAAATATTTTCATAATAAGGATATTGTTCAAAATAATTATTATACTGCCCAGCCTTCTGATAAAAATTTAGTAATTTTTTTCAACAATGTATTTCAAATTTTATATTCAGTAAAAGACATAACAGATGCTGTGGAAAACAAGAGCAGATGTCCAGTACTTTATTAATTTTTCTAAGAAACAAAAAGAGAAATACAAGAGAGAGGGATGAGTATTACAGCTGAAGGAGTATATCTTCAACTCTTCTACCACCAATCAAATCCTTCCACGTGGCTGCCACATAGGACCATGCTGGATTCTTCCTGAGCTCAGAAGTAAGTGACATTTCTTGGTCCCTCTCCTATGGTCTGAGATGTGGCTTTGTAACTAGATATAGATAATGAGAATTTAGAAAGTGATATTTAATCTTCTAAGGCAAAGAATGTAATAGCAGGCCCACCTGTTTTCCGTTAAATTCGTGGGGAAAGATAAAAATAAGCTGAAATGTGTGGGAGAACCACAAGGAGGAAATATCCCTGGTCTTTAAAATCACCATTCCACACCTTGCTTTGCCTCTCTGTGAACAACTGCCTTGGGGCTGGTCAGGGTGTGTGGACAAAATAATGTATGCAAGATAAGGATGTAAGCTGTGTAACAAAGTATTGCCAAAATGAATTATCAGTTTTATTTTGACATTGCCTAAAAATTTGGAATATCCTTGTTTCCCACAATCACATTTTCAAAGTCAATTATTTCACCTGATTGTGGTAACAGATGTATGTAATTGCAGCACTTGGGATAATAAACTAGGAGGAACATAGGCTTGAGATGATTTGATCAATAAGGAGATGAGAGTTTGTGACATTCTCAGAAACAGAGAGGAGACATAGGAACTCCTAGGTCTGTGCTGTATAAGGCAGAGTTCTTTCTACCCTGGCCCAATTTAACTTCTTATGCTTTTAAACATTCGAAGCATATCAAGTACTTAGTGAACACTCATGATTGTTTGGTTTGGTTACTGATAAGGATTACAGCCAAATTAAAAGGTCACAGCTACATCTACAGATCACTCTAGGATTTTGCTTTGTTTCAGTTTATTTTATTTGTTTTTTATAGTTTTATTTAAGATATATATATATATATATATATATATATATATATATATATATATATATATATATATATTCTGTTGGAACTCTAGCTGTCCTGGAGCACTTTCTGTTCAAGGCTGGCCTTTAACTCACAGAGATCTGCCTGCCTCTGCCTCTGTCACTGCCTCCCAAGTGCTGGGGTTAAAGATGTGTACTACCTACCACTGTCTTGCTATTTTCTTATAGTTTTAAATCTTTGGTTTAGGCTACAGGTGGGATCACCTTTTCCTTTACAATTTTCACAGCCTTCTCCCAGGAATTTATACCAGATTAGAAATAAAGCACCCAGTTTCTATTGGTAGTTATGACATTCTAGAAATTTCCCTCATATAAGCAAGTGCTCTCTTACTGAGGCCTACCCCAGCTCCTCTGTCCCTGAGTAGTGAGAAAAATGAGACAAATGGTTATACAGAACACTGAAAACAAGATGGTGTCATGGGACATAAAGTAATAGTCCTGTTCCTTGCTTAAGAGAGCAGGGAGCAGACTATAATGCAATGGACCACTTGAACAGGCCCAGGAATGAGGTCCTGAAGAAATACTGTGAAGAATACAACCAAAGGGTAAGTGAAATCTTTGAGAAAACAGGACTATGATAAACACAGTAGAAAACACAAACTTCATCCTAGGCTTTGTCTTTCAGCGGTAGAAGTTGGGCTTTGGTTAACATTGGAAAGCAAAGCAATTTTGACAATCTGTCTTTTGCATAAATTACATTTAATCACACTAATGCAGGTTAGAGCAACTGATTTTTAACTTTTACACAGTAGCTGAGAATACTTTCTTAGAACAGTCAAAACTTTAACACAGTAAAATTATAACCATGGCTGTGAGAATCTGTGAAAATGAGCACCATGAAGACAGGGATGGATTGTAGGGTGTGACAGACAGGAAACAGTGTGTGCCACAGAATTCAGACTTTCATTAGACTCTTGTGTTGTGATGAGACTGTGTGAGGAAACCAAAGTACTAATACAGCTGTGTTGAAAAGCACATTGTATAGATGTAGAGTAGATAGATAGATAGCTAAATAGATAGACAGACAGATAGAAACTATGCAAGTTTGTATTCAAAAACATTTTATTCAAAATTACTTTAAAGGTATGAAATGTCATACCTGAATAGGTCTGTATTTATAAGCACTGGAAGGCCATACTTTCAGGGCTGTTGCATTGTGACCTTCTTTAAAAAAAAAGAATATTCACTGTCTTAATTATTCTTAATAGTAAATGATTAAAATTTACATGAATCTAAACACTTTTCTCTAATGTGAGGATAATTCTTGGCAGATACAGTAAGACCTAAAATTCTTATATGACAGTACAACCATACATCATCTCACAATTTCTTGAGATAATTCTACTTTTCTTGCTCTTCAAAAGTAATTTCAACTTACAGATGTCTGCATTTAATGAGTGGTTTGATAATAATGGTATGAAAATTCAGATAATGTTTGGGATGGATAAAATGAGAGACCAATGTGATCCTAAAACTGGTTAATGTACTCAGTAACAGTGAAATCCAGAGAGATATAGACACAGGTATGGGTATATGCTTCAACTAAAAGACATGTAAGTCAGAGGTGGGGACCCTAGCATTGGAGTGGCTGAGGAAGAAGGGTTGCTAGGTTGATCAGGTTTTACTGAAGAGTGAAGTACTGTCCTAAACAGAAACCTTTGAACATGTTCAGTCAAACCAGAGTATATGTTTGCAGTAGTTTAATCGTGTTTTATTTCATTTTTCCATTATACAGACTTATTTCCATTCCTGAGTACCTAAACCTTAAAAAACATTACAAGTCAATCTGCTGTAAAGTGGATACTGACAGCATCCTGGCTGAACAGACAGGAGCATCTGGGTAGATGACTAGGATGGCAGATGACTAGGACAGGGAGTTAAGGTGACTCTTGGAAACTTTTCATTTCCTATGCATTTTATAGATTCACACAAATCACTCAAAATCAAACCAGGACCCTCGAGTCCAACAAAATGTGGGACGCCCATTATAGTCTGTGCTAGTGTCAAGAGAAAATTGTTTCCGCAAAAACATTTCTTTTAAAAGCCACTCAGATATTCTATATTTGATTAAATGGTTAGTTAAATTAACTGAGAGCTGACACATTTCTGTCCACTGTAGTATAGTGAAAGCATACCAGTGAGAGGAGTGGGACTTGCTTGTTCTTACCTGGCTTGTTTGAGGTGCTTCAATGTTCTTTCCATTTTAATGAGTTTAGTGGTAACTCCCAAATAAGAATATGTTCAACCCAAATATTAAGAATTGAGTCAGCTGAAGTGGATCTCTGATGGAATAGATGGCAGCTAGTTGTGTTAGTGGAATGATATTTCTGTGTAGGACACACGAGAAACTTTTTTCAACATTCCATTAGTATCATCTAAGTTTACTCAATGGCAGAGTAGAGTAGCAAAGACGATAAAGTAACTTTGACTACAGTTTCAAAAAGGTTTGGTGGTTTACTTTGCTCTAAATTGGCCGTGAAATAAATGTATTACTGAGAATTCGGGGGAACAAAATCTATTATAAACTTGAAATGAATCTCGAAACGGCAAATCATTTTCTATGGTGTGGAATTTTCTCTGCTGTTGTTTTCCTATATTTATTGTGATAGCCCTGCTGGGAAGCAATTACGTTATCCTTTTTCTCTTTTACTTACTTATGAATTCAATGTTTACTTTTTGTTCATCTCTATTTGACTTTATTTTTAAGAAATCATGAGGATTTTAAGAATTTAAAAGACTCTATTCACTGGCTACAGGGTTTTGTATTATATTGTATGTTTCTTTCCACAGGTTTCTCTTTCATGATCAATGGTATTCTCTACATTATCCCTCATAAACGATTCAAAACTGAATTTCTCAGTGATTATAAAGTGACCAATTATACTCAATAATTATACAAAGTAACTGCTACCAGCAATCAAGTTTTCAGTGCTCCAGCCTGGAGTTCCTAATTCTGCTTTTATCTTGATGGTGTGATGGAGTTATTTTAAAGCTGCGGAGTAGTGACAGAGCTGGGTCAAGGTGACCTCCTAAATGTACTTCAGCAGTAAATAAGGGAAGAATAGATGTGGAGAAGAGAGAGACCTGGATGTGGATATACTGAAATATGTATGTGACAACTCTCTGGCATAATTACTAGACTCAGACTTGAGACTCAGCATTCTATCCCAGCTCTTAGAAGCCTATCTCATTCCTAACAGTTACCCTATGATGAGCTCCCATGGTTCCCATCTGGGTCATCTTTTGGAAGATCAGATTGCAGATGCTGGTGTAGCCCACGGGCAGAACTTTGGAGATAAAGATCTCAGGTGCTTGTCATGACTCTGGGCATTGTGTCAGCATTCTGGTGTGCCTTCCCTTGGGCATCCTTCCTAATATCAGGCATGCTGCATGGAGCATATGTGACTGTCCTGCAGGTGTCTGTTCTCACAGGTTTTCAGCTTGCTGAATACTTCATGTTTCTTCTCTGCATTCTTGTAGCTTTCTGGTGGCCGGCTTTCACCACACAGCTCTGTAACACTTGATCTGGTTTCTCCAGAAAGTGTAGGTCACAGAGATTTTCAGGGTGCCCAGCTGCAGAAAGAACAGGGATCCTTTGAAATAGTGTCTTTGTTTCTATTCTGTTCAGTCCCAGTGTCAAGCATCTTGTGCTGGAGGAATGCTTTTTCCTAGTGCTTCTTCTGCTAATGCCACTGTTGCCTTGGACACTACCTTTCTCTACCCATTTAAAATGTCTGCTGCTATCAAGAACAGTGCAGATTCTCCAAGTCAGTGGTTCTTAACCTTCCTAATGCTGTGACCCTTTA
This sequence comes from Cricetomys ansorgei, assembly GCA_026225945.1. NCBI lineage: Eukaryota > Metazoa > Chordata > Mammalia > Rodentia > Nesomyidae > Cricetomys > Cricetomys ansorgei. Next base: position 9,419,392 of record JAMJFZ010001038.1, read on the forward strand.
ATACAATTCTTCACATTATAGTGACCCAAACCATAAAATTATTTTCATTGCTACCTTATAACTGTAACTTTCCTACTGTTATGAATCATAATGTAAATATATGATGTGCAGAAGATGTTAGGTGACCCCTGTGAAAAGGCCATGTGACCTACAAGTTGAGAACCACTGTCTAAGCCTTTCTGTCTCACACAGCCATGAGTGGCTATTTTCCCTTACTGAAATTGGGGAGCTCATTGAACTAAGCCAAATCCTTTCAGAATTGACTCTGAATTTTCTCTCCCACTTTGGAAATTTTCCTATTTTGTACTTTTCATTTTAAGGCAGCAATATTCAAGCCTGACCCCCTCTTACGATACCTATCTTTCAGCTTTTCCTAGATTATTCCCTGGAAACTCTGGCAGATAGTGTCTAGACATCATCAGCCACATTCACAAATTTCCTTTCGGTGAAATTTTACTGATGTGCAAATCTACCTGACACTCGGAAACACAGCTCCTTGTACGGCTCGATGATGGCTGCACCCTCCCTCTCCTTCTTTTTCCTTTACCAACCTCTTTTCTTCCTCTCTCATGCTCAGCTGCCTGGGTGCTAGCAATGTGAACATTTCCAGGCCTGTTCTGAAAGGGAGCATGATGAGAGGGTATGAAAGAAGGACTGGAGGCCACAGGCTGGGACCACCAACCTCTCAGCTTTTTACTGGTGTTCCACTTAGTTCCCCTAAGCATCTCTCTCTGTTTCTAAACTTTTTCTGTTTTGGATAGAAAACCTGTCTGAACAACTAATATTTTGATACTTATTAATATTTATATTTGGGTATAAAGTGTAGTACCTTTGGGAAAATAATCTCTGTTCACATGAAACAGGCAAATTTTTAGTCTAATGTAGTATCCTGTCTCCTTAGGCATTTTCTGCAGACCTCAAGGCATTAACAGAGAAACATTGAGATTGTGGCTGTTACTGTGCATTTTTACAAGGTCTCCTAGCATTTAATTGACATCTGGATCCTCTGTTTAATTCCAAGTGGTGAACTCAAACTGTACTTAAGATAGTTACTTAAAATATACTTAAGATATACTTTCTAAGATACTGATTCTTAGGATGCCTGGTACTCCCCCCCCTTTTTTATTTTGCATTCAAATTAATTGATTCACAAAGCTTCTTAAATATGTCCAAGATGAAATAAGTTAGAAACAAGTTTAAAACTACAAGAGCTAATATATCTATCAAGCTGTTAGTATCTCATTTAATTTTTAGAACATGAGTGTAACTCTTTTTCTATTGTTACATTGCAATTTTCCGAGACAGAGTTCATGCCTGCTATTTATAATTTAGCCAAAGAGAGTCTTGAATTCCAAAACTTCTTGAACCGACACGCCAAGAACTAACTCACAATCTTTTCATATTTAAATGATAAGAACTCTTAATGTGACCAACATTAAGTGAAATAATTCTTTTAAAATGCACAGTTCAGGGATGAACACACAGTACCTATCAGTCTGAGTCCGTTGCCAGTTAACAAGCTTCACTCTTTGCCTTTATCCTTTGTTTGAAGAGCATAATCTATTATTAGGAATTTTCTTACCATAAACAGAACAGAAATGAAACTACTTCTTGCAATCACCTACCAAGTTGATGGATTGACATCAAAGTTGTAATTCTCCAGTTATAGCTAAATGTAATACTGACTTAAAGGGTATTAGAAAAAGGAAGATTTTTTTTTATGCCCTTGGCCTGAAAAAGGTATTTGAATTCTATGAGTGGCATTATTAAGATTAGATAAAGATTTCTTAGACTAGTGCCAAACATCAAAGCATAAATACATGTTCTACTATTTGGACACTAGACATAATTAAAATTTATTAGTGGCTGTCATCATATCTAATAGAAATACTGAAATTAAAATTCGATTATGTAATTCAAAATAGTGGCATTAACAAAGCTCCACATGAGCTACGCGATTGTTACCAAACTTCAAAATCAACTCAGGGACATTCACCTTTCTCAAAATGTCCTCAGCTACAATGGCTGCATAAAAAGAATTACTAAAGCCTACACAGGTAAGATTAGATGAAAAGAGCTTATTATGTACTGGAAATCTTCATTAAGAGAACTCTCATTTCTTGGGGACTGTCATTCAACTGGAAAGAGGGATTTCATTTAGAGAAATGTCAAGAAAGCAACAGATCTCTCCCAGACCTTCTACAATGAGTAAATGAGTCTGTTTTCCTGAGAAATGAGGTTACTTCTGAAGCTGAAAATAACAAAAACTTTTCTAAAGTTTCCGTGGAATTGTATTCAACCAAACGGCACAAAATGTAAACATGTAATTTTGGTTCATTTTCCTAGTCTGCCATAATTTTTGAAGAATAATTCATTCAGAACCAGTTCTTTTATAAATTTGAAAGCATTTTTTTACGTTATGCTAGGAACAATAAATCATCTTTTTGACAGTATACTATGTAATTCTTAGAAATTCTGAAATGATCCTTTGAGCAACTCAAACCAACTTATCAGGAACAGAACTGTAAAACCAAGAACAGACAGCCTTTCAAATGCACTATGCATTCTTCAGTTCAATAAAATAGTTATATTCTGAAGATGAATAGTTTATTTTCATTTTTAGGACAAGTCTACAGTGTTCATTTTATAAATCCATGAATGAGCTAATAATTTCAGGTCCTGTATTTATAATAGCCACCAAACATATGCTATCAAGAAATGAAATTAATAATGAACGTTAGGAAAATCTAATATTCTAGTAAAAGATTTTTTTATAGTACTAGTGATTTGGGCCATGGTTTAATGCATGCCAGGCAAGGACTCTACTACTGAGCTAATGCCCATGAAGAGCATTAAAGATCACTCAATTAAATGAAGTTAAACGGAGTCAGGGATACACAAACCTTTGAACTATGTGCTGGGGCATTGGAGGGGCAGAACCCCATGCCAGGAGACCCCCATGCCCATACCTGACACTGCAGGGATATCCAGGAACTGGAGACTGGATAGCTAGGAGACCCAGTAGTAGCGCCGAGCCCAGTCGTCGTTTGAGAGGCTCCCTCTGTCAGCTGATGGGAGCAGATGCAGAGGACCAAGACCAAGCATTGGACAGAGCTCGGAAACCCCATGAAAGAGGGGGATAAAGAATTGGGAGATTTAGAGGGGACAAGATCACCAGAACACTGCCCATATTAACTGACCAGGACTCATAGGGGCTCATAGGGACTGAAGAGGCAATCACGGAGTCTGCATAGGTCTGTGCTAAGTCCCCCACGTACATCTTATGGTTGTCTAGCTTGGTGTTCTAGTAGAACTACTAAAAGTTGGAATGATGGAAGATCTCTGAACCTTTTATCTGCCATTTGGACCCTTTTTTTCCTGCTGAGCTGCCTCCTCCAGTTTCGATGAGGAGGTTAATGGCTGGTCGTATCATATCTTGAATGTCCTGCTTGATTGGTAACCCTGGGAAGCCTGCTCCTTTCTGATAGGAAGCAGGGTGTGGATGTGAGAGTGGGATGGATCTAAGGGAGAGGAGAGGTTGGGAGGGCAGGGCTGGGAGGCTATGGAGGTAGGATGTATTGTACTGGAGAAGAAAAATAATGAAGGCAAATGATAGTTCATGCCTCTATAAAAAATCAAAAAGAAAGTAATACTTATATTTCTAAATTGGTGCAAATACTATATATGAATATAATATAAGGTACCTGAAATAGTTAATAACAAAAATCTATGGAAACCATGACAATATAATGAATATGATTTTGGTTTGAAGACATCCAAATAACACACACCCATACTCACTACACAGAAGTGAGTTATTTAAAGTTAGATAACAAAATGGTTTGCTAGTTAAATAAAAGACTTTCCATTAAAAATGTTGGAAAATAACCTATATTTATAAAATATTTTGCTAAGTATAAAAAATGCCTAAAACAATATATATTTAATTATATACTAGTTAACAGTTTTCTTTACCAGAAAGCAATTTAGAGAAATGAAGTATGAAACTACTAATAAATGTAAGGTCATCTGAAACAGATAGCTGTAAAATACTGCTGTGTAAAATGATCATTAGTCATAATTAAAACAAAGCAAAACAACAAGAAAAACAAACCTGACAAGAGCAAAGGAAAGACATGGACAATCGTTACAAAGGAGTGACTACTAAGAGTTGTCAGTACTGAGTTACAAACAGGTCTTCATTTGTCCTAAAGGAACTAAACATGGAAAATGGCATTCAAAGCCAAACATGGTGGTAGAGTACCTGTGGAATCCCAACACTCAGGAAAGTGGAGCAGGAAAAGTTTGAGTTAGAGTCCATCCTGGCTTGTTTTGAGCCACTGTCTCAAATTAATTAATTAATATGAAAATCAATTAAAACGATATTTGAAGCTGGGTATGTAGCCAACTCAGAAGCGTTTTGCCCAGTGTGCCAACAACTGCGTTGGAGATGTAGCATCCCAAAAGAAAAATAAATATGATAATTACATGAAACATTTTATTACCAGTTCCCATTGTAGTTAGTAGATGAGTGACACCTTAAGTGCCTTCACAGTATGAATTTAGAAGATTTAGAGGCATTGGCATTTTGTTATGATCTTAAAAGTACTTATATAACACTAGAAAAATGCTTGCAGTGTCAAATGTTTTATTTTGGAGCAGAGAAAAGGCAAGAATATGAAAGGTACCTCTCTCTCTCTCTCTCTCTCTCTCTCCCTCTCTCTCTCTCTCTCACACACACACACACACATAATGTTGGATAACATTCAAATACTACCTTACAATAAACTGTCACTGTTCTTTCAACCTGTTTTTCTTTACATTTTGGTTTATAAGGCAACAGTGAATTGCCACGTGCTAAAGCACATTAGAACGTATTTTCTGAAACAAATGGATCATATGTACATATGGGCAAGATATTTTAGTTTTATATTTATCCAATTTTAACGACAAATCTTCACTTTAGAGTAAAATATTTTTAATTTTCTTTTTTAAATTAGCTCTTATAGAACTTTGTACAATGAGTTTTGTTCATATTCATAGCATTTCTCCCCCAGCTCTTTCTGGATCTGCCCCCTATTTCCCTCCTCACCCAACATTATGTCCTTGTGGTTCCAGCTCATGGAGACTGATTTGTGCTACCAAAATATTCTTAAGTGAGTGTATATCCACCAGAACATGATCAACTTACCAGGTGCTAAGCTCAGAAAAAGCTGTGTTTCCTTCTACCTGAAGCTAAAAATTGACAGTACCCCCATTGTTAGAAGTGAGATTTACTACCCAGCTCCTGTCTCCATGATGGGATTTTGTTTGGCTTGGGTATACACAGATTTTGCACATGCTGCTGCATCCAGTATGAATTCTTAAGGGCAGCTGGCCTACTTAATCCAGAAGACCACTTCTTTGTAGTTATATAACACCTCTGGCTTTTACATTCTTTCTGCCTCCTCTTCCACAATGATCTCTGAGCCTTGGGAAAAGGGTGACATGCTTTCAATTAGGAGTTAAGCATTCTCCAGTTTTTTAATCTTCTGCACCTTGGCCAACTGCAGGTTTCTATGATAATTAACACCTCCCATGAATAGAAGCTTCTCGTATGAGGGTTGAGATACCCATTAATCTATGGGTGCAACACTTAGTCTTTGAAGTCAGTTAAATACTATTTACATTTAGAAAAATAATAGCAATTGTTTCTCCCATAGGACCTATGACTTGCTTAGTCATAGACTGATACTGGTGACAGGTGTAGGTTTAAAATTCTAGAATGGAACTCAAAATCGAAAAGTGGTTGGCGACTTCTATGGTATTCAAGTCATCGTTGCTGCAGTGAGCATGACTTGCCAGGCCAGTCACTACTGGAGCTCGCAAGATTCCCAGCTGATTGTGACTGATGATTGTTTTTCTCCCCTGGTAGCATGCAAAACACTTTCCAGCATTGGTTGGTACTTTTATGAGAGTTTCTAAACTTTTATCAGGGCAGCAGCAGAGTCTCTTCAGTTTCCATAGAAATATAAAATAAGAAGGAAGCTGTACATGATAGGGTGTCACTATAATCCTATCTACTTGTGGAGTATAGGCATGAAGATCACAAGTTCAAGGCCTGCCTGGACTACAGAGTGAATTCAAGGCCATTCTCAAAAACTAAATGAAAATCTCTGTCAAACGAAAACCCTAAAAATGATCTGGGTCTGTATGCCTGTGTTGAGGTGTTTGACTACTATCCACCAGGCCCTGGGTACAATTCCCAGAACTGTCAAAAATATAAATTAAAGAATGAATAACTAAAACTAGAAAGAAAAGTTTGTACTCTAACAATTATGCTTGCATCATAATTACATACCATCTTGGAATTTTGAATTATGAACAATATGAATGGAATGATAAAATATTGTATTTTATAAGTGGAAATATTAATTATTGCAAGAGAAAAAAAACTGTGATAACGGTAAAAGAAAGAAATTGTGCAGCAGTTCTCAATCACATAAAACCAATTCAGACCTCTTGATCCTTATGTATTCTACTTCTAAGATCAACTTTGACAGGCGCTTAATCAAAAGGGATGGGTCAGACCTTATGATATAGATTGCACTGTCATTGCCTGGCATGACATATTTTGCTTTTCATGAGTTTATTGAAAGGTGGCTTGTTATAATTAGCATTGTAAAGAGAAAAATTAGTCCTATCAGTTATATGTCGACTATGATACATGCAGCTCAGGAACAGATAGATTTAAATCATTTACAGGTCTTGCAAACCGCAGCAGCAGACTCACTTTTGAGTGATTGACATGTGCCATTGGCAGACTGCTCCCTCTGCCTCTGGAAAATCTTTTCTGTGATAAATTTAAAATGTGACAGTCAATATATGTTGACATAGCGAAGAGGGGGCCTCTGCAAAATTTTAGATTTGGTAGAAGATGTTAAACGTTGAAGGAAGAATATCTGAAGTTCAGAAAGAAAACTTTTCCTTTGAATGTCAAAGTGCAAAATAAAAAAGGCCAGTGAGAAGTCTCAGTGTGGAAAGGTGCTTGCCGTCAATCCCAACAACCTGAGTTCCATACCCAGGATCTACATGGTGAAAATAGAGAACTGAATCCTCCAAGTTGTACTTTGGCCTCCACACACACAACACGACATGTGCACATTCACAACCACACGCATTCAAAATACATAAAGTTTAAATATTTTAAAGAAATAAAAAGAACCAACTGTTTTACCTGTGTGTCCATATTGTTGTCTTCTCCTTTCTAGATACAGATGAGCTAATAGTTTCTTTTATTTTAATAAGCTATAGAGATCTTATTGTTTCTTATGTAAAGTAATATTGATATGAGAGCAGAATCATTGATGTTCCCTTTCTATAAGAAGTATGAAAACTTACTTGTACAAAAACCAAGTTATTTTTGAAAAAGGGTGGTCTCAAATAGATCATAGATCATCTATCATTCAACATAAAAGTGGATGACCTTCATAATCTTTGCATGGAAAATGTGTTAAAATACGGTCATAGACATGCATGGAATTCCTATGTGATGCCTGGTGGCAGTGTCGCTCAATAAGATCCTTATAGACGGCAAATTATCTGCAGTATCTTTAGCACTTGACATAAAGCCAGTATGATTTAAGAATGACATTTCAATTTAATTTAATGACTATAAATCCACTTAAATGATCCATCCTGCCATAAGCTAGTGTATTGAGAGCAGACATTTACAAATTTAGTTTGATTATGATTAAGAAGTTGTCTTAGTTTGAGAGTCAGTGAGGAACATGCCATGAATTGTGTATGCTCCACCAAGTTCTCTAAGAGTTTGAAATCACACCATGAAGCCACAAGCCCTGTGCTGTGCCGAGACCATCAATCAATAACACTCTAAAAGGAAGACAAACAAAACATTGAAAATAAGTTAGACACTAACATTTTCATAACTATGATTAATTTAATGTCATGATATGTTGTGTTTCTCAGATATTATCTATCTTACAAAAGCCTCAAATTAAAATTGCTATGCATGTATTATAGAAACCCCTCACCCCCCAGATTGCATGTATTTGAAGGTATTTTAATTTTTTTCTGTTTTACAGTTAGAAGTGTGTAGAGGAACACTTGGAATTTTTATGTTAACAAAACCTTTTTGGTTTAACTGAGTACTCACTAGAGATTCGTTTTCCCACCCCAGCTGTGGTATAGTTGTTTACAAGTTGGAATTGGAATGCTTGATGTAGGTGGCTATAGTTTGGTTGGGTGCAGTTGTTCTGGCACCTGTAGCTTGTCTTTGGGGATGTGTGTGACATCGTTTATGGAAATTTTTGGATTAGAACATAAAAGATCTGAAGCCCCAAGTGTCAGGGTGGGTGTTGGTTGGTGGTTCATTGGTTGGGTTGCTGTCATTAGTTAGTGAGATAATTCCTAAAAGAACAAAGGTTAGAGAGATTCAAGTTTAGGGCAGCCTAAAAAGAGGCTGTGAAGATTTCTACCTTTCTCTCTTTCTGTATTAAGGCAGCTTGTAAAAGTGGTGAAGATTTCTATCTTTATTTTTTCCATCCCTAAATTGAGGGTAAATGATTGTAGCACACTGCTACAGAAGTGAAAACATATAACCATTATAACCTTCAAATAAAACCAGTTATTTTAAGGGCATTAAACTTGAATATATTCAAATACTACTGTAATGCATGATCCCCACAATTTTTACAGGACATAAAATCTGTTACTATAACATTAATAAATATGATAAAATGTAAAAGGAAAACATTATTTAAAAGTTAAAGAAAATTAAATATGACCTCTCACTGAGCCATCTCTCTGGCACCTTTACCTGGATATTTTTGAGGTGTTCTATAACCGGGTACATGGAAATTTGTTTCCCTCATGTTTTACTTTTTTTTCTTTTTCTGACATTTTCAAATAGTTTTTCCATTTCCTCTTAATTCTGAATAATCAATGATTTTTTTGTACATGACTTTGCTCTATTTCCTAAACTAATGTAATACAGCTTTCCAGTTCCTATACAATCTGGTTATAGCAAATGTGAGAGTCTGAAGAAAACTGGATTAACTGGACATGGGTTACAGATGCATTTAAAGCTGGTTGAAAAGAAGATTGGGCTACATTAAAACAATATGGAGCTTATTGTGAGGTTCATGGTATTATCAACTGTTATCATTTGGAATGCAGAACCAACCTAAAATTCTGTATGGAACAGAAAAGTTTACATTTCTCTAATTAGCAAAATTCAATAAGAGACTCTGTGTTGCTGTACTAGGGAAAAAGAGTAGGCCATTGGAAGAGCATCTTAGAGAAGAAGAGCAGAAGATGCTCCATGCTTTAGAGAAAGTCCACACTTAACAAGTGACAAGTGAATACTGCTAAGAAATCCCCTTAGCCATGAACAGTACAAAAAATAAACCAGAACTTGCAAGTTCTTGTGCAAACTACAGCCTATTGGCTAACAATGAAATCAGATTAGTTTCTACTTATAAGATGGCTTTATTTAATAAGATAGAAGAATGAAACAAAGAAAATACAAATGTAATTTCTATGATAAAGTTGATCTTGCTGAAAATGACATTTTAACTGAAAATCAAGAACCATAAGTGTATATCTACTAACATGCTAAAATGGTGTTTGGTGCAAGCATACATTTTAGAACTAGATATTTGTCATTTCCTTCTGGTGCAGGGTCCCAGCATTCCTTCCTTTAGCTTCTTTCTGTACAAATGTAGTACATCCTCACCACCCACAGTCACCTGATTGTGCAGTTTCACTCCAACTCCGTCCTCCTATCTGACTGGAACTTTGTCCCCATGGATCCTCAAGCTTTCCTTACACTACGCTGCTCACGTGTTCCCCAGACTCTAATAAACTGTAAACATGTTTACATGTTAAAATTACCATCCTTGCTGGGCATCCTTTAATCCCAGCACTCGGGAGGCAGAGTCAAACGGATCTCTGTGATTTTGAGGTCAGCCTGGTCTACAGAGTCAGTTCCAGGACAGCCAGAGGTACAACAGAGAAACTCTGTCTTGAAAAAAGACCAAAAAATCCTAAAGTCATGGAGGGAGTAGATGCAAGAAGAGTTTTCTTTTTCTTTTTTGTGAAACCACCTACGAGTATTACTTCTTTTTATCATATAAACATATACACTATAACACACAAATAGGAGGCCGTATCACCTCAGATAAAGTTCACCTTCAATAAGAGAACTAATGTAAAGAATTCACATAAAGCAGCTTTGTCAGGAGATAGTCAACCTATAAACTGATGGAGGTTTTGATGTTCATGAATTCTGTAGAGTGGAAAATGGTATCCAAGAGAAATAGGCAATATTAGAGAAGACTTGTAAATCCTTGTATGTGTGTGTGTATGTATATATATGTATATATATACATAAATGACCAAATTATAAATGATTAAAATATGAAACTGCTAAAAATATGGCATGACACTAGAAGTAGAAAACTCACACTTGATCACCCTCATATGACAGATCATAGTCAAAACTACAGTACACTAAAATTATTGTGTGAAATCACTTTCAACCAGATATATAATGAGGAATATATAAATACAATTAAGTTCTATATTTGGGAACCATTCACAAGATATCTTACTATGAATATATAAATAATAAAAAGTTCAAAAAAATCCTAAAATTTGAAATAATTCTGGTCATATGTTAACAATAAGAACTAAAAGACATGTATGTATATTTGACCCTGTAATGCTGCATATAATTTTATATATAACATGATAGATATGCTACTTTTTAACCTTCATTAAAGACTTTGAAACATTATGCAATGATATTCACTATAACATTATGAAAAAATATATGCACTACATTTTGTTCACTAGCACTACAAAATCAGTCTATAAAATATTTCTAGAAATGAATTTTAGCACTCTGTGGTAATCAGATAATCTAGACCATTCTGGAACTGGCCCTCCAAAAAAAAAAAAAAAAAAACTTCTTCCCCAAGATTGTGTCCATGACACATTGAAAGGCTGGGCTGTAGATATGACACAGTGACAGGCAACTTGTCTGTCATGCTGATACACAGCCAAATACACACAGCACTCTTACACTGTGGGGCTCTAGAAATGAACTTTCCTCCATTAGAGGCAGAAGGACAGAGGGTTCCAACGTATGAAATCAAATTGTGCTCTTGCTCATTCAAAGTGATAGAGAAATGTGGTGATAGTAACAGCTTCTCTGCTGGAGGGAAAAGGGAACTTTAGACCTACTGCAGCAAAAGAAAAAGGTGTTCTGTAGCAGAAATGTTCCATTATGGACTCCACGTAAGAGCCCAGGGAACAAGAAGTGACTACAGCCTTTGAGACTCAGAGCTGAGGAAGCACCTACACCTTAGAATGACAGCTTGCAGAAGGATAAGATAGTGCATCTGTACTGTTTGAAATTGTTAGTTTTGTGGTGATTCATTTAGGAGTAATAGAAAACTGGCACAAATTCTGAGCTTAAATGTTTATTCTTCATATGCTTATTCTTCATATGCTAGCTTGATTGTTGAACTACACAGTGAGAGCTAGTCAATACCAATGAATACTGATAGCACAGTGTTTTTGTCAGACTTTATTTATAGTACCCCCAAAGTAAGTTAAGGAATCAATAGAGTAATATAGAAATTCTAAGACTAATAGCTTCTGCTTAAAATTATTAGCATGATGGGTAGTTGTTAGATATTTACTCCTTGGTGATTTCTCCAATGGATGACTTGAAATTTTTTTTCCACTTTCAAAGATAACAATTAGAGAAATTGATTTTTTTTTGTAACGAAATGCATTAACTAGACTTTTTCTAATACTGGGTAAGAATCAAGAAAGATGAGCTATCTTAGAGAATACTCACATAAAACAATCCATCTAATATGAATAAATAATTATGAGGTTGCATAAAATTAGGCAGGTAAAGAAGAAAATAAAGTGCATCTTTTTGGACATATGTTGTGATCTTAAATTTGTATTACCATTTTCTGACATCCTAATTTAAAATTTTTAATTTATTATACATATATATTCATGTGTGTATGTGTGTATGTATAATATATATATATATATATATATATATATATATATATATATATAATTTACCCTCTTCTCCCTCTAACATTTTCCATGTAGCCTCCACTCACTGTCAAATTAATGGCCTTTTTCTTACAAATTTACATATATGAATAAAAATATAAATACAACTTGCATTGTCCATTTAGTGTTGCTTTTACATTTATTTATTTTACTTACTTACTTACTTGGAGCTGACCACCAGTATTGTAAGGCTAATTATCCTTCACTCATCAGTCATAAGTTACCTATAGCTCTCCATTTAGTTATAGGTCTACCTGAGATTCCCCCCAATCACTTTGGCATGGCAACTGATTTTAACATTTTTCAGATGTTGTTTAGGTGGCTATATTGTTGACATTTCATGGACATGTGTTCCCTGTTATATCTAGAAGATACAATCTTGCAGTAGACTTCTGGGCCTCCTCCTCTTCCACAACATTTGCTAGTCTGTAAGTATAGAGATTGTTTTGTAGATACATCAATTAGGGTTGGTTTCCCCACAGTCAGCTGTTCTCATTATTTTGATCAGTTACTGATTTCTTTAATGATCTCTGTCTGATGCTAAAAGAAGTTTCTTTGATGATTTGACACAGTCCCTTAATCTATGGCTAAAAAGTTAAATATTTAGAATTAAGCCAGATTATACTTGTTTAAGAAAGCAACAGTGTTAGATTCTCCTCTAAGATCCATAACCTCACTCCCAGGAATGTTTGGCTAGTTTCACATAACAAGGCGTGATCTCTCTCCTGTTGAGCAGGACTTAAATCCAATTAGGCAACTGCTGTTTACCAGCAAGATACAAGTACCACATAACTTTGTTGTCTATGTTTATTTCTGTGTATTTCACTTTCTTTGGGGATATTATAAACGGGAATGTGTCCATGATTTCCTCAGTGTATTTGTTGGTGGTGTATTAAAATGCTATTGATTTTTGTGATTGAATTTTGTATCCTGCAACTTTGTCAAAATTGTTGATTGTTTCTAGAAGATTTCTTATATGATTTCTGGGCTCACTTATGTACGATTGTAGTTGTACAACTATTGTGGCAGTTCATTAAGGATGACAAAGGCATTTTCCTATGTGGAAACTCTGTCAGATATCAGCAGAGGGTGCTACCATCATGACAAGTGTCAAACTCAACAGTGAAACCCTGAGCATCTGCACTTAGGTGCTTTTACTGATTCAGAACTCCTCACGTGCAAATCATCAGCAATCAAACATCCCACACACAAACACACACACAGAAATTCAACACCTGAAAGCAATTCAAAATGCCAAGACCTATGCATCCCTTTTATCCAAAAGTGCACTAAAACAATAATTTTAAACACAACTAAAAATAAACTTCCACAGCAATCAAGAGAACAATTAATAAAGAAGATGACATTATAAGCCTAATTGCATATGCAGCAAATTCCAGAATTCCTGGTTTCATAAAAAGCATAGGACTTCATTTAAAGACTCTGTGCAGCAGTTTTTTCCACGATTGAAAGATTTCCCCTTCCAGAGAATGTTGTTAAGACAGGAAGTAAACTATTCAAACAGCTTCACAAAGTTCCGGAAGCTGACTAGATTCTATAGGTCCCCTCTCAACCAAGTATATATAAATAGTAAAATCTAATGAGAAATGCTCTCAGACAATTCAAGTTTCAAAGAAAATTCTTTCAAGCTTAGCTGCCAATAAGATACAGAGTAAGCCTAGAAGTCTGGAAGAAGCAGAGATCAACCAAAATGCAAAGGAGAAACAAAGATGAAATGAATTGCCTGAAGATGTTCAGATGATCTAAGTCACCTGGAAAGCCAGTCTCTAACTTGTTGAGCTACTTGCTGTTTGTGCAGTGTGCTTCAGATTTCCAATTTTTATAAGCTGCCATCCATGAAGGGTAGGCTGTGATAGTATAGCTGTCCTTGAGTCATTTCTGCTCTAGGAAGTAAACCCTCACCTGTATTCCTCTAAGTAATCACAATAAAACTTATTGGTGCACCAAGTCAGACTTTGTTGTATCAGTACTTTAGTCTGTCATGGGTTCCCCACTTGGGGTGAGTAGGTGTGAGTATGTTGTATTTCCCCAGGAAAAGTCTGTCACACAAAAATGGTACAGATTAACCTCAATCCAATGATAATAAATGATTTCTGTACCCACTCTCTGATAAATAGGCCATCTGAACAAAAAATAACAAATGAAAAGCAGAATTAAATGACACATTATATCAAATGGAATACAGAATAGTAGATCAACAGAAAAGTAGTCCAATTAACCAAAAGAAAGACAAGATCAAAACTAAGGGAAACAGAAATGAACAAGGAAGCATTGCAATAGACTGTGAAGACATTCAGAATACTACAGAATAATTTAGAAACCAGCACTCCACAGTTAGAAAATCCAAAGATTGATCAAAATACCATAGTTGATAATAATCATTTTAATGATTATGACCTACCCACCCACTCCTTATATAAAGAAATATCAGTATTTAACAATCCCTGCTGTAGTGTTCTTTTGTAAGTAATCATAACTGAAATCATGACACTTGTTTAGCTCTTAAAAATAGAGAAACATAATATCATTTAGTAAAAGAAGGTTGAATCTAAGCTAAATACATAGACAACAAAAAATTAAGATTACTTGTACATGAATTATTAAAAGACAGAAAAGAAAGCACACACACAGAACCAAGGAAAAAATACCCATAGAAGTTAAATCTATAAATAAAGTTTAATGATATAATACATTTAACCTCCTATTTTAAACAGAATAGAAAGAAGCATTCAAATTTATAACATCCTAGTTTCCTGATTTTGTAATATTAATTAACATTTTTGTATTTATTTGGATATCCCTTTTAATATTGTCTGGATTTCTCCATGAAACCAAAGTAGGTATTGAAAGAGACTGTTGGGCTTGCCTCCTGCTTATCACATATGATTTTTTCATAATGCAGTTACCCAGCTGCTGCTCCCAGGTCTTTTCATGCTATGTTTTATAGGTTTACAGTCCAAAGAACGATCTACTACAACCATGCTTTTGATTGGCATCAGATACATAACAAAACATATTCAAAACTATGCTTACTATCTCCACCAGAAATCAAATAGGAAACCTTATTAAAACTACTGTATCAAAGTTACTCGTACAGAGAATCCTACGAAAAGAGTCAGTCTTATCTGCCCTCTCCCTGAATGAACCATCTCTTTAGTTGCTTTTGCATCATCAGATAAACAATAGTAGCTATAGTTAAAAAATAATTGCTGGGTGGAGGTGGCACATGCCTTTAATCCCAGTCCTTGGAAGGCAGAGGCAGGGAGACATGTATGAGTTTGAGGCCAGCCTGGTCTAAAGAGTGAGTTCCAGGATAGCCAGAGTTACAACAGAGAAACTCTGTCTCAAATAAACAAAAATAAACAAACAAATAAAAATAATAATGATAATGGTAATAAATGAATAATTTACCCCTTAGCTTTCAAGGACACAATGCCTGTTCTCTTGGGGTGTTTCATTGTTCTTTGCCTTGTTTCAGAATTGGAAACAGGCTGCCCTAGTGCAGGGGCTTTGCAACACATCATGCTTTGAGACACCATGTTTGAACATGAGTGGGAAGATAAACTCTGATCCAAGAGCCACCTTCTCTGTGATCCTATACAGCACGTGGCAATTAATCAGCATAGTCCATTTCCAAATTTCTTTGTAAAACCAATGATGGTTAAAAAAAAAGTTTATTTTTTTGAAGGATCAGAGAAGAGCAGATTTGAAAAGATAAGGTTGATTTTTACTCAGAAATATGGGGATGTAGCATCGGGCTTTTGCAACTATCTTTGCAGGCACTGACAACAAAGTTCTAGGATTTGATGAACTCCTTGAACATCTAAGAATCTGTGAGATGATAAGCAGAGTATGAACTGTGCTTCTATATTGGTATTGGTATCACTCTATACAATCAAGTGAGTGGTAAACAAGAGAACATCCCCCAATAAAGAAAAAAATAAAAGACACCTATATATTTTCAAAATATATATATATATATATATATATATATATATATATATATATATATATATTACATAAAATATATATACACGGCTCTAGATGCAGAGAGATATCTGAGGAATACAAGAACAGAACAGTAACTTTGTGGTTTAAATCTGATTTGAGTTCTATTTGTGTCTATTCATGTGCTTGTGTATGTACACATGTTTGAGTGCTATTGGAAGCCAGGAAAGGCATCACCTTTCCTGGAGCTGAGGGTACAGACAGTTGTGAACCACTAGATGTGGGTGCTGAGGACTGAACCCCAGCCTTGTATAAGAGCAGCAAGAGCTGTTAGTTAACCACTGAGTAATTTCTACAACAAGAACTTTATGCAACATATCATTATCTAATTTTGAACCATGACATACATTAATATAATATAATATTTATAATATTATATAATATATTATGTAATAATAATATAATATATAAAAGTTATACATCTTTTCTTTGATTCTGGGAGAGAATGCATTTGAAGAAAAGAAGTCGTTTGAAAGTAGAAAACGGGATCAGTTATAATGTGATCAGATATAATGGAACCAGATATAATGCAAATTGCTGTCTGCATTTTCAAGATTCTCAAAGAATAAGTACAAAATATTAATGCTTTTAAAAGTTGTAAAGCTGCAAAAAAAATCCAGACTATTTAGAGCTTATTCATTGAAGTCTAGTCCAGAGAGATGCCTTTCTGTATAAATTTCACCATGAGTCTACTACAACCACCCAGTCTTCAGAGTACTCCCACTGAATCTCATAAAAATTGTGATGCAAATGTGTTATGCTTTTGTGTTGACAACAAATATAGTATGCAATCAATACAGTTACATAACTAAAATATTAAACAAATTTTCCAGAGTGTCAGAATTGATATCATTAAAAACATAAGCTAGTGATTACAAATGCTATTTATTATTGAACAGTGTCAATAAAATAGACTAAAATAAATCATATTTATTATTGAACAGAATTGGATAAATAAACACCAGAATTCAATTCCATTATGAATAAATTATCATCAACTATTAAAGGATACACACTGATCAATTTGTTATTAAATTAATTTGTAAGCAATTTTCAAGCACTGAATATTGAACAAAGCATTGGTAGTACACTCAGCACAACTTATGATATTGTAAATTCCTGAACAGGCATTCAGTTCTGATTGTACTCTATTAAATAGCTTTGTGGATCTTTTCTTCAAAGTAAAAAAAAAAAAAACATAAACCCTTAAAGTAATGTTTTCTTTTGTGGAATAGTTCTATGTCCATTTTGATTCTATTTTTTAAAATAATGAAACATTATTTAAAAATACTTCTTAAACATAAAGTACAGCAAGATACATGCTAACCCAAAATTTTCTTGTATTCAGTAAAGGAAAACTGATTTATTTTAAAATGTAAGTAAAAGGAATATCCATGCTCCTGTCACACAAATTTGACTTAATTTTCTTTCCTTCTTTCTTTCTTTCTTTCTTTCTTTCTTTCTTTCTTTCTTTCTTTCTTTCTTTCTTTCTTTCTTTCTTTCTTTCTTTCTTTTTCTTTCCTCCTTTCCTCCTTCCTTCCTTCTTTCCTTCCTTCCTTTCTTTCTTTCTGTTTTTCTTTCTTTTTTGAGAGCACAGAGGTAGGAGAGTGCAACAGGGAGGAATGGGAAGAGGGTGTGAATGCATGGCATGAAATACGGTATTTCTAGATACACGATATGAAATTCAAATTATTAATAAAAGTATGATAAAAATTAAAAAATCAATATTTCATTGCCACAGATTTAATTTAAATATTGGTTGCTAAATACAGGGATGATTTAATGTACATAATGTTATGATCCTTGGAAGCATATATACACAATTAAAACTGACACAGCACATTGTATTTGTATATTTGTGCATACACATACACACACATATGTAACAAAATTAATCAAGGAAAAATATACTGTCAACTAAAGGTTGGGGGTGGACATGGGGAGGGTTGGGAGAAGGTAAAAGAGGGGAGTTAAGTGATGTAATTCTATATATATATGAATAGAAATTAATAGGACTTGAAATGCAGACAGGCTTTTGTCCAGCTGTGGAAACTGGGTGCTGGTAAGTTAATATATGAACTGGCATTCAGATGGCTGGTAATTAAAACAACTACATGAGCAGCCTGTGCACAATTACACTGCACAAATCTATTAAGTTTTTTATATTTCTGATGGGATACAGTGTTGACAGCTTCATCCCCAATGCTGTGGATGTGGAGGTCTAGTGACATAGACTTTAGCTGCCTGGATAGCAACAGATGCTCTTCTGAAATAAGTAAGCCGTCATATGTGGGCTTGGATTTGGCTTTTAGATTTATTGAACTGATTCAGTTTTTGAACAGATGGAAAAAACCCTTGGCCATGTGAACAGTGAATTAATCAATTTCCATTGAGAAGTGTTACTGTGTTTTAAGGATGAGAATACGTGACGATGATTGCTTTATTTATGGATGTGAATAGAAGCAGAAAATGTTAGTCATTTTGTGAACACACCTAATAATAATCTTTTTTCTCTTTTTTTAAAATTTAACTTGAGGCTACCTATATTGACAGATAAATATTTGGGTTTCTACTAGGGAAGGTGAGGTGCAGACACCATTGAATTAAAGGTGAACTAAACGGCTGGCATTCCCATTAAAAATCTACAATTAAAAATGTTTAATTGCTAACTAGATCTTTTTCTGAAAAACAAGAATCATGCTACTAAAAGTGGCTTATGATTATATTCTTTAAAATATTTTTACTTTAAAAATGTCCTTATTCTGTATGTTTTAATCTGTGATATTGTTTACTTTCCAATGGTTTCACATGCTATTTGACATGAAACTTGCAGCATTTTAAGGAATGTATTTTTCATCTACCTCTTTTAAATTTTTTATTATAAATTAGTATAAAATGACATTTTATACATATCATTGTACTTTAATCGGATTACATAAAATGTAGTATTGTACTTTATAATTTTAATAAAATGTTTACTCTTCAATTAAAGGTCTTTTTTAAGGTGATTCTTTTCAGAAGAAAATTTACAGTTTTATAGTTTTTTTTTTTACAGAAATTTACAGAAAACTCTACAGTTAACTTCAACATTTACCTTTTTCAAGATTGCAGTTCCTTCTGTGTAGAATGAAGCACAGAGGAATGAACACTTAACTTCTTTGGTGATTAATGTGCTCAAATCTTGTTCTTGATTCATACATTTTTATGTCCAGATAGTTCTTTGATAGAAAAATGTTTTCAATTATGTATTCATATATATTTCTGTCTTAGTTAGGGTTGTTATTGCTGCAATCAAACACTGAAAAAAAGCAACTTGGCGAGGAGAGGGTTTATTTAATCTTACAGCTTATAAATCCATCACTGAGATAAGTCAGGGCAGGAACTCAGGACAGGAACTTGGAGGCAGAAATTGGAGCAGAGACCATAGAGAAGCATTGCTTACTGGCTTGTTCCCCAATGCTTGCTCAGTCTATTTCTTTTTTTCTTTTTTGAAGTTTATTAATTTACTTGTGTGTGTGTGTGTGTGTGTGTGTGTGTGTGTGTGTGTGTGTGTGTTGTGTGTGCATGTGTATCTGAATATGAGCATGCATATGCCACACTGTGCATGTGGAGGTCAAAGGACAACTTTGTGGTGTTAGCTCTATCTTCTACTTTTACGTATGTTCTATGGATTGAACTCACACTGACAGGATTTCTCTTAGTGAGCACCTTTACCCATGGAACCATCTTGTTGGTTCTCATGCCGAACAATTTACTCTGCTATTCATTAGCATCTAATTGGAAATGTTATGACCCAGAGGAGGTAATACATGGTCGTCATGGGTGCTGACCTACTCTGGGAGGGGCATACTTAGTTCATACACTAGAGAGCACTTCCTCATTCAATCACCCTAGGGATTTCATCCAATGGCCATGTCATTGGGTGCATGGAGTGTGAGAGACACACAAATGTTTACCAAAGGTCATATTGGAAAATATTCTAAAAGCCACTGAACTTTAAAACATGTGGTTAGCATTTATGATGCTTGGAATACTTCTATTAATCTGTATTCTTTCTGAAGTTTAACCAGAGAAACTTCTGAAAGGGGATAAATGATAAGGGTTTCTCACAAGGGGCTTGCAGGCTACTCCTCATGATTTAGATGAAGGTTGGATTGAAATCCCAGTATTCTTAAGTAAACACTTCAGCCCACAGCACCACTAAAGCAGGAACTCTGTCAGCTGTCTTTGCATATCATTCACTTGTGTGCACGGCACCCAGCCTCTGGTATTTCATTAAACCATCCTGAGTAATGGCATCTGACATACTCATCATCTCAACCTCAGCTCACAGACAGCAAGAGGCTTAGAAATTAAATAAATGAACCAACAGAGGCTGGCTGCTGACAAGAGTGAAGAAATGATCTGGATAGAAAAGGGAAGGAGAAGCATAGTTGGGGATCACCTGCTCAGGGGTGGCACTACTCACATTGGGCTGGGCCCTTCCACATCAATCATTAATCAAGAAAATGCCCTTCAAACTTGCCTACAACCAACCTGATGAAGGTATTTTCTCAACTGAGGTTCCTTCTTCATAGATAAATCTTGTCCCACACTAGCATGTAGGTGTGCTTATTATTGGGAAAGACTCTTCTAGACCAGTTTCCCTATAGGAAACTTAGTCAACAACTTGTGTAAAGTTCTTTTTGCTGCTACAGAGTCCATTTACTGTGAGAAAGTATCTAATTAAAACATTATCCCAAATACAATTCATTTCATGTACTTTAATCCATTATTATATTATTTCCAACCCATAATTGGAATACCCTGACCAACTAAGGGATGACTAAATTTAAAGGTATTACATTGTGCTACAGAAAAATAGCCTTTTAACAAATATTTGATGTTTTAGGCCACTACTAAATATTAAAGATAATTTTCTTTACATTTTTTGTTTTACTGAATATAGATTTTTTTCTCACATAATATATCCTGATTACAGTCTCTCCTTTCTCTGTCCTCTCAATTCCTCCCCAACTCACCTCTCATCTGGATGCATCTGTCTCCCATCTGTCTCTTATTAGAAATAAAACAGGCTTCTAAAGGATAGAATAAAAATACAATATAATAAATCAAAAGATAAAACATCAGGATAGGACAAAACAAAGACAGAAGGTAAAGAACCCAAGAAAATCACAGGAAACAAATACAGATGCAGAGGCCCACCTGTTTGCGCCATAAAACACAAAACCAGAAGTGGAAATGCATACAAAATAAATCTGTAGGGTAAAAAAGACACACACACACACACACACACACACACACACACAATATATATATATATTGAATAAAAGAAAGAGAAAAAAGTTCGGACATGACATTTTGAGACAAGGAGTCTCCAAAATGTCATTCCCTACGTATTCTGTTGGCTATCTGCTTCTGGACATGCAGCTTACCCTTAAGAGTAGTTTCTGTAGTGAAACTCCATTAGATAAAACTAAATCTTCATTTGCAAGTGGTTATCCACTGGAGATAGCTTCTGATTTAGGGATGGATCATGTGTCCACTTTCCTTTCTGCTCTAGAATCTCATCTAGTGCAGACTTGTGCATGCTGCCTCAGTCTCTAAGTTCATGTGTTCTATGCTCATCCATCCTCTTGATTTAGAGGGTCTTGTTTTCTTGGTGTTCTCCACCCCCTCTACTGCTTACATTCTTTCCACCTCCTCTTCCCTGATACCTGAGGGGAGGGATTTGATGAAGACATCTGTATAGGGCTATGGGTTCTAAGGTCTCAAACTCTCTCCATAATGTCTGGCTATGGGTCTCTGTATTTGTTCCCATCTACTGCAGGAGGAAGCATCTTTGATGATGGCTAAGCACGGCACTGATTTATGAATATAGCATCATGTCGTTAGGAATCACTCTATTGCTACATGGTTTGTTTGTTTTTGTTTTTGTTTTTGTTTTTTAGAGCAGTAGTAGTTGGTTTTACCATAGGGCCCTGGGCTATCTTGTCTCAAGGTCTTGTTCACTCTAGCAATCTTGTGTATGGATTCTGTCTCATGAAGTGAGCCATAAGTCAAAGTGGATATTGGTGGGTTATTCCCACAAGCTTTATGCCACCATTACACTAGCATTTCTTGCACGTAGGACACCACTGTAGATAAAAGATTCTGTGGCTGAGTTGGTGTCTCTGTTTCTTCTTTGGTAGTGTACAGAGTATTTTCCTGTGCCAAAGATAGTAGCAGGTAAGGGTGAAGTCTGTATGTAGGCACCAGTTTTACTTCTCTATGTTCAATGACTTGTGTTGGTATTGTCTTCATCAATAGAGCATGCCATCAGTTTGTGGAGAGCATCCTATGGTCTTGGCAACATGCCGAGTTGTTTGGGGATTCCCACTGGACCTCTTTGGCCAACCATTTAATTAGATATAACTCAATCCCAATATTGGAAGCTTCATTTAGTGGCCAGAGATGTCCAGTCAGAGCTCTTTCTCCCTGATTATGTAGCAACTTCATTTAGATTTCCTTCATGTATGTACATATTTTCAAGAATCTACTACATTACTATACTATACTACATATTATATATAATCTACTATATTAAATAATCTACTACTATATTTTAAAGACTCTAATATAAAGAATATACTATATTAAAGAATCTACTATATTAATCTCCATATCACCCCTGAAAAGTACATTAATTCTAGATGTCTCTCCCCATATTCCCTCCCTTGTCCCCCTTCTTCTCTTCCTCTCTCCACTAGACCCTTCTGTCCATACCACCCTGTCCATCCATAGCTATCTATTTTATTTTCCTCTCTTTTGGAGATCTATCTGTCACCAGTAGTCCTGACTCTATACTTAACCTCTGTGGTTCTGTGGAATATATCTTAGTTATAATTGACTTTTCAGCTCATATCATATAAGCAAATACATATCATATTTGTCTTTCTGTGCCTGAATTACATCACTTAGGATATTTTTTTTCCTAGTTCCACCCATTTGCTTGAAAATTTCACAATGTCATTTTTAACTGACTAATATTCCATTGTGTAAATGTGCAACATTGTCTGTATTCTTCTATTTAGGAACATCTAGGTTTTTCAATGAACATCACTTAGCAAGTCTCTCTGTGGTAGGATGAAACAAGGGTGGTATAGCTGGATCTTAAGGTAGATTGAATCTCATCTTCCTGAGAAACTGTCATATTGATTTCCGGAGTAGCTGTAAAAGTTTGCACCCCTGAGAGCAATGAATGAGTGTTCTTCTTACTTCACATCCTAACTGGAATAAGCTGTCACTGGTTTTATTGATCTTAGTTATTTTGATGGATCTAAGATAACACCTCAAAGTAGTTTTGGTATTCATGTCTTTGATGACTAGAGATGTTGAATGTTTCTTTTGGTGGCAGTAGACAGCTCAGATCATGGACATCCACCTGCCCTATATTAGCTTGAGATGAAGCATGACAAAGTTCAACTTGAAATTGGACTTCATTATCTAAACATGCAGGGACCCAGACATCTCACAGGCACTATGGCACCCAGACAACCTTCAGGCACCATGGCTGTCCAGATGCTTGCAGGATATCTGGGTGCCTGAGAAAAGCCAGTTGGCAAATAGTTTATTGAGAATTTTTGCATCTATGTTCATTAGGGAAATTTCTCTGTAGTTGTCTTTCTTGCTGGGTCTTTATGTGGTTTGGGTTCATCTCACTCTCCATCACCCCTGCCTCTCATATAAACTCTAATTTGTTTACTAAATTTATAAAGCTGCCTTTTTGGGCAAGGGGATTACGCAATACATATTTTTTCATACTTCTTTTCTTCGTTGAGGAATGTAAAAACTAATACTGCAGCTAGGCATGATGGCACAAGCCTGTTACCCTAGTAATTAGGAAACTGAGAAAGAATAAGTACCTTGAGTTTGGGACCATCCCAGGTTCACAGTGAAGTCAAGGACAGCCAGTCTTACACAATAAGACTCTGAAAAAACGGAACAAATACAAAAAGAGTAATCTACAATTAAACATCACTAGGTACACGACCAGTTTTACTTCCTGTGTATTTGTGCCTACCCAATACACTCTTCTCAAATACAGAGTTTCCTTAAATCGTTTTGTAAAAGAGAATAAAAATGAAACATAAACTACATTATGCTTGAATACTGTTCTGAGCGAAAGGTTGGTAATGGTTGATATTACCCAAATGAGAAACTAAAGATGTGATGCGATTTAATGTTGGCACAAGTTTAACTTTAATATCTGTTTTCAACTTTACTCAAACCATCTGGGGAGAAATTCCTTCAGGGAAAATATAGAGCTTTCTTAATTGTGATTCTATCTGCCACCATTATCAGACACTGCAGGCTTAAAATCACATCTGCTCTTTAACACTTTCTGGCCATATGTTCAAGCAGATGAAACATTAGCATTCATTGATTGCCCAATTCCATTAATCTCCATCTTTCTAACAAATAAAATATTCTCCAGTGAGGTACTCTCTCAAGTGGTGTGATTCTTGCACTGATTAAAATTTTATCCCATTGATTTACCCTTTCTCTGGCCTTCCAGTTTCTCATATTACCACTTCCCTCTGAAGTTCCACCCAGTGAACGGTTTTGCTATGCATCCTCATGACCTTCAGAAAACCCACCACAAATTTCCTTGACTTAAAAAAGTTTTACTATTTCACAAGAATATCCTGAGATATTTTATATTAGGCCAGGTAGCTACTACTTTAAATATTCAATGAAACAACTAACTTCTTGAAATGATAAGTGCTTCTGAAACTCAAAATGAACACATACAAAATGTGAACACAAACACATACTGTATCGTCAGTATTTTAACTTATCTGTATAGCCTAGAGTGCTGTGTGGATAAATTTGCAATAATGAAGCTGAACATGTGTTAGAATTTGAAATGTGCAAAAGTAAGGTGTTAATATTTAACTTGTTGAATCCTCAAAGAGATATGGTATGGTTAATAAATGAGCATAAGATATGGGCTGATGACCAATGTAAATCTTCATGTCTACATTTAAGAGTCCAGTGTGCACACCATTACACTATGGAACACATGTATATTTCAAGTAGCTCAGAGGTAATTTCGAATGTTTCCCACACTAATTATTTAAGGGCTGAATTTGTCATTTACTCTGATGTGATCATCAATCATTGCTTTATATGTTGATGCTTTATGTGCAGCAAACCTACTGCAGGTTTACTTTTTATTTTAATTAAAATACATATTAAACCTCTATTATAAAGAACTGGCAGTTAGAAATATCAAACAGGGAAACAATAGAGCTTAAGTCTATAGATCTCGGCAACTTCCATACAGTTAGAAAAGGCAATCTGGAGCTGTGAAGCTTCACATTGGATTTTATACTTTCATTATAAAATATATTTCTATTCATTTATCTACTAAGCTAAAACAATGAAACAAAAAATTCATGGTAAAGTTGGAATTAGGAAAGAAGTTATCTTTACATCCTCTTTCATGACTCCAATATCCGTAACCTGCATTCAATCCTTCCCTATAATTTACATTCCTTAAATTTATTAAAGACCTTGGTATTTATATCTCTACTATAGCATTACAATGCTACTTGTGTCATATGTGTATTTTTTTATATTCTCTGTCTCTCCTATTTAACTGAGTGACAAAAAGTTAAAGGATAGGACTGGAATATTAAATATTTCATAATCATGCCATTGTACGTGTAATGTGCAGCCTTTCTGTTTCTGTTATTCTGACAGAAGTGATTGATCTATCATAATTGTGCTCCTGTATAGATGGCAAGGCAGGCTTTTGTCATCAAAAGGTCCACAGTAAAGACCTTCATATTTGCCATGTGAAGTCTGCCCAGCTACTGAGAGGCCAACATTTCTAGACAGAGCCAACATGGCAGAAAAGTTCCATGTGATATTTAGAAAAGTTAAAATACTTTTGAAGAAAGAACAGAAAAAAACATGCTCTGATGACGACTGCAGACTTGCTGGGGCTCGGATTCTCTTTGACCCTTTTCGCTCTGCCCTTTCTACTAAAGTGCATTTCACAGAGTTTATTTAGGTATTTTACCTTGTATATTTGTATCATTACTCTGCCACATAAGCGAATGTGCATGTAAGTGTGCATCATACAATGAACACAGACTCTATTCTGCTCCATACCCTCTCCTCTGTCACCCTCCACATAACTGTTTGTTCTGACTGTTCCCCTACCAGGAGTGGACAGCCTTTTGTCATGTAACATGGCACTGTCACCTATGAAGGTCAGCCTTGAGAGCCAGGTGACCCACATCAACAACAGACAGTGATGGAAATGGGAGCTCAGAGTGTAAAAACTTCATGCACGATGGATTCCTATCAGCTTCAGATTGTATTCATACTCATATGGTATTGACTGTTACAACCAGGAGGTTGCTATTATTTTGTTTATGTTTTTTTTCTTATAATTCTTTGATAAATAAAAAAGATGATACCTACAGGGAAAAAGAACAATGAAAGCACTTCTACTAAAAAAAAATATATTAGGATGAAGAAAGAAAACAAACAAGAAACAGAAATGAAATGAATAAATGCAATTCACGGTTCAGCAAAAGACCGTTGTTTCCTGGTCATGACCTTAAATGCGAAGGGCTGAAGCTCCCTCAGCAGAAGACACAGAGTAAATGCACAGACAGAAAGAGCCAGCTATGGCTCTGTAAGATTCTATGAGATAAATTAATAAGAGCCTCGTTTTAAATTTAAAATTGAAAATGAAGATGATGATGAGAGGCACCCATGTAAACTGTAAGGAAAGAACGTGGCACAATGTACCGCTGAACAAGGATCCCTCTCTAAAGGCAGAAACAGATGCCACACATGCTAAAGGCTCCATTTACCAGAGGATGCAAACACTGTAAACAGCGTCAGTCGACATCACAACATTTAAATACATAAAACAAGTGCTACAGTGGCATTCCGTAGAGGCACAGGATGGGTGCAGCAGGAAGCTTCCATATCTCGTCCTGTGAAGTGGCCAGATGGCTCAGGCAAAACCGGTGAGGAGACCGCAGATACTTAAGAAGCATGGCAAGAAAAATAGAACTGATGCAAACAGAAGTTCCACAAGCAGAACTGCAGAATTATGGATTCTTTTCAAATACGAAACAGTTGTCCAACAGCGTAAGAGAATGAAAAACTATACCAAACATGTGTTTTTTGCCACAGAGGACCACAACTATAAACAAGAAAGTAAAAGCATCAAATATGTGAAAATGTAACACTACATTCAACAAACCTAACCTGACAAACAAATCCAAAGAAAATTAAAAAATATATCTAATGACAAATGAACATAGAGATTATAATGAATGGAATGCAAAGAATCTAAACAAGAGGTTCTAGCTATTGTAATAGGGCAAAAAAAAGAAAATTATTACAACGAAAATAGGCAACAGGTTATCATGCCTCTCCATCTGCATCAAGAACATGTGCCGATTCACCTAATGTCTCTTACTATGTTCCATCTCTTCAAAATTACTGCTGTATCTCAAATAGCATCACATTGTGGACTAATATTTTATTATCAAAGTTTATGGTGGAAATTAAAACTGCAGGATATGCTATGCTTCATGCAGTATGTTGTATTTATTGCCTACAATACTGTATGAAAACACAAATCCTTACTGTCATGTGATGTTAAAGTTTTATTGAATTGTCTTAGATAGCACAAGTCAAATAGTGAATACAGCTACACTTAACTGATAATATTCCTTTTAATGTATGTAAGCTGCATTTTACTCACTGTGGGAGAAGCAGGTATCTCAGATACTAATATGTGGACAGAGCATTCTGTTTGAACAGTTCAGACAGAGAGTAGAAACATTCTGCTAAAAATACCAGGTAGAGAGAATGGAAATCAGGTAATCTGGAAGCTATTGACAGACCTGTTTCTCAAACTCTTCACAAGAAAATTGATTCATAATTCAGAGACTGATGGAACTGGATAACCTGGTAAAATTTTTGCCAAAACTTTTGAGTGGTTTTTGTATAAATCAACCAGTTCCTTTGAGCTAGTAATTTAACCAAATTTCTAACTTAAGAAAATATTGTGGTAATCTTAAATACAGGAAGTAAACCACATATTCTTCTGTAGACTTCTCATTAAGATTACTTAGTTTGTGTTGCCTTGCAAGAATAAAGCAGTGTCCAATGTCTTGTAGCATTCTTTATTTTAAGCAAGTTCCTTTGAAGACTCTGAAAACATACATTCATGTTTATTATTCCTTTTGAAAACATCATGCTTATTTTCCCTAAATAATTAAATAATGTTTTGTGTCATAGGTATGAAAAGATGAATAATGGGAGAAGAATGACAGCTGCTAAAGAGACATTTTTCCAATGCTTGTCTGTCTTTCCTTAGAAATATAGGTATGGAGGATAGGGAACCAGAAACAAAAACAAACTGCTGTGTTTGTCAAAACAGAAAGAAAGAAACAATAGATTTTTTTTTTTTTTTTGGCAAAAGTATAAATAAGCTTTCCCTGGGGTCAAAATGATTCTTCGTTACTGTCAAGATTTCTTGCTGTACACAAAACTGACAGTTGTGACAAGTCAGTGTTTGTAAAAACTAGAAACAAGAATCTGGCATGTTATTATTCCGTATTTATATGACTAATAGTCATGCGGCATGAATCAGAAGACGATTTAACAGTCTGCTTTGTCAAAAAGCATTCACTTGAAAACATTTATTTTAATGCAAACAGTAAGACTCTCTTCTAAAAAACTTACAGCAACAAAAATACAAGGTTACTCCCATCTTATCTAAAATGTGAGTATCTGAAACATTGATGTCTTCTGAAGGGTTCTTTGTTACATGCTTTAGGGTGAAGCGCTTCTCATTTTCTGTTGTAAGACGATGTAGTTAGAGGAAACAGTCCTGTTCAGAAGACTGACATCAAACCTGTTGACACAGGTTCATCATATTGCCTATTACTCATTAATCAATTGGCTTGAAATTAGCATTTAATATTCTAAGCATTTGGAAAATGTCTTCTATATGCATGGAAAGCACTGAAGTTCTCCCCCCGAACAGAGGCTCTCAAGTCTCTTCTGAACAGCTGTGCAATATTACCCGTGGTAGTCAAAATCACTAAGTTCCCACTTTCTCATCAATTATATTGAACCCAACAAAATCATTTCAAATAATTTTGTAAAAATTGCCTCCAACTATATTTATAATGATATTTATTTCTAAATAAATTCATGACATATTCTTTGGTACAATGAAGGATCTTGATGAATGGAGCATTCTAAATTAGCTGTTACCTGTGACTTGGATTCCAGTATTCTTACACGAGTCAAAATCTGCTCATTGATTTAGTACAACACTAGCATTGCATGTTTTCGTGGCCTTTCCTGACTTCAGTGTGATTTTACTGTGTGTAAGTTATATGGGGGAAAAATGCTGGTCGCTGATTCTCCATATGATGCATAATATGGTAAACACTGGTAATTTGTTATAAAGTATTTAAAATATCCTAGGAAATTTTAAACAAACATCTATTCACCCAAGCAGGCAGATATGACAGATTAAAAAAAAAATGACCACACCCACATCTAGCTTAGCGAACCAGAGACTTCATTGGCTTTGCTTACATACAGTTGTATCATGTGTCACTTACAAGTATCTGCTTCATAGAAAACCCTAGGCCAGTCTCACTCATAGCTGCTGAGACCTGCGTGCCCAGAGCTGCTGCCCAAACCACAGGAGTTCAGTTAAAAGAGCCTCCTGTTCCCCAGATGATTGCTCACAATAACTTGGAGAGAAGTTTTATGAATCTGGTAAATTCTGGAGCCTGGTAAATTTCTTTAGCTTCTTGAGTCTTATGAGGATCTCCTCCTCTCTTTGGAGTAGGGGTGATATTTCAGTTTTTAGGAAATAGGTACAAAATATAACTAAAAATTGTAATTTATATCAAACTCTCATTGATAAGTTTGTTTATTAATTTGTTGAGCAAAGTGGAAAACTGATCTGTGGATCTACTTAGATCCATTAGAGAGAATACTTGATTAAAAATCATTTTATAACATTACTGTCACAGCATGAAAAAAAAGGGTAAACGTATTGCTTCTATTAAATAAAATATGAAGTAAAATTGTGAATGCAATCGAGTCCTGAAAATATAGCCAACAGCCCCTCAAGATACTCCTTAAGACAAATTTTATTGATATATAAGAGAGGAAAATTATCTACAAATTCCAGAATTGCTTCCACATTTTCAGGAATGTTGTAGCATCTGCTTTACATGAATAAGGGCACCTGCATAATTTTGACACTAGTCACAAGTTACTGCAAACAAGACATGTGATTTCAGTTGAACATCAGAGAATCCAGTGTCACAGCAGTTATGATGTTCTGAGTAAAGGAAACGAAGAAAACATTTTGTTTTGTTTTTCTGAAAGAATTATTTATAAGTTGTCCTATTACTATTTGTACTATATTAACTAGAAATAGGTCACATGCTGTCTCTGTGTATTGGGGAATAGAGCCAATAGTATATATTTAATTCAGTGCATTTAAACCAGTTCTCAATATGTGGGTTGCCACCCTTCTCGGAGCTCTAATGATCCTTTCACAGGAGTCACCCAAGACCATCTGCATATCAGATGTTTACATTGTGATTCATAACAGTAACAAATTGCAGTTACGAAGTAGCAATGAAAAAAATTTTATGGTTGGGGGTCACCACAAAACAAGGAAGGTTGAGAACCACTGTTTTAGACATTTGTGTTAGTTTGTGTTATTGCTTTCTTGAGAAGTAGAGAAAAATAGACCTCAGGTTAGGAACTGGCAATATGTATACCTGGGAAAAAATGAAACCATAATCTCAGGAGATTGACAAAGACCACACAGTTTGATAAAGTAAAAAGCTTCCCTTGAGGAAGTACAAGTTCAGGTTATGCACAGCTAAGGATTTCTGATCAGTAAAGCAGAGAGAGATGCATGCATTAAACTGTTGATGAGTAATCAAAAAGGTGTGTTTACTGGTTCATGAAGAAGTTAATCAATAAATATAAAAGTGGCTAACAGGGAGTGACTGATAGACCATGTTTAACATTTAGACTTCACTGTAAAGTTCATCATGATTGCTAAACAAAAATAACAAAAAATGATGATTTAGATTTACAAAGAAGAAGGGTTGTTCATTTTATTTGTTTGTTTGTTTGTTTGCTTATTTATTTGAGACAGGGTGTCGCAGTTGTTACTCTGGCTGTCCTGAAACTCACTCTGTAGACCAGGCTGGCCTCATAATCACAGAGATCTGCCTACCTCTGTCTCCCAATTAAAGGCAAGTGCCACCACAGCCTGACTTGAGGTGTTCGTTTATAAAAGAAATTATTATTAATTAAAATTGTCATTTCTATTTCACATGTGAAGATTCATACCATTGTTTCAAATCATGATATTTTTAAAATATCTCCAAAGCAATATTTTGGGAAGACTTACTGATGATGATGTACCCAATATTTTAATTGTTTACCTTTAATTTATTTTCTTATTTTCAATTTTACTGCTGAACATTAATTTTTAAATCATTTTGGTGGTAAAAACAGAAACTATACAGGCAATTTTTCTATCATCAGATTTCTCAACTGCCACACATAACAGAAAGATATTAAATTTTAAAAAGTACCCACTGATAATATATTTTCATACATACTCTGAGTAGCCATTAAAATATTTATGTCAGGGTTTCCAATCACAAAATCTTAGACCTATAACTTGTACTGCTGCAGGATCTGCTGGGGCAATGGAAGGGCAGAATCCCAGGCCAAGGGAGGAATGTCTCACACATCTGCAGGGCTGGCCAGGAACCTGAGACCTGATAGCATGGCATTGATTCTTAATGATATTCTGCTATGTGCATAGATGCTTCAAGCATCATCAGAGAGGCTTCCTCAGGCAGCTGATGAGAGCAAACCCCGAGGCTCAGGACCAAACACTGGGTAGGCAGAGCTGATGGCAAACCCTGAGGAAGAAGATGAAGAGTGATTGTCAGGACCAGAGAGGACCAGGAAACCACAGAATCAACTGACCACACACTGAGAGACTCACAAAGACTGAAGCAGCAGACAAGGAGCCTGCATGGGTTTGCACTAGGTCTAGCTTGGTGTTCTTGTAGAATTCCTAAAAGTTGGAGTGTGTGTGAGGTCTCTGACACTTTTACCTGCCCTTGGGACTCTTTTCCTCCTGCTGGGACTGCCTTGTCCAGCATTGATGTGGGGCTCATGCCTGGCCTTTGTTCCATCTTGTTAAGCCCTGTTACCTGTTATATTGGTAGCCCTGGTAGGTCTGCTCTTTTCCAAGGAGAATCAGGGGGATGGGGGTACTAGGGAGTGGATCTGAGGGAGAGGAGAAATGGGAAGCTGAAAGGAGGATAGGTAGAGGAGACTAGGATCAGGATGTATCATAGGAGAGAAGAAAAATAAATAATGTTTTTAAAAAGGCCAGCACTAAGCATCTAGGAGTACTTTCCATTACCCAGAATATCTACCTATTTCAAAGCACTTTCTTTTCTTTTTTCTTAAATATGAAACAAAATGCCTTGGCAACTTCAAAAACAGAATCTTGATTTTTTTTAAAAAACTCTTATTTTTGATAATGGTGAACTGGATGAGCCAAATCATCCTTCCTTTTTTGGGACAACTAGAAAAGCTAGATAAACACCTGCCTGAATGGAAGAAAAGGCACTGTGGTTTGGAAGGATCTTTATGCCTTAATCCAAGAGAATAAGGAAAATCTGTCCTGGGATTTGCTTTATCTGCACTGATATTTCTTTTGGAAAATGTCCTTAGAGTCTAAGGAGTTTTGCAAGTTCTTGAATGTCTGAGGATCATGGAAACCCAGAGCCAAGAGTGCAGGTCTATGTGCAAAACATGCAGAATACTGTTCTATACAGAAACGAAGGACCCAAAAAACCACTGCTCTTCCTACTTAGAACCAAAGGTGTGCACCCCTAGAGAAGAAGTTAACTCGAAGCAGACAAAGCCTGGTTGGAAATGATGAATTGCAGGCTCTCAGAAGTACTCCACTAAAACAAAATCCTTCTATAAAAACAAGTTAACATCATACAAAAACTAAGAATAAACTAAGTTATTTTCATGAACAATGTCAGTTAAGTAACATACCATCTGTCACATCAAGAACAAAAAAGATGAAAAACTAAGGAAAATATAAACCTATAAAAAGGTAGGTATTGAACTATTAGACATACATATTCAATGATGATAAAAAATGATCAAATGGAGAATGTGATTTTTTAAAAAGTTAGGTAAAAATTCCATACCTTAAAACTTATAAAGAACTATACACAAATTTAAAACAGAAATAATTAATTTTCAGTTTATACAATGTAGGTCAGAATACCATAAACAAAATTATGTGGAGGCAAAGTGATAAGAAATATATAGAAGACACCAGGAACAAAATGAAAAAGTCTAGCATATTTTACTGAAATCACAGAAATGAAGTTAAAAATCGAGCATAGCAGGATTTGAGATGGTGTAATAAATTTTCTTTAAAAAAATGAATATATCAAGTCATATGCAAAAGAAACCCAATGATGCTCCAGCAAATAAATACAAATAAAATACAGCCTAGGGAGTGGTAAACTCAATGGTGTACCACTATCTAACATATACAAACACCTACATTTGATCCCTAATACTAGGGGGAATAAAAATGCTAAAATCTAAGGATAGCAATCCCAATTTGAGGCATGAAGGGATACAAACAAAGAAAAAGTTATACTTTCATAGGGGAATTGACGAAGAGCTGATTGCTCAACAAAGAGAAACACGAAGCCAGAAGTCAATACAGTACCTTCAAAGTGCTGAAAGTCCTTCTGAAGACTGTGTATTCCATGATGGCGTTGTTTACCTTCCTCTGCTACGTGGTACCAACAAACTTTACCATGGTGCTGTTCAGAAGGCAACTTCTCAACTGAGAGAAACCATTTCAATAAGTTAACACATATGTATCTAAGAAAACATTCACTGTGCGAAAGAATACTTATTATACCTTGAGTCATTTTTATATGTGAGAATATGTATATGTGTATATATAAGATATGAAATAAAAATCACATATGTCATGAAATTATAAATTCAGCTTAACAGTTTGAAAACCTGCTTATGTGGATGAATGCTGCAATCTATAATCACACATACAACAAGGAACTCAGTGAGAATGTACAAAATTAACAAGTCGGTGAGAAAAAAAAGAACTCAAAAAAACAAAAATGAAGAAAAAATTTGACAAAATATCACAAAAAATAAAGCGAAAAGCTCTTAAGCTTAAAATCAAATCTAAGTTAAATGTTTTTAAATCAAAACGAGTGTTTCTCAATTAAGGAAAATCTGTAGTCTATTTCACTTTAAAAAATAAAACACTTCATCCAGTTTTTCCTTGAATAAAATTGTTCTCATTAAGAATTATAAGATTGTTTTATATGTAGAATTTATTATATCTTGTGTGGTTTTAATAAAGAAAAAAAGACAATTCTCCAAGATGCAAGCCAGGAGCCTGATCAACTTAGGCAAAGGGTCCGCCAACCTCTGATGGACTGAACCCCAAGCACATGGTCTCCTGGTAATTTACTGAGGAAAGGCACCACTCACATATACAAAGGTCTCCAACTGCTTAAGAAAAGAATCTCCACAGTACAACAACCCCAACCTCTAGTCAGCCACTTGATGCTGTTTAAGGGCAGAGTCAAGGCCTTTCGTAAACTAACTATTCCTGGTCCTGTGCTTAAGCTGAGGGAGGAGACACTCACCCCAGCCCTGGGCAATAGTGGGAGTTAAATATTCCCATTGGACTTCAAGCTTACCCCCTGTAATGATGACATATCTAGGCTGCTTAGGGTTGTGGGATGAATCAAGCTATGAGATTTCTTTCATCATGCAAATAGACCTTTGGAGGAGTAAGGAGGAGCTTTGATTTAATAAAACTCCTGAGGATAAGGCAGTCAGCATTGACAGTCAAAGATGGAGCTGGCCATGACATACTGAGGTCTTGCAGGCTTCTATCTATGAAAATGTCTCCTTGTGTTTATTAAACCCTTGATGGATTAATTGCATGCAACAACTGATGTACCAATGTGGGGCATGAGAACAGGCACCATGCAACAGTAGACAATTAGCAGTACTCCAGACTAGCATTCTTTCCACATTCAAGAAAGCTGCAGCACATCCATACCCAGAAATCTGGTTCTAACAGCTAAGGAAGGTGACCTTATGTCAACAGCTTCTGCTCATAGTTATAGCAGCTGTTTAAAGTTCATATTACTACACAGAAGTGCATGTAACTTTACAGTATTTGAGAATAAGTTCAAATATTCAACAACATTTTTTTTCCAGACAAGGTTTCTCTGTTGTAACACTGGCTGCCCTAGAACTCACTCTATAGACTAGACTGGCATCAACTCACAGAGATCCACCTGCTTCTCTACCTCTTGTGTGCTGGAATTAAAGGGATGTGCTGCCACCACTCAGCTCAACTATAATTTTGAATCTCATCTTGGCAAAAATGACTTTTAAACTTGAGAGGAAGATAAACCATATTCACAGACATTTACGAAAATAAAATGGAAAAGTTCTCTTCTCTCCCTCTCTCTCTCTCTCTCTCTCTCTCTCTCTCTCCTGTTTAGAAAAGTTTATAAAACGTAAGACCCATATTCAATTATCCCCAGTATATTTTCCCCTTTGTACTCTGCAGTTAACCCCTCTCCCCATTTTTTTCATTTTTCCCTTAACCTCACCTGTTAACCCTCCCTTCCCACATCATGGTTGCTGTTTACTCTCCTGGTTTTGTAGTTATTTCTGACTATATACTCAGCCAATGTTGATGATTCTAATTCATAAGTATTTAAACCACTAATAATACAGATTTCTGGACTTTTCTCACTATACATTGGTTATTGTTGTATAATTAAACTAACTTAACTGTGTGACAGATATCATAGCAATATTTCAGTACTGTATTAGATAAAACTACGGGTTTTATCACCAACTAGAGGGGTTGGTGAAATCATTCAGCAGTCAAGAGTACTTACTAGCTCTTCTTCCAGAAGATCTGGGTTTGATGCCCAACGCCATCAAAGCAATTCTCAACTCCCTACAACTAGAGTACCAGAGAATCTGATGCTATCTTCTTCCGGCCTCTGTGGACACCAAGAATGTACCTGTTTCACAAACATACACACAGGAAAAGCACTCATAAAATTAATTAAATTAAACAACAACAAAAAAAAACTAGAAGCATTGTCAGCTTAACACAATAGACTTCTGCTTCTACATGTTAATGAAAATTGAAAGCAAGTATTCTTATCTATAGCAGGAAGTAGAAAGGGAAGCAACCATGACTGAGCATAATCTTTCCATGACAAAGCTAACAGACCCTGCCATCAGCAATGTCTGCCTTTCTAAGCTTTCTATTTAAAAAGACCTGGGACAGCAAAGATAGAAAAATCAAGTTCTTATCTTCATCATTTTGAAGGAGACTCCAGTCATTTCTAATTGTTTACATTTTTTTAACTAGGAAATGTTGATCCTGGTTGGCCCACCAATATTCAGACTCTTTACAGTGTGGAAAGAGACTGCAATTATTTTTAATGCATAAACAACTGTTCCTGCCTCAGATAGAATGTCAGTATTTAGGAAGAATTTCATCCAAGAATTTTGTCAACTCTTAAATCAAACGATCTTATTGGAGAAAATGTTTAAAGATGCTGTCTCATTCAGGGGTTATATTGCTGTGAATACAACACCCATAACCAAAAGCAATCACAGAGCATAGACTTTATTTCATCCCACAATTTGTGGTCCAATATCCTGGGAAGTCAGAACATGACATCAAGGCAGGAACATAGAGGCCGGAACATGCAGAGACCTTGTAGAAGTGCCATTTACCAGTTTGTTCTCTATGCCTTGCTTAGCCTGTGTTTGTATAACACCTAGGGCCACCAAGCTGGGGTGGAACTTCCCACAGTGTGCCCTCCCACATCAACCATCAATCAAGAAAATATGTCACAGGCCAATCTCAAATGACTGACAAAAACAAAACAAAACAAAAACAACAAAAAACCTGACTAGGACAGATGCTTAGCACTCAGGTGTGCTGGTCTCTTTAGAAATTAATCATAATCAAAGAGGAAAACTATGGCAGAGTAGGAATTTAAAAGAGTATAATTATTTAGTCCAAGCCTTAAAATACAATCATGGCTAGCTATGATGTCATAAAATAGAACAATGGGATTCATAAAGTCTTTGTCAAGAGATGAGTGTAGCAATGATCCTCAACAGAAGAGGTTTACAGCCCTGAGAGGTATGTTATTCTCCATATTGATTGCTAACCTCAGTGTGATGAAATTCACAACCGAAAAGCTGAGGAACTATGGAAAACATGGAGGAGCCAGGTAGCCAGGCCCTTTCTCTGCATAATGAAGATATATTCAGTAGCATGAGTCTTAGGATGGTCCCAGGTTGATAATGTAAATCAAAGAATAAAAATGGCAACCTTCTGTTTCTTGAAAGAAGTGAAACTATAGATCACAGCTAATTTCCGCAGTTGCAATGCAAGCAGTGTGCTTAAGACTCCAAACCTATGGGATTGCTGATCGTGGCGAAATTAAACACATATATCATCTTAACAATATCTCCCAGAAGATTGTGTACTTGAAAATGAAAAAGGGAATTAAAGACAATGCATTTGTATTCATGTTCCTCTGTTCAGGTTCAATTATTTCCCAACAGAAATTTATGTTTTCTATCATCCAAACATTGATCAGCTTTTTAATAGACATTACTATTTTTTAAAAAATGAACTCCAATGATCATAAACCTTACAGCTGTTGTTTATCTAATTTTCTAAGGGACATATCTAATAATCCACTTTGAAATAGTAAGCAGTTATAGAAAGGATAGGATTTTATTTTTTGCTTTACTAAAGCTCTGTTCAGAAAGCAATCACAAATGAAAGAAGGTGAGAGAAAGTCTCCATTTTGAGAAGAAAATTTGTCATTCACATGGAAGCTATTTCCTGTCAGAATGTAACAGGTCAGTTGAC
The DNA here is from genome assembly GCA_026225945.1 of Cricetomys ansorgei. Taxonomy (NCBI): domain Eukaryota; kingdom Metazoa; phylum Chordata; class Mammalia; order Rodentia; family Nesomyidae; genus Cricetomys; species Cricetomys ansorgei. Next base: position 9,457,631 of record JAMJFZ010001038.1, read on the forward strand.
CAAGAGAATGTCAACTCAGCATTCCTTCTCTAATGTGAACTAATTCATCACACCAGGCTCCTTTTTTAGTAAGAGAAACAAAAGGTGAAAACAAGCTGTATTTTGAATTATGTATATATATATATATATATATATATATATATATACACACACATATATTCATGTGTGTATATATGTATATATATGTTTGTATATATAATAAATTAATAAATTTATTATTCTATATATTTTATGTCTAATATTAGTAAACATATAATTATAATTTCATAAAACAGGATTATTTAGTATATGATAAATATGTGATGTTTCAAAGGAAGAAGTGAAGCTAAGGGTCATTAGATAACAAAATAAAAGAACCAAACAAACATGAATAGAAGGCAATTAGGTATGCTGTATAAATTGCATCTGTATAATTGTATAATTATATATCAAGTCTAATTAAGCTTAGGTGTTTTTATTAAAGAAGTCCATAAATAAAAGTTCCATTCCATAAAATACACAATATTTTTGAATTTACTGAGTCCTAACTTAACCATTGTGTTAATTAACTGTCCAATCCTTATTTTAGACATAAACATGTCTGTAGTTTGAACTGTGATGTCGTCATTCTTCTGTGTATACAGAGACTTCAACCAACAATCTCTTTCTTCTTTCCCTCTGGCATGTGAGAACTGGTGTTTATGGATTTTTTGGTTTAGTTTTCCAGAAATCATTTACAGTTTTAAATTATATCTTCTTCAGCTCTGAAGAATGTTATCTTGGTCATCAACATCAACAATGTGTTTGATGCTGGTCTCAGAAGGTCATGCTTTCTACGCAGATGTCATAGCATCTGAATTATAGTCAATGTACTCTGTGATGTTCCTGCAATAAAATTCTCTAATCGACACATGACCACATTAGGGAAAAGGAATTGTAATGCAATAGGACTAATGGGTTTAGAGGCATTATCTTATACCACAAACGTAATTCCAGTTCTCATTTGTTGTATAAAACACAGACCCACATTGTGTTTTATATTGATTTCTGATATTAAAAGAAAACTGTCTAAACATTGTGGACATTTCCCTCATTTTCATCACCTTTAACAACTCAAAGTAAGAATTTTATTTCTGCTCAAGAAAAGAATATTAAGTAGAATTCACAGTGTTGACTGTAATATATTAAACTAATATTGCTTTATAAAGTATTGTTATTTCATGTATAAAAGTTAAGAGTTGTCTCTATAGAGAATTTAGTCGTCATTATCTAAACTTACCACCAACTATCATGTGATTACATGAAAGGTATAATAAAGCCGCACCAAGTTATAATAAGCTTTTCCAATTTTTTAAATATTTATTTACATAAAAAATTTACAAAAATTACCTAAATCTTCATAAATACTTTTGCAGGCATTACATACATTCTGCATTCTTCTATATATCAGTGTACATCTACTAAAATAAAATACTTTTATTTTTAATTTTAATTTAATTTAATGTATTTGGCATAAGGTGTAACTGAATTAGATTTTACAGAAATTTTAAATGTCCACTGGATTACTCTAATGCCTTTTAGATAAATTAAAGTTCAGAGAGTTGTATGTATCGCCTATTACTGTTTCGTAACTGGCCAGACATTTATGGTTTAAAACATAGATTGATTAATTTAAATTTCTAAGTGGCAGAAACTCCAAATGAGTCTCCTTATGTCGAACCCTTTTATTTCGCTGAAGAAAATTCAGTTTTCCTGCTCTTTGTAGCTTCTTATTTTATGTCCCACTCCTCCATTCTTAAGACAGAGTGTGGCCCTCAGGCTGTGGACTCCGGCCGACCTCTCATCTTTGGCCTGCCCTCTTGTCTTCCCTTATAAAGACCCTATCACAGGCATATTAGGCTCACAAGTGAAACTGCATTAAGTTTTCAGCCACATTGTAAGTCCATTTTTGCCTCAAGAAGAACACACCCTCAGCTTATACGGATTATAACACGGACTTCTTCAGAGAAGAATTCTTTAGTGAATTACAGTAATTCTTAGATAATCTTCAAGAATAGCTTAGAAATTTGAAATTGCAAGTTTGTGACTTTTATTCTATAATTGAACAGGTTGGACATTGCTTTCGGCTAAGTACTGGGAAGTGTCAATTGCCAAAATCTCTTTATAAAATACAGAAACTAGAAAAACTCAAATATTTTTCATGTCTCCACACTAAGGATCAGCTTATATGGATTTATTCTCTTTGTTTCACATTTTGTATCCTTTGATTAGCACTGCTTAGGGAGGTTTATGAGGTACAGCTTGGCTGGGGTGGCAAGCTTTAAGAATATATAATCTATAATCTCACTCTACTTCTGGTTTGATCTCTCTGATTTTTGCTTTCAGTAAAAGATGCAATTGCTCATCTGTTCCTGATGTCATGACTGTCACTTACTGACATGATGATGGACTCTTCTGCCTCTAGAGCCAGACGCCAAAATAAACTTTTCCTATGTAAGTCACTTTGACCATGGTATTTTAAACACAGCAACAGAAAATCAAATAATGCAGAAGTTGGTACCAGAGATCAGACGGTTGCTTTGAAGAACCAGATGATGTTGCTCTTTGGAGGGATGTGGAACATTTTGGAATTTAGGATTAAAATGTATTTGAATGCAGTAAGCAGAGATTAAGAGATTGAATGCAGTAAGCAAAAGACAGTGCTGAGAGCAATGTGTACTTTGGAGGTATCAGGCTGCTCTGACCATGGACATTCACTTGGGCTAAGCTTTTGTTTTGGGTTTTGTTTGTTTGCTTGTTTGTTTGAGGGCACAGGCATGAGTGGGTGTACTAGGGAGGAATTGAAAGAGGGTGTTATTGAGAAACATTGTATGAAACTCAAATTATTAATAAAAGTATTATATAAAAAAAACTGTTGTCTAAATGTTTTCAAGTTTATCATCTGTAGCCATTGATTCAGGGCAATGGTGGCTTATTCTTTAGCTAATTCAATCCCTGGTCCCAGTCCTGGAGCCCTGGAGCATTTCAATTCTGTACAATCTAATCCTCAGTCTAGACTTGAAAGATTCCAGCCTCCATACAATGTTTATGGATGTTTAACAATGTTCTACATACTCCCTATCAGTAATTAACTCACCATTAATTATAAAACTCATTATCTAATTAATCTGTTACTGCATCTTTAGACTTCCATAATAATAGTAATAGATACTGTTAACCAAAACACTGAGATTACCACAATGTCTTAGGCTCCACTAAATTGAGTAAACTCTGGGCTCACTCTATCATCCCTATCATGAGAGAGGGACACTGGGAATGCCTGGCTGATACCCATTATTTTTAAAGTCTTCAGACACAACAAGTGTTTAAATCCATGCACAAACCACAATGAAACAGAAACACAACTATATCTGAGTGTTCAGGAGATTTACAATGGTGTCTGTGTCAATGTGGAAGACAATTACTATTTGTATTGTAAAGATGAATTACATGATAAAAATGTTTATATAGAAAAAAAGACAAATGAATTAACTTGACAAATATTTCTTCTCTGAAAACAAGAATGCAATAGATTTTGCATAATGAGGTATAGATTACCAGCAGGGTCAAGTATCTAATTCCTTATTTTTCTTAGTTCCTTAGTTTATGATATTATGCTGGTAATAGTATGTCTTGATAATTAGAATATTGGCCTGAAGTGGCTTCAAAATTATTCAACACTAAACAATATTTATTTACATGCTTACATGTATACATGTGTTTTATATATGCATATATATTCATATATATATATGAATATATATATATATATATAAACACACACACATAAGACAAAATACACATCGAGTGTTTACTGACTATATTTTAAAATTATAGTCAGTCTGTTATCATTACAGCTTATAATAATTATATTTGAACAATGTAAACATCCTTCTTATGCTTATCTTGAAGGGGATTAGCCTGCAAAATTACAGAGACTGATATGCAAGATGCTAAGATCTGTGAAGTAAGAATATGATCAAGGGAATCTAGAAAGTCAATGACAGAGCCTTAATTCACAGACTAGCAGAATCTGGATCCAAGAAGAACCACTGATTTAGTTTTGTCTCAAGACTGAAAAAGGTCAGAGCTGAAGCTCGAAGGCAAATGAAAAAAACAGGAAAAGCAACTGTCTCCACTCCACAGCAAAAATAGTGACCTCATCTAGAAAGATCTCTATAGAAACAAACAGAATCATAATGGAGACAGAATCATACAGCATGCTTAAGCTGGCACATAAAATTATCATATGCAGATAACATAAATTTATACATTGGTATCTTGATAACTAAATTGTAAGTCAAATACTTAAGCTACAGTTAAAACACAAAATGTTAAATAAAATACTTCTAATAATTATTAAACTTGAATTTTGATACTTGCTTTTAATATATTTTAATGGAAATATATTTCTTTTATTATATTTTATTTTTATTTAAAATGTATTTTATTGAAACCTGAATACATACAATATATGTAAAATCTATGTATCAGAAGTATTTATGTATACTTCAAAATTTATACTTATAAAATTATGTTAGTTATTACTATAAGACAAGTTAAATCTTACTTTCATACTTATTGTAGTCTTAATAAACTCAACAAAATTTGGAAAAAAAATCGTATTTATACGTTTTAGTTTTAGCTTTGAGATAATTGAAACTAAGGGCAATGATGGTTTTATGAAATAGTAAAACTGAAAATAAATATCAGACAAGAAGCAAGCACTCCTTGAATGTCTGAATTATGAACTTAACCCACCTGTCTCTCGGCCTTTTTGGTTGGGAGGCATTTAATGACCTCTTCTATTTCTTTGGGAGTTATAGGACTGTTTAAGCTGTTTATCTGATCTTGATTCAATTTTGGTATCTCAATAGATATTGAAAAACTTATCCATTATCCATTTATTTTAGATTTTCCTTTTTCTTTTTTTTTTTTTGAGTACAGGTTTTTAAAGTACAGCCCAATGATTCTTGGATTTCCTCTGTGTCTCTAGGTTGCCTAGTCCAACATTGAAGTAGTGAATTGTGCCTGACCCTATTCCATCTGTGGTACCATGTTTGAGAAGTAAACATGGGAAGACTGCTGTTTCTTGGGAAAAGGCAGGGTGGGTGTGGGAAGATGAGGGTGGGTATAGATCTGGGGGAGGGGGAAGATGGGGAAAGCTATGAGGAATGAAGGGGGTGGGTAGAAGGGTATTGGAATATAACATGAGAGAAGGAAAAAATTAAATTCTAATTATAAAAAGAAACAAAAAATCTACAACTGAAAATGAAATACAAAGATCTTTAAATACACAGATACATTATAATTCTTTTTGAAACTGATAATATAGTAAAAACCACTGGGCATTCTACAAAGTATGATCCATGGAAAATAAATGGAGAGAGAAAAATATATATATCCAATGAAGAAAGAACTAAGCATTCACCAAAACATGAGAAAGTAGGATTCCTTCCATATTTGAATCCCCAACTATGGGTTTGGGATTGCTCAGTTCCAAGGAACACCAGACAATTTTACCAGAAATGTCTGCAGATATAATTAGGTTGTCTGAAATTCCACTTTAGATACTTAAAAACAAAAGCATAGCCTGAGAGGGGATGAAGCTGAAAAATGAAGAAGAAAAGCTTTGGATCCCAATAGAGGCTGAATGCAAAACAGAAGAAAGACTCCAAGAGTCATAATCTTAACCCCAAAATAACATTGCAAAAAATGAGCCTAAAATCTTGTTGTGTAGTTAGTTGTGAAATATGAGAACAAAGTACCAGTTACTCTTTCTTGGAATCCTGAAGTAAGCACATCCCTTTAGGAATATGAGATCTGAGAACAAGATACAATCCAAAGGACATTTTGACAGCTTCCTATGACTGGTCATATTTTGTTTTAAGAATTTAAGTACTAAAATTGGACTTGGTGTTGTTTTTATTGTTTAATAAATTGGAAATATTAGTTATTTTCTATTATTATATAAAAATACCACAGCCAAAAGCAACTTATAGACAAACACTTTCCAGGGGAATAAGGTTCATTATACCAGAGAGGCAGGGAAACAAGTATCAGAGACAGGAAGGTGAAATATCACATCTTAACCACAAAAAGGACTCAGAGAGAGAGAACTGGAACTGCAGCAAGTCTATAAACTCTCAAAGCCCAGCCCCATTGACACAGTTCCTCCAGCAAGACTCCACCTCTTAAAAGTCCCATAACCCCCCGACAGCACCACCAACTGGGGATCAAGTGTTCAAATACATGAGTCTACAGAGTACATTCCTCCTTCAGACCACCACAGGGAGCATGAGGCTTGGAGGAGGTAGGGAAGTGGGACTGGCTCTGGGAAGATTGAGAAGGAGGAAAGGGACAGCAAATCTGATCAAAACATCGCATGAAATTCTCTAATAATTAATATAAATATTATGTTGTTAAAAGAATGTGATGTTAGCAACATAATAAATGCAGTTCAAATATAGCCACTATAAACTACATGAATGATGTGATAGCAAATATGTTTCATAGATCACAGAATGAGGAAATAATTGATTGAAGCCACTGCTATAATTTAAGTACATCTCCACCAAAACCCAAGTGTGATCAATATAATAGTTGAGATGCAGGGGCAACAAAAAGTGAGAAGACCACATTCATCCTCTCACAAACGGTATAAGGAACCTTTATAAAGGACTCAAGAAAGGTAATCTATACCCTCTGCCTCCTGCCTTCTTCCCTGTGAAGGCTCACTGCTTCCCATCACCACAGTAAATAACATTCAAGAGACTGCCATAACAATAGTCTCGCCAGACCGCGAGCCTGCCAACATCTTGCTCATGGATTTTCCAGTTTTCTGAACTGTGAGAAACAAACTTCTGCCACCTATAAACTACCTAATCTGTGGTATGTTTCAAAAACCAGTACAAATAGAGCAAAACAGTCACCATCGTGGCATTTATGTCGATATGTATGTTTTTGTGGACTGACATGAGACTACTTCAAGTGAAACTCCTAAGGCTGGTCTGTTTTGGAGAGACGAAAGAACCCATTGAGTATTGGTTTGACCTCAAAATCCCCTATCCTGTGGTCAGTGTTATTTAAATAAGATAGCAGTTTATGACATCCCCATCCAATCTTTCCATGTGTTCACTTTCTCTTTGGTCAGAATTATCTGAAATAAGAGCCTGCTAGTCATCCCATCCTTTCTACTTGTCTTACTGGTTCTCACAGGGATGCTTCTCCAAACAGCATTATTAAGTGTTCAGTCTTCACTCCATATCTCTTTCCCAAATCACCCAATATAAACAAAAGCAAGGAGTATGTGAATAGAAATATCTGGAAGCTATTTTGAGAAAAGTATTGATAGAAACTGTTCACTGATTGTGTGGAAACAAATAGACAGAGTAATCTATCACTAAAGCAGGAAAATGGTGACCACAGTAGCAAAGGTTACAAAACCATGCAAGGATTCAGAAAAGATACAGAAGTGGGGGGGGAACATTAATCTGGAAGTCAAAATTCTGAAATCTAGGTTTCAGCTGATGAACACTCCCTTTGGTGAAGAATATTCCATTTTCCTGCCAGCTTGAAGCTCCATTTATCTCTTAGCTGGTTGTTGTACAGTGTCAGGCTCTCCGGCTATTGTCATATCCCGTTCTTCTCAATGTGCCCTTCCAGAATTTCTCTTCTCTCACAACTGTTGTCATTGAATTTGAAACCATAGAAAGTGCAGGATCCTTTTTACAAGATGATTACACACATTACATCTGAAACCAACGTGGGTAGGAGGACATCAAAGGAGGGTCTATCTCTAGATGAAGAGTTCCAGACAATCAATGGCCTCCAAGAGAGGGAGAAGCAATCTTCTCTAAGGATAAATCTCATAATATGTTATCCTAAACACACGTGCATGTAAGCAGCACTAAGTAGATTCAGCAAGGGGTGTGTGTGTGTGTGTGTGTGCGTGTATAATAACTATGTAAAAAGGAGGGGCAAGGAAGGAGTTGGAAAGGAAAGAATTTGGAGGAATTATGTAAATACAATATTAGTGTATGAAATTCTCAAAAAAAAGTTAAAAGCAGAATAGGAACAAAATTCAGATTGTGTGCATTGGGAATGCTCCCTAGTGTAATAAAGGTACTGGTCTTAACTGTTGTAGGCAGAGATACATCTCTAGGCTTGGATAGTTTAAAAGATAACATGATAAGGATCTGGCAGGAACATAGATGTGAATAGCAACTCCAAAGGTGAAGAGCTGTTCGTTGTTGAATGGCTGTTACAGAGGCCGCTGCATGCATAAAGTACAAAATAAATCATTTATAATGAGTAACAGTTGCATAAAAAAATCTATTCAAAAATTAGTCATTTACTATATTGTTTTTAATTATGTTGACAGTATATCCTGTTTTTAAAAATGATACTGTATTTCTTATGTGATTTTATAGGGTGAAGCCCTCACTATTTATTGATCCTAATATTATAATAGCTGTATGTTCCTTAAACTTACATTTCACTACCTGGGAAATTTCTATCTCAGAATAATTAATTCAGAACTTCCCTCCTATTTAAAAAGAAACTTGTGCATTCATATTACAGTTTGCCATCTAGTGAAAGAAACTCAAATTACACTTCATCCTGTAGGAAAAATGAGCTTTGAGATCTGGTCACTTCATGGATGTTATGATATAAATATGATTTTTAACATATAATATTAATACATTCAGGTGACAATAGTCACTTTTACATTTATTCCAATGATAGTATTAAATGATTCTCTAGAATTCCTTTGAAAATTGCTGACATAGTTTCTATCACCATAATCGCAATGAAGAAAAATAGTTACCATTTTTTAAAAGTCGCATGGAATATAATTTTGAATGTTTTGCTTAATTTCACCATTTTCATTGTATCGCACACTGTCAGTATGCCCATCTGCACAATGAACATTCTGTAACTCATAAAACTAATTTAACACGTTATTAGTCCATGTTTCACCTTAGACTTCGCCTAAGCCTCTGAAAATGCTCCCGTCAGCTATGTCAAATCTATGAAAGTGAGTACAGTTAATTTTAACAATACAATCAATAACGTGTTTAAATGATTCATAATAAATTTGTTGTTCTTAAGATCGGAAATTTTGATTTTGTCAAAAATTGAGCCCTATTGATTGTTAATTTTGAAGTTTTGGTTTACAATAGGGAAATTATCTGTACATGAAATTTCAACAAAAAATGAAATAATCATAATTGTACAGTTTCTCAAGTTTGCGCAGTTATTGAAAAATAACCATTAAAAATAATTCATCCTATATCTTTATACAGGATGAGTGTGTGTGTGTGTGTGTGTATACATACATATATATATATATATATATATATATATACACACTTTATATATACACTTTATATACATACATACTATATATATATATATATATATATATATATATATATATATATATATATATATACACACACACACACACATGTATTTATTTATACAGAATAAAACCTGTATTGTTATCCAAACCCACAAACCCACATTTCTGGCACAACACATCAGTGGAAAATAAATTGATCATCAGGAAAAGGGCATCATTATTAATATTTTGTTCTATTTTTCTTTGATGCTTTAAAAGATTGCATGACTATTTGAAAATCTATACAATAATTTGTGTCAAAAGTATAAAATTCCTGCAGAGAATAAAAATGTTTTATCCTAATAATATGAATGAGAGCTAGATGTATTTTTTCAAATCTTCCATAAAAGCTATAAAGTTATTTCCAAAATGAAATCTCCTAGCGTGATGATTATATACTGGGAGTTCTTGTAAACCAAGTACATACTTTAGATACAACCATCATTTCAACCTAAATATGTAAACCCCTAGAACTAAAATATTATTCAATTTATGTTTAACACAGGATAATATTTTTGTGAGTTGTCTAGTATGAGCTAATATCCTAAAGGACTTAACACTGTTTTTTTAAAAAAAATTCAAATAATGACCACAGAAAGCACCGGTACATTGTTTTAGTTATTGTTCAGCTGTGCAGATAAAACAGCTATTTTTCTAGCTGCTGGGGCACTGCCTGCTAAAGACTGATAGTTCTCTCTCATTTCCTCTCTTCCAGAGAACTCTCCCACCCAGATCACTGCCCCTGCCAGTGAAGAGCTCACAGATATGAGTTAGGTAAGGCCTTGGTGAAAAAGCTCAACCTTCTTCAATGACATTTTAGACTTTTAGTTGCTGTGACAAATATTTGGAGAAAACATTTTAACATTTAGATGGCTTTCCCCTTGTTGTTGTTGTTCGTTCATGGTTTCAGACACTTCAGTTCACAGTCAGCTCTTTTTATTTGTTTGGCTGCAGAGGGAGACTGAACACCATTGAAGAGAAGCTATAGTAGACCAAGCAACTCCCTTCACCAAGGAGAGAAAGCAGGGAGAGGAACAGAGAGAAGGCAGGACAAGGTGTAGCCCTATTGGACCTGCCCACGGGGATCCGGGAACACTTCCTCTAGTAACATCCCACATCCTAGAGTTCAGATCTTTCCCAAACAGCCACCATATGGAGCCATGTACCTCTAAGTTATGTTTTCCATTGAAATGATAAGATATTAATTTAGTAACCTTCTCAAGGGCCATTCTAGCTCTAGGACTCTCTCTTGGAGCAGCTGAACATTCTGACAGTTCTTCACTTCAAATCTTTCCAAATTTGTGTCTTCACTTCTTTATGGTTGTTTTTCCTGTGTGAAATCCCCAAGTAATATTCAAGAAATTTGATAAAATATCTTGATCTGAAACAATCTGAAAACTGAAGTCTGGCTACTTAAGTCATTTATCAACTATCAACACTCCTATACATTAGTGGGAAGAAAATAAGGGTTTCAAGCTAGAAACTCTGACCCCAGCTCCCTGCATTTTAACCACGATCCATTTCATTGTCTCCATCAAAGATCATTTAAAACAAACAACAAATAACCTCAGAATATTCAACCATGCCATGGTATTCTTGCAAGAGTTAATCACGTCAAAATATTATAGTCAGACAGAAATCACAAGTTTTAACAGAAATCACAAGAATAAAGACAATCTTGTTTAGTAATAAAATTAGCATCAAGTTCTTCACAGCAAGACATTTATTTTTTTCATACAATGTATGTTATAACGATTTCCCCCTTCTATAACTCATCCCACTTCACTTCCTCCCTATCTCCCTTCCAAGCCAACTTTATGGTCACCCTCCATCTCTCTCTAAACAAATGAACAAACAAAATAAGCTTTAAAAAATGGCAAAACAAAGGAAAGCAAAACAAAAACAAACAAAACAAAACCCTATAGAGTTAATTTTGTGTTGACCAACTACACCTGGGCATGGGGCCTGCCCTGAAATGTACTTGATATACCCAATGATATTCCACTGAAGAAAACTGATTATCCTTTTAGCAGCAAGTATCAATTACAAATAGTTTCTTGGTTAGGGGTAGGAACTTTGTCTATTTCCCCTTCTCAATGTTGAGACCCCCATCTGGATTGATTCTATTGAATGTCTTTTTCATGCTGCCACAGACTCTGTGAGTTCACATGTGTGTCAGTCTGTAGTTGTACTTTGCTGTGTCAGCTCACCAAGAAGGACATGGGGCCATATTCATTGATGTAATCCCTGTCAGACCTCAGCAGAGGGAACCACCATCATGGCATGCACCGTACTGGACAGCGGAACCCTGAGCATCTGAGCTCAGGTGCTTTTTGTTTTTGTTTTTGTTTTTTTTTTTTTAATTTAGAATGCCTCAGGTGTTCTACTGATAGCACCTGAAAATCATGTGCAATCATGCATCCCCCACATAAATCCACCACCTGCAGACAATACAAAATACCAAGACCTAGGTAGCCCTTCCCCCAACAGTGCACAAAACAATTGCTTTATACATAACCAAAAATGAACTTCTACAGCATCAGTCCTGTTTTGTATGGAAAGCACTATTTCCTTAGAGTCATATATCACCTCATCCTTAAGGGCAGGGTTTGATGAAGACATCTCATTTAGGACTGAATGCTCCAACGTCCCTCACTCACTGTTCACTGTCCAGTTGTGGATCTCTGTGTCAGTGTCTATCTAATATAACACGTTTCTCTAATGAGGGTTGAGTGAGGTACTGAATAATGATTCATCTGGCTTGAATATTCAAAATTATGTTCCATCAGGAATGGATCAACAAAAATAATGTGCAAATCAACACATTAAAGTAAATTACACTTAAAGACATGCCATTAAAAAAAAACACCACATATTTAATGGCTTTATTGTGTAATACTGTTGGATACATTTTTTAAAAAATTCCTTTTAATCCCCACTACATCTCTACAAAAGCACAAATGAAAGAAAATGGTTACAGCATTTTCAAAGCATTACATTAGAACGTGACATTTATCGGTCTACCAAAAAGGCGCAAAGAGAATAGCAGCTTGCTGCAGTTTCAGGAGGCCCCATCCATCCATTTCTATTTGCTTTCAGGTCTCTCTTCCCTGTTGATAAGTAAACCAAGCTGCCCCAGGAGTACCCTGATACTTCCAAATATTTTACTGAGGTAATTCAATCTTTTGAATTCATCACTGAGGCCAAAATATCTATTACATATAGAAAAGGGCAGAAACACGTAAAATATCTGCTATCCTGTTTTTCACTTAAAAGAAGAAGCTATACAGAGAAAGTAAAGTAAAATGTTAAGACACCTTAGGGATTTCATATTCTTGCTTATATGTACTTTTAACCTTGCCTATTTTCAATTATTCCTTTCTAGGATTATGGAGCTACCTCAGATCAATGCCATCTGGTATTATATTTCCAAACCAAAGTGGTGTAATGTAAGCTGTGACATACGATTCATCCTGTTTCGCTTCTCTTGAAAACCATTAATATTTAACTTAATTCATTCAGAATTAACTACCATAGCAGTCAGTGCTCCAAGGACAGTATGCATAAATCTACCGGAGACACCACAGGTCGCTTAAGAATCTTCCTTCTAACATAATGACCCCCCTCCCCTTTAGATATGTGTGTGTGTGTATGTGCATGTGTGTGTGTGTGTGTGTGTGTGTGTGTGTGTGTGTGTGTTTGGTGTGTGTGTGTGTTCATATCATATGCTTGCAGCAATGAACAAGAGAACACAAACTACTGTCATTACAGAGTTGGGAAGGTCCTGCATAAAATCACAGTAATTAAAAGAAGATGTTTTTAGCAATACTTCTTTTCTGTTAAAAGGCCATCTGCAGAACAAACTCAGAGCCTCAAAGAAATCAATCCCCACTAGGTTTGTATTCCCTTTGGGCCTCTTCCACATTTTTTGTCACTAATTGTATTGACAGCTGGTAGTTCCGACTCTGAGACCATTTATTTTATCTCCTCATATTTATTGAAATGCACCTTGTTTAGTATCGACCTGGCAGAACTTGGAAGCAGCGGATAATGGTAAAATCCCCAGGGTCCTGACAGACACAGTTTCAGCATTCAGCTTTGCTGTGAGCATTAGCCTCCACAGCACACACAGAATAAAGGAAGATCAGTCTCCGTAAGAAAATGAAGTGGTGTCTAAATTAAAGGAGCATGCGCAGTTCATACACAGCACTGTGTTTAATTCTTAAATTCAAGGTTAAAGTTTTGCCAGTCGCAAAATTACTACCCAGGTATCAAGGCAGGGAGCATGAGGTGTCAAATATGCACATCACTGACTGCAGCAAGTGGGAGCCGAGGATAGCCTCAGTATTTACATGTTTCTAAGTTCACCTTTATCCGTAAGGTTCTACTTTAGTATAAACTCTAAACAACTATATAAAATGTTTTCATTGAATATATAGAGTATGTATTATTTAGGCAACATTTGCTGTTACAGCAATGAACTTTTTCTTTTTGTTTTTGTTTTGTCTTTTCGCTGCTTTGTTTTTGTTTTTCAAGACAGGCTTTCTCTGTGTAGCCCTGCCTATCTTGGAACTTGATCTGTAGACCAGGATGGCCTCAACTTAGAGATCTGCCTGCTTCTGCACCCCAAGTACTAGGATTAAAGGCATGTGCCACCACTGCCCAGAAGAACAATGAACTTTTAAATAGATATTCTATGGCAAATTGGTGGTCACTGGTAAAGTTTTTAAGTGAACTTACAAATATAATATAATTAAAAGGGCATGTTTGAAAATAAGTATTATCTTTATATTGACAAAATATCACAGACACAAATTAGAGTTATTTTGTTATATATTTAAAATGTTAAATCTTCTGACTAGAGAGATGGCACAGCAGTTAAGAGCAAATATTTATCATCAGGCAGCTCACAACTGCCTACAATCCATTTGCAGGGCATCTGCTACCCTCTTCTGGTCTCCCTGGACACTTGTCCTCTGAATGTGCACACACAGATGTGAGCACATGCAAAAGCACACACATACACACACACATGGGGGGGGGGGAGAGAGGGTGAGAGAGAGGGAGAGAGAGAGGGAGAGAGAGAGAGAGAGAGAGAGAGAGAGGAGCGCCTCTTTCCTAAAGACTTCTCCCAGATACTTTCTGCAGACTGGAGACTCTTCCTTGAACTGACTGTTGAGGAGCAATGCACAGTTTGCAGTTCCCCAGAGAAGACTTCCTGTTCATTGTTCTCCTTATTCCTCTCCCATAAAAGTGTCTGGTGCCCTGAAAGCCCTGAAATAGAAATCTAAGACAATGATCCTACCTTCTTTGGGAGCAGCTTTAAGTAAAAACATTTATCTCTACAAATGCTTTCCCCTTCAGTGAAGGATAAAGCAGTTAGTAACTCCAGTTACATTCCACCCTTTCTCTCATTCGATCTAGTGTGGACTCTGTTCTTAGCATCATCTCTCTGTCACCTTTCTCCTCGTCTCCCATTCATGCCTCTTTTCTCAACGGTGTGGTCATTTCCAAACACAGGAATAATTATGTCACTTAACTGCTTAAAATTTACAAATGGTATTCACTTTGCTGAAAAAGAGTGTTAAAATTATTTGGTTAAAAAGAAAAACAAATACCTGCCGGGCAGTAGTGGTGCATGTCTTTAATCTCAGCACTTGGGAAGCAGAGGCAAAGGCAGTTAGATCTCTGTGAGTTCTAGGGCAGCTTGATCTACAGAGTGGGTTCCTGGACAGCCAGAGTTACAACAGAGAACCTGTCTCAAAACATACACACACACACACACACACACACACACACACACACACACTCACACACAAAAAACATTTTTTATTGTAAGAATTCTGTTTATATTCTTCTAGTCTCACAAACAATGCTTATCTCAAACTTCACACTTGAATTGCCTGTTTTGGACGTATCCAAAGTTGTCCCCAACATGTGTTCATGTTATTGCCTTCTAATGAGAGAAGTGGAACCCATGACTGCATCATAGGGCAAAAGTGATAAGAAATCATCCAAATCACTTTGTTGAATTTTACAAAATTCTATCTTAACAGCTGATGACTCCCCTTAGTGAACTATTGTGTTGTGAGAAAGCATCTGAAGGTTCCACACAGCCAGGCAAGGGAGCTCTGCACCTAGGAGTTGAGGACAGCCCATCCAATCAGAAGCAGGGAAAAGAGGAACTAATTCAAATTATTGCCAGAAATTAATTCTGCCAGGAGCCTGAATATATTTGGGCATGGAGCCTCCTCTAGTATAGCTCCACATGAGGACATCTTAATTCTAGACTTAAGAGTTCATGAAATGAGAACTCAGCTAAAATATGCCATCATCTAAACTATAAAAATGGTTGGTAAATGTTGTTGCTGTAGGCTGTTAAATTTGCGGTGCTTTATGCAAGGAAAGAAAATTAATATCTTAAAAGTGCATGGTCCTTCCAACAGCCACTGCTCCTGCTGGTATTCTCCCTACTACCTATAACTAAAGAAAAGTTGTGTATGGTTGAAGTTCTACTCATTAGCATCTCTTTGAAGATATATGTCCCCAGCTTAAGGCCTTGAACTAAATCCCATTTGCCTATCTCATGGAACAGTCATATGTCAGCCACAGTAATTACTTCTTGCCGAATTACTGATCTCTGCCTCCTCATGTGAATGTGCACACACAGAGAAAGACAGCAGGTTTAGCCACATGTTGCAGGAAAAGGGACTTTCCCATCACTAATCACCGGTGCTCAGTGAATGGTTTGGTGTTTTAAACAATTAGCAAGTACTCTATTCATGGACCAAGCACTTCTTTCCCTTAGACATGATATGAAAATATTAAGAAACAGCATATTTAAAATGAAATAGAACATATGTGTGTGTGATTTTTATCTATAATGTTATTTAATATGTAGAGAATAATTATGGTGGCAAGTACGAATGAATGGATAAGCAGAGATGCAGACTCTACCTTATTTGTTTGTCACTTAGTAAAGAGTGAAATGAGACCATTAGGACTACTCGGTGGGCAAACCCTGGCAGCCTGCGCAGAAACGACTTTCTCACTTGTTGAAATGATACATTGAAGTCTTAGAAAAGCCAGAGTCATATTGCAAATTGAGAACCAAATATTAAATTACTACACTTCTGAGCCTGAGAATGGACACTGCAAGTACTGCCCACTCACTTCAGTATAGAGAAGAGAACAGGGAGTAATCAGTCATTTATATTCCATATGTTTTCTATGAGACTGATTTATTTTCACAAAAACGACATCTTAAAAGTTGAAGTAGATTTGAAAGGGCTGGTAATTACATTTAAGTATAATGAATTCATAATAAACAATATATTTATTCTGTAATAATACTAGAAAGTAGGATCAAAGTTCAAGATTATCCTTGACTACGTAGTCTACTACTGGGCTACATGTCTCAGCAACAATCAAAACCCAAAATGCTGTGGAGACTGAAGAACAAAACAAAATGAAACTTCCTTATACTGTGAGTCTGAGGTTTCACATGAGTGACAGAGAAAATGCTCACCCATATATTTATTGTCTCTTACTGCCCAAAAGACATATTTGCACAATATTTTAGCATATATAAATTATGTACAGTTTAACTAACCAAATAACACCATTGTCATCAGAGCCATACAGTCTTTAGGAAGCACATTTTTTTCCTCAAATAAAACACAATTCAAATTCAAAAGACTTAAGTTAAATATAGATGCCACAGGTAACTAACACCTCAGGAAAGTCCCATGTCTGTCTTTTTCTCTTGGTGCAAGTGAGTGTGTGGGCTTATCTTTCTAATTCAGATAAAGGAGAAGTCAAGAGAATCCATGGTGCACTTTGTGCTCAGCTGGGTGGTACAGTGATACAGGGTGGTACTCCTCTGAATCACCATTGTCCTCATACCTCCTTCACCTTTGCATCTAATCTTTATACATCACTGCAATAATAGAAATAATTCAAATTCACCCCTTCAACTTCAGTCACCAGATCTATGAATCCAACTAAACTTGTGTACATGTACTTGCCTTTCTTTCTCTTTCAGAAGAGGAAGTATTCCAAGTTCTCAAAACAGTCTTATTAGACACTGTTTATGTGACCCCTCTCACCCGAAGGACAGCACCCATGATTTTACTGTGTCACTTTTTCTTTATTTTATACTATAACTTTCTAATATTATTCCATAATAATATAATTCATAAGACAATGACTGAATCAAGTTTCCCACTGATGATGTCCTTCCATTCATTATCTCTGTAATCATCTGTATTCTTAATCTTAAAAGTTTCTTTTTATCTTATTCTTCCCATTTTTGATCCAGCCACTTCTGACTGTGGTCTCCACTCACAGCAACGTCTATTATCAACGCTATCAAAGATCTTATTATGTTCCTGAGTCTATTGCTCTTGCCCACACAGGTCTCAGGAATTTTTCATTCTCGGAACATTTTCTTCTCTTGATGTCATTGGTTTATCATCCTGGCATCTAGCTCCCCCTTCTAATTCCCTGTACTTAAACATACTTTCCTACGTTTCTTGTTAGTGCTAGATTTTTCCACTCCTCTTGCCATGACTTGCATCATTCAGCAGATCTCAGTTATCTCGGGAATTAAAGCCTGATCTACAAATCATATCCCACCAGATTATATTCTTGCACTATCTTCTCTGCCTCTAGATATATTGCAATATTCAAGTGCTTTAGATCGTCTCTTGAAAGATTTGATGGATACTTCAAATGAGGATTATTTTTAAATGAAACAACCCCAAAGTCATACTGTTCCCTATTCTCTTCAATCTCAGAAAGTTACATAATCATCTCATGCAAACCTCGGATACAGATGTGATTACTTTATTTCCCCCTCATTCTTTACTTAAAACCCAGAGTTTATTTGTTCCAACTTCAAAATATAAAATGTCCATACTGATCACTCTCTTCATTGCCACCAATCCGCAAAGATGGAATCAATTTGCCTCAGCTACTTAAATACCCTCCAAAACACCCCTGCTGCCTGTCTGTCCACTCCCTCCACCTTGCTCTGTGTCACTGTCAGTTTCTCTCTCTTACTCATGGGATACCACTAGGGCTACTTGCACTAGGATTAACTACTCTATTTCTTTTGGCTCTTGTCCTTCAGAAATGTCAGACTTCTTTTATTTAGGGATGTCCTTTTTTTCTGTTTGAAGTGAAAATGTCGTTTGACGACACTTTGGTTATGTTGTCACTAAGATCTCAACTCAAAAGTCAGCACTTCATAAAAAGCTACCGTGTGCTCTCTGCCAAGCACACCAGAGGAGCCCCATCACCTGTTCCACACGATTTCCTTCCAGCACCGATGGTCATTATCGTGGTTGCTGTTTCACATGTGAAGAGTGATTAAGTCAGCTCTAGTCAGAACTCCCAAAAGTCTTTGGGACCTGGGCCTTAGGTGTTTCTTCTGCTCTAACTGCAGCAACTCAAGCATTGCTTTCTGGAAATAATGTGGAGAAGAGTTGTAATTCAAATCTGGTTTTCTACCTTCAATTTCAGTGCAACCAGCTTTCATGGCATCTTGCATACTCAGCTGTCTACCTGGAGCTTATTGCCTATTATCTAGATTTCAGTGTTTTAGAAAAAAATATATATATAGTTTGTCCTTAGTTCTAGCATCCTGGCCAAAGTAAAAAAAATACATTTCGTGGTGGTCAAATTACATTGAAATCGCAGTCTCTTCCTCCCTCCTTCCATCCCTATATTATATTCCTATAACTTTTAGTTTCATTAACCAATAGAATACAATGGTTATTAACCAATAGAGTACAGTGGTTAATAAACAGAAAATTCTAGAACTACAATAACAGGACTCAGTTCTGACCTTGCTATTTATATGACCTCAAACACATAGTTTAATTTACCTGTGCATCCATTTCTGTATCTGTAAAGCAAAACAAACAGTATTTGATGCAGATTTGTTAGAATAAATAAATGCATTGTTTTTTTAATGTGTACAACATAAAATGTGTCAATGTTATCATCTTATTTTATTTGTGTGTATATGTGTGTGTGTTCCTGTATGTAGTGGATGTATGTGAGTATGGGGTTCACATTCATTTGCAAAGAGAGAGAGAGAGAGAGAAGGAGAGAGAGAGGTCAGTGAGGATATTGTACAATTCCTCTCTACCTTAATACCTTGAAACCAGGTCTCTCACTGTTCTTGAAAGCTACAATTTTGAGTAGGTTGGCTGGCAGTGAAGTTCCAGGATGCACCTGTCCATTCCCAAATGCTTGGGTTACAGGCACATGCATATACGCCTGGCTTTATACATGGGTACTTGAAACCTGAACTCAGAACCTTATGTTTATGCAACAAGTGCTCTTACTAAATGACCCATCTCCCACCTTGTGTTTTCAGTTTTTATTGTTGAAAATGACAAAAATAGAGAGCAGAATAGAGTAAGAAGTAGAATCTAATCTATGGTACAGTGTGAGTGAGTGAGTGTGTGTGTGTGTGTGTGTGTGTGTGTGTGTGTGTGTTTCTGTTCAAGTGTATTCTGTTTACCTTATAATAATCAAATTTATGAATGGAAGTCAACCACTTAGTTTAAAGCGCCTTTTAATTCAATCTAGACTTCACTTTTATTTCTCATAGCAGGGTAAAGTTTTATTTCCTGTAACACAAAGCATACATATGCTACCAAGTAAAAGAAACAAACTTCATAATCTACAGCACTGTTAAATTCTGCCTGGGGTACACCACACAGAGACAATGATGATGATAGTCTATCAAAATAACACAAAAAGCAATAAATGTAACCAGATTCCTTTCTGAGGAAAATTTGCAGTGCCATATTTTTATCATTAAACCACATTTGCAATTAAAACTCATTTTTTTTTTGGCCTGAAAACTTTCATGGAGTCTTATTTCCTATTAATAATTCATTAAAGTTAAAATAATGAAGGTGCTTGTAAATAATATCATTAAATATATTTTTAAGAATCTGTATAGACACATTTTGCTGAAAACTCTACTTATTTTTAAGTAAATTTGAATTTGAGGAATCCAGGAAAACAATAGAATCACCATACATCTTGAAGGGTTCCATGTCCTGCTTCTTGCCATATATGAACTGCATATTAGCTTTGGTTTTGCTTTTTGTTTTTTTCACTTATCACAATAGTTTTATTGTGCGCTCTTTTAATGATAGGAAATAAGACAACAAATATAGTGAGTAGTAAAAGGATGAGAATTCTACCGGAAAAAAAGAAATCATGTTTTTTTTAATAGTAGCACAGATACCATTCTTGGAAATTGTGTCTGCCTATTCCAGATAGGGAAGCAATGACATGTCAAAATAAAAATACCATCAGAAGCCAGCTTAGTTCACTAAGGAGTTTATTATGGTTGTTCAGGACTAAGGATGAAGGGTTAGTTACAGGAATATGGTTGAGGGGTTAGTTACAGGAACTGAAATGGCCCAAAAGCAGTTACACAACAGAAAAATCCTACTCCAACAAGAATGATGGCTCATACCTTGAGTTCAGCCTGCAGGCAGCTCAGCAGGTTGGACCGTGTCTTTTCTCTACAGTACAGTTGTTATGAGTTTCTTCCAGGTACCTATGATGCTCTGGTGTTTCTTAGCTGTCAAAAACACTTACAGAAACATGGGGAGGAATAGACATCTTTATCTACTTAACTATCATACACACACACACACACTCATGTTAATATTGTATCAAATGTTTGGCCAAAGGTGTAGAGGGTCCTCAAAGAAAGTTAAAAGGTGCCTGTCAGTTTGCTACTGAATCTGCAGAGTGGGCAGTGGGTATGGATGGTGAGAACAGTAGCAGCAGCAACTTAATTCAGCAGGCTCACATTTCCAGAGCAGTAACCCTTTCCCAGCAATCTGAGAGGCAGAGGTCGTAGAACGTAGCTTCAGTCCATCTGTAATCCCCATGGGTATCCCCAGTAAAAGCTATCTCCATATCCTTTAAAGAAGATAAATAGGACAGATGGCTATGAATGTCCAGGTCTATTTGAACATTATTGTTTTTCTAAGATCAGAAATGTAGGCTCCGATTTCTATCGTTCAGTTAGAAAACTATCTCATGGGAGAAAAATAATTATTTAATTTTATTTCATTCACTTCATGAATGAAGTAAGGAAAAGAATTCTATGAGGAAAGAAACATCACCATCTATAAAATAGGAAGTATAGTTTGTAAAACTAAAGGACTTGCTCACAGTAGCAGACTAATTTGTAATTCATGTCTACATGCGGTTACTAACTGTTAGATTCATGCTACTTACGCAGGAACTAAAGAGAAAAGGGAATGCATTTGAAAATTTAGCTCAATGTTGATTTTTATTTCTATCTTTTGAAATTTATTCACTAGGTAAGGGAACAGTACCAACTTTTCCTAAGAACTAAATTTCAAACAAGAATTCATATTAATATTATGTAATTGGATATTCTGTAATTCTGAAACAGCACATTGAGGATTACTTTTTACTTATGTTATTATTAAGCATAATTATTTTAGAAATCTGTGTTTTCAAAGCTTGTGTATGATGGTTGGCAAGATGGTCCAATGACTAAAAGCACTGACTATCAATCCTGTTTGATCTGTAGGACTCACATGGTAGAAGGGGAAAACCTCCATCTGCAAGCTGTGGTCTGAACCCCACATGAGTGATGTGGCACATAGGTTCATTCACTGCAAAACAAACAAAGAAATGCAAATATATATATATATATATATATATATATATATAATATATATACACACACATGCACATCCATATGTATGTACATATATACATATATATACACACATACATGTTTGTTTGTGTCTGTATGTATATACACATACATATATTAGATGAAAGAAAAGATCATTTTTGTCTTTTGAGACTTGGTCAATCTGTGTGATATGATTATATCCATTTGCATCCATTTTCTGTGATTATGTACATGTATATGTGTATATATGTATATTTTTCAGTCATGGAACATAGTTATATCATTTGTAAGAAAAAAGATCATTCTAAAAGTTACAATCAACTTTTATAAGTAATAATATATAATAAAATAAGGAATTTAAATTGTCACATAAAATGGCTACTGGAATGCAATATTGTATTGATTTGAGAGACACTATTTAAGTTTGGGGCTGTTCTTGATTTCTTTGCATAATATCAAATGTTTCTTATAGCAAAAGCATTATATCACGTTGTAAGACATTTAGCCCACTTGATGACAGCCAGCATATTTAGAAACCTATTCTTGGTCCCAGTTAAGGTAAATTTGATAGTTCAAAGATTACTTTGGGGGTATAAAACAAATAACAAATACTTACTACTAAACAGACCTTTTAGATATTTTGTGCAGACGATTAACAATAAAGATGATAAACAGACAAACTACAACGTGAAGACTGTGCATTTAGTAGTATAGATGTCGATTATTATGAACAAGAGAACAAACACTAATAAGATTGTCTATAATGTTACCTCTGAATCTGCAATAAGAACAACAAACTACTGATACTGCAATTCAAGTATATTTTACATTTGAAAAATATTTCTAAGAGGATAAATGTTGACAACCAGCCTCAGTTTAGATGGAACAAATAGTTTGATTCTATATTCAAGTAATAGATGTGCACTAGGGATATAGTAGTAGTCACAGAATTTCCCTTTCCACAACGTGAAAGGTTTCAGTCTTGAGATGTGTACTGTGCAGGAAGACTAATCAGTGTTTGGTAGACAGCATCTCTGTAAACTTGAAATTTGAGGATTTACCCAGAAATTATAAAGAAAACGTCAGTTTCCTCCTCCACTGTATAAACAATTCAGGAGACAAAATATGGACAAAGATTTGAATGAACTTGCAGCTGACTCATGCCTTGAAAGTGCATTTGATAGACACATGTTGGCCACAGGAAGACCATATTTACAGGAAAGCTCTATTGATAGGAAACAGAATTGCTCTTCAAATCTGAAAATGGTTTAGGAGTACAGTAGAGTAAAAGGTGTCCAGTGAGCATGGGTTGTAGAGGCAAGAGTGGCAGTTGATCAGGACTGCACACACAGGACTCCTCAAATGTGATATTACAGTGTTACTTTTGTTAAAATCACCCCTTAATATTATAGCCAAGGGTGTAATACATTTAACATAATCATCACATTATGTTATTGAACAGACTATAATACAGTTTTACATTTGAGTAAGTGTCTTAGAGTATCCCAAAGAGTTACTAGAAATGCACCTATGAGACTGACTATTCTGGGGCATTCCTTTTATCTCATCACTGGGGAATAAGAAACAGGAGGATCACTGTGAGTTGAAGCCCAGCATGGTTTACAGAGCAAGTTCAGGCAACCGGAGCTACATAAAAGGTTTGGTGTCAAACAAAATAAAACAAAACAAAAAAACAGAAGTATACTCATGAATAAAAATGGTGGAACATCTTATATCTTTGTTGTGTAACTATTTCCTATAAGTTGAAATATTTCCCCCTAGAGGGAGGTTGGAGACTCTGTACATGTAGGAAGCTAAAGGAACTTGAAGACTAAGAAAGCTTCAGACATATATAATGTTCATAAGTCCCTGCCCAGAAGTTAAGATAGTAATGAATTGTTACAAGAGACTCTCTGATGGGATTTCCTTTAATTTAGACAGCAATTCTGGAGATGCAGTACTACTGAGTTATTCTCGAGGCAGAGTGTGTGGGGGGGATCACCATGCTCCTTTAAGAAACCCCAGTGAATCCACTTATTCACCAAGCAAAGGTCAAGAGGAATTGTTTTGTAGTCTGTTGACAGTGCCCTACTTAGTGGAACAGACATTTGGTCAAATCTTTTCAGGAAAATGCACATAATCCTGCACTTAAAATGAGCTTCTCTTCATTATTTATGAAGAGTATAATAGAATTTTAAAATAATTTCATTAAAATAAAAAAATGAGGTCTTATTGACACAAGGTCCCATTCATTAGTGTTGCTAAAACTGTAGGTTATTTCTTGATTAGTATTATTTCATCTCATAGTTTTTCATCTTTGATTACACATTTTTCCCAACTTCTACCCTTTTAAAGAAACACGTTAAGAAGTTTCCAACAGAAGTAAATACTTAAACTTGTTAAAAAAGAAAATTAAAAAAAAAAACTATTTTGATGCCTATACTAAATGGATATCATGTCCTCAACCTTTCATCTTTTTTGTTTCTAAATCCAATACCATGTGTTTGGCACTGCCAACCTTACCAGTAGCTTGGAATAGAGTCAGGTCCTCTCTGACCACAATTGTATCATCTTCTGTATGCTGAGCTCCTGAAGAACTTTTTTATGTATTTTCTTTCTAGAAGAAAGCAACACTTGAGGATCCACATCACAATTTGGAGGCTTAGCTAGATTGGGTCTTAGGGATATCTTTCTATTGTTCCATACAGAGCCTGTGGCTTGGCTTTAGTGA